>CM030366.1:66890185-67522872 GCA_017893485.1 Hemerocallis citrina
TGGACTGCTGTGTGTTCCATTTTGAAATAGATTTTCGACCATACTAATGACATATTTTGAAAGAACTTGCTAAACATAAAATGTATCCCTTGATGTCTAGATAATTTTTCCCTGGTATGGATTTAAATTCCAATCTGTCATCTGTTAGTTATCATCACTTTGCTGCAACTGTGTTAGTAATTTCAGACCCATAATTTCATGTGTTATCTACCATTCTATATTTTATTTGACCCTGTTAACAATACAAGAAAAATCTGAAATAATTTAGGCTGGACCTAGAAATGTATAGGTATCACCCATAATTTTTATAGATTTTACTAATAAGTTCTCTGACCTGAAATAATTAGTAGAATACAACATACTGCATGCTGCCTGGACTTAAAACTTGATTAAAATAGAGTTTTCACCCTAGTTCTTATACCTTTTATATACCTTAATTATACTCGCTGGAACCGTGTGGAAGTCTACTTTCTAGATCTTCTAGTGGATTCAGATTTGCTATCTTGTGGTGGTTGTAATCCATATTTTAGTACAGCAAGGTCATGTTGTCCTGATCATGTGATATGTGTGTAAATGACTTGTTTGCTTCATGCTTTACCTGTAACGCATAGAATTAGCCACACATAGTATTATACAACATTGAAACCTTCTTGCATGCTCACATAGAATTAAAATAACTAATAAAAAGCCGGGGTACCATGGGTAGACTTGGTAGTGAACGATCGGAAACTGTACTCGGTCGGGCCCTACTGCCTGAGCTGCACTGACCTATACTGATGGCCATAAATACTGCCCGATAAACACTGCTCGAGAAACACTGATACTAAACATGAAATACTGATTATTAGGCTGAGTACACATACCAAAAATTCACTATCAGTCTAAAACGTTCACTGTGTGTTTGCACAGAACCTGTGGAATGGGACGCAGTAGTACGTGCACTAGATAGGCTAATAAAATACTTAATAACCTGCATTTCCTGCTTGATCCTAATATCACTCATTACATGCGTGATTTACTGTAGACCTTTGATATTTTGCCTACCTTTGCTTTGTTTCTTGTCTTTGACCATGTGCTTATTCTTTGATATTCATGCTTTTCTTTATCCTTTGTTTTCTCTACTTGCTGCCCACGACTTGCTCTAAGGGCTCTCTTTTCACTTTTTTAGATCAAGTATTAACAGGTACCGAAGGAGCAATACAAGAAGGAATTGGTGAGCAAACTCTCTGAAGATCGGAGCTTGTCGTTAGACTGCTTAGCTATCTTTTCTTATTTGCTTATTGTAGTTCTTTTTATTATACTTTGTATCTTGGGCTTCATGACCCGAATTTTGTTTTATCCCTGATGTTGGATTATTATATAGTGAATTTATTTCATGATTATCTTTGAGTTTATTTATTGTTTATGTGATTATATTCTTTGCCTGCGTGGTTGTTTCTCTTGTATATTGTTGAGTTAGACTGGTGCAGCTTATGGATGATGTATAATCATTCGCTGGTCCTTCGTTACGTGTTCGTGTTCCCGTATTTTGGAAAGTGGGGCGTGACATAGCATCAAGTCATCTTTAAGTCCTTGCCAATCCAAGCCCTGCATTGAACAATCTGTGGGCACGTCAGTTGCTTACAACCGACGCAATACTATAAAACAGCGATCCTCACTATGTCGTAATATAACGATTTTCTTACTTTTGCAACCACATACTTGAATGCATAATAAAGTGTAAAAGAGTGACTATCCTACATGTTAGTGTATGCAATGAATTAATGCCTAATGCAGATGTTCACGCTATGATGACACTAATGCATACTTGTTCGGATTCTATGCATCTCATTCTACATAGGTCCAAAGGCAAGCATCTACGTACTCAGCATTATAGGGTTAAATCCCTCACCATGCATCATACTACTATGACTACTACAAGATGTACACTCTGCAAATATTGGCTTTCGCCCCGGAATACTGGAGATCAATCCCGCTCCGTGGATCATTCTGTGGCCTTTTTTGTCCATCGTCCCGGAATACTGGGGATTGTCTCTCTCTGCGAGTCATTCTAGAACCCTCGTCGCATAAATGCCCCATGAGCGTCGCTCTCGTCCCGAAATACTAAAGATCATTCCCGTTCCATAGATCATTATATGGCCCTTACGTCCACCGTCCCGAAATACTGGGGACCGTCTCTCTCCAAGGATCATTCTAGAGTCCATAACTCACGTTTGCTCTAGTTTCATCATGTCACAAACTAGTGCATGTTCTTAAGTTTGAAACATGAATGATAATACCACCTAGAGCTAGCTTACCCTCCTATCAGTCTTAAATAAAATATCGAGAACGATAGCCCATACTGGCCCTTTATCAAAACTTAATTAATCATTTTCATCACTTTCCGGTACCTGGGTTTCACTAAGCCTCTAGAAACAACATCTTTTCATGTTCAAAATCATGGGGTACTCATACCTTTTTAATTCATATTCTTGATTTCATTTATTCATACCGCATTCAATTCTTTAATCTATTCTTTTATTTATTCATCATGAAATAAGCACTACTTGGTTAATCAACCAAATTACTCATATTCTCATTTTATTCATATTTTCGATTTCATGTATTCACATCTCATTCAATTCTTTCATTCATTCTTATTTAACAATCATCATGAAGTAAGCACTTTTTGGTTGGACACACACAACCAACAATTCACTTTCATAAGCTACAAAGTTTCTTCGATTAAATAAACCCTTTTCATATTCATCTATATTTGAATTATAAATCTCAATTCTATTCAAAAGATAAATTTATTAGTTTCATAAAAGAGTACTATATCATGTAGTTAAGATCACCTAAAATCATCCTCAATCACTTCATCTAAATTCATTTGCAAAACAGTAAGTTCAAAGTCAGAAAACTGCAGCTCATGCTACTTGTAAAAATCATAGAAAACTATATACTTGATGAAACTTTGTGTTCTTTAGATCAAAATAAAGGTATACAAGTCCACTACAATTTCTTAGTTATAAATTTCTCCAAAATATTGTATCCATAACCCTGAATTCTTCGAAATCTACAGCAGGGTCGAAAAATTGAAATACTGCCACTTGTTCAGTCTTGTAAAATTCATTATAAATTTAGTTCTTTGTGACAATTTGATTTCTTAGACTTTACAGAAAGGTTAACAAGTCTACTTCAAGTTCTTAGTTTTGACCTTTCTCAAATTGCTTCATCTAAGATGTTGAAATGATCAAAATCCGAAATGTGTACAAATTTCCAGTAACTAGTCCACTGCCAATCAGTCCTGAGTTTGTATTTTATTAAAATAGTAAACAATATCCAAATATTATGAAATTTTAAAGAGATGTTCCTGACATATACAAGATGTTCCTATAAAAATTTTAGCTCTAGATTCCATCTAGTTTATTATTCATGATTTTCTGAAGTGCAACTAAAACTTAAAACAACAACTTTCTTTGCATAAATTAACAACTTTGTGTATGAATTTATACCCAATTCATTTAATCTAAACATGATGTATTACTATGCATCCAACAACACCATGACAACTCTACCTAAAAAATTTAACTTATCTACATGACAATCTTTCAACTAGCATGCATTTCTTTTCATATTTCATATCTATTAAAAAGTTCATTTATCAATACATCATTCAACATAACAAATTTGTAATTTAAGAACACATGCCACATTTCATTTCACTCACAGAGCAATTAAACATGCATACTACAATCTCTAGAAAGCAAAAGAAATCACCCATCTTGTTTTTGATGCTAAAATAAAATGGACTCCTATAAGGATTGTTCCAAAGCTCCAACCACACAAGCCTTCACCTCTTAGCAATTTGCCAACACCAAAATCTCCTCTCGTTTTTCTTTTTTCTCTTTCTTTTGTTTTTTTTAGTGTACATTGTTCATGAATAAGAAGTGATATTTATAGGGCTTAGGTGAATGAAGGGACACCCACTACCCAAAATAAACACCCATTATCCAAAATAAACACCCACTCACCAAACCATTAACACAAAATCCCTAACCCTTTACATTCTTGGCTGGCCAACCTTTGGTGTGCACACACGTGCACGTGCACCCTACGTGCACACACTTCTCATTCTTTTAATTATTTGTTATTAGTCCATTTGTGTGTGTTTGTTACATGACAAGTGTATAGGAAAAAAGTGTACATTTAGAATGTAGAATAAAATCATGAGCCTCTCTTTTTAATTAATTTTCTTAGTGGGCTTTAAAATAGACTTTAGGCCTATGAGTTTTAATAGAAAAATAAATAATACATTTGTAACAAATAAAATGAGAATAAAAATGTACATCACTTTAGAAAATTTTAGAGACTAAAATACATAAAATTTTACGTGCAATATACAAAAATATAAAAATTAATTTATTTGAGAGAACGAAAAGCAGTCAAAATACAAAATACGTAGAATATGTATATTAACAATGTTACAGAAATTTCACATAACGGTGAAATTTACGTAATCGACATGTGTATTGAAAATATGTGCAATACACGTAAAAACACAAAGATTAAAATAAAATGTTTGAGTTGGCCCCAAATGAGTTTTGAAAAGACGGAAAATGTATAAATAATCGGAATATAAAATATGTATGACATTTATATAAAAATATGTTATGAATATTACTCGTAACGGTACAAAATACGTGTACTTAACACCCGTGGGCAAAATTGTCATAACTCATTTTTGCGGGGTATTACACCAGTCGCTTTCTGTGAAAAATTGGCTAAGAGAAAACACTATATCTCGAACATGTGCACTGTGCAACCCTTGCACCCTGTACAAACCCAAAACCCAAGTTCTTGTTCAAAACCCAATTTTTATACAACTATATACACTTCAATACATGTATAGCTTCTAGGATTTAGGGTTTTAATCCCAGTTTTGCAATTAAGTCCCCCCATAATCTCAAAATTGCAAAAGTTAATTATTTATCCAATCAAATTAAATCAAAATGGGTAAAATTTCATCCTCAAATTTCTCTACTGACCCCCCCCCCCCCCTCCTAAAGCAGCGAACCAATTTTTGAATTCAAATTTTTACCTCCAAACGACTTTTTACAAAAAAAAATCTCCTTCTTTCGAAATATTTACAAAAGCAGTTTCTCTTATTCAGAAAAATCCCCAAAATTAAAATATATCCAATTATAAATAATAGAATTTATTTAGCAACTCAAAATTTCAAAACTTGCATTTCAAAAATATTTGCACGTGCAAAATGACTATTTCACAGAAATTCAAAATAGTTAAAAAAATTCATTTAAAAATTATTTACTAATTCAAAATATTATATTTAGAAATTATGGGGCTTTACAAATACTTCTTTTCGCAATTGGTGTAGATGCAATTGAGCTATGGCTAGCACCACACCACCTTGCCACAAAACTTGTTGATCTTTATTCTTAAAGGACACAGTCATTTTTGAATAATCAAAGGTCTCAGGACCTAGTAATTGAAGCCATTGCACCCCCAAGACATCTTCTGATCCGTGAACAGGTAAAATATAGAAATCAATAAAAAAATTATGCCCTTGTATCAGTACAGGCATAGATTTGCATATCCCCTGACATTGTAATGTTGCGCCATTCCCCACAGTCACTGTAAAATGCAAAGTCTCCTGAATAGACAAGTTCAAGTATTTGGCTACACACTCTTGCAAGAAATTATGTGTACACCCGCCATCAACTAAAATCTACACCACTCTTTGCCCACCATGCTGGAGACCCTCATGGTCCTAGGGGATAATTGCCTTGACAAAGCTTGATAAGATATTTCATAGGCCATATTTGGCTCTAGAGATGCATGTTGCACTTGGTCATCTACTACTTCTTCCTCCCCAGTGTTGTTATCATTTTCATCCACTATGAGCAATAAGAACTTCTTCCCTTTATAAACATGTCCTACAGTAAACTTTTCGTCGCAATTGAAACACAATCCCTTGTCTTTTCTTGCTTGCAACTCAGGGCTCAAAATCCTCCGTATAGGATATCTTGCTGCAGATGATTGTGGAATAATAGGTGCAACTGACTGAGTAGGGTTTTGTACATGAGGATTAAACAGTAATGGCGAAAGAGGAGTTGAAGATGAAGACCACTGTGTCTTATATGGGGGATTCTTATACCCTACTTTCCTGCTATCTAAATAAGCATCTTCTTGCAACTTATCCAGTCCCATTGCCTCTACCATTGATTTAGGTTGGCGAGTGTTACCGCTGATTCTGGTGTGGGGGTAAACAGATGAGATTTGTGAGTTCGAGGAAAAACCTGAACAGCGGATCCAATCCTTCTGATTCCTGCCGCTACCTGCAAGGAAGTGCGATACACCAGGGTTGATTCCGGCGACGCACCCTCTGACGCTCTTGTCAGTAACCAGTGGGTGATTAAGAAAGAGCTTAAGGTGGAAAAAAAGTGATTACCTGGTCACACTGGTAGGGGGGAGGTATTTATAGTCACCATGGGAGTGATTAGGGACCTGATTTTCTGTGTAACTGTCAGGAGAAAAATCCTCCCAATCTGTTTAGGAAATTGACTCCTGATTCCCGGTGAGAGCAAATCAGGCCCGTTGATTCGGTCAAATCAGTGACCCTGATTTTCCTCTTGCTGATCTGGGTTTGTCTTGGGTCGGGACCCGTACCCGGTTGGAGTGGATCCGTTTGTGGAGTGTTGGATCTGTGAGAAGGAGACCCAGTACCCGTTTCGGACCCATTTGTATGTGAAATTACCGTTTTACCCCTGAGCTTCAAGATTCGTGCCCAATCTGGACGGTTCCGATTTAACCCCATTTTTAGCCACATCACGAGCCCCCCACACCTAAAGACTGAGTGTGATCAGCCTTTGAGGAGTAGTTTAACTGTTTCAGTGGCTAGTGGAGTTGTATCGGAGTCTGAATGGAGGATTTTTAATCCCGAAGGGGGTAGTGAGGTAATTTTTTGAAGCCATATGCTGTTCTGAGGCCTTGTTTGAATATTCGACAGTTTTTATCTATTTTTCGGATTATTTATTTAATTTTGCAAGGTGTTAACTAATCGTTCGGGGGCCTCAACAGTACTTTCTAGGCAATAATTGTTTGTTCAGGGGCTCAAAAATATTCTCCCGAATTTTTAATTATTTTCTAGAATTTTCAGTTAATTTTCCCGAATTTTTAGCTATTTTTCGCAATTTTTAAATAAATAAAACGGTTTAAATAAATAAAAATTGATTTTTAAATACTGATTTATGGCGTGGCGCAATCTGGACCCTTGATCAGTGTCGAGCGCGATTTTCTGGACTATCGGACGGTTCCCATTCCTCGGCAGTTAGTTTCTTCATTAACGAGGGTCGGCTCCTCGGCTCCTCGGCTCGGAATCAGCCGAGGTACGTGACGTCATCTGGGCCGTTCATCTCAGCGTGGATCCCCAAAAATGCTATCTTGTCGTTTAGTGATCGTGGCCAGATCTGGACCGTTCATCATGACGAGCGCGCTTTTTGACAAGATCCGACGGTTGAGGTGGATCGGCGAGTTTTTTCGCCATATACGAGGGTCGGTTCCTCGTCCCCTCAGCTCGGCGGGGTTTTTGTCATATACGAGGGTCGGTTCCTCGTCCCCTCGGTTCGGCAGGCTGTTTTGCCGTCTACGAGGGTCGGTTCCTCGTCTCCTCGGTTCGGAATTTGCTGAGGTACGTGGCGAGATCTGGGCCGTCCATCATGACGAGCGTTCTTTTTGACAAGATTCAACGGCTGAGGATGGTCGGTGGGTTTTTTTGCCCTTTACGAGGGTCGGTCCCTCGTCCCCTCGGCTCGGCAGGCTGTTTCTTATTATACGAGGGTCGGTTCCTCGTCCCTTCGGCTCGGCGGGGGTTTTTGTCAGTATACAATGGTCGGTTCCAAGTCCCCTCGGTTCGGCAGATGTAGCTCAGAATCAGCCAAAGTACGTGGCGTGATCCTGAGCGTCCATCTCAGTGCGGATCCCCAAAAAATACTATCTTGTCGTTTAGTGGACGTGGCGAGATCTGAGCCGTCCATCATGATGAGCGCGCTTTTTGACACAATCCAACGGTTGAGGTTGGTCGGCAGGTTTTTTTGCCATATACGAGGGTCGGTTCCTCGTCCCCTCAGGCCCGGCACACGCAGTTCGAAATCTGCAGAGGTACGTGGCGAGATCTGGGCCGTCCATCTCAGCGCGGATTCCCAAAAAACACTATCTTGTCATTTAGTGGACGTGGCGAGATCTAAGCCGTCCATCATGACGAGCACGCTTTTTGACACAATCCAACGGTGGGGGATGATTGGCAGGTATTTTGCCATATACGAGGGTCGGTTCCTCGTCCCCTCGGCTCAGAAGCTCGGTGCCGTTAGTCGAGGCATTGAGTTGGACATTTTGAAGGATGTGGCTTTGATGGGTCGCTACCTTCCGAGCCCAGTAGCTCGGCTGCTTGGCCAAGCTGTTCGATAGCTCGGTTAAGCAGGCCGGTGGCAGGCAGTTCGGAAGGTGCACGTGGTCGGATCTGGTGCGTCCATCATGGTGCGAATCACGAGGACGGGGTTCAGATCACGAGAAAACGTTATCTTGTCGTTTTGTGGGCGTGGCACAATCTGAACCGTCCCTCGAATTCTGACACGAATTTTGGAGAGATCCGACGGTAATTTCGCCTCGGAAGGATTTTTCTCCATATAAGAGGGTCGGTTCCTCGTCTTCTCGGCTCGGAAGCTCGGTGTCGTTGGCCGAGGTGTGGAGACTTAGTAGCTTGGAGCTGTTTTGAAGAGACTCAGTGGCTCGGTTGCCCAGTCAAGCTGTTTGATAGCTCGGTTAGGCACACTGGTGGCCGAGTCGTGGACTGGTGATTTGAGGATTCTCTGTTGTTGAAACTTGAAACGTCGTAACGCTCCGCTTTGGTGCTTTGGCTTCTTAATGGGCTTTTTAGATTCCCAAGGCAGCCCAAACTCGCTTTTGGGGTTATATAAGTTCACTCCCCCACCCCCAAGCTCATTTCTCACTTTTACTCAAAAGATTTTACTTTTACTCTCTGTTCTCTGCTAGTGGTGATTTTTGCTCCAAGGCGGTTGCGCTAGCTGTCGCGTGGGCCAGGCGATTTTCGGCGAGCTCATTCCGACCGTGAACGTCACTTCAAAGGTCAGTCTACTAGCCTTAGCTTTTTTATAAAGATGTCAAGAGTGAACTCGGGGAGTGAGGCCTCGTCCTCGGGCAATGATGGCGCCGAGGAGAGGAGGAAGGCGGAGATCCGAAGGAAGGGGAAACAGGTCGCCGAGCCGGCTGCGGCCGAGACGAGGAAGGAGAAGAAGAAGAGGAGGGTGGTCACCCAATCTCCCGTGGTCGAGGTGATCGTGGAGAATCCGAAGTAGGCCCCCGAGATGGGACGATACCCTTCTGTACTGTCCGGGCATTCGGGGGTTAGGCAGTACGAAGGCGATCTTTTGAAGAAGGCGATCTTTGGCCAGTCGGAAGTTTACGAGGAACCCAATCCGGCACTTCCCACTGAGGCAGACGAGATCGGGTCGGTGCTATCCGAGAGGGATCTCCTTCGGATCAGAAAGGGGTTCGCCATCCCTCCAGAGTACAAGTTAATTGTCCCCGGCGCTGGGATGCGGGCGAATTCCAAACTATCGTCGTCGGATATGTGCATGTTCGACTTCAACTCCCTGAACGCCGGACTGCATTTTCCGCTGCATCCGTTCATTCTCCAAGTCCTCAGATGGTTCTGCCTCGCGCCGACCCAATTTATGCCGAACACATGGCGTCATGTGAACCCCTTCCTGCTCCAGTGCCGCAATGCTAAAGTCGAGCCGGACTTGACGGTCTTCCGAGGCATGTATCGAATAAACCGGATGCACAAGACCGAGCATCGGTACTACTTGGGGCCGAGGAAGGGTGTTAGGATCATAGAAAACCCGGACTCAATTAAAGGCTGGAAAGAAAAGTTCTTCATATTGAGGGGGGAACCGATGCTGCAAATTCCGAGCCGGTGGAAGCCTGAGGTGCCCAAGTTTGCGAGAGTCGACCCCGTACTGACTGAGGCCGAGGAGGAGGTGGCGAGGAAGATCATGGCCCTCCCCATGTTGAGTTGGAGGGAGTTGACGGAGGAGGTGCTGTTCGGGTCTGGCCTTAGCCCCATCGACCCGAGTATGCTCCTGACATCTCGTTTATTTTTGTTTTTCTTTCAAGTCTTTAGCTCGCCTTACTGACTCAGTTTGTGTTTCGTTTGATGCAGAAGCGATGAAGATTGATTTCAACGCCATGATGGCCGATAGGTCCAAAGTGGCCGGCGGCAGGAAGAGGAAGAGGCCGACCGTGGCTACCTCGTCAGCTCCGCAGCCCAAGGTCGCTTCGACTACCACTCCACTTCCTCCGAACACCGAGGCGCCTTCGGCGGTGGTTGTTGCCGAGGAGCCCTCGGTGCCTGTGGCCTCGGCCCCGGTTGGTGGGGCCTTCGATGTTAATGCGGCGTTGTCGCTCGAGGCTCCGCCATTGACCGATGCGACCGAGGAGATCCTGACCGAGCAGCACAAACAGCTGTTCGTGCCGAACTGGTGAGTGAAGAATCACGATGAATTCCTCGGAAACTCGCAGATGTCGGTGCAGGTCGTCAAGCACCTGGCGACCCCGAAGGATAGAGCCGCACTGAAGGCGGGGACGGTCGGCGATGATACCTACGAAGTGGCTCGGTCGCTCGTATCGGTAAGTTTTTCATTGTGGATTTCTTCAAGTCTACTACTCGGCCTGTATCTTGCGCTTATCGTCGTCTTCACAGGCCACATGTCACTTCGGCCATCTCCTTGAGATGTTCTTCGCGCAGGAGAAAGAGCTGAAGGCCGCCAGCGACAAAGACAGGGCGGAGAAGATCAAGGCGGTTCGGTAACTTGAGGCCGAGCAGAGGCGAGTCGAGGCCTTGGAAGTCCGGGTTGCCGATCTTGTGGCCGACCTGGAAAGAGCCAAGGGGCGACTTGATGCGGAGTCTGCCAAAGCCGCGAAGGCTGCCGAGGAGCTGGCTGCGTCGGCAAAGTCTCTGGCTGACGTGAAGGCGGAGAAAGAGGCCTTGGCCACGAAGATTAGGGCTGAGGTCGAGGCCGAGGCGAAGAAGCACATGGCCAAGAACATGGAGATGTCCTATCAGAGGGCACTCGACCATGTTCAGGACCGTGTCCCCGGCTTCGAGCGGGTCGGCTACAGGCTGTGGCCGGGGTCACCCTCAGGCGGCGAGGAGGAGGGAGCTGAAGGTGACGAGGGGGAAGGTGACGACGACGAGGAGGTGGAGGCCGACCCTTCGGTGGCAGACCCCCAGGTCGAGGGGAGAAACGAGGGGCCATCTGGCGACGCGCCTGTGGTCGAAGCCGCGATGCAGGTGGACCCCTGATCTCCTTGTAATTTTTGTAGTTTTTGTTTTTTTTTTCAAAAACAGTGTAATGCCTTTTGCGGACTGGCCACCGCTTTGATGAATGAATGAAAAAGATTGTTTTGGTTTTGGACTTGTCTAAGTGTTTGGTTCGGTCATGTAGTTCTTCAATGTTGTCCTTTTTTATTTCAGATCGCCGAGCAAACTCGTATCACTGCGGCAGCTCGGCGCCGTGCGGAGTTGTTTCAGCAGTCCCAGGAGGACCGCCTCGAGGGCGAGGTCCATCTGACGAGGAGAATACTCTATAACGTAGAGTAGAGAAATAGCGAGTTGTTGGCCGAATTGCACCATCTGCGGATAGTCGAGGTCGAACTCTCTGCAAAGGAGGAAGAGTTGGCCCGGGTTTTGGCCGAGCAGGATGATTTTGCAAGGAGAGTAGAGCAGCTACAAAGGGTAACGGTCGACAAGAGTATCGAGGTGACCCATTTGCGCCGTGTCATATCTGATAGCGCCGAGTATCCTGGTTCGGCGAAGCTTCCTCGGTTCAAGGTAATTGTGAAGGACGACACACTGAAGGACAGGATCGTTGAACTGGAGGAAGAGGTTGCTCGGCTTAAACCTCAGCCAGTGAGGGCTAATGTCCGGAGTACTTCATGTACTTGCGAAGAGATTGGCCGAGGGATTACGTTCTATCAACTCGCGATCCGAACCCCCATCATAGGTCGGACAGCAGCCAACGCCCAAAGTGCAGTAGCAGTATTTTCAAGTGGTGCTTCGGTTAGAGCGACTGTCAGGGTCAGCGGCGAGGGAGCGTCTCGGTTTGTCGGCTTAGAGACGAGCTCAGAGGTTAAGAAGCTCCGACCCCGGGTATCCCTTGAACCGGAGCGTCCCCCTTCCGCGGAGGCATTAAACGGGTCGTATTGTGCTTTTGGGTCTCCGAACTATCTTTTGTTGTAATCTTTTTATAAATTTATCCAAGTTATATTAATGAAATTGGAGTTGGCTTGCTTGTTGTAGTGTTGTAATTGCTTTAGCTAGAGTTGGCTTGAAATGAACCGTGAGAAGCGAGTGTTTGCTTCGTTGAACACCTTGTCCACAAAACTCACGCTTTAGCCTTGGTCCTGACTCTTGCTCGGTACATACCGGTGTGGCTCAGTGCCTCGGCAGAGGTGTCACTGTTTCGAGGCTGGGGCCATGTGGCCTGATCTGGACGGTGGATCATGATCAGGGCGCGGATCACGAGAAGGGAGGCGCAAGTTCCAAGAAAACACTATCTTGTCGTTTTGTGGACACGTGGCATGGTCAGGTCCGTTCATCACACTTTGGCACGCATTTTGAGATGATCTAACGGTGATTTTGCCTCGGAAGGATTTTTTCGCCATATACGAGGGTCGGTCCCCCGTCCGCTCGGCTCGAGGATTTTGAGTGGGCGTAGTCGACCCGAACGATGTAATCCGAACCAGCGTTAGCATTGCTCGACGGTTGTGGGAGCAGTTCCGAACGGTGATCTACTTCTAGCTCGCCTAAGGGCGAGCCAGGGAAGTAAAGTCGAACCGAGTGTTGGACTCCGAACCATCGGTAGATTTGTTCAACGGTTGTGGGAGCAGTTCCGAATGGCGATCTACCTCTGGCTCGCCTAAGGGCGAACTGGGGAAGTAAAGTCAAGCCGAGTGTTGGACTCTGAACCATCGGTGTAGTTCAACGATTGTGGGAGCAGTTCCGAACGGCGATCTACCTCTGGCTCGCCTAAGGGCGAACTGGGGAAGTAAAGTCGAGCCGAGTGTTGGACTCCGAACCATCGGTGTAGTTCAACGGTTGTGAGAGCAGTTCCGAACGGCGATCTACTTCTGGCTCGTCTAAGGGCGAGCCGGGGAAGTAAAGTCGAACCGAGTGTTGGACTCCGAACCATCAGTATAGTTCAACGGTTATGGGAGCAGTTCCGAACGGCGATCTACTTCTGGCTTGCCTAAGGGCGAGCCGGGGAAGTAAAGTCGAGCCGGACATTGGACTCCGAACCATCGGTGTAGTTCAACAGTTGTGGGAGCAGTTCCGAACGGCGATCTACTTCTGGCTTGCCTAAGGGTGAGCCGGGGAAGTAAAGTCGAGCCGGACATTGGACTCCGAACCATTGGTTGAAATTAAAAAAACAAAAGATAAAGGCGGAGAGATGCAAGCCAATTTATAAGTATGAAAGAGCATTCTTCATTGATAATTGACGGCGAGCCATTTTTACATATAACAACTTAAGAAATGAATTACAAGATAGAGAGGAATGGTTCGACACCTCGTGATACTTAGAGAGGCGCCGGGGCGCTTTCTTGGTATTTTAGGAGGTGGTCGGCATTCCAGGTCCTCGGAATCTCTCTGCCCTCTAGATCTTCCAGACGATAAGCTCCGGGCCGAACTATTTTTGTGATCTTGTAGGGTCCTTCCCAATTCAGAGCCAGTTTGCTCTTCTGATTGGGGAAGGAGATGGCCAGCTTTCTGAGGACCAAGTCCCCTTCCTTGAGATCGGTGGGCCAGACTTTCTTGTTGTACGCCAGTTCGACCCTCCTTCGGTAGTTCTGTTGGCGTATTGATGCTCTTTCTCTCAGCTCGTCCACCAGGTCTAAGTTGGCCCGGAGGTCTCTGGCATTCTGTTCCTCATTGTAGGCTGCGAGACGAGGAGAAGGTATTCCGACTTCGAGCGGTATCACCGCCTCAGACCCATAGGTGAGGTTGAACGGGGACTCCCCCGTGGGGGTATGCTTGTTGGTGCGGTAGTTCCACAGCACATTGGGGAGCTGGTCGACCCATAAGCCTCTAGAACACTTGTCCAGTCTCTTCTTGATACCAAAGAGGATCTGCCGGTTAGCGTTCTTCGCCTGCCCGTTCGACTGAGGGTGGGAGACGGACGAGAAGCGCTGTTGGATGGCAAGGTCTTCGCACAGAGCTCGGAATGCGGCACCGGTGAACTGAGTCCCGTTGTCCGTTACAAGGACACGGGGGACGCCGAATCTGCAGATGATGCTCTTCCAGAAGAATTGAAGCACTTTGCTCTCGGTGATAGTGGCGAGGGGCTCGGCCTCGATCCACTTCGAGAAGTAGTCGATGGCTCGACCAAGAACATGAACTGGCCCGGAGCTGGAGGGAAAGGCCCTAGTAAATCCATCCCCCACATTGCGAAGGGGACAGGACTTGATAGGGAGGCGAGGTTGGCTTGGGGGAGGCGAGGAATGTTGGAATGTCTCTGGCAAGAGCCACATTGCCGAACGTGTCGCTCGGCATCTTGGAGGAGAGTCGACCAGAAGTATCCGTAATTCAGGACTTTCCGAGCCAAAGACCTAGA
Organism: Hemerocallis citrina; assembly: GCA_017893485.1. Taxonomy (NCBI): domain Eukaryota; kingdom Viridiplantae; phylum Streptophyta; class Magnoliopsida; order Asparagales; family Asphodelaceae; genus Hemerocallis; species Hemerocallis citrina. Next base: position 66,904,879 of record CM030366.1, read on the forward strand.
CCCTGAATGAGCCCCGCCGATGCCTTCGTGGAGCTCCTGTAAGGCATATTCGGCCTGTTCCGGGGAAAGGCACCTCAGGTACGGTCGGCCGTCAATCTGCGAGAAGGAGCGCTTGTACAAGATTCCGTCGATCAGGACGTGCCGCTTGGCTCTGGTCCTTACTCGGCGCGCTTCCTTGGGGTCCTCAGGGAGGATTCCGTCCCTTAAGAACTCAACCAACGGCTTCATCCAATTATCTTGCAGTAGGACCGGCAATGACTCCACTGAGCCGGGGGTCTCGTCTTCTATGCTTGGCTTCATGAGAACCTCGATCAAGATGGTCTGCTCGAGACCTTGAAGAGAGGACGAGGCCAACTTGGAGAGGGCGTCGGCTTGCGAATTCTCCTCTCGAGGGACTCATTGGATGAGTGCCTCTTCAAACCGGCTCATGAGGGTTCGGACCTTGGCGAGGTACTTCGCCATCCGTTCGTCTCGTGCCTCGTACTCGCCCAAAACTTGGTTCACAACCAGCTGAGAGTCACTATGGATTCGGAGGCACTGCGCCCCGGCACTTCGGGCAAGTCGGAGGCCTGTAATTAGTACCTCATACTCTGCCTTGTTGTTTGAGGCCTTGAAATTCATGTGGAGGGCATACTGGAGGACGAAGTCATCAGGGCCATTCAGGATGATACCGGCTCCGCTACCCTCATTGCAGGAGGATCCGTCCACGAAAATCGTCCAAACGGGGGGTCCGTTCGGTACATGGCTGACCTTAGGAATGGTGGACTCGACGATGAAGTCGGCGAGGGCCTGAGCTTTGATCGCAGTCCGAGGCTGGTAGGAGATGTTGTGTTGGCTCAGCTCTATGGACCACTTCATAAGCCGACCTGAGGTTTCCGGCTTGTGGAGGATTTGCTTCAGCGGTTGGTCGGTGAGGACCACAACCGAGTGGGACTGAAAGTATGGGCGGAGCTTCCTTACCGCCATGATCAGGGCGTAGGCCATCTTTTCTATCTTCGGATAACGGAGCTCGACGTCCCTCTCACATAGTAGATGGGCCTCTGAGCCCGGTCTTCTTCCCTCACCAAGACCGCACTTAAGGTCTACTCGGAAGCAGCCAAGTAGATGAAGAGGGTTTCCCCTGGAACGGGTTTGCTGAGCAAAGGAGGGTTCACCAAGTAGGCCTTCAGTTGGTCGAACGACTCCTGTTGCGGTTGGCCCCATTCAAAACCCTTAGCCCCCCTGAGAGCCTTGAAGAAGGGGAGGCACTTTTCCCCAGACTTCGAAAGGAACCGGCACTCCTCCTCTTTGTCCATGCGACCGATGCGCCTCTCCACCTTGTGGAGACGACGGTAGAGGGCATCGTCCCTCCGTTGGTAATCAAACGATCCCCTGGACTCTTCTGCATAGGAAGGGGAGCGGGGACTACGGCGCCGATTGTCCTGGGATCGACGAGGACTATGCTGGTGTTGCTGGCGACTGGGAGCCGGGGGAGGACTTCTGGATCGGTGGCGAGGATTTGGAACCCGTGGGGGTGTTGGAACCCTCTGGGCATTATGGTTGTTGGGGCGAAGGTTGAGGGCCTGCAACACAGTTGCCTGGAATTGTAGGAACTAGGCACGAGTGATAGGTGCCTCATCGTTCCTCGGATGATGTCGATCAGCAGGGGAACGCGGCCTCCTCCTGTGGCGCTCGGGAGATACGCCCCGTCCTCTTCGGTCCGGAGACCTCCCGCCATCTCGGCGATGAGGAGATCGATCGCCTTGATGTTGGCTGGGAGGCTCCCTCTCGGGCCCGCTTCTCATCAAGGCGGTTGCGAAGGTCCTCATCCTTTTGACGGTTCAGAACGGTGTTGCGGAGGTCGGGGTGATGGGAAGCCATTGAATCCGAGGAGGCATTGTGAACCGAGACATGGTCTGGGTGGAGAGGTTGCTTCTGCCTCTGCCCGTTCTGGCCAGCAGGAGCATTAGGGGGCTGTTGGTTCAAGAGAGGATCCTGGACTGGGGGAGGAAGTTGCTCGGGCTGTGGAGGAGGATGCACGGGGACTTCCTCTTGCTGATCAGCGGGGTTGGGCCCACGGTTGGATCCCCTTGATCTGACCTTTCTAGGAGGCATAGTTGGAGAAGAGCAAGTCGACGGGAAGGGGAGAGGCTGCTATTCGTGTGGTGGTTCCCACAGACGGCGCCAATCTGTTACCGCTGATTCTGGTGTGGGGGTAAACAGATGAGATTTGTGAGTTCGGGGAAAAACCTGAACAGCGGATCCAATCCTTCTGATTCCTGCCGCTACCTGCAAGGAAGTGCGATACACCGGGGTTGATTCCGGCGACGCACCCTCCGACGCTCTTGTCAGTAACCAGTGGGTGATTAAGAAAGAGCTTAAGGTGGAAAAAAAAATGATTAACTGGTCACAGTGGTAGGGGGAGGTATTTATAGTCGCCATGGGAGTGATTAGGGACCTGATTTCCTGTATAACTGTCAGGAAAAAATCCTCCCAATCTGTTTAGGAAACTGACCCCTGATTCCCGGTGAGAGCAAATCAGGCCCGTTGATTCGGTCAAATCAATGACCCTGATTTTCCTCTTGCTGATCTGGGTTTGTCTTGGGTCGGGACCCGTACCCAGTTGGAGTGGATCCGTTTGTGGAGTGTTGGATCTGTGAGAAGGAGACCCAGTACCCGTTTCGGACCCATTTGTATGTGAAATTACCGTTTTACCCCTGAGCTTCAAGATTCGTGCCCAATCTGGACGGTTCCGATTTAACCCCATTTTTAGCCACATCAGCGAGAGATAACAACTCTCTTAATATCAGGCTTTAAACCCCAGATATAGCAGCTTAACAAGAACGAGTCACTAAGACCCTTAGTTTTGTTCATTAAGCTTTCAAATTCTTGATGATATTCTATTAATGACCCTGTCTGCGTTAATTTTGACAACTCTCCCTGATTATCAACAAACGCCGATGGACCAAATCTGACTTCCAAATTATGCACAAATACTTCCCAATCTGTGAAAACTCCATGATCAAATTTCCATTGAAACCATTTCAATGCCCTACCATCCATATGGAAAGAAGCTATAGACAATTTTTTATCATAAGGAGTGCGATGATAATCAAAAAATTGATTAGCCTTGAATATCCAACCTGTGGGATCTCCTCCTTTAAACCTAGGAAAATCCAACAAAGGTATTTTCATGTTATTGAAATTAACAAAGTATGGAGATCTCACCCCTATCGCCGATTCGCTCTGATTTTGACCTCTTGACTGATTTAGTTGTTGATCTAGCTTTTCGTCCATCAGCTTCAGCTTATTAAACAGCTCCGACAACAAGCCTTTGTGATCCTCCACCGATGCAGTCAGATCCTGCAACTCGCCGCTTGACTCTGCTGGTAATCAGTCTGTTTCTTCGATTCTTGTTTCAACTACACGATCGCCTCGTCAATCACACGAAGACATGTACCTTTCGCCATTTGAGTCCAGATGAAAGCACCAATGAAGAGATCTACATAGTTCTAAGGGCTCAAATCCACTAGAGTGCGAGATTAATTCCACCAAAATTTCAGCGAAACTCAAATCACAACATCAACAACTTGCATTTCTCATTGATAAAAGAAATTACAGATGCATGAACCAAGAATAGGGATCTGAGATTTAGAGAAGAGGGACGTAAAAGAAGGAGAAGGGAAATTAGGGAAAAGATAAATTCTGTTAATACCCACGGATTCTAGTATTATACACGTACTGTGCACATGGAGGAAATTTAGGGGGAATGAAAAGGGCAAAAAAAAAATTTACCTGCACGTGCGCTGCACGGGTTGGGTTATGGACAAAGGCCTTCTCCCATTATAGTAGTAGAGATTTATTTTGCCTACAGATTGAACTCACCATTCATCTAATGCCACCTGTCGTTGCCTCTAATCGCCTAATTACTCGAATTCTTCCCGCCACTTTTCTTTACGTGCACAACCCGTGCCATCCTAAATCCAGTAGTTTTGTGGGACTCCTCTTCACTCTCACTGCTCTTCCTTCTCCAAGATCGGTTCCCTCATTTGAATCTGCAACTCATATTTTCCAAATTCTCAAGTTTTGAAGATAATTTAATTACGTGGCATTCATTACTTAAATTTTGCAGTTGTTTGCTCTAGATTAAGCTATATAGCATGCATCATCTTTCCTTCCTACCTATTTTATTCTTTCTAAGTAATGCTTTGTACATGATCTTTATGCAATCGTTTCACGCTATATTTATTAAAAGTATGTACTATATTGGAGATTGTGCCATATCAGTTTGTGAAGTAAAACTTATTCACATGACATTCCATTTTTTTTTTTTGATTTAAAGATGACTAAGTCATCGCTTCATTAAAAAGATGTTAACGAAACAGGACGTGATAACAAACTGAGCCCTTGGGCAAACAACATCAAAGTTCAGCTTAGTATAAAACTAGAGTCTAAACAGAACAAAACAAAACATCAAAACAGATACATCCACTAAACCCAAAAGTTGGACAAAGGAACCCCCACTCCAATGAGCTACTCCTCCTCCTCCAAACGCATCTTCTTCCTGGAATTGAGCAGCCTTGTCCATTCAAAACAACAGAAATGAATTTTATGCATCAGAACTGACAGTCTATGGTCAACACTATTGAAACAAAGGTCGTTACGGTCTAGCCACAGGTTCCACAAAGTTGAAGCGACTATTAATTCCCAATAAATTCTTACTTCCTTTCTAATCCTGTGCACTCTAAATTCCCTCCAAACCTCTGCACTAGACCCTGGACACTGACCTACCCCGAACACTCGACTTAGTTGCCCCCATACCCATCTCGCTCTGATGCAGTTGAAAAGTATATGGTTCGTATCTTCCTCGTGATTGGGGCATCTATTACAGTTAACGCATTCCAGAAAACCCCGTTTCCTCAAATTTGCTTTGGACAGAATCGCGTCGTTCTCCACTAACCACAGAAAGACCTTCACTTTAGAGGGAACGCAAATGCCCCATATTACTGTCGTGACCCCGTTTCTAAGTCCTCCATCATTAAGTCGTTTGTATAGAGAGGATACCGAGAACTTGCCATTTGCCTCCAGTATCCACCCTCTTTAGTCTTCAGGCTGTTGCAATACACGTCCCTCTATGCGGATGAGGTTATTAACCTGTTGGAGCTAGGAAATAGATTCCTGATCTAGAGATTCCTTGACTTCCAGTCTCAGCCTGTTGTTCTTCCAGATGTCGGACACAAGAGTTTCAGTGTTGATGACTGCCTCAGCAGCCGCTGGGAACAATCCCATAAGGGAATTACTGCCGCACCACTTATCCTTCCAAAATCTCGTATTCTTGCCGTTTTTGACCCTACAAATGGTGTTGCAATGGAATGCCTCGCCCGTCTTGGAAACCCCTTTCCAAAAGCATGATTTCTTACTTTGGATTCCTTTACCTTTGTATCTGAACTTCTTCCTTGCACGATAATTGGTTAGAGACTTGCACAACCAATTATTACGTCGAGTATCCAGCTTCCACCACCACTTACTAAGAAAAGCAGTATTCATGTCTCTGAGGTTGATGATGCCCAGACCTCCGAATTCTTTCCTTCTGCAGACCCTCCCCCAGCTAATGAGGTGGATCCCTTTGCCCCCTTCGTTTGCGCCTTTCCACAAGAATCTCCTTCTATATTTGTCTATCTTGTGAATTACCCATACTGGTAATTCGTAGATAGACATGAGATAGATCGGGATGCTGTTGATGACAGAATTCAGCAAAGTGATCCTCCCCCCCAGAGTTAAAAATCTACCCTTCCATCTGGCTAGTCTTTTCTCAATTCTATCGATAAGGGGTTGCTAGTCCTCCCTAATAAGCTTCCCTGGCCTAATCGGAATCCCTAGATAAGTAAGCAGAAAGTCTCCCTGACTGCAGCCTAGCATCTGTTGGATCGATGAGATGGGAACAGAACAAATGTCGCTGAGTTGGATCACACAGCTCTTATTGAAGTTGACTTTCATGCCTGACCATGCCTCGAAGCACTTCAAAACAGTTCCCATTGCTATGATATCCTCTTTCGTTGCCGAACCGAACAGTAAAGTGTCGTCAGCATACTGAAGGATAGAGATAGGGTCTTTAAATCCTTTGATTTTAATACCGAAGTTCGCCATCTCCTTTCTGCCATTATCAATCATTTCAGCAAGCCCGTCTGCTACGATAGCAAATAACATCGGGGACAGTGGGTCCCCTTGTCTCAATCCTCTCTTGCAGGAAATTTCATTACCTTGTTCCCCGTTGACAATGGGGAAAGATTTGCCTCCTCTAATGCACCGAAAAATCCATTTCCTCCACCTTGCGCCGAATCCTTTCAGCAGCAATGCCTCATCCACCGACTCCCATTCAATCGAGTCATATGCCTTTTGAAAATCCATTTTAAAGAGGAATCCGTCTGTATCGTCTTTGCGAGCCCTAAAGACAATTTCATGTGCCGAAGCTATGCTATCCATAATGTCTCGCCCTTTAATAAAGCCACTCTGAGACTCCCCGATGATGTCATTAAAGTGTGGCGCCAACCTATTAGCCAAAACCTTGGTAATGATTTTGAAGGACCCATTAAGAAGACTGATCGGTCTCAAGTCTCCAACCTCTTTCACTTCGGATTTCTTTGGGATCAGAACAATGTTCGCATAGTTGAGTCTATCCAAATCTACTTCCCCTTTATGAAAATCTTGAACGATGCGCAAGAAACCCCCTTTGATAATTCTCCAATAAAGCTTGTAGAAGAATAAGGGGAATCCATCTGGACCAGGTGCCCTATCCAGCCCTAAGCCGTTGATAGCGGAAACCACTTCTTCTTCGGTGAAGCTGCCTTCAATACTATCGCATCCGTTCAACCTTGAATCCTTCCACATGTTCTGATTCATCAAACACCTATGCTCTCTTCTCTTTCCTAGCAGCTCCTTAAAGTTCTCGTGGATGTGTAGCTTGATTTTATCTTCGTTCTCGCTCCAGACTCCATCTATCATCAACCCCGAAATGTGATTTTGGCGCCTTCGTCCATTGGCAGTCCTGTGGAAAAATTTGGTGTTCGCATCCCCCTCCTTCAACCACTGAATTCTTGAACGTTGCTTCCAATAATATTCCTCCATCTTATGTATTTGTAGAATATCCTGTCTCTTGCTGTAGAGCTCGTCAAATTCGGTCCCTAGTAAATCTCTTTCTTCCTCTATAAGTTCTAATTGCTCTATTCTCTCCCCTATTTCAACTTTGAGCCTTTGGTTTTCACCGAATTCAGATCTAGCCCAATGCGTCAGCTTAACTCTTAGTCTTCTGATCTTTTGGATCCAACAACCCACCGCAAAGTCTAGCCTTGTTGGTTCGTTCCAGCAATCCTCAATAATCTTTTGCAGTCCTTCGCACAACATCCAAGACTTTTCGAATCTAAATGGATGTCTACGTCGTCATTCTCTAACTCCGCAATCCAAAGAAAGCGGAGTATGATCTGAAGTGAATCTAATCATGGCTTTGGCCCTAGCTAATGGAAATTTATCTTCCCACTCAGTGGACACTAAATTTCGATCTAATTTAGCCAAAATGGGGGTGGCTTGAAGGTTTGACCAGGTGAATTTCCTGTTCGTAGGGGCAATTTCCGCTAATTCTAGAGCATCGATAGTCGCGTTAAACTCCTCCCTATCTCCCCTTGACGCTCCTCTACCCAGGTATTCGTGTTGAAATCTTGTAATGTTGAAATCACCTCCCACCACCCACGGTCCCCTACATCTTCTTCTAATGCTCCTAAGTTCGTCCCAGAATAATCTCCTTTGGGTAGACTCGTACGGACCGTATACCGAAGTGACCGTATGAATCCAACTATCGGCTCGACGTCTAATTGTAATCATAACCGAAAATAATCCTGCGATCTCATCAGTAATCTCGAACAATCTCGGGTCTACCCCAATAGCAATACCTCCTGAGAGACCTCTCGAAGGTTTAAACCTCCATTCAAAAGCTCCTATTCCTTTAATGTTCTGAAACTCCGCCGAGGACGGAGATTCAACCCTAGTTTCCTGAAATGCACAGATAGAGGGTCTGTGCCTAACAATAGTGTCACTAATGAGCCTCTTTTTAGATTTCTGCCACATCCCCCTAACATTCCAAAAGATGTATAACATGACTAACAAAACCTCGAACTTCTATATCCTAGACACCACATCTATACCTCTATTCTATTTGGCTCTTGCTCACCCCTCTAATAATATTGACACTAAACAGTTGCTCCTCTCTATTGGAACCCATGGCTAGACCGTATAGACTAGCAAAATAAATAAGAGAATCATCATTTAACAGGTTTAATACTGAGAAGTCAACAGAAGAGTTACCTAGACAGGCAGAGGTAGGTTCTCTAGTTTTTGCCGCTGCTCTGATCAAATCCTCTTCACTTGGGCCGCTCGAGCCCCATTTGTCCAACTGCCTCTTGCTTTTCCGCTGAGACTCCACCTGATGTTTATTCACTCCCGCTCCACCACTATCCCCTGCACCACCCCCTGCCAACTCTCTAACCTGCTTCACCCATTTTTCGTGCTCTGAGTCGTATGTGCTGCCGCCACTATGAAGTCCCTCTAATGCTCCTATCATACCATTCAAAATCTCAGGGACCACCACGCTATCACCTTGTTCTAAGTCGACGTCTGAGTCTAGGTGGACGTCATCTGTTTGAACATCTAACCCTTCTGAAGTTTCGTTCTCCCTAATCGAACCATCTCCTATCAGCTCCACAGCTGACTTGTGCTCCTGAGGCCCAAGCCCACGAATGGCACTTTCAGGCCCATCTCCCTCAATGACAGCAAGAATCTCTAAGTTGGCCCTTGTGGAATGGTCGGAATTGAGATTGGACCCTTGAGAAACTCTATAATCATCATGGCCCACTACACCCATCCCCTGAAATTCAGGAGTTTGAAAAGGAGCGGCAATTGCAGCTCTGCGCTCGAGTTCATCGATGGCTCTCTGAATGGACGCCTGCAGCTCGTCCTTCGACAACGACGCAAAACCTGGGACTGCCCTCGATATCCGCTCTGACTCTTCATTGTCCACAGAAGAAGCAATCTTGAGAATCCCTGGTTTTCGGCTCGTCATGGGTTTAATCACAGTACTGTTTTCCTGAGCGCCTTTCCCTTCGCGCCGCTGAGAGACTGGTAGGACCTTCGGTTTCTCTTTCATTTCCGCTAATCGTAGACCCGGTCGGAACGCTGCATCTAGATTAGATCCGTACTCGTCTACGATGTTGATGGACTCTTGAATCTTGAGACTTGATGAACGGCCATGATCCTGAGCTGCGAGATCGGAAGGCCCCCCTTCATCGTCAACCTTCGTCCGCTTCAAATTGGTGCCTCTTTTCCTTTCATCAGACCTTTCGTCTTCCTCTCTACTCGAGACTTTGCCGAAGGAAACGTTCTTCTTCTTCTCAACGATAACCTTCACGTCGAAAAATTCTCCTTCAAATTCCGCTTGAACCATCGATGGGATGTCTGAGAGGTTCTCGCAACCCACCCTAATACATGCGAAATCCCTCATCGTCTGAGTAGTAGTGCTCTTGTCCACCTCCAGTAGGAACCCAAATGATCGAACAAGGTTTTGGAACCCCGAGCGGAGCCAACAGTGGAAAGGGAAGTTGAATAGTCGCAGCCAGATTGAAGGAAGTTCGTTCGCCTTGAGCACACCGTAATTGCGAGACCACTGGGAGAAGGTGACAAAGAAGTCGTCAGTACCCATACCTCTTTTCCCTAGAACTTCGTTGAGCCTAACTTCGTCGTGACAGTGGACGAAGAAGGCGCTAATGTTGAGGCGTTGGACGCGCCATTGGAGAGTCTGCAACGTAGTTGTGTTTGCGTATAACAAGTTCTCGATGTCCTCTGGAAGTGGGTTACCGCTTTGGATTTTGATCACGCAGCACATACGAAAGCGGCGCTTGAACTCAGCCATCAGAGGGGTCAGAGTAATCAGCGCCTTAATCATCGTTCTTCCCCCTGCGAAGCTCTCTTGCGTTTCACTGGATTCAGCTTTCAGCGGGAGTGAGGCTCTAGGAGTCGTCGACATTGCTCTTGGAGCGATGGACAAAGGAGTCGGAGGCTTTTTCATGTTGGGACATTCTCTGGAAATATGGCCTGTTCTTCGACAAGCGTAGCAGAACCACTGGTTGGGGCATTGCGCGATCGAGTGACCCCAGAGCGCGCATTTGTGGCACTGCTGGCCAGAGCCAATTGACGCCGACCCCTCTCTAACCTGCTTCTTCTCAGCCTTGATCGATTTGCGAGATCGCACAAGTAACCACTCTCCGTCTTCGTCAGTCTTGGTGACCCTTGTCTTCTCCGGCGATGAAATCCTAATTGAGCTGGGTCTAGTCGGTGAAGCTTTCCTCGCTGATCCCTTTGCGACATCTACGTACGTGGGACGCTTTCGCTCTTGATGAACCCTGTCGACTTCGATATCGATTGAAGCATCTCTCTTCATTTTTCCCTTAGCTCGAGTCTCATCTTCTCTATGGGTATCAACAGTCTTCCCTCTATGGGAATAATGTTGATCTCTGTGAGCTAAGCGACCTCTCGATCTATTCGAGTTGTCGACAGCCCAACTAGCTTCCTGTCTCTTCCCCTCGCTCTTGTCCAAGGCATCTTCCCTGCGTCTTTTGGCCATGGCTCTGTCAGCTTCTAGCTCAGATAGCTTGGAAGTTCTATGGATGAGGGAACTATGGTTGTTGCTGCTGAGATGACGGTGCTTCTGTTGTGGGGAATGGGAACGCTCTCGCTCTGCTCTCTCTCTCCTTTCATTTTTCTAAGCCACCACCTTACCTTTTTTTGTTATGTTATATATTAAATACTTTGTTTTTATATGTGATAATTTTAATATAGTTGGATCCATAAAATGCCTAAAAGATTAGCCTTGTAATGTAATTTGTAACTGTAAGTATGATTTCAAAATTCGGCATTAGGATCAAATATCAGCTACCATTTGTCAATAACATTAGAACATATTGAAAGATCGGTAAACAACATTTCGATTCGACTAGGTTAATGCATCTCAATGTAAAATTTATTGTTGGCTTTACTGCACTTGTTTGCCATCTTCGGACTGTTCACTAGTCGTTGAAAATGAGACTCAAAAATGATGAATCACAAGTAGCAAACATGGGTAAGTATTTTAGCTAGTGAGAGGTTGGGGGTTTCAGCTTGCATCATTTCTTCATTATAGGATTATTATGAGTGCGTGTGTGGTGTGAGAGTGTGTGCGCGCGCGGTGTGAGCGTGTGTATGGCTACGGCCTTATTAAAATTAAAATAAAAAAGTAGCAGACACATGCACATCACATACAAATATTCTGTCACAGTGGATCTAGTATTCTAGTTTACTCCTTTTCTTCCACAAATGATGTCCTCTCTCTTAACTTGGCAACCCAGTTTGAGCTCTGAACTTACGGCCACCTGTTCCCGGCGGTAACCGACTCTCATCCAACCGTCCCGAATCTGAAGCACCACCATCCACCCCCTCATCCGTATCATGTTGATCCTTAACCTTCGCCAACTCACCACCACAAATCATCAGAAAATCTCTCATGTCAAAGCAGCATCCAGTTCAGATAGCGGCGGTTTTCAATCCAATACGGGTCCAGAAACTTGTCGGGTTATCGGGTAACGGGTTCAAGTTCGAAAACCCTAATCTTATCTCGCGCTTGGTAATTTCCTTGTTTATCAAAATTGTTTAAAACCCTCTATATATATATATATATATATATATATATATATATATGTAGAAAAAAAATCTGAACCAATAACCTTATCGTCTTCTTCTTCTAATGGGGTTTGAAGGTGGCGCCTTCTTTGCTGCTGTCATTATTTGTACGGTGCCCATCACTGTTATCTCCTTCATAAGGAGGTGGGGTCCACCAGGGTATGATTTTTGATCTTGAACTTATTCTTTTCTTTGCTGTCAGGGCCCAAGGTCCGGAATTCACCATGATTTCAAGAACTAAGGTTTGGAGCTAGAGAGTTTGGGGGGAAATCAGTTTCAATTTTATCCGTTCCCTTCGTTTCCCTCCTTTTACATGCAGGGAGTGTTTTTTGGTGGTTGGCTGTCAAATGTATCCAATCCATGAAGATTACTGTAGGGAAAAGAAATCTTTGAAAATTAGTTCTAAAAAAGTGGATATATATATCCAATACACTTGATAGCTTTCTTTGTGTTTTATTATATAGATATATATATATAAGGAATGCTCCATTGCAAACGGCCTAAGCCGTTGTTGGAAACGACGACTTAATTTATAAACCTAAGCCGTCAACGGCTTCAGTTTTAACATAACTGAAGTCGTTGTTCCCAACAATGGCTTCAGTGGTTTGCATACCCGTTTGCACGAGACCTGTTTGCAATGGAGCATTCCCATATATATATATATATATATATATATATAGGGAAAGCTTCGGTTGAGCACTACTCTAGTGCTCACCGCGTGAACACTAGGCCTTCGGGCGTTCATATCGAAAATCCAAACCGTTCACATTGATCTACACATCTAAATTAGTCTAAATATGTAAAATCAAATCATTTGAAATTCATTTGCCCATCCATCTTGTGACTATAAAAACAATGATTTTCAGCCATACAATTTTGTAACACTTCAATGGATGGGTAAATGAATTTCAAATGATTTGATTTTACATATTTAGACTAATTTAGATGTGTAGATCAATGTGAACGGTTTGGATTTTCGATATGAACGCCCGAAGGCCTAGTGTTCACGCGGTGAGCACTAGAGTAGTACTCAACCGAAGCTTTCCCTATATATATTTATATATATATAAAGTTGAGTCCCCTTCGGTTGCACACTACTTTTGGTGAGCACTCCGTGAACACTCACAAAATAGAGTACCTATGAAAAATCCGAACCGCTCATATTTTTCTTTATGCCTAAGATAGTCTAAAAATAAAAAATCAATTAATTTGAAGTTCATTTGCCCATCCATCATGCTGGGCAAATGAACTTCAAATTACTTGATTTTTTATTGTTAGGCTATCTTAGTCATATAGAACAATATGAGCGGTTCAGATTTTTCATAGGTGCTCTATTTCGTGAGTGTTCACGGAGTGCTCACCAAAGTAGTGTGCAACCGAAGATTTCTCTATAAAGTTTTAAAAGATCATGATAAACAAGAAACTTACCAAGCGCGGGATAAGATTTGGGGCTTTAGCGATTGGACCCTCTAACCCGACCAAATATATAAGAAGAGATGCATATATATATATTCGTATATTTCACTTCAAACTCTGAACGCAATAACCTTATCTTCTTTTTCCTCTAATGGGGTCGTTTATTTTTGTATTCTTTAAACAGAGATAAACGAAGACATGATCTCACAAGAAGAATTCTTAGGAAGAAGGCAGTTGAAGAAAAAAAACAAAAGGACAAAGAAAAACAAAAGACAGAGTCTCCACCGGAGAAGGAAAATTTTCTTGCGTAAGTTTCACGTTTAATCCTCAAAGTGCAAGTTTCTTTGTCAAATTCTCTTAGTAAAGTTTGCTCCTTTTCAGTTGTGGTTGACTTCTTATTAGTTTAGTACATTTGTAAGTATCGTGTGACATGCGGTAGGCTATATTGTGTGGTGTTGATATAAGTCATGGATAGTATAATTTTCTGGTTTTAATTCTCTTACCTATTTGTGGTTTTTTCTATTTTTTCTGTTTATTAATTAGAATAAACGAAATTGTAAGCACTAATATCCACTTTTGCTTCGGTATCCAATTCCAATATCGTGGGGCTTGACATGTTACAGGAGGTCATATGTTCGAAATTCAAGAGTGCGGAAAGGGAAATTTTCTTCTCCCATAAAAATTATAAGGGGGATTTTCCACCTTTATGGCTTTTACTATAAATAGATGAACTAGATTGACGATGGAATTGTAGTGTCCCCCATATACCAATAAATAGCATTGCTATTTTCTTAGTTTCCTTAATCTGGTTTCACTTTTTTTCTTCTTCTTTTGTTTCCCGTTTACATAGTCAAGTTAATACGCAAAATGTAGAAGGCTCACCAACCATAGTGGAAAGCTGTGATGCTGAAGAGGACCTGGAATTGGAAGAGTATGTTTCTGAAATGTCAAAAATAGTAGGATTGGAAGAAGTCAAGTATGAACTGAGGAAATGGGTGAAGGGACTAATTCTAAATGTCAAGCGGATGGAACTTGGTCTCAATGTCTGCCCTAGAAAGGTCCAGCATATGGCTTTCCTTGGCAATCCGGGAACAGGCAAGAGATTTTTGTTTCTTTTTTCATTTTTTTTAAATTCTCAAGAGAACTAAAAAGAATACTCTTTTTCAGATGACTACTTCATCAAATTCATTGTTTTTCTCGAATTTGTATGCATTCTATCAATTTCATATGTTATTAAGTACAAGTAACAAGTCAGGTATAAAGGCATATGCGGCATATCCATCAAATTCCTGATGAGATGTATATAATCAAGTTCAATTTGTACTGCATACTGTACAACACCTTGTGCTAAGTATTCAGAGAATAGATCTGGAGAATACAACTCAAGTTTGAAGTGAGCCATTATTGAGTTAATTAAATTGTGGTTGTGTTGTCTAGGGTTTGGCCTACCCAATCTGATAGAAGGGGAGGGGTAAAATCGGGTTCATGTGCTACTTCAAGTTATGGGTTGGAGTATGTATCACATGTATATTCATGATACCTGCAATACTGGAGCTTTTCTTCAATGAAGAGTTCAGCTAGAGCTTGCATTTCAGAAAAGAAATTCTTGACTTTTAGTATTGTAAGAGGCATATTTTTCTACCACATTTGCCTCTGCACCAAGAAAACACATAATCGTAGGCTCAAGTTTTTGAATTTTGTTTTGTGGCGCTTATATGCGTTGGTATATTACTGGTAAAGATGCTGTCGTTGTTATTTGATGTTTTATTAGCCATTCTTCCGTGAGGCTAGAGTAATAAAAAGGAAATGGTTATTTATGAATAGGGTTAGACAAGTTTATCGGGTTTCGGTTAATCAAATCCAAGCCCATTTATGTTTATGAGTTTAGGTTGGATTGTGCACATAAAGAATCCAAATCTTTTAATTATTTAATTAGTCAAAAGTTTGATATTTAGTAAATCCAAGATAAGTAAAATTATAAGAATAACTGGTAGAAAATTTAGAAAATTTGAATATATTCCTAAAAAAACTAGTAATGTGGGCATAATTAAGAGTAACCTTAAATAATTAATCGGTAAATTTTCGTCACATCTAAAACAATTTCATTGAATTCTTAAATACATCTTCCAGCAGTTTGTAAATATATGTGAAGTCAATTGTAACAAAAGACAAAACATAAAGGCACAAATACATGGTTCGTAGCCTTTCAGAAAGAAAAAACGTGGCTTGTATTTAATTTTTTTTTTATAATAAAATTGTCAAGAGTACAAATGCAAATAGTATGGCAGTAATAATCTATAGGATAATTTTCACAAAACCACCCCCAACTTAGGGGGCTTAGTACCTAAGCCACCCTCATATTCTCAATTCATTGACTAGGCCTCCGTTGTCACTTTTTGACTACAAACACCAAGCCGTACAGTAACAAGGTTTAAAATGACATATTTTGCCCCTCACTAATTTGAAGCTATAATGCCCGGGTTGTGGGCCCGGATGAAGGGTCTTAATTAAAATAAGCTAAGCAGTGAATTTAGCTTGACCAGGGAAAATTTTCGACTGAAATTCTTCAAAATTCACCATATGGCCTCACGGGATAGCCAAAACCCGTCCATGTGATTAACATTTTGTCACTAGGAGGCCTAGCTGATGTCCAAAAAAAGATTAGGGTAGTTAGGTGCTAAACCCCCTAAATTGGGGGTGGTTTTGTGAAAATTATCCTAATCTATATATAGGTTATTAACTTTCTGCTATACAAGAAAGTACAACTATATATGAAAGTAGAAGTTGGTGAAAGCTGCCATTCCGAAAAGATTTGACTCACCTACAAATGGAGGATGGTATCGACGTTAAATTTTTTTAACATAAAAGATGGAATATGGCCACCGGATGGTATCAACTTTGGACACTATATACTAGATCCACTTGCACATGCAATCATATGTTTTCTTTTATCATTTTTTCCCGAATTAAAAAAAAAAAACATTCCCCACTATTTAATTATGGGATATGTTGCATGAAGCATTTAATGATTTTTCATACTTTTTCAATCAATGGTGGTTTCACGCACCTAAATTGGCTTCACACCCAATAGGATGGCTTTTCACTTAAGAATTATGGTTAAAATAGTAAAAATAAAGATTAATTATGTGGCACTTCTTTCTGAGTGAATGTTTTTTGCCTCAGGTAAAACTATGGTAGCTCAGATTATTGGAAAGTTTCTCTATAATCTAGGACTTGTAACTAAGAAAAAGGTTGTCTCAGTTCAACGAACTGATTTGGTTGGTGAGTATATAGGGCACACAGGACCTAAAACAAGAGATATGGTACTTCTTACTGACACCAATTAATTATGCTTGTAAATTTGTTTGGATATTTTTAATTTTAATTTTAATTTTTCTTTCTATTTTGTGTTTGCAGATTAAAAAAGCAAAAGGAGGAATTCTGTTTGTTGATGAAGCTTACAGGCTGATACAGAACGATCCGAATAGGGACTTTGGCATTGAAGCCCTGGAAGAAATTATGTCAGCGATGGACAACGGAGATATAGTCACAATATTTGCTGGTTATACTAAAGACATGGAGAGGGTTATTACTGCAAATGCTGGTTTCGCCAGAAGGGTTACCAAGTTGTTCTACTTTAGTGATTACAATCCAACAGAAATTGCATTGATTTTGCAGTCAAAGATAAATAATCAAGATGGCGATAGTTTTTTCAGTGGATTTGAGCTTCATCCTGATTGTACTCTGAAAGCAATGGCTGAACTGATAAGAGAACATATTCCAGAAGAACTCCTTCAGAAGATGAATGGAGGTCTTGCCGATCCATGGCTTGTCAGTACCTTGGAGAACATGGACCTCAGACTGAACACGGCTTGCACTGATGCTGAAATGCTCATCACCGTCACAATGAAAGATTTGGAGGAAGGTCTTAAATCATTATCCAGATGTGGAAGAGGCTTCTTCAACAAGTAATACTTACTTCCTCATCACTTATTCTCTTTAGTATGTGTATTTATTCAAACAAATGAGATTGATCTGTTTATTGGATGAACAACGAAGTCCGGTTTGATATGTTTTTTTTGTGTCGAGGACATATGTCCAAACTTGAGGATGCAGAGAAAGGGAATTTGTTTCAATAATAGTTGTAAGGAGTAGTTTCCACCTTTAATCTTGCAAAATAAAATTAAAAAAAGAATAAAAGAACCAAAATGATAAGAAATAGTAATCATCTCTTACACTAATAAACACCATTTCTATTCTGATTTCATTCTTACTCTACATTTTTGTTTGTCTTTAGTCAATTAAAAGTTCAAAATACAAGGGGCGCAGCCACCAAGGGAGAAATATGTTACATTGAAGATAACCTGAAGGAGGTTGATGTGATTATTTCAACAATAGTAGGATTGGAAGAAGTCAAATTGCAACTAAGAAAATGGGTGAAGGGACTAGTTCTATATGACAAGCGCAAGACACTTGGTTTCAAAGTTGGCACTAGAAAGGCACTTAATATGGCTTTCCTTGGCAATCCAGGAACAGGTAAGAGATTTGTCTTTTTATTTTAATAATTTTAAAAATAAATAAATAATACTTTTAAAATTGAACTGTAGTTATAATCTATAATTCCTAAGCAAATCTAGAACTACACATTCTCTGAGATGACTACATCATATTCTTTGGTTGTGTCAGATTTGTATGCATATATTTGCCTTTTCTCATGCTGATAAGTGCAAGTGACAAACCATGAGGAAGTACGGGCACGAAATCTTTTCATATTTACTATCACCTGCGACATCTAAGCTTATCTTCTTTGAAAACTTATGTGAGGATTTGCATTTCAAAAAGAATTATACTTTTATTTTTAATGGTGCTGACCAAAAGATTATGATAGAAATTTGTTAATTATCTTGATGTTGTTGATCCCATTGAATTCCTTATAAGTAGCTGATGAAGTGATGATCTATATATATCAGATTTTTGTAGTTTCTGCTCAACTATGTTTTAATTGCTTATACATCAGTAAGATGCAACAACAAAAGCAAAAAAATGGTAAAAATGATGGCCTTCCTATCCATTCTTGGCAGATGCTCTTATGTAAGCAATTTCCTGTGTGTGTGTGTAGATTTGAGGTTTTGACTGACCTACCAGTGGAGGATGGTATCAACTATGGACTGGTACACAAATCTATTATACGAAACTTATTTGTTTGTTTGTGACAGATTTATTACATGACACTTATTTCAACTGAATTTGTGTGTGTGTGAGTGAACTGTGAACACAATTTTGAAAATATTTTTCTGACCCACTAACGGAAGATGGTGTCAACTATGGACTGTTACGCAAATTTATTATGTGACACTAGTTTCTACTGAATTTTGTTTGAATTTTCTTTTATATAGGTAAAACTATGGTTGCTCGGATTCTTGGAAAGATTCTTCATACGCTGGGACTTATATCTAGTTATACAGTTGTCTACTGAATTTTGTTTGAACTTTCTTTTATATAGGTAAAACTATGGTCGCTCGGATTCTTGGAAGGATTCTTCATAAGCTGGGACTTATATCTAGTTATACAGTTACTGAAGTGCAGAGAAATGATTTGGTTGGTGACTCTGTAGGCCTTACAGGGCCTAAAACACGGAAAAAGGTTAGACTCTGGCTTAGTAGTACGCGTCAGTCTACACATATACACTGCTTCCTTTTCTTTGTAATCATTTTTTTCCTTTTTATTTTTTTTTAATGCAGGAATTCTTGTATTTACATTTATCAATTTTTTGCAGATAGAAGAGGCACAAGGAGGGATTTTGTTTATTGATGAAGCATACAGGCTGATGCCTTATGATATGCCAAGGGATTTTGGGATTGAAGCCCTGGAAGAAATTATGACAGCAATGGACAACGGAGATATAGTTGCAATATTTGCTGGTTATACTGAAGACATGCAACGTCTTATATCTGCAAATGCTGGTTTCGCCAGAAGGGTGAGCAAGACCTTTAACTTTAAGGACTACACTCCTAGAGACATCGCCTTGATTTTGCAATCAAAGATCAACACTCAAGATAAGAAATTTTTTGTCTATGGTTTCAAGCTTCATCCCGATTGCACCGTGGAGGCAATTGAGCAACTGATAAAAGAACATACTACTGAGGAACTACTCAAGAAGATGAATGGAGGTCTTGTTGATCCTTTGCTTGTCAATGCCTTGGAGAACTTGGATTTGAGATTGGACATTGTTGGCTCTGATGATACACTGATCACCATCACAATGAAAGATTTGGAGGAAGGCCTTAAATCCCTATCGAAATTGTAAAAAAAGAGCCATACTTTTGAGCATTTGTATATCTAATAAATTTTCAATATACACACACTTCAATTTTCCGAGTTTCAGAAAATCAAAAAAAGTTATATCTTTTAGAATTTCTAGTAGATCATAAAGTCAGAGAGCTGTGGTGGTGGGGGAAGTACATTCATCACTCTGAGTTTATCCTACACTGATCTCGAGAGGCAACATCACAGAGCTGAAGGCATGGAACATGGTGAAATCCCCAATCACCTGAAAGAAAAAAGAAGTGGAAAAGATTGGACGTTTTTTGTATCAACTGGGGTTTTGGTTAGTGAAAAAAACTTACCTGTGTTTAATATTCTATTAATGTTATTACTGTAGGTACTTCAGAATATTGTATGCAGCCCATGCCTGGAGCAATTGTTATATTCTTTTACTAAATTTCTACATTCCTCTAATGCTACTTTTTAACTGATTCAGATTGTAGCAATTGCTTGGTTGAGAAATGATGGAATTTCTGGAGTTTTGTCGATTGGGTATGTTCAGTAAGACTCCTCGAAGTTTCGAGTTTTGAAGATAAATTAATTAGGTGGCATTCATTACGTTGTTTGCTCTAGATTAGGTTATATAGCATGCGTCATCTTTTTTTTTTTTAGGGAAAAGGTGGAATAAGGCCACCCTGTTTCATTAATAAGAAGTTAATAAAACAACCGCGGCATACCGGGAGAAAACAACAGTACAAAACAACACAAAAGTACAATGTATGAAAAGACTGAAATAAAACCAAGAACCCCCAACAAGCCCTGGGGGGGTGGGTCTAACTACTCAGGCCTCAAGCCACCAGAGAGAACAGTAGGAAGAAACAAAATCCAAGCTGGCCAAAGCATGCGTCATCTTTCCTTCCTGCCTATGTTATTCTTTCTAGGTAATGCTTTGTGAATATGCTTTATTCACCAGTTCCACACTATATTTATAGAAAAACATGCACTGTATTGGAGACTACTGCATCAGATAGTTTTTTTTCTGATGCAACGGATAGAGCCTTACAGCCTTACGGTTCCGGCCTCAAAAATATATTGCAAAAAATAAAGATGAGCATACAAAGATTTATTTTACAAGAACTAAAACAAGGATATAGTACAATCAGCAAGAAAACAACAATCAGAAACCACATCAGATAGTTGAGGAAAACTTGTTTTTTTTTTTTTTGATCAAATGATGGTCTACGCCATCGTTTCATTAACGAATAATTAAGGAAACAAAGTAGGACATACATAATAGGATACGTAGAAGCGACTACAATAGAAGGTCTAAAATAAAAGCTAATCCATCAACGATACTAATCCATCCATGACATCTCCTACTCTGAGATTCCGATGGAAGCCAAAAGTAACTGCTACACTGATTCGGTGAATCCCCTCACAATGCTAACAACCACCCCAACAAGCTCGACTCTGCTGGAAGTAGCGCTCCATGTTCACTTCTTCTACTCTCCTTCAGCGCACCTGATTCTCTTTCTAGCCTCCAAAGCCCCTGCCCAATCATGGATTAACATAAATATTTTGTTCATAGAGTGAGGAAATCTGTACGTGATATTGCGGAAAACAAAATCATTTCTTTGAAGCCATAAAGACCAAATTAAAGCAGCTATAGCTAAATCCCAAGCCATTCTATCCTCTAATTTAATGTGTGCTTCTCTATATGACCCCCAGATTTCTGTTGTTGATATAGGAACTCGATTACACTCAAACCCTCTACTGACAACCTCCCAGGACAACCTAGCTCTAGGACAATGGAAAAGGATGTGGTTTACGTCTTCTTCTGCCTCCGAGCACCTTCCGCAGATCGTATCTATTTGCAAGCCTCTCTTTTTAAGATTAGTTTTTGACAGAATCGCATCTTTATTGGCTAGCCAACAAAACACTTTGATCCTGAACGGTGCTTTGGTACCCCAAATGACCGCTTGAACCTGGCATCTAATCCCTCCGTCGTTGATCCATTGGTACATTGATGAAACCGTGAAAAGTTTAGAATTGTCTCTGTCCCACCACCTCTCATCTTCTGTTGAATTGCCCCTTCCTTCTGTTTGTAGAATAAGCGCGTTTAAGGCCTCGAATTGTCTCAAGCATTCTTGGGTAACGTTCTGGTGTACCATAAAGTTTAGTTTACCCCTCTTTCGCACATCTGCCACTGTAAGATCTAAATTTATAGCTGCTTCAGCCGCTAAAGGGAATTGATTTTGAAGAGAGGTCAATCCGCACCATCTGTCTTTCCAGAACCTGGTTTGCCTTCCATTACCCACTTTGCATCTAGTGTTGGAGTGAAATAATAATCCTTGCTTAGATATGCCTTTCCACATTACTGAGACTTTGGCCGCCGGGCTTTTACCTCCGAACCGGACTTTGCGTCTCTTCCGGAATTTTGTAAACGAATGGTTCCACCACCCTCCGTGGTTATTAGCGATCTTCCACCACCACTTGCTTAGTAACGCTCTGTTCATGTCCTGTAGACTCATAATCCCCAAGCCCCCAAATTCTCTTCTCTTACACACTCTGCCCCAGTTTACGAGACTGAATCCATTGTTCCCCTCGTCTGTTCCTTTCCATAAAAATCTCTGCCTAAGTTTATCAATTCTGTTGATAACCCACTTCGGCAGCTCAAAGATTGACATGAGGTAAAGCGGGATCGAACTGATGACCGAATTAAGTAGGATGATCCTCCCTCCGAGTGAGAGGTACCGACTCTGCCATCCGAATAGCTTTTTATGAATCTTATCGATCAAAGGTACCCAATCCTCCCTCAAAAGCACGCCTGGTCTAATCGGAGTGCCTAGGTATTTAATGGGATAGGACCCAACCTTGCACTGAAAGATCTCCGAAATATCCTTGATCAGATTGCTAGGTAGTTCAGACAGTGGTATAATGCTAGTTTTAGTCAAGTTGACTTTGAGGCCCGACCACCCTTGGAAGCAGGCCAACACCGCTTTCATGGCCACTGCTTCATCCACCGATGCTTTTCCGAACAGCATTGTATCGTCTGCATATTGGAGAATCGACATTGGGGACGAGATTCCCTTGATCTGAATTCCTTTGATCGTATTGTTATTCACCGCCCTACTGATCATTTCAGCCAGACCGTCTGCCACAATTGCAAAAAGTAGTGACGACAGAGGGTCGCCCTGTCGCAGACCTCTCTTACAGTTGATCTCTTTCCCTTGCCATCCGTTAACTCGGATGCTCGATTTGCCTCCACGTATACACTTGCCCATCCATGACCTCCATTTGGCTCCAAACCCTTTGAGGGCGAGAACCTCCTCAACACAGTCCCACGATACTGAATCGTAAGCCTTATGGAAATCAAGATTCAGGATGAAACCTTCTGCTTTGGTGCTATTCCCTCTATAAACAATCTCGTGGGCAGATGCGATGTTGTCCATGATATCTCTTCCTCTAATGAACCCGCTTTGTGATTGGGCGATAATCTCATTTAGATGCGGACTTAGTCGTTGTGCGAGAACTTTTGTGATAATTTTAAACGACCTGTTAAGTAGACTTATTGGTCTGAGATCTTCGTGTGATCTAACTTCGCTCTTTTTAGGAACCAGAATGATGGACGCGTAATTTAACCTATCCAAATTAGCACTTCCCTCGTAGACCTCTCGGAATATGGCCATCAAATCTTCCTTGATAATACTCCAATAGGTTGAATAGAAGAAAATCGGCAGGCTATTCGGACCTGGCGCCTTGTCCTGTCCTAGGCTTTTGATCGCCTTTAAAACTTCAGATTCATCGAAGCTCCCTTCGATGTCATTACTCCCATCTAACCTGGACGAAATCCACATGTCTTGGGATAAGGAGCATCTTGCCTCCTGATTCTGACCTAATAGATTGTGAAAGAAATCATCCAGGTGTTCCTTGACCTGATCTTCGTTTTTGGTCCAGGACCCATTAACCGAGATGCCCGTGATGTGGTTGTGTCTACGCCTCCCACTAGCCATCTTGTGGAAATATTTTGTGTTAGCGTCCCCTTCTCTCAACCATTGGATCCTTGCTCGCTGTTGCCAATAGATTTCCTCCATCTTAGCTATCTGTTGCAGCTCTAGTCTCTTATTTGCAAGCTCGTCTTTCTCTATTTCCTGCAGATCTGTATCCTCTTGGACTGCTTCGAGACTACCAATCCTGCTTGCTAGCTCGTCTCTTCGCTGACTGTAGTTGTGAGCTTTATCCTTAGCCCAGAATCTGAGGCTTCTTCTTAACCGTCTAGTCTTCTCTACCCACTTGCCGGCTGCCGACGCCTGAGTTGTATTGGCGTTCCACGATTCCGCAATAATATGACGAGTCTCGTCGCACATGGTCCATGCTTTCTCGAATTTGAAGCTGTAGGATTTCTTCCTACTGTTCATCCCACAGTCGATAACCAGTGGCAGGTGATCTGAGGTGTATCGAATCACTGTCTTGACCTTGGCCAGAGGGTGGACGTTCTCCCACTCCAACGACACCAGCACTCGATCAAGTTTGGCCAGTGTCGGATTTCGCTGCATGTTCGTCCAAGTGAATTTTCTGTCTGACATCTCTAATTCCAGAAGATCTAGTGCGTCTATTGTCTCATTGAATGAGTCTTGCTCCGACTGCAAGTGGCCTCTACCTCTATGCTCATCCTGGAATCTGGTAATATTGTAATCTCCACCGACAATCCAGGCTCCTCCCCATTTGTTCCTGATGAAGCTTAGTTCCGACCAAAACTCTTTGCGCAGTCTACTGTCATAGGGACCATAGACACTTGAGACAGTCTGTATCCAACCATCGAGTCTACGTCTGATTCTAATCGAGACGGAGAACATTCCAATGAATTCGTCAATAATCTCATAAATCGCAGCGCTAGCTCCTATCGCAATTCCCCCCGAATATCCCCTAGACGGCTTAAACCTCCAGTTGAAATCTGTCAAACCTCTTATAGAAGTGAAGTCTTCCGCTGTTGGGGAGTCAATCCTAGTTTCTTGAAAACCACAGACATCTGGTCTAATCTTGTAAATCGTAACACCAATAGCTCTCTTTTTAAGCTTTTGACGCATCCCTCTAACGTTCCAAAAGATGTATACCATTAAATAACAGTAACGACTTCTAACGAACGTGCCTCCACCCCGCCTCCTAAGGTACCCTGTATCTAATAGCTACCCATTTTGGTGTCTTCTCTAATGATAGCTAAGTTCAAGAGTTGAACGTCCCTAGTGGACCCCATAGCTAACCCATACAAACTTGCAAAGTAAAGTAACGATTCATCTGATAACGAATTAAGAACTGAGCAATTAGGATGAGAGGTACCTTCTCCTGTCGCATACTCCTCCTGCTGCTTGTTCCCCCTTATGTTCCAGACGTCCGCTTCGCTGTTATGGCTGTCCACACTAAGCATCTGTCTCTTTCCCTTCCTCTGATATTCCATGATTTTTCTGGTTGAAGTGCTACCCACACTTCCTCTGACTTCCCTCTCTTCGCCTTCTGTATCTTCCACAGAGACAATATTGTCCTCTCTAATTCCCTCTAACGCTCCAATAATCTCATTCCTCGATGTTGGACCCAAATAATGTGGCACAGTGGAGATCTTAGTTTGCTGCAGAATGGGGGTACTCTTCACTTGTTCTTCAACTGGTGTGACTATGAGTGTCGGTGGAGCATCTGAACCCGGCTTCAAAGCTTCTGTAAGTATGGGCCCCGGCCCACTTGTTGCACCTCCTCTTGATTGTATCAATGCTGTGAGAGCATTTTTAACAGACACCTCAATGTCCTCCTTAGTAAAGCCCATCCAAGCTTCATTAACTAGGCCCAATGACTTAGTTAATTCATCTCCTACTGCATCTTGATTCTTCAGGATCCCTTGTACCTTGACAGCTTGTAAAGTTGACCTCCCATCTCCCACATTAATGCTCTCTCCCCTCCTTGTCACATCGCCACCAATGGTCGTCATGTGCAGTGTGCACATCTTTTCCAACTGAGCCGGTAGAGTGGCTATGATCCACTGGGTAAACCTGTTGAACTTGACGCCAAATAGGCTGTGTACTTGCCTTCGGATTAGAAAGGAGGTTGTGCGTATGTGCTTGCAAAATAGCTTTTGCATTTGACTGAGAAGTATGGCGCTCCCCAACCTGCGTATTTGGTTTTCGAACTTGCACAGATCCCGAGGCCCCCCCATCCAACCGTTGTCCATCGTCTTCTTCCTTAGCTGCTTCAGCTTCATGATTGAAATTTTTTTTCCCCACCGCTTGAAGCTCTCGAAAGTAGACGTTCTTTTGAGTCTCTACTATAACTTTAACCTCATAAATGATGCTTTCGAACTCTAGCCAGAACGAACCCAATAATGGAACGGTAGGTTGTATAGACGAACCCACACCGGCATACAAAGATTTATTTTACAAGAACTAAAACAAGGATATAGTACAATCAGCAAGAAAACAACAATCAGAAACCACATCAGATAGTTGAGGAAAACTTGTTCACATGGCATTGCATTTTTTTTGTTATGTTATATACCCTGACTACTTGTTTTTATATTTATTAATTTCTGTTATAGTTGGCTTCATAAAATGCATACAACATAAAAAAATCCTAAAGCGTTACGTAGAAAACTTAATATGAAGATTACATATAAACACTCGTATACTAGTCACACCTCCGATATGGGACTAAGTTCCAATTCACTTATCCACTATTCTCATCTTCACGTGAAGCTCTTCACACATTCCTCACTTGAGCATGCCTCCCCATGCATGCATGCTTTCATGCAATTCCCGGACCCACATCAAACCAGACATAGCCACTATTTCATGAAAATTTTGCGACCCACTTTTTGAAAATATTTAGCGCTCTGACCCACTTTCGAAAATAATTAGCGAACTGATCCAGTTTTGGACACGTCAGCAAAAATTATTATTGGGAAAAACATCATAGGTTATTTACATGTCGTTTTCCCCAATAACGGCATCTATATTTTAAAAAAAAGTGTCATGCCGTTATTTGGAGTAACGACATAGCTTATTTTGTTTTTCGACAACTTGTAGTCTCCATTTAGAGAAAAAATTGCAAGTGTGAAAACCTTATAACAGATGTCTACTGATGCCGTTATTTAGAATAACGACATCAGTTATAAATTTTTTATATAAAAAAGTAACTTATTATTCATCCTCTCTGACGAATAAGTTAATTTTTTTAAAAAAAAATTATAACTCATGCCGCTATTCCAAATAACGGCATCAGTTATTAATTTTTTTTATAAAAAATTAACTTATTATTCATCCTCTCTAATGAATTAGTTTTAACTTTTTATATAAAAAATATAACTGGTGTCGTTATTCCAAATGACGGCATAAGTATTGAGAATGTCGTTATTTGAAATAACGGCATCTGTTATAAGGTTTTCACGCTTGCAATTTTTTCTCTAAATGGAGACTACAAGCTGTCGAAAAACAAAATAACCTGTAACACCCTACATTTTTATTTTAATTAAAAAATGCATTTTTCAATTTCTGCACGTATGATGCACGTGCAAACTTTTCCATCTCTATTTTCGTACTCTCATTTACTATTTTAGCATGCATAATCTTTATTTAGTCTTTTATTAAACCCATGGACCTAAAGAGAGATTCTAGCCCATTAGAAGAGCCCACTAGAATAATTAATTAAATTGATAAAAAGAAAGCCCATGGGACAAGCCCATTAATTAAATCCTATTTTAAAGTTGTGCATGGACTCACACATGACATGTAACAACTTTTAAATACACCTTTTTAAACTATAGGAATTGTATTAATTATTGTGCATGTGTGTGCAGCACAACACGTGCACATGGAAAATGAAGAGCCAAAAGGAGGGTTGGCTGGTTTTGATCATGGAGATGTGGGGGTTTGAGTTTTGAAGAGTTGGGAGTTATAGGAGTTAGGATTATGAAGAGTTGGAAATTAAATAGAGTAATTTATTAGGTGGATAATTTTGCACTTCAAACCCTCACATTGACCTATAAATATACCATCATTTTCCTTCTCTTGTCACATCTAAACTAAACAAAAATTAAGAGAGGAAAAGAAAGAGAGAAAGAGAGTACCTTTGTGCTTTGGAGAGCTTTTGCTAGGAGGAGAAGGACAAGGAGGTGTTAGTTGGAGCTAGGAGCTAGAAGAGGTCTCTTCATTCTTAGTTGTTACTCTCCATAGGAGGTGGATGATTTCTTACTTTCTAAATATAGAGAATGCATGCTTAAATTTATAAATGGGTAGTATAGATTGAACATGACGTGATGTATGTAAACAAAAATTCATGTTAATATAGTCTACCATGAACGTAGAAATCTTGTTGTGATTAAGTAACTGAATGTCACCACATGATAATTAGAAAGAAGAGTAGTGACAAAAGAATTTATACCATGAACCTTGCTAGTGTGTTTGTAAATTTGTACATGTCATTTGTATGAAAATTTCTAGAAACAATGTCATATTCAATATGTGCCGTGATAATTAGAAAGAAAGATATTTTAACAAAAGAGTTAATGTCATGAATCACATTAGTATGCTTGATAAATTGTACATGTTAAAATATATAACTTATATGTGGGATATCTCTTTTAGTGGAAACAAAGTGTAGTGAAGTTCATTTTTGAAGTACAAATAAAATCTTGTGTAGTGATTAAAAAGAAACATATTGCTACTTTTGATTAAATTGGAATGATGCAAATTTATGATTATTAATGAAAGGTATTTTTTTTTGTTGATACAAGATTTAAGATAAGAAAATTCTTGACTTACTGTTTTTGAGAAAACTCGGTATGAATGGGAAAATTATGATCAATTAGAAAGATTAGATCGATCAAACAATCAAGTTTGGGAAAATAATTAAATAACAGTTTGGTTGAATAAAACCAAATTAGTATAATTTCACAACAGAAATTGCTATTGGACTTATTGGTTATCGTGCCCCTAAGGCTGTTTACTGTATCGTGCCTCTGTATATTGGACGCAAGTTCGAACTCCGGCCCTTCTTTTTTTGATTTTCGGTTTGTATATAGAAACAGAGAAACATGAATATATAGTGGGTTTCGACCTACATTTATAACACGAAGCCCACATGGGCCTAGTGGCTAGCGGGGCTGACTTTGGGCGCTCTGGGTGCTGTGCCGGGGGGGGGGGGGGGGGGGGGGGCTGGTTCGAAACCTGGGATGCCCCTTTTTTATTTTTTTGGTTTTTGATTGATATTAGGAGTTGATATGGCAAAAAATGAGGTTAAATCGGAACCGTCCAAATCGGACACGAATCTTGAAGCACGGGGGTAAAACGGTAATTTTACTTACAGCCGGGTCTGAGGCGGTTATTGGATCTCCTCTCCAAAGATCCTGTAACCCACAAACGGATCCACCCCAACTGGGTACGGGTCCCGACCCAAGACAAACCCAGATCAGCAGGATAGAATTAGGGTCTCTGATTCAGCCAAATCAACGGCCCTGATTCGTATCTATCCTGTCACCGGGAAATCAGGGATCACATTCCTTATCTGGTTACAAGGATTTTATTCCTTAAACAGATTCACAGGGATTACATTCCTAATCTGATCCCCAAAGACGCCTATAAATACCCCTCCATCCATCTCCGTTATGAGGTAATCAATCTTTTACCAGTTAACGCTCTTTCATAATCACTTCTGGTTACTGACTTGAGCGTCGGAGGGTGCGTCGCCGGGATCAACCCCGGTGTCTCGCACGTTTTTCAGGTGAACGACAGGAGTCAGAGGTCAAACTCCGGCGGAACAGGTTCAGGTTTGCTGTTCAGATTTTCCAAGAATTCACAAATACTATCTGTTTACCCCCACACCAGATTTAGCGGTAACAGATTGGCACCGTCTGTGGGAAAAATCAAACGAATAGCAGCCTCCCCTCTTCTCGTCGGTCAGATCTTCTCCAGCCATACCGCCTAGAAAGGTAAGATCCAGGGGGTCCAATCGTGGACCCAATCCCGATCAGCAACAGGAAGTTCCCTTCCAACCCACTCATCAGCAAGGGCAACTTCTGCCTCAAGCCGAGGATCTGCCTCCTCTTCCAAATCAGCAACCTCCTAATGGTCCCCCCTGGTCCTTCAAATGCCAGGTGCAGGGTCTCGCGTCCCGACCCGCAGAAGCAACCTCTCCATCCGGACCACGTCTCCATCCACAATGCCTCTTCGGATTCTATGGCCTCCCACAATCCTCGAGTTTCCGACCTTCGCAACACCGTGCTCAATCGGCAGAAGGATGAGGATCTTCGCCGCCGCCTGGATGAGAAGCGGGACCGAGAGGGAGTCTCCCGCCAACAACATCCAGGTGAGCGATCTCCTCATCACCGAGATGGCAGAAGGTCCCCTAACCGAAGGGGACGGAGAGAATCCCCTGATCATCACAGGAGAAGACCCTATTCCCCTACTGGTCGGCGACATCCGAAGAACGATGAGGCACCCATTACCCATACCAAGTTCCAGCAATTCCAGGTAATGGTGTTGCAGTCTCTCAACCTTCGCCCCCACAACAATAATGCCCAAAGGGTTCCAACACCCCCACGGGCCCCAAGTCGTCGCCACCGGTCCATAACTCCTCCTCCGGCACCTAATCAACAACAACATAATCATAGTCCTCGCCGCTCCCAGGACTACCGTTGTCGTAGTCCCCGCTCCCCTTCCTATGAAGACGAGTCCAGAGGCTCGTTTGACTATCGTCGGAGGGACGATGCTCTCTACCGCCGTCTCCACGAGATGGAGAGGCGCATCAGCTAGATGGACAAGGAGGAAGAGTCGAGAGGAAGAACCGTCCGCCCCAGCAGACCGCCCTTCTCACGGACCATCATGGAGGCTCCCATCCCTGGGGGTTTCAAGCCTCCGCTATTTGAAACTTACTCGGGGGAGTCGGATCCAGTTGACCACGTCGAAAGCTTCAAGACCTTAATACTAATCCACCAGGCTTTCGACGCCTTGCTTTGTAAAACCTTCCCCGCCACTCTTAAGGGTTCGGCTCGGGAATGGTACTCCCGCCTCGCCCCCTCTTCCATTTTCTCTTTCGAGCAGTTCGAAACACTCTTTATAACCCACTTCGTGAGTAGCAGACGCTCGGAGAAGACCAGCATCTCGTTGCTCCACCTCTGCCAGGAGAGGGGAGAAAAATTGAGGGATTATGTGAGAAAAATTGAGGGATCGTTGAACCCAATTTACTGGGGCTGCTTTCCAAGCTCTGTGTGAGGACCTCGCCATCCATTAGCGTTTCTCCTCCGTCTCCCATCCGCAGTCGAATGGTCAAGTCAAAAATGCTAACCGGCAGATTCTCGCCGGCATTAAGAAGAGGTTGGACAAGTGCTCCAAAGGTTTATGGGTTGATCAGCTCCCCAACGTGCTGTGGAACTACCGCACCACTAAACGGACCCCCACAGGAGAGTCCCCGTTTAACCTCACCTATGGGTCCGAGGCTGTGATCCCTCTCGAGGTCGGAATACCTTCCCCTCGCCTTGTAGCTTACAACGAAGAGCAGAACGCCAGAGACATTCGGACAAACTTAGACCTGATAGACGAGCTGAGGGAAAGAGCATCGATCCGCCAACAGAGCTATCGGAGGAGGATCGAGTTGGCGTATAACAAAAAGGTCCGACCCACCGATCTAAAAGAGGGGGACCTAGTCATCAGAAAGCTAGCTATCTCCTTCCCTAATCAGAAGAGTAAGCTAGCCCCAAATTGGGAGGGACTCTATAAGATCACGAAAGTAGTTCGGCCTGGAGCTTATCATCTCGAAGATCGCGAAGGCAGAGAAATCCCTAGGACCTGGAATGCCGACCATCTTTTAAAATACCAAGAGAGTGCCCCGGCTGTAACGCCCCGAATCCCAAATACACTGAATTCGAGAAGTTCTACAGGATCTTTCCACTTCCTTTAGTACAATTTTACAAGGAAATTTAAACTTTTCACTTTTCATCAGAGTTTACATCAATATTACACTTTACATTTGCACAGTAGAAGTAAAATTTACAACAATTAAATAAATGTACAACAACATGGTATAATCTTTAAGCATCCATTCCTCTTTAACCTTTAACATGTCGTTTACCTGCATATAAGACTGTGGGTACGTTAGTTTATTCAACCGACGAACATTATACACGACCATCCTCTCTATGCCGGAAATAGTATAACTTAATTTTCTATATTTAGCAAACACAAACTTGTCACATTTCAAATAAAGGGACTACCCTATTGATGTCGTGTTGTGATTGTGCACTTAATCCTTAATGCAGTTAATTATATTAGATGACACTAATGCGCACTTGTTCGGATTCTATGCATCCCATACTACATAGGTCCAAGGGCAAGCCTCTTAATCGTTCTTCATCTTTGTAGGGTTCAATCCCTTGCCATGACTTAATCTACTACTGTAACTACGGTGAGTATCCTAGATGATCTATGAGTACAAGCACGTGTCCTGGACCCTGGAGGGGAATCCCACGCTATATCTTGACTCATCAAGCATGCATTCTGTGGCAATTCAGCCTCCTCCCTGAATACGATCCTCTTGCAGTCACCAAACATCCCACAAGCGGGGCTAAAGTCCGATCATTACTGAGTTGTGCCCACGCCATGTCTTGACTCATCAAGCATGCATTCTGTGGCTCACACACCCGCACCGTAAACTCTAGTTCTCATACTCATGTTTTCTCTCACTTTCATCACATCTTCACTATGCACTATTCTTAATTTAATAAAATCATGAATAAAATCAAAGCTCTAGAGTTAGCCTCTCCACTAAACCGGACTTATTCATTTATTCAACATGACCAACCTTGGTCTTTCATTTCAATATTTCATTTCATTTCTTTCCAAATGCCGGGGGTGACTTAGCTACTCTTTCATTTCAATTCAAATTCACAATTTCCATTTTTGAGCACTTATAACTCATAAAATTCATATTCATAACAAACGGATTTCTTTTTCGTTAACATGATCTCTAATACATTCATTAATCCATAATCATACATGAACTCATGCACTTTATCAATTAATAATTTCACATTTGAAATTCACATCACTAATGAATAATCATACTTCATATTTTTCCACATTATCCTCAAGTGAGAATAAATTGCATTATATCACACCACAAAGTTTCTTTTTGTCAAATCATCTTTTAATACTTCATTTCAAATTATTCTTATAAGTTATAATTTTTCACAAGTGTATACTCTAGAACCATAGTTCTATTTATATCTTTTATTCACAAACCATAGTTTATTTCTTTCAAATAATGCCCAAATCATTTTTATAAAATCTCTTACATTTTTATGAGAATAACCATATTTTTTTCACAATTTTTGGACACCTAGAAACCCAAAAAAAAAAAAAAATCTCAACTTGCCGAGGGTAGTATTCGAACCCAGGCACACGGAGAACACAGCCAAGAGCACCCGTCGATAGGCCAACTGTGCCAGCGGTATATGAAAGGGCAAAATAGTATTTATTACCACCGGTCGGTATTTTAATTGTTTTCACAAAAGGTGGGGATATATATATGCGGCTAAGGGGATTCGAACCATTCAACACAGAGAACCCAACCGCACCGCAAGACCACTTGAGCTACGCGCTCAGTTGTCATGAGTATAGTTCTAACTTTATTTAACTTATGCCCTCTGTTATTAAGAACATTTCGATGTTCAACTAGCTTTTGTTTCAATTTGTTCTCATCAAAATATACTGTATAATTCCAGATTAAATCTACTTCACATAATTTATATATCAGTGTGAGCAAAATAATTTTTGTAATAATAAAAACATATTTTCAAACCATTAATTCAATTTATACATTCTAACACTACTATTTTTCTCTTTTTGATGTTTCTGTAACCCCTGTTTTCGTTAAATTGTATTTTCAAATATTTTACCGTATTTTAAATTAAAATACTCTCTTTTAATTTAATATGATATTCAAACTATTTTTGTGAAACCAATAATTGATTATTCAAATATTTTATTGTGTGAAACATTTTGAACCCAATTTTTACAACAAGCCCAGTAAATTTAATTAAACCCAATAGTCTAATTAATTATTTGAGCTCGATTCTATTTTTAAATAATTAAAATTTTTGGAGCCCGTGGACCAAGCCCGCTTCCTATTGGGTCTTGATCCATTAACCCAAACCCACTATCTATTGTTGACCAGATCCTATATTTAATCCCTAAATTTCTCCCGTAATCCCCTCTTCCTAAAATATCTCCTCCACTATTGAATCCCCGTAACTCCCTCTCCTACAATCACTCACCTCCTTAATTTTTATACCATTATTATACTCTTTCCCTATTCTCTCTCCCCGTCCCCCATAATCTCTCTCTATTCGTTCTCTGTTTAAAACAAAACAAACCAAACAGATCAAAACCAACAGAACAAAACAAACCCAACAAAACCCATCTTCTCCCTCTCCTCTCTCCCCGTCCAACTCCCGCTCAACCCATCTTCCCCGTTCAGCCTCTCCGACCAAATCCCCACCTCCGCCACCTCCCAGAGCCCACAACCACCACTGAATCCTCCTCCTCGCCGCTCGACCTCAGTCGCGCCGCGCCCCACAGTACTCCGTCCTCGTGCCTCTCCTCGGCGACCAGACGCCCCGATCTCCAATCTCGCCTCCCATCGCCGCCTCTCATCGTGACGCCACCACCGATGGTCGCCTTCGCTCGAGCTCGTCCTTCCTTTGCCGTCGACTGCGCAGCCATTGCCGACCTCTCTCCCCGTCGCTCGAGCCTCCATCCGCCAACGCCACCGCCCCGTCGCGTCTCCTGGAGCGCGCCACCAGCGCCGCCCTAGCACCCCCCATCCTCTGACCTCGACGACGACAGCCAGACCAAAACCCCCAAACCCCACCTCTTCCCGATCGACAACAGCACACCCCGATGCCCCTTGTCCCCGTCTCCGTCGCGCCGTCGCCTGCGACGCCGACCACTGTCGCCCAGTCTGCCGCCAGTCGATCTCGCCAGCGATGCCACCGCTAGTCCCCCTTTCTGTTGATGCTGCTGTCTCTTTTGACTTTTGTGCTGTGGATTGGATATTGGAGCCCTCGCTGTCGTTGCTTGATTCTCTGAGTTGCAGTGGTTGCTTCTTACTGTTGCAGTCTCTTTGTGTGCTGTCTTGGACGTGTACCGCACGTGTTTGCGGGTGTTCGTGTCCGTGCCCGTGCTTCGCTTCTCGGGATTCTCATCCCGTATTGGTTCGTGTTCGGATTCACCATTGTTAAGGCAAGTATCTCTTGTACGCTTTTATTTGTTCTAGTACAAGCCATTGTAAAAATACCGCAAGTCTATTTTTTTGACTCCAATTCGCATTCATAAGTCGAATTGATACCCGTTTATATTCCTAATCCGTCGATCCTGTATTCACACGAGATCGTGAATACTTTGGTATCCCATGCATGATACGAACATCACAAATAAATACAAACATATGTAATTCTAGAAATTATATATATTGATGTGAATGACTATTTTACCCTTGTTAATAATTTAAGTTTTGTTTATTATCCCTAAATTTTTGATTTAGTTTTATGAATGTAATTAGTCACTTTATAGTTGCGATATTATTTTAAATGACCCTAGAATATCATAGACCCATATATGTAATATTAATTTAGACCCACATATGTATTAACAAATTAGATCCATATATGACATTAAACTATACGTTTCATATCTCATGACTTATAACAAAACTCATGCACAATTCCTAGATGTTCCATGTCCATATCTTGATTTCGTCTCATTGCATTATGTTTGTGTTAACAAATAAATAAAAGTAACAAGCCGGGGTATAAGGGAAAGATTTAAGTAGTGGTCAATATAGAAGAGCGTACTCGGACGGGAGCTCGTGGTTTCCCGATGCAAGTTGCAATTACAAATTGCAAGATTGCGAATGATATGTTTATATGTTTCATGTTATATGTTTACACTATGTTTGACTCAATATGTTCCACGTTATATGTCTGCACGTACTTCGGTACAATATTGAATGATATGTTTTTCCGAGTACGTGACCTATAAAATCCACCACTAAATCTAAACGAAATTGTATTGACTGTAGCAACCATGTAATAAAAATATGGGGTGCATGAAGTGCTACCTAGATAGAATCAAGACATTAGACATAAGAATAACACGTGCATTTTCATGATCCAACCACATGTTATATGTTCATGTTGATTCGATACCTGATTATTTGTTTTATATGTCACTTGTTTCGTAACGCCATGTTCATATCATGTTTATATGTTGCATTTTGTTCCTATTTCGTAACTATCGATTCCTTGTTCTTCCCTGTTCTTCTGTTGTTTTGTTTTACATCTGTTCCCTTAGCTTGTACTCCCCTTGCGGCCCGTAACTTGTATTAACGGGTCTCCTTGTTTCTCTTTTCTTTTCTTTTGTTATAATATACTTGCAGGCCCAAATGGAGAGTTACCAGAAGGTGTCACCGACCAAGTGTTCTAGTTATTTATTTTTATGTTATCTTAAATTTGTGATTTATTTCATGAAACTCTTTATTTGTAATCCGGGCTTGTTTGACCCGTAATAATTTGTATTTCCCAGTTGTTGGTTATTTTTATAAACTATGTCATGAACTTTCATTATCATAATGTGATTTATATGCCTGCGTGGATTGTTATTATATTGTTGTTGAGTTTACTTGTACAGCTTATGAATGATGTGCTTGCACCATTCGCTGGGCCTTAGTCTCGCGCCCGTATTCTCGTGTTTTGGGAAGCGAGGCGTGACAGTTTCTTTGCCTCATAGTATTCTAATCTTTTTGTCACTACATTTCACATTAATGCACTGATTTTAATCATTTATCTACATATACTCTTATTTGAATTTATTCATACCCATATCAACACAAAAGGGTCTAATCAACACATGAAATGGTAAAAACTACTGACTTTGTGGGTAGTTCTTTGATAGTAACAAATGTAGTTTCATTAAATCAACATATGTTTCTAGTCAAATCATGTACATCACAAAATATAACCACCTATCAATTAGCATGTTCACAACTCAAACATTCAAGAAAGTTACTCTTTCCAAAAGTGTGCTCTTTCTTAATCAATTGCATGCTTCAACTTTCCAATTTAACTAGCGTTCTTATTAGTATTTTTTATGCATCAAGTCTCAATATCATACTAGCATCATTCTTAAGGAAATTTAACCACTATCATTCATTCATTCTAACAAGCATGGAGAATTTTACCCACAACTCAATTTTAACAATAGAACCACGTGCAAGTTGTTCATTAACATTCCAATCAATTTATGAACTAACTTTCCCATTAAAAATGTATTCTTATTAATATTTTCCATGCATTATTTCTAATTAGAAATAAGGAAAATCAAACTTACCTTGTATGGAGAGAAACAACACAATAGCAACAAAGGTCCTTTGCGACGAGATGCACCTCCTCCTAGATGATGCGCGCACAAGCTCCAAGCATCAACCGAGCTCCTCTCCTTGGAATGACCGGCCTCTCCTCCTTGATTGAATGCAACACAATCCCACACAATCTCTCACAACTTACTACTAAATAATACTATTAAACTATAGGTTTGGAAGGATATAATTTGCATGAGAATACTAGCCATGGGAGGGGGTATTTATACTAGAAATCAAGTAGAATGAAGGGCTAGGATTAACTAGTTGGTTGTAGGATGGAAGGCCAAGATGAAAGTAGGAGTTACAAAAACTACCTACAACCAAATAACCACCACCATGACTACCACTCAAATTTTGAGTTTCCCTCCCAAAAGAAGCAATCCGGCCTAGCACTTTTGTGCATGTTGCATGTGTACGTGTAGTGCACGTGCATGCAACTAGGCCTAAAAATTGTACATTTTAATTTTGTATAAAAATAAAATAGTTTTTAAGTTGTCTTCTACATGACAAGTTAAATAAAAATAGATTAATCCATGGGCTTTAGTTTTGGGCCAAAATAGTTATTTTAAAATAAAATAAATAAATTACTTTTGGGGCTTTAAGAAAAAGGCCTTTTAATTAAATTAAAATAAGGCTTTCTATCCATTTAAAGAAAAGAGCTTTTGTATAAAATAATTTGAAAACACATATTTAAATATTTATACACCTCACAATAAAATACTTATAAGATTTAATTCAACCAAAATATTGCACGTGCACACTCGTGCAAAATAAAATATTTTTTTTTTCATTAATTGAAAAATCAGCGCATTACAACGGCACCTCTCTAAGTACTTTGGGATGTCGAACTGTTCCTTTCCTACCCCCTGTATTTTCTCTCTTTATTTCTCATATGTAACAACGGCTCGCAACTCAGAAGCGGCCGATTAATAATCTTCAATAAAGAGTTTTCTCATGCTTTACTTGTACAAATATATCTCTGCTATTTGCTCTTCACTCTAACAATGGTTCGGAGTCCAACACTTGGCTCGATTCTACTTCACAAGCTCGCTCTTCAGCGAGCTAGAGGTAGTTCGCCATTCGGAACTGCTCCCACAACCGTTGAACAACTCTAACGATGGTTCGGAGTCCAACACTTGGCTCGATTCTACTTCGCAAGCTCGCTCTTCAGCGAGCTAGAAGTAGTTCGCCATTCAGAACTGCGCCCACAACCGTTGAACAACTCTAATGATGGTTCGGAGTCCAAAACTTGGCTCGATTCTACTTCGCAAGCTCGCTCTTCAGCGAGCTAGAAGTAGTTCGCCATTCGGAACTGCTCCCACAGCCGTTGAACAACTCTAACGATGGTTCGAAGTCCAACACTTGGCTCGATTCTACTTTGCAAGCTCGCTCTTCAGCGAGCTAGAAGTAGTTCGCCATTCGGAACTGCTCCCACAATCGTTGAACAACTCCAACGATGGTTCGGAGTCCAACCCTCGGCTCGACTGCACTTCCTCAGTCTCCCGAACCGAGCGGACGAGGAACCGACCCTCACATATGGGGAAAAATTCTGCTGAACCAATTTCACCGTTGGATCGTCTCAAAATGCGTACTAAAGCATGATGAGCGGGTCAGATCGCGCCACGTATCCACAAAACGACAAGATAGCGTTTTCTTGAAACTCGTGCCTCCCGCCTTGTGATACGTGCCATGATCGTGATCGACCGTCCAGATTGAGCCACGTGTTAACGGCGTGTTCGGAGTCCGATGCTCGGTTCAACTTCACTCCCTTAGTCTCCCGAACCGAGCGACCGAGGAATGCGTACTACCGAAGTATGAGGTCGCCTCGGTATACTCCGAGCAAAAGCCGAAGTTCTACAGCTAAGGCAAGAATCCTACTGCTAAAACATTCGAACAAGCTAACTATTGGTCCTTATAGCCCGTTTCAAGAGTAAGACAACTACCGCACAACATTGGACGGACGAACTTCGATTTCATTAAAACAACTTGATAAATTTACAAGTCAAATTATAGCTAAAAAGCAACTTGATAAATTTACAAGGCATGTTATTACAAAGAAGACGATGCAAGAAATCAAAAGCTCGATACAACTCATTCAACGCCTCCTCAGAATAGGGACGTTCCGATTCAGAGACACTCGGGGTTTTCGTCTTTTCATCTCTGAGCTCGTCTCTAGGCCGACGAACTGGGACGCCTCTTCGCCGCTAACCCGAACAGTGGCTCCGACCGAGGCTCCGCTCAAGCTAACAGCAACACCGCTTTGTGTGTCAGCCGTGGTCCGACCAACGACGAGAGGACGAGTCGCGAGCTCATAAAAGGAGATTCCTCGCTCTCTCTCCTCGCAAGTGCACGAGGTGCTGCGGACGTTAGTCCTCACGGGCTGAGGCTTCAGACGAGCCACCTCCTCCTCGAGCTCAACGATCCTGTCTTTCAAAGTGTCATCTTTGACCAGAATCTTGAATCGAGGGAGCTTCGCCGAACCAGGGTACTCAGCACTATCAGATATAATGCGACGCAAGTTGGTCACCTCGATACTCTTGTCGACCGTGACCCTCTGCAGCTACTCGACCTTCTTCGCGAGCTCATCTCGCTCGACCAGCACCGAGGCTAGCTCTTCCTCCTTCGCCAAGAGCTCCTCCTCGACTATCCGAAGGTGATGCACCTCGGCCAGAAGCTCGCAGTTCTTCTTCTCTACGTTGAGCGACACTCTCCTGATCAGCTCGATCTCACCCTCGAGGCGAGCCTCGCGTGATTGCTTAAACAGCTCAGCACGACGCTGAGCTGCTGCTGTATCTAGAGCATGTTCGAGGATCTGAAATACGAGAATGTCACAATTGGAAGACTACAAACCGAATCAAACACTTAGACAAATTTGAAATAAAATTTTCATTCATAAAAGAAGAGGCGGTGGTCAGTCCGCAAAAAGGCGTTACATTTTCGAAAAGAAAACAAAATTACAAAAAGAAGAGGAGATCAGGGGTCCACTTGCGTCGTCGACTCGACCACAGGCGCTTCGCTAGACGGCCCCTCATTCCTCACCCCGGCGTGGGGGTTGGTCGCCGCAACCTCAGGGACCACCTCTTCCTCGTCGTCGCCTTCTTCCTTTTCACCTTCCTCCTCTTCACCTCCCTCCTCTTCGCCACCTGATGCGGATCCGGGCCACAGCCGTAGCCGACCCGCTGAAAGCCAGGGACGCGGTCCTGGACGTGGTCGAGTGCCCTCTGGTAGGACTTCTTCATGTTCGAGGCCATATGCGCCTTCGCCTCGACCTCAACTTCGGCCCTGATCTTCGCCGCCAAGGCGTCCTTCTCTGCCTTCGCCTCCGCAAGAGCCTTCGCCGATGCCACCAGCTCCTCGGCAGCCATGGCGACTTTGGCGACCTCCTCGGCAAGCCGCCCTTTCGCTCTCTCCAGGTCCGCTTCTAGGTCGGCAACCCGGACCTCCAAGCCGTCCGCACGTCTTTGTTCTGCCTCGAGCTACCGAACCGCCCTCACCTTCTCCGCCCTGTCCTTATCGCTGGCGGCCTTCAGCTCCTTCTCCTGTTCGGCGAATGCTTGAAGAAGGTGGCCGAAGTGACAGGTAGCCTGCCGAAGAAAAATAAGAATAAGAGCGAAGTAAAAGCCGAACGGCAGACTTAAGAAATTCTCAAGAAAAATGAATACAAAACTTACCGACACGAGCGACCGAGCGACTTCATAGGTGTCGTCGCCAACCGTCCCCGCCTTCAGAGCGGATCAATCCTTTGGGGTCGCCAGGTGCTTGATGGCTTGCATGCACATCTGCGAGTCCCCGAGGAAGCCGTCGTGGTTCTTGACTCGCCAGTCCGGGATGAACAGCTGCTTGTGCTGATCGGTCAAGATCACCTCGGCTTGAGGGGTGAGGGGCGGAGCCTAGAGCGACAGCGCCGCCGAAATGTCGAAGCCCCCCCCGGCCGTAGCAGATGCAGCAGGAGCTGAGGGGTCGGCGATGACGACCACCGCTGGCGAGGAGGTCTCAGCAATGGGGGGAGGCAGAGCATCTGCCGAAGCAACCTTAGAGGGCCGACCTGACGAAGCCTTCGTGCTCGGCCTCTTCCTCTTCCTTCCGTCAGCGACTTTGCCACGCTCGTTCATCATCCCCAAAAAGTCCATCTTCGGTGCTTCTGTTCCAAACAACGAACAAACAGCAAGTTAGTAAAACGAGCTAAAAACTTGGAAAAAATAATAATATGTTACAAGATGTCAGGAGCGTACTCAGGTCGATCGGACTAAGGCCTGACCCGTGTAGCACCTCCTTGGTCATTTCCCTCCAGCTCAACATCGGGAGGGCCATGATCTTCCCCACCACTTCCTCCTCGGCCGCAGTCAGTTCCGGGTTGGCCCTCGCGAACTTTGGCGCCTCTACCTTCCACTGAGTCGGAATCTTCAGCATCGAAGGCTCCCTCAACAAAAAGAACTTCTCATTCCAACCTTTGATCGAGTCAGGGTTCTCTATAATCCGAACGCCTTTCCTCGGCGCTTGGTAGTAGCGATGCTCGGTCTTGTGCATCCGGTGAACCCGATACATGCTCTGGAAGATTGTCAGGTGAGGCTCGACCTCGACGTTGCGGCACTGCAGCAAGAAGGCGTTCACGTGATGCCAGGTGTTCGGCATGAATTGGGTCGGCGTAAGGCAGTACCACCCGAGGACCTGTAGCACGAAGGGATGCAGAGGAAAGCGCAATCCGGCGTTCAGCGAGTCGTAGTCGAACATACACATATCCGCCGACGACAGTTTGGAGTTCGCTCGCATCCCAGGGCCGGGGAGGATCAGCTTGTACTCTGGAGGGATGGCGAACCCTCTTCTGATCCGGAGCAGGTCCTTCTCGGATAGTACCGATGCAATCTCGTCCGCCTCAGTAGTCTGAACCGGGTTGTTCTCCTCGTAGACTGCCGACCTACCTATGATCGCCTTCTTCATAAGGTCGCCCTCGTATTGCCTAACTCCTGGCATGCCCGGACAGCACACTTGGGTACCGACCCATCTCGGGGGCTCGCCTCTCGTTCTCCACGATCTCCTCGACTACGGGAGATCGACCCACTGCCTTCTTCTTCTTCCTCCTCACCTTCGGCCACGGACGGCTTAGCCACCTGCTTCCCCTTTCTTCGGATCTCCATTCGCCTCCTCTCCTCGGCGCCACTCTCGCCCGAGGACGAGGCCTCACTCCCCGAGTCTACCCTTGACATCTCTAAAAAAAAGCTAAGGCAAATGAACTGACCTTGATGTGACGTGGCCTTGAAGTGACGTTCATGGTCGGAATTAGTTTGTCGGAAATCGCCTGGCCCACGCGACAGCTAACACAACCGCCTTGGAGCTAAAATCGCCGCTAGCAGAGCACGCAGAGAGTAAAAGTGAAAACTTGGAGTAAAAAGTAAGAAATGAGCTCTGGGGTGGGGGGAGTGAGAATTTATAACCACAATGCGACGTTTGAGCTTTCTTGGGCTTTTAAAAGCCCACTAAGAGAAGCCAAAGCGCCAAAACGGAAAGCTGCGACGGTTCAAAATCCGGACTCTTCAAAACTTCTAACTCCATCCCTCAGCTAACAACACCGAGCTGCCGAGCCGAGGGGACGAGGAACCGACCCTCACATATGGAGAAAAATTCTGCCGAGGCTGAGTCTCTGTCAGATCGTTCCAAAATTCGCAACAGATCTTGATGGACGGTCCAGATATCGCCACGCCCACAAAACGATAAAATAACATTTTCTCGTGATCTGAACCCTGTCCTCGTGATCCACGCTATGATAGATGCTCAGGATCCAGCCACGTGTACCTTCCGAGCTCCCGACCACCGGTGTGCCTAGCTGAGCTACCGAACAGCTTGGCTAAGCAACCGAGCTACTGGGTCAAGGGGTAAGGACGGTTCAAATTCTGAACTCTTCAAAACTTCTAACTCCATCCCTCGGCTAACAACACCGAGCTGCCGAGCTGAGGGGACGAGGAACCGACCCTCACATATGGAGAAAAATTCTGCCGAGGCTGAGTCACCGTCAGATCGTTCCAAAATTTGCAACAGATCTTGATGGACGGTCCAGATATTGCCACGCCCACAAAACGAAAAAATAATGTTTTCTCGTGATCTGAACCCTGTCCTCGTGATCCACGCCGTGATAGACTCTCAGGATCCAGCCACGGGTACCTTCCGAGCTCTCGGCCACCGGTGTGCCTAGCCGAGCTACCGAACAGCTTGGCTAATCAACCGAGCTACTAGGTCGAAGGGTAAGGACGGTTCAAAGTCTGAACTCTTCAAAACTTCTAACTCCATCCCTCAGCTAACAACACCGAGCTGTCGAGCCGAGGGGACGAGGAACCAACCCTCACATATGGAGAAAAATTCTGCCGAGGCTGAGTCACCGTTGGATCTTTTCAAAATTCGCGACAGATCTTGATGCACGGTTCAGATAGCGCCACGACCACAAAACGACAAAATAACATTTTCTCGTGATCTGAACCCTGTCCTCGTGATCCACGTCATGATGGACGCTCATGATCACGCCATGTAGCTCGGTAGATCCTGAAGCTCCGAACCGAGCTACTGGGTCGAACCGAATGTCCTTTCAGAACACTTATTCGGCCCACAACGCCGAACTGCCGAGCCGAAGAGACGAGGAACCGACCCTCACATATGGAGAAAAAAGAGGCCGACCCTCCTTAGCCGTTGGATCTTGTCAAAAAACGCGCTCAAACGTGATGGACGGCCCAGATCTTGCCACGTTCACTAAACGACAAGATAGCATTTTTTGGGGATCCATGCTCAGATGGACATTCAGGATCGTGCCATGTAGTTCGGCAGATCCAAAGGTTCCGAGCTGATCAGTCCAGCCGAGGAGCCGAAGGACCGACCCTCACATACGGAGAAACTATCTGCCGAGGAACATGGTTCGTCAGATCGCCCAGAAAACCACGCTCGATGCTGATGGAGAGCTCAGATCGCGACATGCCATAAATCGGTATTAAAAATTAGTTTTATTTATTTTAATCATTTTATCTGTTTAAAAATTACAAAAAAATTACTAAAAATTCGGAAAAATTAACCAAAAATTCTAGGAAACAATTGTAAATTCGGGGGTATGTTTTTGAGCCCCTGAACGAACAATTAATGCCTAGAACGCATTGTTAAGACCCCCGAACGACTAGTTAACACTTCGCAAAATTAAATACATAATCCAAAAAAAATAGATAAAAATCACCAAACATCCAGAAAAGCTCGAGGACAAATGAGAGGGCAACCAACATGAAAAATCGCCACACTACCTCCTCCGAAGACTCAAAGCCTTCCATTTGGACTCCGATACAACCCTGCCAGCCATTAGAACAGTAAATATACTCCTCAAAGGCTGATCTAG
This sequence comes from Hemerocallis citrina, assembly GCA_017893485.1. Classification (NCBI taxonomy): domain Eukaryota; kingdom Viridiplantae; phylum Streptophyta; class Magnoliopsida; order Asparagales; family Asphodelaceae; genus Hemerocallis; species Hemerocallis citrina. Next base: position 66,949,109 of record CM030366.1, read on the forward strand.
CTCAGTCTTCGGGAGTGGGGGGCTCGTGATATGGCTAAAATGAGGTTAAATCGGAACCGTCCAAATCGGACACGAATCTTGAAGCATGGGGGTAAAACGGTAATTTTACTTACAGCCAGGTCTGAGGCGGTTATTGGATCTCCTCTCCAAAGATCCTGTAACCCGCAAACAGATCCACCCCAACTGGGTACGGGTCCCAACCCAAGACAAACCCAGATCAGCAGGATAGAATTAGGGTATCTGATTCAGCCAAATCAACGGCCCTGATTCGTATCTATCCTGTCACCGGGAAATCAGGGATCACATTCCTTATTTGGTTATGAGGATTTTATTCCTTAAACAGATTCACAGGGATTACATTCCTACTCTGATCCCCAAAGACGCCTATAAATACCCCCATCCATCTCCGTTATGAGGTAATCAATCTTTTACCAGTTAACGCTCTTTCATAATCACTTCTGGTTACTAACTTGAGCGTCGGAGGGTGCGTCGCCGGGATCAACCTCAGTGTCTCACACATTTTACAGGTGAACGGCAGGAGTCAGAGGTCAAACTCCGGCGGAATAGGTTCAGGTTTGCTGTTCAGATTTTCTAAGAATCCACAAATACTATCTGTTTACCCCCACACCAGATTTAGCGGTAACAGATTGGCGCTGTCTGTGGGAAAAATCAAACGAATAGCAGCCTCCCCTCTTCCCGTCGGTCAGATCTTCTCCAGCCATGCCGCCTAGAAAGGTAAGATCCAGGGGGTCCAATCGTGGACCCAATCCCGATCAGCAACAGGAAGTCCCCTTCCAACCCACTCATCAGCAGGGGCAACTTCCGCCTCAAGCCGAGGATCTGCCTCCTCTTCCAAATCAGCAACCTCCTAATGGTCCCCCCGATCCTTCAAATGCCGGTGCAGGGGAATGTAACATCTGTTTTTTTTAATTCCTTAATTATTTGATTTAAAATATTTTTAAATATGTTTCTGAGTATATTTACCCCTATTAATTGATTTCATTAGTATTAGAATGATTAAATTGATATTTTGGGGTAAACGGGAAAAATTGAAAATACAGGAATTTGGAGACGAGTTTTCTCGGAGGAGATGAATCTGTTTTGACCCAAAATTTTCCGGGGTGCTTGTATGATATCGGAGGGCAATAAAATGTTAATTCAAGGAATTATTAGATTATAACATGAAATGAGAGTTTTAATGCCTGTGTGTTTAAAAAGCTTAAAAATATTCGTGTGTGTATATATATATGTATTTCTATTGGTTATAACTATTGATATTGATTATAATTATGCATAGAACTACACTTCTAATTTATTTTATGTCTATGATGTATTTAAGCAAATAGTGGAGTGATTTTTGAAAAGAAATATACTAGAAGGGTATAAAAACAACCCTATGGTCAAAAGAGGGACTTATATTGAATTTTACCATTTTATTTACCTCTCCATACCCTCCTTCTCCCCCCCCCCCTCCCGCTTCAGTTCGGCCAGCAAATGAAACCCACCATCGGCCAAGATTAGGGCTCAAAACCCTAGCTATTTTCAAGTTGTTGCTTCACAAAAAATTTGAGGAATTTAGCTAACTTGGAGGTGCTCTACTCATTTCCGAAGTCCATTTGCAGAGATAAGGCTTGGAAGGTAAGAAATTATGAAGTTTATTTTATGGGAATTTATGATTTTGAGTTTTAGTGCTAGAAAATGATATAGTAGGGTAATTAGGTGATGCTAGTAATTATAGAGAAGGAAGATTGGTAAGAAATTGAGTGGTTTGTGAAGTATAAATTAATTAGTGTGTTGGCTTTAGAATTTGGATAATAAATAGAATAATTGATAAGTATGAGTTATAGAATTTGTTGTGTATTGAGGGGAAACAATTTAGAATGGGTTTAGTGAAAATTTTATGGAGTTAGAAATTTGTCGGAATCTCAAAAATACGGGTATACCATGTATGCACGCCGGGTGTTCGGTGAAATGCCCGAGCGAGATTTAGGTAAGAATTTGATGGGTTCGAAGGTGAAATTGAGTCTTATTATTATTATTAACCCTAATTTGAGAGATTAGGACAAAGGGGATTAGGGAAATTAGGAAATAGAAAATTTTCTTTTTAGAAAGCCTCCGATCAATATGTGAGTTCTTGTATTGGGGCCCAAATTTGAAATCTATCGATGTAGCTCACCTACATATGTCATTTGTGACGCGTGGGTAAAGACGGATTCAAATTTTGGGCTTCGTAGGTCGAGTTTTGAGTTTTAAGCTAATCGGTTCTATAATTTTCCAATTAGGTGGAAAAAGTTGAACTTCGACAGGCTACCGGGCGGACGTGGGACATCGTTTGCTCGATCCGTCAGGTGAGTATGTTGTATTTATAAATATTTTATATTGTGGCCGAAGTTCGTGGCCTTCTGATATATTTTGTGTGAGTTATGCCAAAAGTGGATTTTTATTGAAAATACGGATTTTTAAGGATCCAAAATGGGTTTTTGAGATATGTGGTGAAAGTGACTATTTTAAGTATATACAATCTATAGTATGGGTTAATGTGATGTGTTGATGTATAAGAACTAAATATATTAAATCGTTTATGCATATTTTTACCCCGTGCATGTTTTGTGCATGTTTTTGGGGTATATAGGCCGATATCGGTAATTTGGTATATGCAGAGCCTTGCGTACGGGCTAGCATTCTATGAATGGATGTTATAAGATGTAATTAGACGAAATTAGTGATTGTGATCATGTTTTGAAAACCCGTGTAATTATAGTACACGTTTTGTGCATGTTTTGGGGCATATAAGCCCCTATAGGTGATTTTACTTATATGAAACATGATGCATGAGCTAGTATGCTATAATTGGATATTATGAGATTTAATTACAGGAAATAAATGATTTTGGCCCCTTTTCTTGGAAATTTGCATGTGTGGTGTATGTTTGGGATATATATGTATCATGATAATGACTTGTGATGTGATAATTGATGAAATTAGTAAGTGGGTATATGTTTACCATCTAATTATGTTCAACATGAATTAATGGGAAATAGTATGATATTACAATGTGATGAATTATCTATTATGATACTTTTACGATATGGAATAACCTAATATAGTTCTTTTATTAATATTATAACTTGGTGTATGTTTATATGTGATTTAATGAAGTAGCAAATAGCATTGTATTCATAATGGGTGATGTTATGGAAAATTAAATAATATGGTGCATTTATGATGTGTAATACTGTGACATGATGGTTTCTATGTTAAATGACACGGTGTATGTATATATGTGATACAATGGGATGATAATTAATATCGTGGACGCCGGATATGCATCAAATGGTAAGATAAAAGATAAGATGGTAAGTGTTAATAAAATGTGTTATTATTCACATGATTAAAGTCAAGGATGTGACAATTGTTTAATTAAAAGCTGTGATGCTTTATGTTGATTTAATAAGTTGAAAAGATGAAATGATTAATGCTAATAACAGATGGTTTTGTTGACCAGTACCTACAGCAATCCTGGGGGTTTGGGCTAGACCTCCTAATGCCCAAGGACCGGCTTGGGAATAGTGGACCCAAACTATGTTTGGGGTTAGTGATTTTTATCGCCCAAGCAATCGGCTTGAGGCCCAGTTTTCCCTCGATGGCAGCTGTCGTGAGGAAGCACCCTAATGGAACTAGTGGTGAGTGTTTACCTCGCTGGCTTCGGCTGGGAGGAAGTACCCTAGTGGGACTAAGGGATTGTGGTTTTCCCTCAATGACAGACGTCGCGAGGAGGCACCCTAGTGGGACTAGGAGTGTTGTGTTCCCTCGCTAGTTCGGCTAGGAGAAAGACGTAGCCTCGGACGAGTAAGACTCTGGGAGAGCATCGGACCGCGTGTTTACTGGGCTGTCGGCTTTCAGTATGTTGGGATACTGTGGCTCACTGGTCGACAAACTAATAAAATAACTAAGTGTTAATAAAAATATGAAAGTACAGAAAGTGAATTGTGAATTGTGTATGAGAAGTGGTTGTGAATGAAGTAAATGTGAAAGAAAACGAGTTATGAGTTAGTGTATGAAAAGAAGTGATAAATGTAGTATGTGGTTAATTTAAAATGAAAATAATAAAAGAGACATGTGTTCTTATGAATAGTACGAAGTAATGGTATTATGTATGTGATCATTAAAGTAAAATACAGTTTGATATGAGTTGTACCTTGGAATTGTGTCAAGGAACTACCTGCCCGCTATTTCTGTGAAAATGGTGGGAACTACCTGCCTTGGCATAATTCGCAGGGTGAGCTGGTGTGATAGTGGTAATGATTAATGGAAATGAAGAAGAAAGTAATTGACTACAGCGTGGTGGGACCGTTGACTGCCATACGGTGGGACCGTATATCTTTATCGTCACGGCTATTGACTGCAGAACAGTGGGACCGTTGACTGCTATACGGTGGGACCGTATATCTTTATCGTCACGGCTGTTGACTGAGGTGAATTAATAACCAAGCGAGTATAAATTGATAAGAATGAAAATGCAATAAATGGTAACTTGAGATACAAGTGAAAATGAAAGTAAGTTTAATTCTTAATAGGATTGAGTAGTAACTAAATGATATAATGAGATAAGAATGAGTTATAAAACATGTTCTTGATGCAATGAGAATAAGCATCTTTAATAAGTGATATGTTCATGATGTGATGGAATGTGAGTAAATTGCAATAGGCAATGAGATTTATATTTGTGTCCCAAGGCATGAATGAATGTGGTATTATAAGAATAGATGCATATGTTTATGAGGTAAAATGTGATACAATACAAGTAAATGAAGTGCATGGCTAATAAAGATGAAGAAAAGATGTAGTAACATCATGTATATATATATATATATATATATAAAGAAATGATCTTGTGACGATAATTTTGGAAGGATCAATATTTGTGTCAGGGAATTCGAGTTGAAAAGTAATAGCTTGTATGTGAATTCGTATTATGCGAATGTAAAATAAGGTTATATACGAGGTTGATGTGACGCATATAGTGAAATGTGTAAAGTTATGGATAATGATATAGTTGAATGCAGATTGGAAGAGGATTTGGATATAATATCGTACTGGTGATGTTTTTATATTCAGAATTCATGTTGCATCATCTTAACTTGATGTTTGTAAGTTTAAATTATTTTCTTTATACCATTTTAATTTATTTATTAGATTAATGGTTATACTCACACCAGAAATGGCTAACCCCTATTGTTTTCTGGGGGTTAGGGGGGTCCCTCCTTGAGAGTGGACAACCCTAACTCTCTTGCAGGTTGGTAGCAGCATGGCGAGGTAGTGATATAGTTAGGAATTTTATTTTATCGAGAGGTTAGATTATTTATGTATTTAGTATAAGTAGAAGAGTGAATAGTTGATGTATTATTTTGTATTATGGTAAAGGTATATGTATATAGTGCTGTGATGAGGTGAGAAAGCTCGTACCCACCTCGTTGTGGAGTATTGGGTTCTGTGGTTGGTTTTTTTTAAAGGTTTTTCTATATTTTTACAAAAATCCTTTATGTTTTCAAAGGAATTTATGGTTTTTATTTAATATTTGATATTCTGTTATGAGGTTGGCCCCCAAAGCATGATATTTATATTGCCTGTGTGATTCTGCTCATTTTGGCCTGGGGAGCCCATGATTATATTGCCTGTGTTGTGGGCTACGGAATTTAGAGCAGAATTCCTTAAGCCTTTTGTGTTTCGGTGCAGAAATTTCAGGGGAGACTCTGCCAAAATTTTATTTGAAATATAACTATCTTATGTTTAAAGTAATATAGAAATTGAAAGAATTGTATTTAGAGGTTTAGTTTTTAAAAAAAAAAATGGGGGTGTTACAAGTCTCGCGTCCCGACCCGCAAAAGCAACATCTCCATCCGGACCACGTCTCCATCCACAATGCCTCTTCGGATTCTATGGCCTCCCACAATCCTCGAGTTTCCGACCTTCGCAACACCGTGCTCAATCGGCAGAAGGATGAGGATCTTCGCCGCCGCCTGGATGAGAAGCGAGCCCGAGAGGGAGTCTCCCACCAACAACATTCAGGTGAGCGATCTCCTCATCACCGAGATGGCAGAAGGTCCCCTAACCGAAGGGGATGGAGAGAATCCCCTGAGCATCACAGGAGAAGACCCTATTCTCCTGCTGGTCGGCGACATCCGAAGAACGATGAGGCACCCATTACCCGTACCGAGTTCCAGCAATTCCAGGCAACGGTGTTGCAGGCTCTCAACCTTCGCCCCCACAACAATAATGCCCAAAGGGTTCCAACATCCCCACGGGCCCCAAGTCCTCGCCACCGGTCCATAACTCCTCCTCCGGCACCTAATCAACAACAACATAATCATAGTCCTCGCCGCTCCCAGGACTACCATTGCCGTAGTCCCCGCTCCCCTTCCTATGAAGACGAGTCCAGAGGCTCGTTTGACTATCGTCGGAGGGACGATGCTCTCTACCACCGTCTCCACGAGATGGAGAGGCGCATCGGCCAGATGGACAAGGAGGAAGAGTCGAGAGGAAGAACCGTCCGCCCCAGCAGACCGCCCTTCTCACGGACCATCATGGAGGCTCCCATCCCCAGGGGTTTCAAGCCTCCGCAGTTTGAAACTTACTCGGGGGAGTTGGATCCAATTGACCACGTCGAAAGCTTCAAGACCTTAATGCTAATCCACCAGGCTTTCGACGCCTTGCTTTGCAAAACCTTCCCCGCCACTCTTAAGGGTTCGGCTCGGGAATGGTACTCCCGCCTCGCCCCCTCTTCCATTTTCTCTTTCGAGCAGTTCGAAACACTCTTCATAACCCACTTTGTGAGTAGCAGACGCTCGGAGAAGACCAGCATCTCGTTGCTCCACCTCCGCCAGGAGAGGGGAGAAAAATTGAGGGATTATGTGAGGAGGTTCACTGCAGAGGTCAGGTCGATCGCCTCCCTCGATCAGTCAGTCGCAACCGTCGCATTTCAATCCAACATCCTCAATTCTAACATTCGTTCGTCCTTCGCTAAAAAGCCCCCGCATAATTTTGCCGACCTTCTGCTTAGATGCGAGAAGTATATTCGGGCTGAGGAGGCCGAACATCTCCCGGGCTTCGGAGGATCTGTCTCCGGGACGAGAAGAAAGACAACTGAAGAGGAAGGGGCCAAGAAGCTTCAGAGGGACAATAGCGGTCAGCGCCGCCCTCCCCCCAGGTTCGAGAAATTTACTCCTCTCACTACCAATGTCTCTACCATTCTGATGGAAGTTGAGAAGGAAGGGGTCATACCTTCCGCTCCGAGGATGAACACCCCGTCCAAGAAGAGGAACAAAGAGAAATTGTGTTGCTACCACCGGGATCATGGCCACGACACCAACGACTGTCGGGCGTTGAAGAACGAGATAGAGGCCCTCATCCAGAGGGGGCAGTTGGCCAAGTTTGTGAGAACAAATGACCGGACCGATTGCACCACCCCTCCGCCTCGGGGGGCTAACAAGCGTTCCAAGCGACGCGATGAAACCCCCGAGTTCGAGGAGGATTGCGTCCTGTACCTTATCCATGGAGGCCCCATGGGAGGCTCTTCCAACTCTTCTCGAAAGGCATTCGTCCGAGAGGTCAATTCTGTCCACGGAGCCCCTCCCCCCAAAGGCCTCGGTGTCCCAGTCACATTCTCAGATGAGGATCTCGAGGGGGTTAGGACTCCCCACTGTGATGTACTTGTTATTGATCTTCGTATGGCGAACTTCAAAGTGCAGAGGATCCTAGTAGACAACGGAAGCTCCGTAAACATCCTCTTCCTCTCGGCCTTCCGAGGCCTCCAACTATCCCGGGACCGTCTTAAACCGGCCGACTACACTCTCTACGGGTTCACGGGAGTGCCAGTAACTATCGAAGGGGTCATCACCCTTGACGTAACTGCTGGCAAAACTCCTACCACCCGGACCAAGCCGATGGACTTTATGGTCGTTGACATCCCCGCTGCTTACAACGTCATCCTGGGCCGACCCGGTCTAGCCACCCTTGAAGCCGTGCCTTCGGCATACCACCTCAAGATGAAATTTCCTACCCAGGCAGGAGTAGGCGAGGTCAAGGGCAATCAAGAAATGGCCCAAAAGTGCTACATGACTTCCACTGGGGTCCGGTCCTCTCCCTCGAAACTTTGGAGATCCCTCAGGAAACCGCTCGACCAACGTCCGAGCCGGTGGACGAATTGGAAGAGGTGCTCTTCTCAGAGGATGATCCGAGCCGAAAGTTCTTCATTAGCAAGACCCTCCCGTCTGTCCTATGCTCTAACATAGTGCAGTGCATTCGGAGCAACCGCGACCTTTTTGCCTGGTCTGCCGCTGACATGCCGGGAATCTCCGAGGAGCTTTTGGTCCACCACCTCAGCGTTGAACCGGGGTCCAAACCGGTCCAACAGAAAAGGCACAAGTTCGCTCTCGAGCGACAGTAGGCCATCAAAGAAGAGGTCGATAAGCTTCTAAAGGCTCGTTTCATACAGGAGGTTAACTACTCGGAATGGCTTTCCAATGTAGTCATGGTGAAGAAGTCAAATGGAACTTGGAGGATTTGTATCGATTTTACCGATCTCAACAAGGCTTGCCCCAAGGACCCTTTCTCTCTTTCGAGTATTGACACTTTGATTGACGCCACTTCGGGTCATGAACTCCTCAGTTTCATGGATGCCTTCTCAGGCTACAATCAGATCCGGATGTTCCCCCCGTACATCCCGAAGACCTCGTTTGTGACCGACCAGGGCCTCTACTGTTATAGGGTGATGCCGTTCGGATTGAAGAATGCTGGTGCCACTTACCAGGGCCTTGTTAACAAAGTCTTTCAGAGCCAGATAGGTTGCAATATGGAAGTGTATGTCGACGACATGCTTGTAAAAAGCATCCGAGGTACCGACCATGTCGCCGACCTGCATGAGGCATTCGGTGTACTGAGAAAGCACAACATGAGGCTCAATCCGAACAAATGTGCGTTCGGAGTCTCGTCTGGAAAGTTCCTCAGCTTCATGGTCAGCCAACGAGGAATCGAAGCTAATCCAGAGAAAATCAAGGCCATATTAGACATGGCCCCGCCCAAGAATGTTAAGGAAGTTCAGAGGCTGACAGGCTGCCTAGCTGCTATAGGTCGTTTCCTCTCCAAGTCCGGGGAGAAATGCCTCCCCTTCTTCAAGGCCCTCGGGGGGCTAAAGGTTTCGAATGGGGTCAGTAGCAGCAGGAGTTGTTCGACCAGCTAAAGGCTTACCTCATCAACCCTCCTCTGCTCAGCAAGCCCGTTCCAGGCAAAACCCTATACCTCTACTTGGTTGCTTCCGAGCAGACCCTTAGCGCCGTTTTGGTAAGGGAAGAAGACCGGACTCAAAGGCCCATCTACTATGTGAGCAAGGTGCTCCGTGAAGCCGAGCTTCGCTACCCGAAGATAGAGAAGATGGCGTACGCTCTGATCATGGCGGCAAGAAAGCTTCGCCCCTACTTCCAGTCCCATTCGGTGATCGTCCTTACCGACCAACCGCTGAAACAAGTCCTCCACAGACCTGAGACCTCTGGCCGCCTCATGAAATGGTCCATCGAGCTAAGCCAGCACGACGTCTCATACCAACCCCGGACTGCGATCAAAGCTCAAGCCCTGGCAGAGTTCATCGTCGAGACCACCATTCCCGAGGTCAGCCAGGTGCCGTACGGACCCCCTATCTGGACAGTTTTTGTGGACGGTTCCTCTTGCAACGAGGGAAGTGGAGCCGGGATCATTCTGGCAGCCCTAGATGACTTCGTCCTCCAGTATGCCCTCTGCATGAACTTCAAGGCCTCAAACAACGAAGCAGAGTATGAGGCACTAATCGCCGGCCTCGGACTGGCCCGAAGTGCAGGGGCGCAACGCCTCCGAATCTATAGTGACTCTCAACTGGTGGTGAATCAAGTCTTGGGCGAGTACGAGGCGCGAGATGATCGGATGGCGAAGTACCTCGCTAAAGTCCGAACCCTCATGGCCCGTTTCGAAGAAGCGCTCATTTAGCGGATTCCCCGAGAAGAGAATTCCCAGGCTGATGCCCTCTCCAAGCTAGCCTCCTCCTCCTTCCAAGGTCTCGAGCAGACCGTCTTGATCGAGGTTCTCTTGAAACCAAGTATAGAAGACGAGACCCTCGACTCAGTGGAGTCGCTGCCGGTCCTACTGCAAGATAACTGGATGAAACCATTGGTGGAATTCCTAAGGGATGGGCTCCTCCCTGAAGACCCTAAGGAAGCCCGCCGAGTAAGAACCAGAGTGGAGCGGTACACCCTAATCGGGGGGATCTTATACAAACGCTCCTTCTCGCAGGTGGACGGCAGGCCATACTTGAGGTGCCTCTCCCCAGAACAAGCCGACTACGCCTTACAGGAGCTCCACGAAGGCATCGGCGGGGCACATTCGGGGTTTAGATCCCTTGCTCGGAAAATGTTGAATTACGGCTACTTCTGGCCTACTATTCTCCGGGATGCCGAGCGACACGTTCAACAATGCGACTCTTGTCAGAAGTATTCAAACATTCGTCGCCTCCCACAAGCTCAGCTTGCCTCCTTATCAAGTCTTATCCCCTTCGCCATGTGGGGGATGGATTTACTAGGGCCATTCCCTCCAGCTTCGGGCCAGTTCAAGTTCTTAGTCGTGGCGATCGACTACTTCTCGAAGTGGATAGAGGCCGAGCCCCTGGCGACGATCACAGAGAACAAGGAGCTTCAGTTCTTCTGGAAGAACGTCATTTGCCAGTTCGGTGTCCCTCGAGTCCTCATAACAGACAACGGAACCCAATTTACTGGGGCTGCTTTCCAAGCTTTGTGTGAGGACCTCGCCATCCAGCAGCGTTTCTCCTCTGTCTCCCATCCGCAGTCGAATGGTCAAGTCGAAAATGCTAACCGGCAGATTCTCGCAGGCATTAAGAAGAGGTTGGACAAGTGCTCCAAAGGTTTATGGGTCGATCAGCTCCCCAACGTGTTGTGGAACTACTGCACCACTAAATGGACCCCCACAGGAGAGTTCCTGTTTAACCTCACCTATGGGTCCGAGGCTGTGATCCCTCTCGAGGTCGGAATACCTTCCCCTCGCCTTGTAGCCTACAACGAAGAGCGGAACGCCAGAGACCTTCGGACAAACTTAGACCTGATAGACGAGCTGAGGGAAAGAGCATCGATATGCCAACATAGCTATCGGAGGAGGATCGAGTTGGCGCATAACAAAAAGGTCCGACCCACCGATCTAAAAGAGGGGGACCTAGTCCTCAGAAAGCTAGCTATCTCCTTCCCTAATCAGAAGAGTAAGCTAGCCCCAAATTGGGAGGGACCCTATAAGATCACGAAAGTAGTTCGGCCTGGAGCTTATCATCTCAAAGATCGCGAAGGCAGAGAAATCCCTAGGACCTAGAATGCCGACCATCTTTTGAAATACCAAGAGAGTGCCTCGGCACCTCTCTAAGTACTTCGGGATGTCGAATCGTTCCTCTCCTACCCCCTGTATTTTCTCTCTTTATTTCTTATATGTAACAACGGCTCGCAACTCAGAAGCAGCCGATTAATAATCTTCAACAAAGAGTTTTCCCATGCTTTACTTGTACAAATATATCTCTGCTATTTGCTCTTCACTCTAACAATGGTTCAGAGTCCAACACTTGGCTCGATTCTACTTCGCAAGCCTGCTCTTCAGCGAGCTAGAGGTAGTTTGTCATTCGGAACTGCTCCCACAACCGTTGAACAACTCTAACGATGGTTCGGAGTCTAACACTTGGCTCGATTCTACTTCGCAAGCTCGCTCTTCAGCGAGCTAGAAGTAGTTTGCAAATTCGGAACTGCTCCCACAACAATTGAACAACTCTAACGATGGTTCGGAGTCCAACACTTGGCTCGATTCTACTTCGCAAGCTCGCTCTTCAGCGAGCTAGAAGTAGTTCGCCATTCAGAACTGTGCCCACAACCGTTGAACAACTCTAACGATGGTTAGGAGTCCAACACCTGGCTCGATTCTACTTCGCAAGCTCACTCTTCAGTGAGCTAGAAGTAGTTCGCCATTCGGAACTGCTCCCACAGCCGTTAAACAACTCTAACGATGGTTCGGAGTCCAACACTTGGCTCGATTCTACTTCGCAAGCTCGCTCTTCAGCGAGCTAGAAGTAGTTCGTCATTAGGAACTGCTCCCACAACTGTTGAACAACTCTAACGATGGTTCGGAGTACAACACTTGGCTTGATTCTACTTCGCAAGCTCGCTCTTCAGCGAGCTAGAAGTAGTTCGCCATTCGGAACTGCTCCCACAACCGTTGAACAACTCTAACGATAGTTCGGAGTCCAAAACTTGGCTCGATTCTACTTCGCAAGCTCGCTCTTCAGCGAGCTAGAAGTAGTTCGCCATTCGGAACTGCTCCCACAACCGTTGAACAACTCCAACGATGGTTCGGAGTCCAACGCTTGGCTCGACTGCACTTCCTCAGTCTCCCGAACCGAGCGGACGAGGAACCGACCCTCACATATGGGGAAAAATTCCGCCGAACCAATTTCACCATTGGATCGTCTCAAAATGCGTACTAAAGCATGATGAGCAGGTCAGATCGCGCCACGTATCCACAAAACGACAAGATAGCATTTTCTTGAAACTCGTGCCTCCCGCCTTGTGATACGTGCCATGATCGTGATCGACCGTCCAGATTGAGCCACGTGTTAACGGCGTGTTTGGAGTCCGATGCTCGGTTCAACTTCACCCCCTTAGTCTCCCGAACCGAGCGACCGAGGAATGCGTACTACCGAAGTATGAGGTCGCCTCGGTATACTCCGAGCAAAAGCCGAAGTTCTACAGCTAAGGCAAGAATCCTACGGCTAAAACATTCGAACAAGCTAACTATTGGTCCTTATAGCCCGTTTCAAGAGTAAGACAACTACCGCACAACATTGGACGGACGAACTTCGATTTCATTAAAACAACTTGACAAATTTACAAGTCAAATTATAGCTAAAAAGCAACTTGATAAATTTACAAGGCATGTTATTACAAAGAAGACGATGCAAGAAATCAAAAGCTCGATACAACTCATTCAACGCCTCCACAGAATAGGGACGTTCCGATTCAGAGACACTCGGGGTTTTCATCTTTTCACCTCTGAGCTCGTCTCTAGGCCGACGAACTGGGACGCCTCTTCCCCGCTAACCCGAACAGTGGCTCCGACCGAGGCTCCGCTCGAGCTAATAACAACACCGCTTTGTGCGTCGGCCACGGTCTGACCAACGACGAGAGGACGAGTCGCGAGCTCATAAAAGGAGATTCCTATTTCTCTCTCCTCGCGAGTGCACGAGGTGCTACGGACGTTAGTCCTCACGTGCTGAGGCTTCAGACGAGCCACCTCCTCCTCGAGCTCAATGATCCTGTCTTTCAAAGTGTCGTCTTTGACCAGAATCTTGAATCGAGGGAGCTTCGCCGAACCAGGGTACTCAGCACTATCAGATATAATGCGACGCAAGTTGGTCACCTCGATACTCTTGTCGACCGTGACCCTCTGCAGCTACTCGACCTTCTTCGCGAGCTCATCTCGCTCGGCCAGAACCGAGGCTAGCTCTTCCTCCTTCGCCGAGAGCTCCTCCTCGACTATCCGGAGGTGATGCACCTCGGCCAGAAGCTCGCAGTTCTTCTTCTCTACGTTGAGCGACACTCTCCTGATTAGCTCGATCTCACCCTCGAGGCGAGCCTTGCGAGATTTCTTAAACAGCTTAGCACGACGCTGAGCTGTTGCGGTATCTAGAGCATGTTCGAGGATCTGAAATACAAGAACGTCACAATTGGAAGACTACAGACCGAATCAAACACTTAGACAAATTTGAAATAAAATTTTCATTCGTAAAAGAAGAGGCGGTGGCCAGTCCGCAAAAAGGCGTTACATTTTCGAAAAGAAAACAAAATTACAAAAAGAAGAGGAGATCAGGGGTCCACCTGCGTCGTCGACTCGACCACAGGCGCTTCGCTAGACGGCCCCTCATTCCTCACCCCGGCCTGGGGGTTGGTCGCCGCAACCTCAGGGACCACCTCTTCCTCGTCGTCGCCTTCGTCCTCTTAACCTTCCTCCTCTTCACCTCCCTCCTCTTCGCCATCTGATGCGGATCCGGGCCACAGCCTGTAGCCGACCCGCTGAAAGCCGGGGACGCGGTCCTGGATGTGGTCGAGCGCCCTCTGGTAGGACTTCTCCATGTTCGAGGCCATATGCGCCTTCGCCTCGGCCTCAACTTCGGCCCTGATCTTCACCGCCAAGGCGTCCTTCTCCGCCTTCGCCTCCGCCAGAGCCTTCGCCGATGCCACCAGCTCCTCGGCAGCCTTGGCGACTTTGGCGACCTCCTCGGGAAGCCGCCCCTTCGCTCTCTCCAGGTCCGCTTCTAGGTCGGCAACTCGGACCTCCAAGCCGTCCGCACGTCTTTGCTCTGCCTCGAGCTGCCGAACCGCCCTCACCTTCTCCGCCCTGTCCTTATCGCTGGCGGCCTTCAGCTCCTTCTCCTGTTTAGCGAACGCTTAAAGAAGGTGGCCGAAGTGACAGGTAGCCTGCCGAAGAAAAATAAGAATAAGAGCGAAGTAAAAGCCGAACGGCAGACTTAAGAAATTCTCAAGAAAACTGAATACAAAACTTACCGACACGAGCGACCGAGCGACTTCATAGGTGTCGTCGCCAACCGTCCCCGCCTTCAGAGCGGCTCGATCCTTCGGGGTCGCCAGGTGCTTGATGGCTTGCATGCACATCTGCGAGTCCCCGAGGAAGCCGTCGTGGTTCTTGACTCGCCAGTCCGGGACGAACAGCTGCTTGTGCTGCTCGGTCAAGATCACCTCGGCTTGAGGGGTGAGGGGCGGAGCCGGGAGCGACACCGCCGCCGAAATGTCGAAGGCCCCCCCGGCCGTAGCAGATGCAGCAGGAGCCGAGGGGTCGGCGATGACGACCACCGCTGGCGAGGAGGTCTCAGCAATGGGGGGAGGCGGAGCATCTGCCGAAGCAACCTTAGAGACGGTTTAGCCACCTGCTTCCCCTTTCTTCGGATCTCCATTCGCCTCCTCTCCTCGGCGCCACTATCGCCCAAGGACGAGGCCTCACTCCCCGAGTCTACCCTTGACATCTCTAAAAAAAGCTATGGCAAATGAACTGACCTTGATGTGACATGGCCTTGAAATGACGTTCACGGTCGGAATTAGTTCGCCGGAAATCGCCTGGCCCACGCGACAGCTAACACAACCGCCTTGGAGCTAAAATAGCCGCTAGCAGAGCACGCAGAGAGTAAAAATGAAAACTTGGAGTAAAAAGTGAGAAATGAGCTCTCGGGTGGGGGGAGTGAGAATTTATAACCACAATGCGACGTTTGAGCTTTCTTGGGCTTTTAAAAGCCCACTAAGAGAAGCCAAAGCGCCAAAACGGAAAGCTGCGACGGTTCAAAATCCGGACTCTTCAAAACTTCTAACTCCATCCCTCGGCTAACAACACCGAGCTGCCGAGCCGAGGGGACGAGGAACCGACCCTCACATATGGAGAAAAATTCTGCCGAGGCTGAGTCACCGTCAGATCGTTCCAAAATTCGCGACAGATCTTGATGGACGGTCCAGATATCGCCACGCCCACAAAACGACAAAATAACGTTTTCTCGTGATCTGAACCCTGTCCTCGTGATCCACACCGTGATAGACGCTCAGGATCCAGCGACGTGTACCTTCCGAGCTCCCGGCCACCGGTGTGCCTGCCGAGCTACCGAACAGCTTGGCTAAGCAACCGAGCTACTGGGTCAAAGGGTAAGGACGGTTCAAAGTCTGAACTCTTCAAAACTTCTAATTCCATCCCTTGACTAAAAACACCGAGCTGCCGAGCCGAGGGGACGAGGAACCGACCCTCACATATGGAGAAAAATTCTGTCGAGGCTGAGTCACCATCAGATCATTCCAAAATTCGCGACAGATCTTGATGGACGGTCCAGATATCGGCACGCCCACAAAACGACAAAATAATATTTTCTCGTGATCTGAACCCTGTCCTCGTGATCCAAACCGTGATAGACGCTCAGGATCCAGCCACGTGTACCTTCCGAGCTCCCGGCCACCGGTGTGCCTAGCCGAGCTACCGAACAGCTTGGCTAAGCAACCGAGCTACTAGGTCGAAGGGTAAGGACGGTTCAAAGTCTGAACTCTTCAGAACTTCTAACTCCATCCCTCGGCTAAAAACACCGAGCTGCCGAGCCGAGGGGACGAGGAACCGACCCTCACATATGGAAAAAAATTTGCCGAGGCTGAGTCACCGTTGGATCTTTTCAAAATTCGCGACAGATCTTGATGCACGGTTCAGATAGCGTCATGACCACAAAACGACAAAATAACTTTTTCTCGTGATCTGAACCCTGTCCTCGTGATCCACGTGTGATGGACGCTCATGATCACGCCATGTAGCTCGGCAGATCCTGAAGCTCCGAACCGAGCTACTAGGTCGAACCGAACGTCCTTTCAGAACACTTATTCAGCCCACAACGCCGAACTACCGAGCCGAAGAGACGAGGAACCGACCCTCACATATGGAGAAAAAAGAGGCCGACCCTCCTTAGCCGTTGGATCTTGTCAAAAAACGCGCTCAAACATGATGGACGGCCCAGATCTTGCCACGTTCACTAAATGACAAGATAGCATTTTTTGGGGATCCACGCTCAGGATCGTGCCACGTAGTTCGGCAGATCCAAAGGTTCCGAGCCGATCAGTCGAGCCGAGGAGCCGAGGGACCGACCCTCACATACGGAGAAACTATCTGCCGAGGAACATGGTTCGCCCGATCGCCCAGAAAACCGCGCTCGACGCTGATGGAGAGCTCAGATCGCGACACGCCATAAATCGGTATTAAAAATTAGTTTTTATTTATTTTAATCATCTTATCTATTTAAAAATTGCGAAAAAATTACTAAAACTTTGGGAAAATTAACCGAAAATTCTAGGAAACAATTGTAAATTCGGGGGTATGTTTTTGGGCCCCTGAACGAACAATTAATGCCTAGAACGCATTGTTAAGACCCCCGAACGACTAGTTAACACTTCGCAAAATTAAATACATAATCCGAAAAAATAGATAAAAATCTCCAAACATCCAGAAAAGCTCGAGGACAACTGAGAGGGCAACCAACATGAAAAATCACCACACTACCTCCTCCGAAGACTCAAAGCCTTCCATTTGGACTCCGATACAACCCCGCCAGCCATTAGAATAGTAAAAATACTCCTCAAAGGCTGATCTAGCTCAGTCTTCGGGAGTGGGGGGCTCGTGATATGGCTAAAAATGAGGTTAAATCAGAACCGTCCAAATCGGACACAAATCTTGAAGCATGGAGGTAAAACGGCAATTTTACTTACAGTCGGGTCTGAGGCGGTTATTGGATCTCCTTTACAAAGATCCTGTAACCCGCAAACGGATCCACCCCAACTGGGTACGGGTCCCGACCCAAGACAAACCCAGATCAGCAGGATAGAATTAGGGTCTCTGATTCAGCCAAATCAACGGCCCTGATTCGTATCTATCCTGTTACCGGGAAATCAGGGATCACATTCCTTATTTGGTTACGAGGATTTTATTCCTTAAACAGATTCACAGGGATTACATTCCTAATCTGATCCCCAAAGACGCCTATAAATACCCCCCATCCATCTCCGTTATGAGGTAATCAATCTTTTACCAGTTAACGCTCTTTCATAATCACTTCTGGTTACTGACTTGAGCGTCAGAGGGTGCGTCGGCGGGATCAACCCCGGTGTCTCGTACGTTTTGCAGGTGAACGGCAGGAGTCAGAGGTCAAACTCTGGCGGAACAGGTTCAGGTTTGCTGTTCAGATTTTCTAAGAATCCACAAATACTATCTGTTTACCCCCACACCAGATTTAGTGGTAACAGGAGTGTTTTTAATGCTAGAAAATTTTGGGAAAAATTGTATTATTATTGTAAAATGATATGAAATTTATTAGAAATAATTTCAGAAATTTTCATGGATATTTGAGATATAAAAAGTGGAAATTTGAGATAGGAAAATGAATTATATATGTGACTTTAAAATTTATTATTTGAGAATAGAACTTTCTTTTGTAAAATATTATTTTTGTGAAGTGATTTCTCTTGAAGAGATTACACTCTTATTTGGCTAAGGCAATGGAGCTCAGCGCTCTCCACTGACCCCCAAGCCTCCGTATGGCGAACTCGAGCACAAGGGTAGCTTTCTCAAGCTAAGGCAATGGACCTCAGCACTCACCGACCCCCATGCTTCGACGCTGTATGGCGAACTCGAGCACAAGGGTAACTTTCTCAAGCTAAGGCAATGGAGCTCAGCGCTCTCTGCCGACCCCCAAGCCTCGATGCCGTATTGCGAACTCGAGCACAAGGGTAGCTTTCTCAAGCTCAGCGCTCTCCACTGACCCCCAAGCCTCGATGTCATATGGTGAACTCGCGCACACGGGTAGCTTTCTCAAGCTAAGGCAATGGTGTAACACCCCGTAAATTTTCAAAGTGTATAAAGTATAATATATGTTATAAAAAAAAGTATATATATATATATGCTCTAAAGTAGTTGGCTGATTACTTGTTGGTTTGGTAAAAATAAAAATGGAATTAAATGGAAGGGTTTAATTGAGTGGTGGGGGCCTACGGTTCAAAAATGGAGCAACATGAAAACTGCTTTGCTCTGATTTGCTGTCACATATGTGTGACGTGGCATTATCCATGGGGCCCACCATTAGTTCTCACGGCAGAGAACAGGTAAGTAGGTATTTGGAATATCCCATATCAGTAAAATCATTAAAAATAATATAATATAAATAATATAGCCTATGATCAAGAGTCACCAATCCAGTTAACCACATTTTGAGAGGCATCATGTGGTGGGCAGTTGTACTACATAGTATCTAATTTGTCTTATAAATTGTATAAATTGTCTGAGCTAGGGCAGGGGCATTATAAATGGAGCTCAGCGCTCTCCGCCGACCCCCAAGCCTCGACGCCGTATGGCAAACTCGAGCACAAGGCTAGCTTTCTCAAGCTAAGGCAATGGACCTCAACGCTCTCCGCCGACCCCGAAACCTCGACGCCATATGGCGAACTCGAGCACAAGGGTAGCTTTCTCAAACTAAGGCAATGGAGCAAAGCGCTCTCCACCGACCCCCAAGCCTCAAAGTAGTATGGCGAACTCGATCACAAAGGTAGCTTTCTCAAGCTAAGGCAATGGAGCACAGCGCTCTCCGTCGACCCCCAAGCCTCGACACCGTATGGCAAACTCGAGCACATGGGTAGATTTCTCATGCCATGGGGGTTCGGCTCTCTCCGTCGATCCCCGAACCCTGACCTCCGGTCAGGACTTCAGCTAACCACCCTACTAAAAAAAATTATTAAAGATTTAGGGCGCTCGCCCTCAGGCAAACGCCCCGGGCCCCGGATCTTTAGTCGACCCACCTCTCACCCGCGAACAACTCGGGGTTAACGACCCTTAGAGCCGAAACCCCGAATTGTTCGAGGGCGGCAGGGGAGCCACCGACCCTGGACCCTCACCCAAAAGTCTCCCCGAGCTCCCAAACCTTTGTCGGCACACCTCTCACATGCTAGCAATTTTGGGCAGACTGCCCTCTGGGCTGTCTACCCAAAAATGCTAGAGTATGGCAGGGGAGCCACCGATCCGGGACTCTCGGCTTAAAAATTTCGTGGTAGGGCGCCCGCCTTCGGCAAGCACCCAAGTTTCTCCCCTCGGGGTCGGCCAACCTTTCACTCGCTGGCAACCCGAGGTAAGCGGCCCTCAGAGTCGAAAGCCCGAATTGTCAGCGGGTGACAAGCGAGCCACCGGTGAGGAAAACCCACGGGATTGAAAGTTTTTTTTCTGATAAATTTTTGATGAGGGGTGGGGGTTATATAGCGCCCCCCCCCCCCCCCCCAGCTGCTCATTAATGACATCGGAAGGTGAAACGGCGGAAGTCAAAGTGTCCCACATTAAATGACGTGGGAAGGCGAAATGTCATCCCATTAATGGCGTTGGAAGGCGATCCTATACTGTTGAACCCTCAGGGCTCCTCTCCCTCGTCGTCTCCATGCTCGGAGGCGACCACCTCCTCCGCCAGAGAGGCCAATCGCCTCGAACTCCCCGGACGAGCTAACCCCTAACATGGCTCGGAAAATACTCAATCTCAGCGGTACCTTCCTCTCCGTACACAACAATATGAAGCTGACCATCTGCTTCCAGGAGTTCGGCCCAAACTGCATTGGACACAGCGAGGACCAGTTGAGAACCTCTCGGATGAAAGGGTGGACGAGTAGCCTCAGCCCCGAGGAGAACGCATTGGCGGGGAAGATGCAGTACCACGGTGCTAGAGGGTCAGTTGGCCGAAGACCAGCACTCGAGACCATCAGCTCGTACTCCTTCCCGATGAAGTAACTCGTGCGGATGACCGAGAGGTCCTCCCCCTTCAAGACCGAGGGAGTACTGTCCATCTTAATCCTCACCCAGCTCGGCGATGAGGGCTATACCCCATAGAGAACCTTATCCCCAACGTCATCTAGGTAGTTCCTGATCGATCGAGGCTGCGGCAGGAAGGGGACTCTCAATTGTCGAGGTGCTATTATCCTATTAGGGCTGCTTGGTAGGGTTACCCTCACCCACTTCTTCCGAACCTTAAGGGACTTCTCGGGCGACGGGGTCGCCAACGGCTCGAGGGTAGAGGCCCTCTAGAGGGAGTCCGTCCCCCCAACTTGACCACCCTCAGCCTCAGCCTCTTCGGCAGGCGGTCCCCCCTCGTCCTTTCCTTCCTTTTCGTCCTCCCCTCCTTCACCCTCCTCTTTATCCTCGTCCTCAGTATCCTCCTCATCCGAACCGCTACTCTCCACCACAAATGGTTTGCGGGTCCGCAGTGGCTCCACGACCATTACCTCATCCGTCGTGTCCCATGAAGTTGACGCTTATAAAGGATCCGAAGAGGTGGTAGAATCTGATACCCCCATATGAACATAGCTGTCGGAGGTAGAAGCAAAGAAACCGGACTGAGCCCTAGACATGGCAAAGAAAACTAACCTGAGTATGGTTTGAACGGAAGGTGGTCGGAAAAGTAGCCGATGGTGACGAAAAGTCCTGGAGAGAGAAGCTCTGGGTTCTAGAGAGATAAAGAAAAACTAAGAAAGGAGAAGCATAGTTTCATTCCTTCTTCCAATGGTGTACTAATCGGTTGACAAGCGGACATTCCAGTTTCCTTTAATAAATTCATAGCATATTTTCTTTGAGAAAGAAATATCCCCTTTCTTGAGCGAGAAACTTCAATACCAAGGAAGTATCTGAAAGGACCAAGATCTTTCATTTCGAACTCTTGTGACAAGTAGTTCTTTAATGCCTTCATCTCCTCAGGATCATCTCCAGTTACTATCATATCATCAACATAAATAATGAGAGCAGTAATTTTACCTTCTTTCATTTTTAGAAATAGAGTATGATTAGAATTACTTTGATAGTATCCGAATGTCCTCATTGCCTTTGTAAATCTCCCAAACCAGGCTCTTGGCAACTGCTTCAGTCCATACAGTGCTTTCTTCAGATGACATACTTTGTTGCTGTGTTGGACTGGTCTGTTCGACCCTGGTGGAAGATCCATATAGACTTCTTCTGTCAATTCCCCATGCAAAAAAGCATTCTTCACATCAAATTGCTTCAACGGCCAGTCAAGATTGGCAGCAAGTGTCAGTAAGACTCGAACAGTACTGAATTTTGCCACTGGTGCGAATGTATCTTCATAATCAATTCCATACGTTTGAGTGTACCCTTTGGCAACCAGCCTTGCTTTGTATCGCTCTATTGAACCATCAAACTTATACTTCACTGTATAAATCCATCTGCATCCTACTGGCTTCTTTCCTGCTGGCAGCTCGACTATCTCCCAAGTCTCGTTCTTTTTCAAGGATTTCATCTCCTCATCCATAGCTGCTTTCCACCTTGGATCAGTAAGGGCTTCCTGCACACTGTTAGGAATAGATACAACAGATAATTGATTCACAAATAACTTATTTGATTCAGACAATCGGTGAGTGGACACATAATGACTCATGGGGTACTTGACTTTACTAGTGGGATTAGGCTCGTAAGTGGGTTTGGGGATACCTCTAGTAGTACGGTTTGGGAGTTCTCTTCTTGGAGCTTCGGACAGCGATGACGATTGGTTTTGGGGTTCTGCTGGGAGTAGAGATAGATCTGATGGTACTGGTGGTGGAGATGGTTCAGATGGTGCTGGTGGTGGAGATGGCTCATCTTCATGGAGGTTTAGCACTGACTTGCAGATCTTCGTGGAAATTTTCTTCCACAACCAAGTCTTCATTCGAGTGATCGTCATTACTTACATCCTGATTTTCTCCCCTTATATCTGATTGTTCAGTTTGAATAGTAACCACTTCATCATAGGCAAGAGTTTGAACTTCACTTCGGTACTCTCCCTGAAGTTCAACCTCAGAGGAAAAATACATCTCATCTTTATGGAACACAACATCCATAGTCACAAACATCTTTTGAGTTGGTGGGTGATAGCACCGATACCCTTTCTTATTCTGTGCATATCCCACGAAAACACAGCGGACAGCTCGAGGAGTCAACTTATTGCATTCATGTTGATGAAGATGAACAAATGCAACACACCCAAACACACGAGGTGGCAAGTTGACAACTTTTGGTGCATTCACAGCTTCAGTTAATGCTTGAAATGGTGTGAGGAAGTTTAGGATTTTAGAGGGAACTCGGTTGATTAAGTATGCAGCAGAAGCAAGGGCTTCTCCCCAATAAATGAGTAGCATATTTCCATGGATGAGAGAAGCACGGACCACTTCGAGCAAGTGTCTATTTTTCTTTTCTGCAACCCCATTCTGTTGAGGTATATACGAGCATGTAGTCTGATGAACAATTCCGTATTCCACCAAATATTGTTGCAGATTTGAACTCAGGTACTCTCCGCTATTATCACTCCTAAGAACTTGAATCTGTGAATTATACTGAATCATAACATTCTTGTGAAATTTCTGAAACAAACCACTAACTTCACTTTTCGACTTCATCAGACAAATCCAGGTCATACGGGTACAGTCATCAATAAAGGTCACAAACCATTTGGCTCCTCCAAATGTAGTGGTTTTGGATGGACCCCAAACATCAGAATGAATAATCATAAAAGGAAGAGAGCTTCGACTTGGACTTGGAGGAAAAGAGATACGATGACCTTTTGCGAGTTCACACACATCACACCGAAAGGCAGATATATCTAACTTCAAAAATAAACTTGGAAATAATTTTTTCAAATAACCAAAGGAGGCATGCCCTAGACGTCGATGCCATAGCCAAATATCTGATTTCTTCTTCTCATCTTCGGATCCTTCCACACTTAGAGCTTGAGTCAACTTGCTCGAACATTCAAATTCTAAATCTAGGTAATAGAGCTTCCCGTGTCTAACCCCATAACCAATCGTCTTGCGAGTCCGAATATCTTTAAACACACAATGTGAAGGCCAAAAAACTACAATACAATGTAAGGCAGTGGTTATTTGGGCAACAGATAATAGGTTGAAATTCAAGGATGGCACAACTAGGGTAGTATCTAAGGTTAGGTTGTTTGTGAGGTGTATGGTACCCTCGCCAGTAATAGTGATAGGATCACCATTGGCAGTGGACACAGTTGATTTAGTGAATGGTTGAAAATTTTGAACTTGTCTAGAATCAAAAGTCATATGGTCGGTAGCACCCGAATCAATTATCCATGCACTATTCATAACAGAAGCAGAAATATTAAATACCTTATCATCATTACCTGCAGCTATAACTAATGTAGAGGCGAGTCCAATACTCTTCTCAGCTCCATCAGTTTGTCCCATGGTAGTGGCACAAGAAAACAACGAATTTGATCTTCAGCAACCAATAGCAAATGACACAACTTGGCCAAGAACAGCAACTGGCAATACCACAAACAGCACCCTCCGATAGAATAGCTCTTTTTAGATCCGATCTAGATCAAAAACCAAGAGCCCGAACACCAACAACAACAGTAACTGAATGAAACGGCATCAATAACTGAATGAATGGATTTGCCCCAAAGCCTGGATCGGCTTCACGATGCTGCCGATGACGAGGCGAGCGAAGTGGGAAAAGACGTCGCGCGTCTTATCGGCGGCAGCAACGGCGGCGCCGGAGGAGGAGGGATCGTCGGAGATGACGCAGTCGACGCGGAGGATGACGTTGTCGACGAAACGGACGAGGCTTTGGAACCTTCTGGAAACGAGGCAGCAGCCAGCAATGGTAGGGGCGATGGTCGGCGCTGGTGGTCGGCGTCGTAGGCGACGGTGGCGACGACGTCGACTGGCGGTGTGGCGACGTTGATGAGGGTATGCAGCGGGGTTCTCGGGATGGGTTCTCGACGAGTATGGAAACTTCGATGGGTTCGAAGGCAGTCGTCGATGGCTGCGGGGTCGCGACGGTGATGGCAGTAGCCTCGACGGGATCGAGGTGCAAGAGTTCGGGGATGAAGTTCGTCGGGATCGGGATCGGTGGTGATCAGAGAACAAGAAAGAGAAGAATAACAGGTTCAGATCTCTTTTCCATGCTCTCCACCAAGCCTAGATCTTGTTAGGCTCTGATACCATGTTGAAAAATCGATATATATGAATAACATTCTTGGAGAAGAAGAAAAGAGATTGAGAGGAGATTGGGGAGATGAGAGATTTGGAGAATCTGTTTTATCTCTACTATATTAATGGGAGAGATGGGGATCAGTTTGGTAAATATGTTTGTGAGCAAACCCGTACATCGCACGTGCTCACTCTGGTAAATATTTTCGAAAGTGGACCATTTTGGTAAATATTTTCGAAAGTTGATTAGTTTGGTAAATACTTTCATTCCCTTCCCTTTTTTTTTCTTTTTTTTTTCCTTCTTCCTCCACGTGCAGCATACTAGTATATATTAGGTTGGGGTTCGTGCTTGCATCATTCATCGATCATAGGATTATTATGAGAGTGTGTGTGGCGTGAAAGTGTGTGTGAGCGTCTGTATGGATACGGACTTATTAAAATTAAAATAAAAAAGCAGCAGACACGTGCACATCACATACAAATATTCTGTCACAGAGGATCTAGTATTCTAGTTTACTCTTTTTCTTCCCCAAATGATGTCCTCTCTCTCGTAACTTGGCAACCCAGTTTGAGCTCTGAACTTATGGCCACCTGTTCCCGGCGGTAACCGACTCTCATCCAACCGTCCCGAATCTAAAGCACCACCATCCACCCCCTCATCCGAATCATGTTGATCCTTAACCTTCGCCAACTCACCACCACAAATCATCAGAAAATCTCTCATGTCAAAGCAAAATCCAGTTCAGATAGCGGCGGTTTTCAATCCAATACGGGTCCCGAAACTTATTGGGTTATCGGGTAACGGGTTCAAGTTCGAAAACCCTAATCTTATCTCGCGCTTGGTAATTTCCTTGTTTATCAAAATTGTTTAAAACCCTCTATATATATATATATATATATATATATATATATATATATGTAGAAAAAAAATCCGAACCAAAATAACCTTATCGTCTTCTTCTTCTAATGGGGTTTGAAGGTGGCGCCTTCTTTGCTGCTGTCATTATTTGTACGGTGCCCATCACTGTTATCTCCTTCATAAGGAGGTGGGGCCCACCAGGGTATGATTTTTGATCTTGACCTTATTCTTTTCTTTGCTGTCAGGGCCCAAGGTCCTGAATTCACCATGATTTCAAGAACTAAGGTTTGGAGCTAGAGAGTTTGGGGGGAAATCAGTTTCAATTTTATCCGTTCCCTTCGTTTCCCTCCTTTTACATGTAGGGAGTGTTTTTTGGTGGTTGGCTGTAAAATGTATCCAATCCATGAAGATTACTGTAGGGAAAAGAAATCTTTGAAAATTAGTTCTAAAAAAGTGGATATATATATCCAATACACTTGATAGCTTTCTTTGTGTTTTATTATATAGACTAGGTTTGCCCTTTGACACGTGCCTACGGCACGTCTTCGGAAAGGTGCACCTTATTTGATCATATAAAATTGTTTTGGAGGTCGAGCAAATTAATTGAAGTAGCAAACATTTTATATGAGAAACTTTTGGTGTTCGGCAAAAAATATATTATATGATTTTTTTTTTGATTTTTTTGAACTATTTTTAAAGCTTTTAAATTTTTTCTATTTTTTTAGTTTTAAAATTTTTTATTTTAAAAAAATTTTAAAAATTTTTATTTTCTTAATTTTTTGAATAGAAGAGGGAGGGAGGGAGAGAGAGAGAGAGAGAGAGAGAAATTAAATAAATATAGGAGTTGTTTTGGGTGCGGGGTTTGAATTTGAGTTTTGGAGGGAACTTTTGGGGGGAAAATATGTTTTGTGAGATTAGATCTGGGCTTTTGATTTTTGAGGGGATTGAAGGAGAACCACTTGATAGCTTTCTTTGTGTTTTATTATATAGATATATATATATGAGGAATGCTCCATTGCAAATGGCCTAAGCCGTTGTTGGAAACGACGACTTAATTTATAAACCTAAGCCGTCAACGGCTTCAGTTTTAACATAACTGAAGTCGTTGTTCCCAACAATGGCTTCAGTGGTTTGCATACCCGTTTGTACGGGACCTGTTTGCAATGGAGCATTCCCATATATATATATGTATATATATATAAAGTTGAGTTCCCTTCGGTTGCACACTACTTTTGGTGAGCACTCCGTGAACACTCACGAAATAGAGTACCTATGAAAAATCCGAACCGCTTATATTGTTCTTTATGCCTAAGATAGCCTAAAAATAAAAAATCAATTAATTTGAAGTTCATTTGCTCATCCATCATGCTAGGCAAATGAACTTCAAATTACTTGATTTTTTATTGTTAGGCTATCTTAGTCATATAGAACAATATGAGCGGTTCAGATTTTTCATAGGTGCTCTATTTCGTGAGTGTTCACGGAGTGCTCACCAAAGTAGTGTGCAACCGAAGATTTCTCTATAAAGTTTTAAAAGATCATGATAAACAAGAAACTTACCAAGCGCGGGATAAGATTTGGGGCTTTAGCGATTGGACCCTCTAACCCGACCAAATATATAAGAAGAGATGCATATATATATATTCGTATATTTCACTTCAAACTCTGAACGCAATAACCTTATCTTCTTTTTCCTCTAATGGGGTCGTTTATTTTTGTATTCTTTAAACAGAGATAAACGAAGACATGATCTCACAAGAAGAATTCTTAGGAAGAAGGCAGTTGAAGAAAAAAAACAAAAGGACAAAGAAAAACAAAAGACAGAGTCTCCACCGGAGAAGGAAAATTTTCTTGCGTAAGTTTCACGTTTAATCCTCAAAGTGCAAGTTTCTTTGTCAAATTCTCTTAGTAAAGTTTGCTCCTTTTCAGTTGTGGTTGACTTCTTATTAGTTTAGTACATTTGTAAGTATCGTGTGACATGCGGTAGGCTATATTGTGTGGTGTTGATATAAGTCATGGATAGTATAATTTTCTGGTTTTAATTCTCTTACCTATTTGTGGTTTTTTCTATTTTTTCTGTTTATTAATTAGAATAAACGAAATTGTAAGCACTAATATCCACTTTTGCTTCGGTATCCAATTCCAATATCGTGGGGCTTGACATGTTACAGGAGGTCATATGTTCGAAATTCAAGAGTGCGGAAAGGGAAATTTTCTTCTCCCATAAAAATTATAAGGGGGATTTTCCACCTTTATGGCTTTTACTATAAATAGATGAACTAGATTGACGATGGAATTGTAGTGTCCCCCATATACCAATAAATAGCATTGCTATTTTCTTAGTTTCCTTAATCTGGTTTCACTTTTTTTCTTCTTCTTTTGTTTCCCGTTTACATAGTCAAGTTAATACGCAAAATGTAGAAGGCTCACCAACCATAGTGGAAAGCTGTGATGCTGAAGAGGACCTGGAATTGGAAGAGTATGTTTCTGAAATGTCAAAAATAGTAGGATTGGAAGAAGTCAAGTATGAACTGAGGAAATGGGTGAAGGGACTAATTCTAAATGTCAAGCGGATGGAACTTGGTCTCAATGTCTGCCCTAGAAAGGTCCAGCATATGGCTTTCCTTGGCAATCCGGGAACAGGCAAGAGATTTTTGTTTCTTTTTTCATTTTTTTTAAATTCTCAAGAGAACTAAAAAGAATACTCTTTTTCAGATGACTACTTCATCAAATTCATTGTTTTTCTCGAATTTGTATGCATTCTATCAATTTCATATGTTATTAAGTACAAGTAACAAGTCAGGTATAAAGGCATATGCGGCATATCCATCAAATTCCTGATGAGATGTATATAATCAAGTTCAATTTGTACTGCATACTGTACAACACCTTGTGCTAAGTATTCAGAGAATAGATCTGGAGAATACAACTCAAGTTTGAAGTGAGCCATTATTGAGTTAATTAAATTGTGGTTGTGTTGTCTAGGGTTTGGCCTACCCAATCTGATAGAAGGGGAGGGGTAAAATCGGGTTCATGTGCTACTTCAAGTTATGGGTTGGAGTATGTATCACATGTATATTCATGATACCTGCAATACTGAAGCTTTTCTTCAATGAAGAGTTCAGCTAGAGCTTGCATTTCAGAAAAGAAATTCTTGACTTTTAGTATTGTAAGAGGCATATTTTTCTGCCACATTTGCCTCTGCACCAAGAAAACACATAATCGTAGGCTCAAGTTTTTGAATTTTGTTTTGTGGCGCTTATATGCGTTGGTATATTACTGGTAAAGATGCTGTCGTTGTTATTTGATGTTTTATTAGCCATTCTTCCGTGAGGCTAGAGTAATAAAAAGGAAATGGTTATTTATGAATAGGGTTAGACAAGTTTATCGGGTTTCGGTTAATCAAATCCAAGCCCATTTATGTTTATGATACGCCTCTGGTTCTATTCTTCGCCAGAGCCAAGAATCTCAATGGTTAGAATCAAGATTGGAAGAGTTGAGAGGTTGAGGAAGAGAAGGATTCAAGAACTGGGGAAGAAGAAGGACCAATTAATAAGCTGATCAATCCCTTTATTTATAGAGAATCATGCGCTATGCGCGTACATGGACAGTTGGTTAAAACGGTTACACCAGTGGGTCCCACAGAGATCAGCCTACTTTTTACATTTAAACCCAACATTAATACCTATTACATATTCAGCTGATATATCAGTCGACTGGTTTGTTTTCTTCTTCCTTGCCTCACTGATTGCTTCTCTCCATGGCTAATGGTCTTGACTATTCATTGGCTCGTATCAGTTTATGAGTTTAGGTTGGATTGTGCACATAAAGAATCCAAATCTTTTAATTATTTAATTAGTCAAAAGTTTGATATTTAGTAAATCCAAGATAAGTAAAATTATAAGAATACCTGGTAGAAAATTTAGAAAATTTGAATATATTCCTAAAAAACTAGTAAAGTGGGCATAATTAAGAGTAACCTTAAATAATTAATCGGTAAATTTTTGTCACATCTAAAACAATTTCATTGAATTCTTAAATACATCTTCCAGCAGTTTGTAAATATAAGTGAAGTCAATCGTAACAAAAGACAAAACATAAAGGCACAAATACATGGTTCGTAGCCTTTCAGAAAGAAAAAAACGTGGCTTGTATTTAAATTTTTTTTATAATAAAATTGTCAAGAGTACAAATGCAAAATAGTATGGCAGTAATAATCTATAGGATAATTTTCACAAAACCACCCCCAACTTAGGGGACTTAGTACCTAACCACCCTCATATTCTCAATTCATTGACTAGGCCTCCACCGTCACTTTTTGACTACAAACACCAAGCCATACAGTAACAAGGTTTAAAATGACATATTTTGCCCCTCACTAATTTGAAGCTATAATGCCCGGGTTGTGGGCCCGGATGAAGGGTCTTAATTAAAATAAGCTAAGCAGTGAATTTAGCTTGACCAGTGAAAATTTTCGAATGAAATTCTTCAAAATTCACCATATGGCCTCACGGGATAGCCAAAACCCGTCCATGTGATTAACATTTTGTCACTAGGAGGCCTAGCTGATGTCCAAAAAAAGATTAGGGTAGTTAGGTGCTAAACCCCCTAAATTGGGGGTGGTTTTGTGAAAATTATCCTAATCTATATATAGGTTATTAACTTTCTGCTATACAAGAAAGTACAACTATATATGAAAGTAGAAGTTGGTGAAAGCTGCCATTCCGAAAAGATTTGACTCACCTACAAATGGAGGATGGTATCGACGTTAAATTTTTTTAACATAAAAGATGGAATATGGCCACCGGATGGTATCAACTTTGGACACTATATACTAGATCCACTTGCACATGCAATCATATGTTTTCTTTTATCATTTTTTCCCGAATTAAAAAAAAAAACATTCCCCACTATTTAATTATGGGATATGTTGCATGAAGCATTTAATGATTTTTCATACTTTTTCAATCAATGGTGGTTTCACGCACCTAAATTGGCTTCACACCCAATAGGATGGCTTTTCACTTAAGAATTATGGTTAAAATAGTAAAAATAAAGATTAATTATGTGGCACTTCTTTCTGAGTGAATGTTTTTTGCCTCAGGTAAAACTATGGTGGCTCAGATTATTGGAAAGTTTCTCTATAATCTAGGACTTGTAACTAAGAAAAAGGTTGTCTCAGTTCAACGAACTGATTTGGTTGGTGAGTATGTAGGGCACACAGGACCTAAAACAAGAGATGTGGTACTTCTTACTGACACCAATTAATTATGCTTGTAAATTTGTTTGGATATTTTTAATTTTAATTTTAATTTTTCTTTCTATTTTGTGTTTGCAGATTAAAAAAGCAAAAGGAGGAATTCTGTTTGTTGATGAAGCTTACAGGCTGATACCGAAAGATCCGAATAAGGACTTTGGCATTGAAGCCCTGGAAGAAATTATGTCAGCGATGGACAACGGAGATATAGTCACAATATTTGCTGGTTATACTAAAGACATGGAGCGGGTTATTACTGCAAATGCTGGTTTCGCCAGAAGGGTTACCAAGTTGTTCTACTTTAGTGATTACAATCCAACAGAAATTGCATTGATTTTGCAGTCAAAGATAAATAATCAAGATGGCGATAGTTTTTTCAGTGGATTTGAGCTTCATCCTGATTGTACTCTGAAAGCAATTGCTGGACTGATAAGAGAACATATTCCAGAAGAACTCCTTCAGAAGATGAATGGAGGTCTTGCCGATCCATGGCTTGTCAGTACCTTGGAGAACATGGACCTCAGACTGAACACGGCTTGCACTGATGCTGAAATGCTCCTCACCGTCACAATGAAAGATTTGGAGGAAGGTCTTAAATCATTATCCAGATGTGGAAGAGGCTTCTTCAACAAGTAATACTTACTTCCTCATCACTTATTCTCTTTAGTATGTGGATTTATTCAAACAAATGAGATCGATCTGTTTATTGGATGAACAACGAAGTCCGGTTTGATATGTTTTTTTTGTGTCGAGGACATATGTCCAAACTTGAGGGTGCAGAGAAAGGGAATTTGTTTCAATAATAGTTGTAAGGAGTAGTTTCCACCTTTAATCTTGCAAAATAAAATTAAAAAAAGAATAAAAGAACCAAAATGATAAGAAATAGTAATCATCTCTTACACTAATAAACACCATTTCTATTCTGATTTCATTCTTACTCTACATTTTTGTTTGTCTTTAGTCAATTAAAAGTTCAAAATACAAGGGGCGCAGCCACCAAGGGAGAAATATGTTACATTGAAGATAACCTGAAGGAGGTTGATGTGATTATTTCAACAATAGTAGGATTGGAAGAAGTCAAATTGCAACTAAGGAAATGGGTGAAGGGACTAGTTCTATATGACAAGCGCAAGACACTTGGTTTCAAAGTTGGCACTAGAAAGGCACTTAATATGGCTTTCCTTGGCAATCCAGGAACAGGTAAGAGATTTGTCTTTTTATTTTAATAATTTTAAAAATAAATAAATAATACTTTTAAAATTGAACTGTAGTTATAATCTATAATTCCTAAGCAAATCTAGAACTACACATTCTCTGAGATGACTACATCATATTCTTTGGTTGTGTCAGATTTGTATGCATATATTTGCCTTTTCTCATGCTGATAAGTGCAAGTGACAAACCATGAGGAAGTACGGGCACGAAATCTTTTCATATTTACTATCACCTGCGACATCTAAGCTTATCTTCTTTGAAAACTTATGTGAGGATTTGCATTTCAAAAAGAATTATACTTTTATTTTTAATGGTGCTGACCAAAAGATTATGATAGAAATTTGTTAATTATCTTGATGTTGTTGATCCCATTGAATTCCTTATAAGTAGCTGATGAAGTGATGATCTATATATATCAGATTTTTGTAGTTTCTGCTCAACTATGTTTTAATTGCTTATACATCAGTAAGATGCAACAACAAAAGCAAAAAAAAAGGTAAAAATGATGGCCTTCCTATCCATTCTTGGCAGATGCTCTTATGTAAGCAATTTCCTGTGTGTGTGTGTAGATTTGAGGTTTTGACTGACCTACCAGTGGAGGATGGTATCAACTATGGACTGGTACACAAATCTATTATACGAAACTTATGTGTTTGTTTGTGACAGATTTATTACGTGACACTTATTTCAACTGAATTTGTGTGTGAGTGAACTGTGAACACAATTTTGAAAATATTTTTCTGACCCACTAATGGAAGATGGTGTCAACTATGGACTGTTACGCAAATTTATTATGTGACACTAGTTTCTACTGAATTTTGTTTGAATTTTCTTTTATATAGGTAAAACTATGGTTGCTCGGATTCTTGGAAAGATTCTTCATAAGCTGGGACTTATATCTAGTTATACAGTTGTCTACTGAATTTTGTTTGAACTTTCTTTTATATAGGTAAAACTATGGTCGCTCGGATTCTTGGAAGGATTCTTCATAAGCTGGGACTTATATCTAGTTATACAGTTACTGAAGTGCAGAGAAATGATTTGGTTGGTGACTCTGTAGGGCTTACAGGGCCTAAAACACGGAAAAAGGTTAGACTCTGGCTTAGTAGTACGCGTCAGTCTACACATATACACTGCTTCCTTTTCTTTGTAATCATTTTTTTTCCTTTTTATTTTTTTTTAATGCAGGAATTCTTGTATTTACATTTATCAATTTTTTGCAGATAGAAGAGGCACAAGGAGGGATTTTGTTTATTGATGAAGCATACAGGCTGATGCCTTATGATATGCCAAGAGATTTTGGGATTGAAGCCCTGGAAGAAATTATGACAGCAATGGACAACGGAGATATAGTTGCAATATTTGCTGGTTATACTGAAGACATGCAACGTCTTATATCTGCAAATGCTGGTTTCGCCAGAAGGGTGAGCAAGACCTTTAACTTTAAGGACTACACTCCTAGAGACATCGCCTTGATTTTGCAATCAAAGATCAACACTCAAGATAAGAAATTTTTTGTCTATGGTTTCAAGCTTCATCCCAATTGCACCGTGGAGGCAATTGAGCAACTGATAAAAGAACATACTACTGAGGAACTACTCAAGAAGATGAATGGAGGTCTTGTTGATCCTTTGCTTGTCAATGCCTTGGAGAACTTGGATTTGAGATTGGACATTGTTGGCTCTGATGATACACTGATCACCATCACAATGAAAGATTTGGAGGAAGGCCTTAAATCCCTATCGAAATTGTAAAAAAAGAGCCATACTTTTGAGCATTTGTATATCTAATAAATTTTCAATATACACACACTTTCAATTATCCGAGTTTCAGAAAATCAAAAAAAGTTGTATCTTTTAGAATTTCTAGTAGATCATAAAGTCAGAGAGCTGTGGTGGTGGGGGAAGTACATTCATCACTCTGAGTTTATCCTACACTGATCTCGAGAGGCAACATTGTAGGATAATGGCTCGATTCTGGTTCAATTTGTTTATATCCATCGTATCTGCAGCACATCAGTCGACTGACTATGGGAACCAGTCGACTGTCCAGAGAGAAGTTTCAAAGGCTAAGGATACAGCAGCAGCAGTCGACTGAAGATGTGTCTCAGTCGACTGTCCAGAACTAAAGACCAGTCGACTGGTAAGAAGACCAGTCGACTGGAGACGGGTTTGTGAACTAGAAAAGGCCCATTTCGAAAGGCCCAGTAGTTTCCCTATAAATACACCCGTTAGGGTTTTGTAAAGTAAGAGACCTCTATTCGGATTTGCAGCCGTCATCTCTTGTAAGGGTTTGTTTCACCCATTGGTGATTATTTGAAGAAGAAACCCCAACCGCCCCGTGGATGTAGGCACTTGTTTGCCGAACCACAATAAATCTGTGTGTCCTTGTGTTTGTTTGTTTTTCTGTTTTTCTCTCGCTATTTCTCTCTTTGATTGGTGTTTGATTCGTATTCCGCACAACAAGTGGTATCAGAGCTTTCGGTTCGACCTAGAGAGAGATGGCGAGTGATGCGGATGCAACCAAGGATGTTGTGGGATCGAGTTCGTCCAGAACAACGATTCACAACGCAAAATTTGAAGTTGAAAAATTTGATGGAACAAACAATTTCGGGATGTGGCAGTGTGAGGTGTTGGATGTTCTGGTTCAACAAGAACAAGATGTTGCTTTGGAGACAGAAAAACCAAAGAATATGTCCGATGTAGATTGGAAGAAGTTGAATCGAGTTGCATGTGGGACTATTCAGCTCTTTATCGCGAAGGCTCAGAAGTATGATTTGATGAGGGATACCATTGCTGCGGTGTTGTGGAAGAAACTCGAAGACAAATACATGAGGAAAAGTTTGGAGAATCGGCTGTATTTGAAGAAGAGGCTTTTTCGCTTCACCTATACTGAAGGTATGTCTATGAATGCTCATGTTGAATCATTTAATAAATGATTGGCTGATTTGTTAAATTTGGATGAGCAAATTAAAGATGAAGATAAAGCCCTAATTCTGTTGAATTCATTACCCGAAAGTTATGATCATTTAGCAACTACTTTAATATATGGAAAAGACACTGTTAAATATGAAGATGTTGCAAATGCTCTGTTGAATAATGAAACTAGGAGAAGGGATAAAATGATTGATAGAGAAACTTCTGAGGCATTGATTGTAAGGGGCAGAACTGAGACCAGATCTGAGACCAAATCTGGGAATAAATGAAACAAATCTCGTTCCAAATCGAGAGGAGTTTCAAAGGACAGAAAGATACCAGCCAGAGATGAATGTGCTTTCTGTCATGAAAGGGGGCATTGGAAAAAGGATTGTCCTAAGTTACGAAATAAGGGAAATTCGACTGCAAATGTGATTGTTGATAATGTAGATAGTGACGATGATTTTTCTTATGCACTTGCTACTAGTCCCTCACTTCAAGAAGTATGGTTTCTTGATACAGCAGCCTCCTATCATATGTCTTGGAAAAAGGAGTGGTTTACTTCTTTGGAGTATATGGATGGTGGGGTAGTTTTGATGGGAAATGATGCGCCTTGTAAGAAGGTAGGAATCGGGAAGATTGAATTGCTAATGCACGATGGTCTTATTAGGGAGCTTTCAGATGTATGGTATGTTCCAGATTTGAAAAAGAATTTGATTTCACTTGGTGTTTTGGAGGCCAGTGGAATGAAATTTGCTAGTGAAGGTGGCACTCTGAAGGTGACTAACGGAGCACTTGTGGTGATGAAAGGGCAAAGGAAAAGGAACTTGTTTCTCTTGCAGGGAAAAACATATTTGGGTCAGGCTGCCAGTGTAACTGAAAGGCCTAAACAGGTTGTTCCCGACTCTACTAGGTTGTGGCATATGCGACTCGGGCATGCAGGAGAAAAGGCCTTGCAGGGGCTTGTGAAGCAAAGGTTGCTTAAAGATGCTAAAGGGTGCAAGTTGGAATTTTGTGAACATCGTGTTTTGGGTAAGCAAACTAGGGTGAAATTTGGTACAGCTGTACATCAGACAAAGGGTATCCTCGATTATGTGCACACAGATGTTTGGGGCCCTACTCAGACACCTTCTATGAGTGGTAGACACTGGTTTGTTACATTTGTTGATGACTACTCCAGACGAGTTTGGGTATATACCATGAAACATAAAGATGAAGTTTTGATATTGTTCACAAGTTGGAAGAAGAAAGTTGAAAACTAGACTGGAAGGAAGATTAAGGTTCTGAGATCAGATAATGGAGGGGAATACAAGAACGATCCGTTTCTGAAATTGTGTGAAGATGAAGGGATCCAGAGGCACTTCACAGTTAGGAAGACTCCACAACAAAATGGGGTTGCAGAAAGGATGAACAGAACCTTACTTGAGAAGGTGAGATGTATGCTAGCGCAGTCTGGATTGAAGAAGACATTTTGGGCAGAAGCTGTTATATATACAAGCCACATTGTCAACCGTTTACCATCAGCAGCACTTGAAGGCAAAACACCTATCGAGGTATGGAGTGGTAAACCTGCATCTGATTATAGTTTATTGCATATATTTGGTTGTCCTGCTTATTTTCATGTAACTGAAACTAAACTTGATGCAAGAGCCAAAAAGGCTATATTTGTTGGTTTTAGTACTGGTGTCAAAGGTTACAGGTTGTGGTGCCCAGAACAGAAAAAGTTAGTAATCAGCAGGGATGTCACCTTTGATGAGACCAGCATGATCAGCTCGGGACAGTCGATTGGTCCTCATGTGCAGTCGACTGGTGATCCTGATCAAGAGAAGCAGACGATTAGCTCGGGACAGTCGACTGGTAGATGCTCTCAGTCGACTGGTGCGAGAGTTCTCCAACAGGTAGAGTTAGAAAAGCGTTCAGTTGGAAATTCTACTCCTGTCCAAAATGAAGATGATGTGGTTGATACTGAGGATAAGGAAGAAGTTCCTATCCATGACCCTCCCCAGCAGGAAGAATCAATTGCAGCAAGAAGGCAAAGAAGAGATATCAAACGACCATCTCGCTTTACAGAAACAGTTGCATTTGCTCTTCCCATTGTTGATGATGAAGTTCCCTCCAACTTCAAAGAAGCTACTAGAAGTTCTGAAAATGCAGATTGGAAAGTTGCTATGGATGAAGAGATGAACTCTCTTCATAAGAACAAGACTTGGGATCTAGTGCAATTACCAAAGGGGAAGAAAGCTATCGGTTGCAAGTGGGTATATACGAAGAAAGAAGGTCCAAAAGGCAGTGTTCGGTTCAAGGCTAGACTAGTTGCAAAGGGGTATGCTCAAAAGGAAGGAATTGACTATAATGAAGTGTTCTCTCCGGTTGTGAAGCATCCTTCTATTCGGATTTTGTTAGCTTTGGTAGCACAGTTTGATCTTGAATTGACACAGATGGATGTGAAGACTGCATTCTTACATGGGGACCTAGATGAAGAAATTTATATGTTGCAGCCAGATGGGTTTAAGATTGCTGGGAAGGAAAATTGTGTTTGCAGGTTGAAAAAGTCTCTCTATGGGTTGAAGCAATCTCCAAGGCAGGGTATTTGAGGTTTGATCAGTTTATGAGAGTGCAGGGATATTCCAGAAGTGAGTATGATCATTGTGTCTATTTCAGAAAATTGCAGGATAACTCTTTCATATATCTGTTATTATATGTGGATGACATGTTGATTGCCTCTAAAAATGCTAAGGAGATTCAAAATTTGAAGAATCAGCTGAGTTCTGAATTCGAGATGAAGGATCTTGGTGAAGCCAAGAAAATACTTGGGATGGAGATAGCTAGAGACAGAGCAAAGGGCATAGTAAGTTTGACACAGAAGCAATATCTTTTGAAGGTGCTGAAACGGTTTGGTATAGATGAGAAAACTAAACCAGTCAGTACACCCTTAGCCACTCATTTCAGAATTAGTGCTTCGCAGTCTCCAAGTACAGATGAAGAGAGACAGTATATGGCTAATGTACCTTACACTAGTGTGGTTGGCAGTTTGATGTATGCCATGGTTTGTACTCGACCAGACATCTCTCAGGCGGTGAGTATGGTTAGTCGATATATGCATGATCCAGGCAGAGAGCATTGGCAAGCAGCTAAATGGATTTTGAGGTACATAAGTGGCACCACAGATGTGGGTTTGAAGTTTGAAAGGGATGACAATATTAGCAGGTTATTGGTGGGTTATGTTGATTCTGACTATGCAGGTGATCTAGATAAGAGGCGGTCTACTACAGGCTATTTGTTTACTATGGCTAGGGCACCTATAAGTTGGAGGTCCAATTTGCAGTCCACTGTAGCGTTGTCTACTACTGAGGCTGAATACATGGCAGTTGCTGAGGCCATGAAGGAAGCTATTTGGATTCATGGACTTTTGAAGAGCTTGGGAATTCATCGGGAGAAGGTGGAGGTACACTGTGACAGTCAGAGTGCTATTCATTTAGCGAAGAACCAAGTTCATCATTCGAGGACCAAACATATTGATGTCCGTTATCACTTTGTGCGTGATTTGATAAAGGATGGTGATATTCTTCTGGTGAAGATTGGGACAGCTGATAATCCTGCTGATATGTTGACCAAAGTTGTTGGGGCAGCCAAGTTCAAGCATTGCATGAACCTGGCTAATATTTTGCATGCTTGATGATTTGGAATGGGCAGTTGGAAAGGTGCTTCGTTTTGTTTGGTTAGTATGTGATATCATACTAAGGTGGAGTTTGTTTTTGTTACAATTGGTGATGAGCATTTGTTTTGGAGTATTTTTGGAGATTGCTTGGGCTACTTGGAAGATCTCGCCAAGGCGGAGATTGTTGGATACTTGGAAGATCTCGCCAAGGTGGAGATTGTAGGATAATGACTCGATTCTGGTTCAATTTGTTTATATCCATCGTATCTGCAGCACATCAGTCGACTGACTATGGGAACTAGTCGACTGTCCAGAGAGAAGTTTCAAAGGCTAAGGATACAGCAGCAGCAGTCGACTGAAGATGTGTCTCAGTCGACTGTCCAGAACTAAAGACCAGTCGACTGGTAAGAAGACCAGTCGACTGGAGACGGGTTTGTGAACTAGAAAAGGCCCATTTCGAAAGGCCCAGTAGTTTTCCTATAAATACACCCGTTAAGGTTTTGTAAAGTAAGAGACCTCTATTCGGATTTGCAGCCGTCATCTCTTGTAAGGGTTTGTTTCACCCATTGGTGATTATTTGAAGAAGAAACCCCAACCGCCCCGTGGATGTAGGCACTTATTTTCCGAACCACATTAAATCTGTGTGTCCTTGTGTTTGTTTGTTTTTCTGTTTTTCTCTCGCTATTTCTCTCTTTGATTGGTGTTTGATTCGTATTCCGCACAACAAACATCACATAGCTGAAGGCATGGAACATGGTGAAATCCCCAATCACCTGAAAGAAAAAAGAAGTGGAAAAGATTGGACGTTTTTTGTATCAACTGAGGTTTTGGTTAGTGAAAAAAACTTCCGTGTTTAATATTCTTTTAATGTTATTACTGTAGGTACCTCAGAATATTGTATGCAGCCCATGCCTGGAGCAATTGTTATATTCAGTCTTTTACTAAATTTCTACATTCCTCTAATGCTACTTTTTAACTGATTCAGATTGTAGCAATTGCTTGGTTGAGAAATGATGGAATTTCTGGAGTTTTGTCGATTGGGTATGTTCAGTAAGACTCCTCGAAGTTTCGAGTTTTGAAGATAAATTAATTACGTGGCATTCATTACGTTGTTTGCTCTAGATTAGGTTGTATAGCATGCGTCATCTTTCCTTCCCTGCCTATGTTATTCTTTCCAGGTAATGCTTTGTGAATATGCTTTATTCACCAGTTCCACACTATATTTATAGAAAAACATGCACTGTATTGGAGACTACTGCATCAGATATTTTTTTTTTATGCAACGGATAGAGGCTTACGGCTCCGGCCTCAAAAATATATTGCAAAAAATAAAGATGAGCATACAAAGATCTATTTTACAAGAACTAAAACAAGGATATAGTACAATCAGCAGCAGGAAAGCAACAATCAGAAACCACTTCAGATAGTTGAGGAAAACTTGTTCAACATGGCATTCCATTTTTTGTTATGTTATATACCTGACTAATTGTTTTTATATTTCTTAATTTCTGTTATAGTTGGCTTCATAAAATGCATGCAAGATTAAAAATCCTGGAGCGTTGCATACGAAACGTAATATAAACACTGCATATAAACACTGCTATACTAGTCACACCTCCGATATGGGACTAAGTTCCAATTCACTTATCCACTATTCTCATCTTCACGTGAAGCTCTTCACACATTCCTCACGTGAGCATGCCTCCCCATGCAGAAAATTAAAAATTTTGCCCTACTGACCCATTTTTGAAAATATTTGGTACCTTGATCCACTTCCGAAATCAATTAGCGAACTGATCCAGTTATGAACACGTCAGCGACAAACGTTCTTGGAGAGAACGACATAGGTCATTTCGATGCCGTTCTTTCCAAGAACAACATCTGTTTAAAAAAAAAGGTTCATGCCATTATTTCAAATAACGGCATCTGTTGCTTTTAGTCGAAAGAGCAAACAGTATCAAATTTTCACTGAGGGACAAGTGTGAAAAGAATTTAACCTTTGCCTTTCTCTGAGAGAACGACAAGGTTTATACTGATGCCGTTATTTTGAATAACGACATTAGTTAGTTTCTAATTTGCACTGTTACCTATACTCATATTCCTCCGAACCTTTCTCCTACCCCTTGTCATTCGTTTTTTCTCTCTCTCTCTCTCTTCACTCCCGTAACCCACAAACCCTAGATCCCTAAATTAAAAAACTCCAACCATTGGAGTGCTCTAAAATTTTATATATCCTACCTCCTTACTCCCACTATCATTTCATTCTTCATCCACAACGATTTTTCAAGCTAGCGGCGGTACGGTCTAATTTGAAGGTATTATTATCTTAACTGTATGTTTGATATGTATTCCCATATTATGCTTATTATGAGTAGTGAATGACTTGAACATGTTTGAATTTTTATGGTTAGGTATGGAATATGATATTCCTATTTGGTTATATTTTGGGGGTGAAGTAATTAAAGATCCC
This sequence comes from Hemerocallis citrina, assembly GCA_017893485.1. NCBI lineage: Eukaryota > Viridiplantae > Streptophyta > Magnoliopsida > Asparagales > Asphodelaceae > Hemerocallis > Hemerocallis citrina. The sequence goes on from CM030366.1 coordinate 66,990,103, forward strand.
AAGATTGGATATTCTTATAGTGATGTTGAATCGGTAATTATTTGGGCTCCCCGCAACTTTATGTACTCAGAATTAATAGATAAGATATATGAAGTCACCAATTGGGATATAAGTGAAATGAGTGTAAAAATCAGAGCCCGTTATGCTGCCGGTAAAGGGGATGTGCAATATTTCATGTTGGTACCCGTAGACAATGACAATTCTCTAAGGTCCATGATGGGTAGGACACTTGATCCAAATTATAGTTGGAACGCAGTTGAGTTATATATTGACCAAACGAGGCTTTCAAATACTAGACGGGTTGTTATTGAAAGTCCAAGGCCCACACAGACATTGAAACCATTTGCCGAGTCACATGCTAGAATTTCAAATGTAGAAGAAGATACTAGCACAACTCCAACGAAACCTATTTCCTCCGAATACGAGCATGTACATCCGCTGATATTGTCACAAAATATTTTGGGAGCCGGCATGGCAATGGAAGATTTTGACAACGCCGTTGTAAATAACGATTTGGTCGAAGAGGAAGAAGATGAGGAACGCGGTCTTGAAGATGATGATGAGGAGGTTGCCGTTGAAGCTCCGGTTGTTGATGTCAATGTTGATGTGCCGGTTAACAATGTCCGCGTGTTGCCAAGTCAGGACACAAGTGCAGCTATGCATGGATCTCAATCGAATGAATGGATGTCTCGTGCCACCATACACGAACATGGATAGTCCTCCGTTGGCTCTTCCAATTTGGATGAACTCTTCATAGGTCAAAGATTTCCAACCAAAGATGCTCTACAACATCAAGTGAAGATGTACGCCATGAAGAACCACAGAGAATTCGTGACGGTAAAATCATTCCCTGGTCTATACTATGTGAAATTTAAATACGCACCCATCAACCATTCAGCCGAGGACATTGCAGAAAATTCGGCACTTCAAAATGTAGTTGGTTGTCCATGGCGGTTGCGTGCAATTGTTCCAAAAGGCTGGAATTATTTCGTGGTAAAGAAGCTTGAAGGTGCACACACATGTGTGAATCCTACATTGACTCAGGATCATAGCAAAATTGATTCCACGGTTGTATCGACGGTCATATTGGATGTTATGAAGGAACAACTCGCAATAACACCAAGAGCCATAATTGGAATAGTGAAGGGTATGTTCCATTACACAATTTCATACTGAAAAGCTTGGAAGGCTAAACATAAAGCAATTGAGCGACTATATGGTTCTTTTGAAAAAGCTTACACTAAATTGCCATATCTATTCAGTACAATTCAAGCTTCAAATCTGGGTACGACTGTACATTGGGCGAAGATTGCATCCGGTCTGGGCAAAGAAACTTTTAAGGGTATTTTTTAGGCATTCAGTCCTTCCATCGAAGGATTTAAGGCATGTAGACCAGTTATAAGTGTAGACGGCACTCATTTGTACGGGAAATATAAAGGCTATTTGTTGATTGCTGTTTCACCAGACGCAAACGATAGGTTGTTTCCATTTGCGTTTGCACTAGTTGACGGTGAAAGCATAGAGACGTGGACATGGTTCATGAACTGTATTCGGTGCTTCGTCACAGATCGTGCAGGTCTGTGTGTCATTTCTGATTAGCATGACGGTATTTTATCAGTCTTGCAAAATGAGTTCGGTACATGGAAGGAACCATTTGCATATCATCGGTTCTGTATGCGGCATTTTGCTAGCAATTTCCATAAAAAATTTGGTAGCAAATTTTTGATGAGTAAGTTGAAGGTGATCGCATGTCAAAATAAGTAGAAGAAGTTTGAGGAAAAGATGGCACAACTTGAAGCGACCAATGTTGATGGGACTAATTGGTTGAAGGAGAAAGCGATTGAGAAGTGGGAACTTTCTGCCGATGGAGGTCATAGATATGGTATAATGACAACAAATCTATCGGAAGTTTTCAATTCGGTTCTAAAAGGTGTTCGTAGCTTGCCTGTCACCGCAATTGTAGAACATATTTTTTTTCGTCTAAACATGTATTTCACTGATCGCCGTGAAGCCACGCAGACGCTTATCAGTGAAGCTAAATTATGGGCACCCCGCATTCAGAATCTTATTGATGTACACCGTGAAAAATCCAATTTACATGAGGCAATAATGTTTAATAATTGGTCAGGTGTTTTTGGAATGAAAACATGCATTATAATGGATAGTGAATATCAAAAGGGTGGACATTGGCACACGGTAGATCTCGAGAGCCGAACTTGTACTTGTGGCAAATTCCAACTATATCACATTCCATGTTCTTATGTGTTAGCGGCATGTGCTTCCCGTACGCTTGATTATCAACCATACATTGATGCCTTTTACTCTACCGGTTCATTAGCACAAATGTGGGTACCAACTTTCAATCCTATTCCAGACGAATCTTATTGGCCGACACAAAGTGAACCGGTGCTCATAGCCGATTCAAGTTTTCGTCGGGTAAAAGGGCGACCAAAGAGTACTCGTATCCACAATGACATGGATGCTCGAGAAGGTGGGAGCACTGGTGTAACTCCCTGTTCCATTTGTACGTATTTTATTACGTGAATTTTTGTACTTCAATTTTCAGAAGTTTTATTTTTCTTTTTGGACTCTTTATCTAAAGCCAGAATATTTTTCTGATCAATTCTATAATTTTGTGATTTTCGATCGGAGTTTAAATACAAATTTTAAATCCTGATTAATCCTAATCCTAATCCTAATCCTAATCCTAATCCTAATCCTGCCTAATCCTACACCTTATTTTCTCCCTCCCTACTTCTCCATTTCTGCATACGCCAACCTCCCCCCCTCATTTTCTCCTCCTTGTTCATTTTTTCCACACATTTGATTTTTCTGCACCACCACACCCCTTTGTTGATTTTTCTACACCCCTTTGTTGACTTTTCTACACCCCTACACATGCATGCACAATTGCAACCAGCCAACTCTCTCTCCCTCTCTCCTTGTTTAAATCTATATATATGCATACACACACACATGCATAACACATCAACCCCCCACCTCTACGTCTCATTTTTCATTTTGCCTTCTTCACACCCTCTGCCTTCTTCACACCCGAGAGCTCAAGTGACACCCGAGCTCTCCTTTACTCTCCGCCTTCGAGCCAACGACTCCGCTTCTACGATCCCGTGAACCCCGAAAAACAACCCGACGCCGCGCCACCTTGTTGTTGTCGTCGCTCACCGTTGCTCGCTAGCTACCATCTTGCCACCATTCTTACCGCCGTTGTGCCACCGTCCGTTGCCGACATCGCTTCTTTTTGTGGTTAACACCACCACTGAAATCGTCACATTATAAGTCAAGTACCTTGTACACTCTTTTTGTTCTCGTACAAGCATTTTTCCTTTGACTCGTGGCAAGTAGTCTAGTTATCATCATATTTTATTGTCAAACTCCGTTCTAGTCACTTGTTTCATGGTATATCAACTCAAGAGTGAACCGTTAACACATTTCGAATCGTGTTATCGAATATCGAATATTCAACCTTACTATCTCTAAAATTTCTTGACACTGCACTAAGAATTCGACCATATTTTCGATACTGGATTGAAGATTTTCTACATGGAAATCGTAGCCTATCGAGTCCCGAATCCAGAACATCTTACGGTTTCTCAATCGGATGTATAGATTGTGAGATATCGCGATTTTAGTACTGTTATATTGTGAATTTCTGAACCTGCACGGGATTACTAACCGGCATCTCGTACTGAGAATTCGACCATATTTCCGACACTGGATCAAAAAACTTTCTACATGAAAATCGTATCTCTTCAAGTCTAGATATCCGAAACATCCTACAGTTTCTCAATCCGATGTATAGATTGTGAGATATCGCAGTTTTAGTATTGTGACTCCGAATTTCCAGAATGTGCGCGAAACATCGAATCCAGCGAAGAATGAATTTGTACGCATAGCTACTGTCTTTAGAATGTATCGTGTGAATATGCGTTGAAACTGAAAGAGAGTCTACTTTCTAGAACCCTTGACGGAATCGGATTTGCTTTTCTGTAACAGCGGGAAAGTGAATTTGAATGCAGATATGTCAAGTTGTCTAAAAATTCATCTATACGTTTTTGCATATAAACCCATTACTTTTCATATTTAATGAACTGAGTGTATTATAGTTCTTGTAATAATAACTTGCATAGATATAATAGGTTGATAGAATGTATTTTATACCACTTGATAATTCTATATAACTACTCTCGATACATGTACTCGTTTTACGTCTCATGTCCATGATTACTGCACTTGATATTTTCCCTGACTAAACTATTTGATTACACCATTCCACTAGTCGTACCAATTGCATATTCATAATTAATTATAAAAGAATAACAAGCCGGGGTTATAAGGGTACGGCTTAATAGTGGACAATATAGGGGAGTATACTCGGAAGGGGGCCCGTGTTTCCCGAAATAGTGATTCTTGATTCTTGATTCTTGATTACACAATTCTTGATTACAATATTTTCGATTACATGATTCATGATTACATGTCTTGATACTATTACTGGAAGACCCGAGTACATAATCCTATAGAATTCACTACTTAAGCCTAAACGTCACATGATTGATATACACTGAACTTGTGGTATGGGACACAGGATTGTGTGTATTAGATAAGTTAATAAAATAGATAAACCCGAGATCTTCACTAAGCATGATTCTTGATTACATGACTCTTCGTTACATGACTCTTGATTCTTGATTACATGATTCTTGAGTACATGACTTTTCGTTACATGACTCTTGATTCTTGATTACATGACTCTCGATCCTTAATTACATGATTATCGATTAACTGAGCCTAGGTTATCAATTGCTTATATCTTGAAGTCTAGAATACACTAGTTACAGTTATTACTTACATGATCATATTGTCCCAGTTCTTTGCTTACTTCCATGTTGTATTTGTACTTCTACTTCTTGTTTCTTCCATATTATATCTTGTTATATTACCCCTTTTTCTGCTTGTTGCTACTTGCTGTCCGAAACTTGCTCTAACAGGAACTTTTCTATTTTTCTTTGAGTTAATAATTATACAGGTACTGATGAACCCGACGAGCAGACTCTCTAGATGATCGTTGCTGCTTCCTTACTACTTTATGTTGTTTTTCTTTCAGTCGCTATTTTATCTAGTTGTTATAGCGAACTGCTTATCATATTATTTTAATTCTGGCACCTTGTACTCCCGGGCATCTTGACCCGATGTTGATGTATTATCTAAATGATGGTTATTCTATTTTCAGCTCCTGTGATTATTATATTTGTCTGCGTGAATGTGTTATAAAGATCTTGTTGAGCTTATAATTGTACAGCTTCTGGATGATGTATATCATTCGCTGGGCCTCAGTTGCGTGCCTGTATTTCCGTATAGTGGGAAGCGGGGCATGACAGGTTTTTAGTGGTATCAGAGCCTAGGCTCGAACCATGCTAAGCTCAACAATGTCCCCCCACGTGGATCACATGAATGTTAATAACCAACTTGCCATCTGAAGATTTATCCTATTCGAATATGCATTTCAGACTATGGTTCACGGAGGCTCTTCGACTTCTACACCCAGGGATGAACTATCGGAGATCGTCACCATTATCCAGGAGATGCAACGAATGATGGAGCTATAGCAAGAGGAAAATGAACTGATGAGAGCTAATCTGGATGGGGTACAGGATGTCGCAAACTTCATTCAATGGGACTTGGAGTTACACCGCCATGCTCGATACCCAGGAGCAGATCTGTAGAGGGTGGAATGCCGTTCAGGGGGCATTACATCTCCTTACTGTCGCACAGTCAACAGGTGGACCGATACGGAGGCCAGTTCAGACCCCGACTACTAGAGCATCACCTTACCCATCGGCGACTCTGAAGAAGGACCAGAAGTGCTATTATTGCCACCGAGTTGGACACATACGCAAGAACTGCTGGAAAGCCAACAACCTGTGTCTTGCATGCAGAGCGAATGATCATAAGGTTCGAGATTGTCCGAAGAGTGTCACACTAATAGGAGGATCAAATTCCAATGGAGGACATACTGGAGAGTGTAATCGGGCTCATAACCTAATTACAGAGGAGGCAGAGACCACCAAAGAAACAGTTGCTGGTATATTTTGATCTAGTCATACTTTAGTTCCTGCGTCGTTTGTTGCCTTCTATACATTGCATTCATTCTCATCGATCAATCCATTATTGAGTATCATACTAGTTATTTCTTTCTATCCCTATTTTTCTTGAATCTTCTGTTCGAAGAGAGTAGAAATTTTGTTGATCTAAATGGCAAACAAATTAGAAACTGGAATACCAATAAGAAGACTCTTTACTATTTTCTAAAACTGGTATTACTACACCTTACAAATATACACTCTATTCTTTTCTTCTTTTCTGCTTGTTTCTTGTTCTTATCTTGCTTAATTTTTTCTTCTTCCTAAACCTTTCATTTATAGGAATGAGAAATGAGTAACTGACAAATTATTCATTTCCGTTTCTCCCATTTTTCTTTGCGGCACCAATCTTGACACAATTTTTCAACATTGTTTGGTGGGTGGGGCCCACTTTACCAAATAAGTTTGACAACCAATATCTTCGTGTTACCAATCTCTTAATTCTGCTCAATTCATCGATCGCTATCACGTGATATCAGTATCTAGAAACATCACCATCAGAGTGGCACAGTGGAAGCGTAGTAGAGTCCCTTATTGATTCGTGGAATGAATATCAAAACAAACTTCATCGTCTTCAACAACTCAAGATTCGATGTTATATTTAGAATGGATATGGAACAAAGTGCAGATACTGATCATAGGCCGGTTATAGGGGACGGTGCATTAATGAAGAAAAGACAAGAAGAAGAAGAAATAAAAAGAAGAGAAAGAGAGGGAGGGAAGTCAAAGAAAGAAGAAAGAAAAAGAGAAAGAAAGAAAAAGAGAAAGAAAGAGGAAGAAGAAAGAGAGAGAAGTCGGAGAAGAAAGAGAGAAAGAGAGAGAAGTCGGAGAAGAAAGAAAGAGAGAGAAGCCGGGGAAGAAAGGAGAGAAGAGAAAGAAGAAGACAACTCGGGATCAAGCTTCGGAGAAGAGAAAAAGTGAGAAGCCGGTAGCAGAGGCGGGAGCAAGAAAGCAAGAGAGAGAGTAGTAGCTCGGATTTTCTTGGCAAATAAAAGATTAAGAATCGGTGGTAGGGATGAAGAGAAAATCGGTGCAAGAAGAAGGAGAAGTGGGTATGAAGAAGCTTTCTTCATCTTCATCGAGATTTGGTAGGTGATATGGCTAAAAATAGGATTAAATCGGGACCGTTCACATCGGACTCGAATCTTAAAGCTCAGGGGTAAAACGGTAATTTCACATGCAAATGGGTCCGAAGCGGGTACTGGGTCTCCTTCTCACAGATCCAATAACCCGCAAACGGATCCACCTCAGCTGGGTACGGGTTTCAACCCGCTACCAACCCGATCCGACAAGATACAATCAAGGTCCCTGATTAGATCTAAATCAACGGCCATGATTCACAGCTATCTTTTCACTGGGGATTAGGGATTAAATTCCTTAACTGATTATAGGGGATATACCTTATCAGATTACATGCCTTATCTGATTACGGGGAATATTCCTTATCTAATCACGGGGATTACATTCCTAAAACCAGTCCCTAAGACGCCTATAAATACCCCCCACCCATCTCCATTAAGAGGTAATCAATCTTTTTCTAGTTAAACGCTCTTTCATAATCATTTCTGGTTACTGACTTGAGCGTCGGAGGGTGCGTCGCCGGGATCAACCCCGGTGTCTCGCACTTCCTTGCAGGTGAACGGCGGGAGTCAACGGTCAAGATCCGGCGGAACAGGTTAGGTGTTTGCTATTCAGGTTTTTCACGAACTCACAAATTCATCTGTTTGCCCCCACACCGAATTTAGCGGCAACAGATTGGCGCCGTCTGTGGGAAAAACACACGAATAGCAGCCCCTCCTCTTTCCGTCGACTAGATCTTCTCCAGCCATGCCTCCGAGAAAAGCCAAATCTAGGGGGTCCAACCGTGGGCCCAATCCCGCCGATCAGCAGGAGCCAGTCCCTGACCAACCCGTTCTGCAGCAGGAACGACCCCCCCTTCAGCAAGATCAGCCCCTTCAGAATCAGCAACCCCCCAAGGGTCCGACCGGACCTCAGAATGCTGGTGCGGGGGGCTCCCGCGGAAAGCAACCTCTCCACCAAGACCGCATCTCCATACGCAATGCCTCTACGGATTCCATGGCATCACACAATCCTCAGAGTCGGCAGAAGAAGGACGTGGATCTTCGTCACCGTCTGGACGAAAAACGGGCCCGAGAGGGAACCTCCCGCCACTATCGTCCGGGTGAACGATCTCCCCGTCACCGGGATTACAGAAGGTCTCCTAACCGTAGGGGGCGAAGGGAATCCCCCGAGCATCGCAGAAGAAGGCCACGCTCCCCCGTGGGTCGGCAGCAGCCTAAGAACGAGGAGGCACCAATCACCCGTGCCGAGTTCCAGCAGTTCCAAGCGACCATCCTACAAGCTCTCACCAACGCACCCAAGGCTCCATCCCCTCCCCCGGTCCGAAGCCCTCGCCGACGGTTCCCCTCTCCTCGTCCTGCTCCTACTAACTCCCGGCGTACCCCAAGTCCTCGTCGCTCCCGAAGCTACCATCGCCGCAGCCCTTGTTCTCCTTCGTATGAAGATGAGTCTCGAGGCTCGGCAGATCACCGTCGGAGGGATGACGCCATGTACCGCCGTCTTCATGAAGTAGAAAGGTGCCTGGGTCGGATAAACCGAGAAGAGGAGCTTAGGGGGAGGACCTTACGTCCTAGCCAACCCCCTTTCTCCCGAACCATAGTGGATGCACCTGTCCCGTTCGGCTTCAAACCTCCCCAATTTGAGACTTACACCGGGGAGACCGATCCAGTTGATCACATCGAAAGCTTTAAGACTTTGATGCTCCTCCATCAAGCTTCTGATGCCCTCCTCTGCAAAACCTTCCCCGCGACACTGAAGGGCCCAGCTCGAGAGTGGTACTCCCGCCTCGCACCGTCTTCCATATTCTCCTTCGAGCAGTTCGAGACACTCTTCATCACCCACTTCGTGAGTAGCAGGCACACGGAGAAGACCAGCATTTCACTCCTCCAGCTTAGGCAAGAGAAGGGTGAGAAGTTAAGAGACTATGTGAAGAGGTTCACAGCTGAAGCCAGGACTATAGCCTCCCTCGACCAATCCGTCGCAACAGCCGCCTTCCAATCCAACGTCTTCAATTCCAGCCTCCGCTCCTCTCTTGCTAAGAAGCCTCCACAGGACTTTGCCGACCTCCTCCTCAGGTGTGACAAGTACATTCGAGCCGAAGAGGCCGCCTACCCTCCAAGCTTCGGAGGGTCTGCCTCAGGGACGAAACGAAAGCTGACCGAAGAAGATGAGGGCTCCCAAAAATCCCAGAAGGACAGCAATGGACAGCGTCGCCCGACTCCTCGGTTTGAGAAGTTCACCCCCCTCATTGCCAACATATCAGAAGTCCTTATGGAGGTGGACAACGAAGGGCTACTCCGCGCTCCCCCGAGAATGAATACACCTGGCAAGAAGAGGAATAAGGATAAGTGGTGCCGCTTTCACAGGGACCACGGCCACGACACGGATGATTGTCGGGCTCTCAAGGAGGAGATCGAAGAACTCATACAGCGGGGGCACCTGATCCAGTTCGTCCAAAAAGAGGGGGCCGAGCCCCTCACCTGATCACCACCTCTTCCAAACAAACAGAAAGGCCCGCCGAGCTTCAAGACTCAGCTCCTCCCAAGAGGTCCTCACCTTATTGTAGAAGTAGGATTTTGATTTTCAATAAGGCCGATGCTTGTAACTCGGCCAACAGCATGTAATAATGGCTCGCCCTATTGGAGCAGCCACTTAGTTTATTTCAATAAAACTTATCTTTTCATTGAAAATCATTGCTCTTGCTCCTCTATCTCTCTGGGTTCGGAGTCCAGCTTCTTCTACATGGCTCCTCCCGCAACTCACTAAACTCTAACGATGGCTCCGGAGTCCAACACTTGGTTCGATTCTACTTCGAATAACTCGCTCTTAAGCGGGTTAGAAGTGGTTCGCCATTCGAAATTGCTCCCACAGCCGTTGAACAACTTAAACGATGGTTCCGGAGTCCAACACTTGGTTCGATTCTGCTTCGAATAACTCGCTCTTAAGCGGGTTAGAAGTGGTTCGCCATTCGAAATTGCTCCCACAGCCGTTGAACAACTTAAACGATGGTTCCGGAGTCCAACACTTGGTTCGATTCTGCTTCGAATAACTCGCTCTTAAGCGGGTTAGAAGTGGTTCGCCATTCGAAATTGCTCCCACAGCCGTTGAATAACCTCACAATGGTTCGGAGTCCAGCACTCGGCTCGACTCTTCTTCCCCGGCTCGTCCTCAGACGAGCCAGGAGTGGATCGCCGTTCGAAATTGCTCCTGCAGCCGTTGAATGGATCGGAGTCCAACACTTGGCTCGATTCTACTTCGCAAGTTCGCTCCTAAGCGGACTAGAAGTAGCTCGCCATTCGAAACTGCTCCTGCATCCCTCAAACTAACCTCACGATGGTCGGGGTCCTATGGCTCGACTTTACTTCACCGGCTCGTCCTTAAACGGGCCGGAGGAAGATAGCCATTCCGAACTACCCCCACGACCATCCGAGCCGAGTTACCCATCTACCGAGAAGCAAAGTTGCGGAAAATGTGCCCCAAAATCCGTGCTCGGATCTGCCGAACAAGATGCATCTACCGAGCAGCTAAGCAGATGAAGAGCAAGAAGAAAAAGAGGCTAACGGGTCAGGGTCGGATCCAATACCCTCGGTCCGACCCATACCCTTCTTAGCTCCTTCATTCTTCTCCACAGGTTCGGAGCACAACTTTCTCGTGGAGTTCCTCCTCAAACTTGTCTCTCAAATAGCTCTTCTCAACGAGATTGGAGCTAAAACTCTCTTAGAATTGCTCCTTGCGCTCACTTCAAAGAATGGGTCTTCCCAACACCTCTTCTCCTAGGAGTGGAGCTCCTCTTCAATAATCTCCAAAACCAAACAGAATAGAGACAACTTCAGAGCCCCTCACCTCTCCCGTATGCCGACCCATCCTCCCGAGCCGAGGAGCAGAGCTTCATCGACCCATCCCCTTCATCAACTCACTGACCTTCTCCTCACGCTCGAGCCATCCGAACAGCCGAGCTACCGAACAGCTCAGCCGAACGGCCGAGCCACTGAGCACGGAGGGGCAGAATCTTCAAGGAACACTTCCTCCAAAATGCCTCAGCGCCTCGGCCAACAGCACTGAGTCTCCGAGCCGAGGTACCGGGGTACCGACCCGCGTATATGGCAAAAAATCGTCCCGAGGCGATTTCGCCGTTAGATCATCTCAAAATTCGCACCCAATCATGATGGACGGATCAGATCGCGTACGTCACCACAAAACGACAAGATAACGTTTTCTCGAAACTCGTGCCTCTTGTCTCGTGATTCGTGCCACGATCGTGATCAACCGCCCAGATGGCTCTTCTACAAATCGAGCTCCCCACTCCGCTCGCATCCGAAGCGGAGCTCTTCTCAAACGAGTTCGGAGCTAGAACTCTCTCCTAGAGTTGCTCCTCAAGCTCCTCTTCCTGATGGCTCTTCTACAAATCGAGCTCCCCACTCCGCTCGCATCCGGAGCGGAGCTCTTCTCAAACGAGTTCGGAGCTAGAACTCTCTCCTAGAGTTGCTCCTCAAGCTCCTCTTCCTGATGGCTCTTCTACAAATCGAGCTCCCCACTCCGCTCGCATCCAAAGCGGAGCTCTTCTCAAACGAGTTCGGAGCTAGAACTCTCTCCTAGAGTTGCTCCTCAAGCTCCTCTTCCAGATGGCTCTTCTACAAGTTAAGCTCTTCACTCCACTCACTTCCAAAGCGGAGCTCTCCTCCACAGGTTCGGAGCACAACTTTCTCCTGGAGCTCCTCCTCAAACTTGTCTCTCAAATAGCTCTTCTCGACGAGATCGGAGCTAAAACCCTCTTAGAATTGCTCCTTGCGCTCACTTCAAAGAATGGGTCTTCCCATGGCTCTTACGAGGATCTTCCTAGCACCTCTTCTCCACCCCTAGGAGTGGAGCTCCTCTTCAAAAATCTCCAAAAGCCAAGCAGAGCATCACCTCTTCCATATGCCGACTCATCCCCTTCATCAACTCACCGAGCTTCTCCTCACGCTCGAGCCGTCCGAACAGCCGAGCTACCGAACAGCTCAGCCGAACGGCCGAGCCACTGAGCACGAAGGGGCGGAATCTTCAAGGAACACTTAATTCAAAACAGACAATTCAGCACCTCGGCCAAACAGCCCTGATGCGCCGAGCCGAGATACCGGGGTACCGACCCTCGTATATGGCAAAAAATCGTCCCGAGGCGATCTCACCGTTAGATCATCTCCAAATTCGCACTCAAGCGTGATGGACGGATCAGATCGCGCCACATCACCACAAAATGACAAGATAACGTTTTCTCGAAACTCGTGCCTCTTGTCTCGTGATTCGCGCTACGATCGTGATCAACCGTCCAGATTGAGCCGTGCAGCTCGGATCTGCCAATCTACCCAACTGCGGAGCGGCGAAAAATGTACCTCGAAATCCGGGCTCGGATTCGCCGAACAAAGCAAGCAGATGAAGAGGAAGAAAGAAAAGAGGCTAACGGTCGGGGTCGGATCCGATACCCACGGTCCGACCCCTACCCCTCTTAGCTCCTTCATTCTTCTCCTTCTTCCCCAACACTTCTCCTCTCCTCTACCGAGCGGAAGAACAAGACAGGGGAGAGAACCCAGTTGCCTCTCCTTCCTCTTCTCCTCTTCTCCACCAAGCGGAAGAACAAGGCAGAGGAGAGAACCCAGTTGCCTCTCCTCCCCTTCCTCTTCTCCTCTTCACCTCTCCAAAAAGTACCCAGCACTTCTCCTCTTCTCCACTGTGCGAAAGAACAAGGCAGAGGAGAGAACTCAAATGCCTCTCCTCCCCTTCCTCTTTCTTCTCAGAAGAGCTACCGACCTACCGAACAGCAAAGTGGGAAAAAATTCTCCTCAAAATCCGTGCTCGGATCTGCCGAACCAGACTCATTTGCAGAGCAAACCAGATGTTCCCAGAAAGGATCCGAGGTGCCGATCCGAGGTGTCGGGGTACCGACCCTCGTTTTTGGAGAAAAATCGTCCCGAGGCGATCTCACCGTTAGATCATCTCCAAATTCGCACTCAAGCGTGATGAACGGCTCAGATCTCGCCACGTCACCACAAAACGACAAGATAACGTTTTCTCGAAACTCGTGCATCTTGTCTCGTGATTCGCGCCACGATCGTGATCAACGGACCAGATTGAGCCACGTAGCTCGGATCTCAAATCCGAGCTACCGAACTACCGAACCGCTAAGTGGCAAAAAATCTCCTCATAATCCGTGCCCGGATTGGCCGAACAAGAAGCAGATCCGACGAGCTCGGATTTTCCGAATAAGGAAGGAGAGAGAGAGAGAGAGAGAAAAAAAAAAAAAAAGAAAAAAAAAAAAAAGCTCACGGGGCCGGGTTCGGACCCATCAAGGGGATCCGACCCGAACCCCAATCCAGCTCCTTCTCCACTCTCCCGCCAAAACCGATCAGAACAAAAAAGAAAGAAAACCCATCATCTCCTTCGAAAGCTTCGTCGCCAGGCTCCCCCCTCCGTCGAGCTCCAAGACCCAACACGTCGACAAGCTCCCCTCCGCCGAAGCACAAGCTTCGGCGCCAGGCGCCATCCGTCGTCGAGCTCACCTCCGCTCGCTCCCTTCTTCATCAAACTCCACCATTGAGTCCACAGTGTAAAGCTCGACCACCACCGACCCATGCGCAGCTCTCGACCACGGCGCCGACCAAGCTCATCGTCGAACCGTCTCCGTCATCAGCTCGGCGACCTAAGCACCGAGCTCACTGGCCGAACCCGAGCTCCGAACAACTCCGAGCTCCACGACACGGCAGACCTCCTCTATCGAGCTCGAGCCAACCTCCGAAGCTCCGAACTCCACTTTGTCACGGGCTCAACCCATCACCAGGCTCCCCGTTCGCCACCTTCCACGCCCGTTCGCCGAGCCCTTCGTCCAAGCTCCGGACCCCTCGTCCAAGTTCTCCCGAGCTCCGTGTATACGACGAGCCCCACGAACTCTCACCTCCGAGCTCTCCGCCGCTCCGAGCTCCATCACCGAGCCCACAACTCCGCGGCAAACGAGCTCCTCTTCATCAAAAGTTCGCTGCCGAACTCACCTCCGTCGAAGCGCCTCCCCACTTCGCCGAGCTCCTCTACCATGCCGAGCTCACCATCGGAGCTCCCCACGACAGCCGAAGTCCCCTTCGTCGAGCCCACTCGCGGTCGCCATCAACCTCCTCTCGTCGAACCCAACGTCGAGCTCCGCTCATTGAGCTCTTCTCCTCGCCGAAGCTCGAGCTCCTCCTCGACTGCAAAGCGCACCGACGTCGAGCCCTTCAATGAGCGCCGACGTCGAGCTTCCCTCCACGAGCTCCGCGAGCTTACTCTTCACAGACATCGAAGAAGAAGAAGGGGCGAGAGCACGCGAAAGAGAAGAAAGAAGAGAAGCAGCGGGGAAGAAGAAGAAGAAGAAAGAAAGAAAGAAAAAAAAAAAAAAAAAAAAAAAAAAAATGCCACGTGGCGGTCCACGTGGCGACATCTCAACGATCCGGGGTGACTTCGCCGAAGCGCCGAAGTGCCGAACTCGTATTTGGAGAAAAAAAGAGGCCGGGCCACACGATCCGTCCGATCGTTCCAAAATTCGTGTCGCGACACGATCGACGCTCAGGAACGCGCCACGTGTCCCGATCGTGATCTGCCTCACGATGCGCGCTGATCTGATCATGATGAACGGCCCGAAACGCGCCACGTGTCCAGATCGCGATCTGCCTTACGATGCGTGCTCATCTGGTCATGATGGACGGCCAGAAATCTGCCACGTGTCCAGGTAATATTTAAATTATTTATTTATTTATTTAATTGTTTTTTTTATTTAAAAAATCCGAAAAAAATATTTAAAAATTGAAAAAATTAATTAAAAATTCTAAAAATAATTATTAATTCAGAAAAAATTATTTTTAAATTCTGAAAAAATAATTATTAAATTAGAATAATTAATTAATATTTTGGATAATTAATTATTTAATTCGGAAAATGAATAAAAAATTCAAAAAAATGAGAAAAAATTCAGAAAAATCTGGAAAAATCACCAAAAATCCAGAAAATTCTGAGAATATTTTTGGGCATTTTACAAGCCCATAATAACACTGTTACACCCCGAGCAAGATTCCAAACTCCCTTGAGAACACCGATAAAATCCCGTACGCCATTGAAACAGTAAAACTACTCCTCAAAGGCTGATCACACTCAGTCTTTAGGAGTGGGGGGCTCGTGATATGGCTAAAAATAGGATTAAATCGGGACCGTTCACATCGGACTCGAATCTTAAAGCTCAGGGGTAAAACGGTAATTTCACATGCAAATGGGTCCGAAGCGGGTACTGGGTCTCCTTCTCACAGATCCAATAACCCGCAAACGGATCCACCTCAGCTGGGTACGGGTTTCAACCCGCTACCAACCCGATCCGACAAGATACAATCAAGGTCCCTGATTAGATCTAAATCAACGGCCATGATTCACAGCTATCTTTTCACTGGGGATTAGGGATTAAATTCCTTAACTGATTATAGGGGATATACCTTATCAGATTACATGCCTTATCTGATTACGGGGAATATTCCTTATCTAATCACGGGGATTACATTCCTAAAACCAGTCCCTAAGACGCCTATAAATACCCCCCACCCATCTCCATTAAGAGGTAATCAATCTTTTTCTAGTTAAACGCTCTTTCATAATCATTTCTGGTTACTGACTTGAGCGTCGGAGGGTGCGTCGCCGGGATCAACCCCGGTGTCTCGCACTTCCTTGCAGGTGAACGGCGGGAGTCAACGGTCAAGATCCGGCGGAACAGGTTAGGTGTTTGCTATTCAGGTTTTTCACGAACTCACAAATTCATCTGTTTGCCCCCACACCGAATTTAGCGGCAACAGTAGGATTTATGTATTTTGTGGCAGTAGCTCTGGCAAAAGAGCTAGCTACCAAGAAGCCGCGATCGAGCTCGGCAAGGAGCTTGTAGAGAGAAATATCGATCTCGTCTACGGTGGTGGGAGCATAGGATTGATGGGTCTAGTTTCCGACGCTGTTCGTACTGGTGGCCGACATGTTTTGGGAGTGATTCCCAAGTCCCTGATGTCGAAAGAGATTACTGGGGGAACTGTGGGAGATGTTAGAGTTGTCTCTAACATGCACGAGAGGAAGGCTGAAATGGCTCGAGCTGCTGATGCTTCCATAGCCTTACCCGGAGGTTATGGAACACTTGAGGAGTTGTTTGAAGTAATCACATGGGCTCAACTAGGGATCCACAGCAAACCGGTGGGACTTTTAAATGTTGATGGATATTACGACTCACTGGTATCCTTCATAGATTCAGCTATGGCTGAGGAGTTTATATTCAGTAAGGCCAGACGCATCTTGATTTCAGCTCCATCGCCTAAGGAGTTACTAAGAAAATTGGAGGAGTTTGTGCCAGAGCAAGATGAGCTTGTGACTCAGCTGAACTGGGATGTTAGTGATGTCGGTGGTTCAGATTCTGAGCCTAGACATTAAATTGTTGAGTCCTTCAGTTGAGAGTGCACAATTTGTCTTTAGTTGTTTTTCGTGCCTTTGTACTCTTTGTTTCTTTTATCCTCTGTTGTACTCTTCATTGAAGTGTATTGCATTTACTTCTTAAGCTATCTTATATCTCGCTTAAGTAAATTTCGAGGACGAAATTTTTTTGTAAGGTGGGTAGGATTGTAACTCCCTGTTCCAGTTGTACGTATTTTATTACGTGAATTTTTGTACTTCAATTTTCAGAAGTTTTATTTTTCTTTTTGGACTCTTTATCTAAAGCCAGAATATTTTTCTGATCAATTCTATAATTTTGTGATTTTCGATCGGAGTTTAAATACAAATTTTAAACCCTGATTAATCCTAATCCTAATCCTAATCCTGCCTAACCCTACACCTTATTTTCTCCCTCCCTACTTCTCCATTTCTGCATACGCCAACCTCCCCCCCTCATTTTCTCCTCCTTGTTCATTTTTTTCCACACATTTGATTTTTATACACCACCACACCCCTTTGTTGATTTTTCTACACCCCTACACATGCATGCACAATTGCAACCAGCCAACTCTCTTTCCCTCTCTCCTTGTTTAAATTTATATATATGCATACACACACACATGCATAACACATCAACCCCCCACCTCTACGTCTCATTTTTCATTTTGCCTTCTTCACACCCTCTGCCTTCTTCACACCCGAGAGCTCAAGTGACACTCGAGCTCTCCTTTACTCTCCGCCTTCGAGCCAACGACTCTGCTTCTATGATCCCGTGAACCCCGAAAAACAACCCGACGCCGCGCCACCTTGTTGTTGTCATCGCTCACCGTTGCTCGCTAGCTACCGTCTTGCCACCATTCTTACCGCCGTTGTGCCACCGTCCGTTGCCGACATCGCTTCTTTCCGTGGTTAACACCACCACTGAAATCGTCACATTATAAGGCAAGTACCTTGTACACTCTTTTTGTTCTCGTACAAGCATTTTTTCTTTGACTCGTGGCAAGTAGTCTAGTTATCATCATATTTTATTGTCAAATTCCGTTCTAGTCACTTGTTTCATGGTATATCAACTCAAGAGTGAACCGTTAACACATTTCGAATCGTGTTATCGAATATTGAATATTCAACCTTACTATCTCTAAAATTTCTTGACCCTGCACTAAGAATTCGACCATATTTTCGATACTGGATTGAAGATTTTCTACATGAAAATCGTAGCCTATCGAGTCCCGAATCCAGAACATCTTACGGTTTCTCAATCGGATGTATAGATTGTGAGATATCGCGATTTTAGTACTGTCATATTGTGAATTTCTGAACTTGCACGGGATTACTAACCGGCATCTCGTACTGAGAATTCGACCATGTTCCCGACACTGGATCGAAAAACTTTCTACATGAAAATCGTAGCCCTTCGAGTCTAAATATCCGAAACATCCTACAGTTTCTCAATCCGATGTATAGATTGTGAGATATCGCAGTTTTAGTATTGTGACTCCGAATTTCCAGAATGCGCGCGAAACATCGAAACCAGCGAAGAATGAATTTGTACGCATAGCTACTGTCTTTAGAATGTATCGTGTGAATATGCGTTGGAATAGAAAGAGAGTCTACTTTCTAGAACCTCTGACGGAATCGGATTTGCTTTTCTGTAACAGCGGGAAAGTGAATTTGAATGCAGATATGTCAAGTTGTATAAAAATTCATCTATACGTTTTTGCATATAAACCCATTACTTTTCATATTTAATGAACTGAGTGTATTATTGTTCTTGTAATAATAACTTGCATAGATATAATAGGTTGATAGAATGTATTTTATACCACTTGATAATTCTATATAACTACTCTCGATACATGTACTCGTTTTACGTCTCATGTCCATGATTACTGCACTTGATATTTTCCCTGACTAAACTATTTGATTACACCATTCCACTAGTCGTACCAATTGCATGTTCATAATTAATTATAAAAAAATAACAAGCCGGAGTTATAAGGGTACGGCTTAATAGTGGACAATATAGGGGAGTATACTCGGAAGGGGGCTCGTGTTTCCCGAAATAGTGATTCTTGATTCTTGATTCTTGATTACACAATTCTTGATTACAATATTTTCGATTACATGATTCATGATTACATGTCTTGATACTATTACTGGAAGACCCGAGTACATAATCCTATAGAATTCACTACTTAAGCCTAAACGTCACATGATTGATATGCACCGAACTTGTGGTATGGGACACAGGATTGTGTGCATTAGATAAGTTAATAAAATAGATAAACCCGAGATCTTCACTAAGCATGATTCTTGATTACATGACTCTTCGTTACATGACTCTTGATTCTTGATTACATGATTCTTGAGTACATGACTTTTCGTTACATGACTCTTGATTCTTGATTACATGACTCTTGATTACATGACTCTCGATCCTTGATTACATGATTATCGATTAACTGAGCCTAGGTTATCAATTGCTTATATCTTGAAGTCTAGAATACACCAGTTACAGTTATTACTTACATGATCATATTGTCCCAGTTCTTTGCTTACTTCCATGTTGTATTTGTACTTCTACTTCTTGTTTCTTCCATGTTATATCTTGTTATATTACCCCTTTTTCTGCTTGTTGCTACTTGCTGTCCGAAACTTGCTCTAACAGGAACTTTTCTATTTTTCTTTGAGTTAATAATTATACAGGTACTGATGAACCCGACGAGCAGACTCTCTAGATGATCGTTGCTGCTTCCTTACTACTTTATGTTGTTTTTCTTCAGTCGCTATTTTATCTAGTTGTTATAGCGAACTGCTTATCATATTATTTTAATTCTGGCACCTTGTACTCCCGGCCATCTTGACCCGATGTTGATGTATTATCCAAATGATGGTTATTCTATTTTCAGCTCCTGTGATTATTATATTTGTCTGCGTGAATGTGTTATAAAGATCTTGTTGAGCTTATAATTGTACAACTTATGGATGATGTATATCATTCGCTGGGCCTCAGTTGCGTGCCTGTATTTTCGTATAGTGGGAAGCGGGGCGTGACAACTGGGAAAGTTTGTTTGCGGAGTGAGTGGACACAATAGACGGAGTTGTAAGAATGTACAGAGTGTAGGGACTTCCTAGTCTACCGGCACTTGAACTTGTATCCCGTTATTATATTAATGTTGTAAAATCTATCGTTAAGTTAGTATGAATTAGAGAGCTTTTGTTTTATGCTGCGTAATTTAAGTTTAAATAGTTAAGCATGAGATATGTGGAGTGAATGGTTGTTGAATTTGAGTAAATTTGATTTTAGTATTTTATCTCTACAAAACATGCACAAAAAACATGCACTACTATTCATATAACAGATGTCGTTCTTCTGAATAACGACATATTCAGGAGATGCCATTATTCAGAGGAACGACTGTGAAGACAGAAAGAATGGCAGAAGTCCCAAAATTTCTGTTTTTGACACCTAAGAGATGCTGTTATTCAAGATAACGACATTCTTAGGAGATGCCGTTATTCAAGTTAACGGCATCCTTAACTGATGCCGTTATTTTGGAGAACGACTGTGAAGACAGAAAGTTTGGCAGATGTCCCAACTTTTTCGAATTTTCCCATTTAACTGATGCCGTTATCTTAAAGAACGTTACAGGATTCAGATGCCGTTATTTATAATAACGACATCTGTTATTGCTGTTTTTCACTTAAAACATGCACAGACATGCACAGAACTCATACTCCACTTCAATACATGCACATTACACAATTTCGTCAACATTTTTCCCACATTTCAACTCATAAATTCATCACTTCGCTTCAAGATTTTTTCAGTAATTCAACTCCTCAACTCATCAATTCAACAACTCATCAATACATCAAGTATTTCCATACACTTTAATATCACAAAAAAATTACTTCGAAGTGCTTCAATACATCAAATTCAAGCACAGACTACCATTACACAATTTTTTCATACACTTCAAATTCAAGCACAGAATTCGTACAACCCAAACACTCATCAAGTTAATTCAATTTTTTCCAAAACATACATTTACAAAACGTCAAACTAGTAGTCATCAACATTTTCCTAGAATTACAATAAAACTCCATTAAAAGTACAACAACCGACGCATAAAGTTGCTTCATGAAAAAAACTAACTAGGCGTATATTGTTGTGGCTTCCTCCTCTTTCGAGCCGGAACTTTCCTCCTACGATCCTCAATCTCTTGTGTCGCAGGAGCACTTGGACTAACATCTCCTTCTTGCTCACCTCCAACTACTTCAATCTCAGGGGTTGCCAATTCATTGTGTGCAGGAGGAAAGCAAACACTCTTACTCCTTCTCGGAGGATGTGAAGGAGTTTGTGGTTGTCTTCGAAGTGGGGCGTGGGGGTCTGCTTCAACTGTTTGTTGTGGTGGAGGTGGTGCTCGGCTTACGCTTGGTCAGGTCGTTTGAGTTGGTAATTCGGTTGAGCATAGAAGGGCATCGAAGCGTGAACCGTCACCAACTTCTTCAAGAGAAGTACGACATGGAAGTAGGAGTTCTCTCGCCAATTCCTTGCATGCCTTCGAAGCGTTGCTCTTCAAGACATGAGCACATTTCCTCGCAATGTCCCATGTGTTGTCAATCTGCATTAGGAATAAAAATTATTAGTAGTAAACCAAACTTTTATTAAACACACATAAGCAAAATAATGTGAATAAAATTTATTAACACTAAGATTACTTTACCAATAAACGATAGGAGAAAGCTTTTGGTTGATACAAGGGTTGCAATGTGGAATGTGCGGGTGGTGGTTCCACTTGGTGCCTAGGTATCGGTTGTTGGATACCCACGGGGAGATCCGTTCTTGGCACTATATATAACCGTGTGATACAACGGTACCATGCCATGTACCCGGTTTGCAACGATCCGTCGTACAGCACAATCCCTTCTTCAACCAAGTCAAACTTCCTCTCATTCCAACATGCTACATGAGCACAGTGGTGATCGGCCCAGTCCATATTCGCTAAACAACCTTGATCGGTAATATTGTGAAGTCTACGGTCGTACATTGAGTTTTCGGAGATGGGCTGCTGTGCGTTGAACTGGCGGAGGACGCGGTCGGGGTAATAGAACTCCACAATTGAAAATTTTATAAGTGGAGCTTGTGTCAACCATAGTTGATTATTGGCGGTGCAAATGGGGGGTAGACGATGTAGCCTATCGTCTGTATACGGTGTCCAGTGGACGTACTCTTTCCTCAGCTGATTGAGTTCATCTCTGTAATATGTGAGCACACCGCATGGGTTATCTCTCCACGTGAGCTTACCCGTCCAGTACGCACCTAGAGGATCCCTCAATACTGTATTTTCATGTAGCACACTCCAATGAGTTGAAAGTACAGTTACCCGGGGCCGGCCGAGATGTATTCGTTCCCAACACCATATTTGCAGTATCCCCATTGGCCCGGTCATTTAGATCGACTCCATCGAACAGTTGCACAGCGCACGGTAGAGGGAGGCCAGAGTCGCACTTCCCCAACTATATCGGCTGGCTCTATGTATGTCGGCGATCAATGGAAGGTACATCAAATGCGCTACATCACCAGAAGAATTAGGGAAGAGAATACCTCCAATCATCGATAAAAAATAAGCACGCGTATAAGATTGGAGTTGGTAGTCCGTCGGTTCGTCTGGCAGACTATTATTAAACTCTGTATACAGCCAAGAACGTCGGACTGATTTCCCGACGAATACACCCTTATCATCTTTATCAACCTGGTGCCCAAGATAATCTCTTAACAACGCCATTTTATTGAACATCAGGTTGCCGGTCACGGCCACCCCATCGATTGGAAGACCCGATATGACTGCTATATCTTGTAGGGTGACCGTCATCTCCCCAACGGGTAAGTGAATCGTGTGTGTCTCCGGCCTCCATCACTCCACAAGAGAGGTAAGTAGTGCATGGTCACATTTAACTTTCGCCAACTTTGACATTCCATAAAAATCCACAACTTACCAAATAATTTTGAATACGAGGGTGCGTCGGCAAGATGGTATGCATTCAGAAACTCATATTTTCGACATCACCAGTCCAAACTGCCTGCGACCTATGATCTTCTTGCAGATAAAGCACGGTAGGATCTAAAGTACCCGGATGTCCCCGTGGTACGTGCGAAGTACCAGATGAAGCACCCACATCATGGGAAGAAGATGGCTGTGTAGGATCCATTTACCTGTCAACATTAAATATAACGTGTCAACTGTCAAGTACAATATTAATAAACATTACGAGGCTAGAGATACTAAAATTTGTACTAAAATATTACTAAACATTAACAAACAATCACCACCACAACATCTCCACACACTACAAATAGATGAATCTAAGGTCACATAGATAGCAATATAGGTAATCCACATCTCAATCTCCTATAAAAATCACTTCACATATTTATTACTTACGTGGATCTAATCTACATCGATTTTACTATACTACCAATATAGCTCTTACTGATCAACAACAATTTCACAAACCGTAGATCAACAATTCAACATTTCACAAACCCTAGATCAACAACAATCCATAAGTACCTATATTCAGAGCCCCCAAACCTTAGATAAAACAAATCTACAACACTTGTACTATACTACCAATGTATACAACTCTCATACATCAAAATCAACATTGTAAAAAAAATTAGGGATTTTGAAAACTTACCACAAATTCGGATTCCGGATTCTTTCGAAAAGAAATGAGAGAATCAAAGCTATAGTCTATATTTAATTGTTGTTTGGAAACCTACAAATCACTCAAATAGTTGGGATTTTAGTAATTTATGATTTAGGGATCTAGGGTTACGGGAGTGAAGAGAAAGAGAGAAAAGATCGAAAGACAAAGGGGGAAGGAGAAGGGTTTGGGGGCTCTGAATATAGGTAACTGTGCAAAAAGAAATTAACTGCTGCCGTTATTTTGAATAACGGCATCAATATAATCCTTGCCGTTCTCTCAGAGAACGGCATAGGTTAATTTACTTTAACAATTCTCTCTCATTTCACAATTGAAACTGTTAAATCTTTGGACAAAAAGTAACAGATGTCGTTATTTGGAATAACGGCATGAAACTTTTTTTTTCAAACAGATGCCGTTATTGGGAAGAATGGCATCGAAATAACCTATGCCGTTTTTCTCAATAACATTTCTTGCTGACGTGTCCTGAACATGGGAAGATCGCTGATTGTTTTCGGAAGTGAGTCGGAGTGCCAAATATTTTCAAAAAGTGGGTCAGTACGGCAAAATTTTCCCCCATGCATGCATGCATGCTTTCATGCAATTCCCGAACCCACATCAAACCACACATAGCCACCATTTCATGAAAATATTGCTGTACTGACCCACTTTTTGAAAATATTTGGCGCTCTGACCCACTTTCAAAAACAATTAGCGAACTGACCCAATTTTGGATACGTCAGCAAAAATCGTTATTGGGAAAAACAACATAGGTTATTTACATGTCGTTTTCCCAATAACAGCATCTATATTTAAAAAAAGTGTCATGCCATTATTTGGAGTAACGGCTTAGCTTATTTTGTTTTTCGATAGCTTGTTGTCTCCATTTAGAGAGAAAATTACAAGTGTGAAAACCTTATAACAGATGCCTACTGATGCCGTTATTTGGAATAACGACATCAGTTATAAATTTTTTATATAAAAAAGTAACTTATTATTCATTCTCTTTGACGAATAAGTTAATTTTAAAAAAAAATTATAACTGATGCTGCTATTCCAAATAACGGCATCAGTTGTTAATTTTTTTTATAAAAAATTAACTTATTATTCATCCTCTCTGATGAATAAGTTTTAATTTTTTATAATTTTTTTTATAACTGATGTCGTTATTCCAAATAACGGCATCAGTATTGAGAATGCCGTTATTTGAAATAACAGGTTATGTTATAAGGTTTTCACGCTTACAATTTTTTTCCTAAATGGAGACTACAAGCTGTCGAAAAACAAAATAACCTGTAACACCCCACATTTTATTTTAATTAAAAAATGCATTTTTCAATTTTTGCATGTACGATGCACGTGCAAAATTTTCCATCTCTATTTTCTTACTCTCATGGAAAATTTGAGATAGGAAAATGAATTATGTGACTTTAAAATTTATTATTTGAGAATAGAATTTTCTTTTGTAAAATATTATTTTTGTGAAGTGATTTCTCTTGAAGAGATTACACTCTTATTTTGTTTAAAGAGTATTTTGAAGTGAGTTGAGACATTGTATGAGCTTAAATTTGTTAATAAGATTTCATGTGATGAAATTGTATTTTTGAAAAGAATTATTTGCTTCTAAAGATTATGAATGGATAAATGGATCATGAATAGAGTCAAGACTAAGAAAATGATTACATTGTGAATAAGTGTTCAGACAAGACATTGATCATTAGTGAATAAGTTGAAGACAAAAATATTTAAGTTTAAGACATGTTTATTGAAGGGTATGTGTACCTATGGATTCTTGTACATAAAAAGTTGTGATTTCAGAGTTAGTGAGACCTCGGGTACCGGCACTATTGAATTGAAAAGAGTTGAGATATATTTGGAGATATGGCCATGAAGCTGTCTCATATTTTGTTGATTAAATCCGGTAGGGGGTAAAAACTAACTCTAGGTATGGAAATTTACTCATGTATTGAACTTAAGAATTAGGCACATAAGTGAAGATATAGTAAACCTGGGCAAACGTAAGTGGGGCACTCTATATAGTCGGGCGGTGAATTCCGGGACTATAGACCCAGTCGGACGGTGGATTCCAGAATTGTGGTTGCTTCGTGGGAGACGGGCTTTTATTTTAAATCCGGGACTATGCGTAGTCGGGCGGATAGTTTGCTGTTCTCCAATGTATATACGTATACCAGGGCTAGAGGGGCACTTGCGGGATGATTCGCACGATGAGGGGTCTGTTATAACAGTCGGGCGGTAGACTTCGGGACTGGGGTCCGTATTTGTGGAATGATCTAAACCTTGTCTTATTATTGGGTAGTTTTCATGGCGAGGAATCAAACCCTTAAATGTGGAGTACGTAGGTGCTTGCCCTCGGACCTATGTAGTATGAGATGCATAGAATCCAAACAAGTATGCATTAGTGTCATCCTAGTATAAAATATCTGCATTAGGCATTAAGGCATCACATACACTTACATGTTAGTGTAGTCACATTTAACACTTTATATTCATTGAAATTGTGGTTTGTTAAAGTATTGAGATCGTTATATGTACGACATAAAGAGGATGGCCGAGTATAATATTTTCGTCAGTTATAAATAATTGACGTGCCCAAAGCTTATTATGCAGGAATTGGACTTTTTCATGAAGAAGTAAAGATGTTATGATGCTGATGATTAATTACATTGATAAAGTTGTACAAGTTGTGTATTATTTTCATTGTTGTAATTCATTTGATTTTCCGCTGTGTATGAAAATATAAAGAACTCTGATGTATGTTGAAAAGTTTAAATTTTCTTGTAAAATTGTACGAAGTGAAGTGTAAAGATCTTGCAGAATCTCGAATTCGGTCTTATTTGGAATTCGGGGCGTTACATAACCTATGCCGTTACTCCAAATAACGGCATGACACTTTTTTTAAATATAGATGCCGTTATTGGGAAAAATTGCATGTAAATAACCTGTGCTGTTTTTCCCAATAACAGTTTTTGCTGATGTGTCCAAAACTGGGCCAGTTCGCTAATTGTTTTCGAAAGTGGGTCAGAGCGCCAAATATTTTCAAAAAGTGGGTCAGTATGGCAAAAAATTTTCATTTCATTCACAATTCATGGCCCATATATAATCTTATGTATAATCCACTTAATCATAGGCCCACACCATTTTTCCTAAGTGTGTATATATATAGAGAGAGAAAGAGGCCCATCATGCATATCCAACATATATACATACATAAGTATATATATTAGGCCCACTCTTGAAATCCGGGGTATTACAATCACTCCACCTATAGACTTAATGTCCTCGCTAAGCTCGGACCCATACTTAATCATATCAATTGCAGAAGCTTTCAAATCCAGTGCCGACTAGTCCGGTCTCTGTCGGAGGCATTGACTGGTACACCTACTTCGATACTGAATCATTCAGAGTTCACACCGGAGCCATTGAACGGTACCAGTAATTCAATGAAGACCAGCCCGGGTTCACTCTAAAGGTTACCGAAGGATCTTTGGTCGCAGGATCTTGCTCTGATACTACTTGTAATGCCTCGAGCCCCATTCAGCTCCGTACGCACCTACGCGTGCGCACGCATACTAGATGTCTAAAACAATACCTAATCACTTCCCTACCACAGGGCACAACCTCACTAAAAGTGCTATAGCTTGTAAGTACTCTTAGATCATAGGCAACCTAATATAAACACTCCTATACCACTCACACCTCTACCACTCACACCTCCGATATGAGACTAAGTTCCAATACAGTTACCGACTATTCTCATCTTCACGTGAAGCTCCTCACTCATTCCTCACGTGAGCATGCCTCTCCATGCTTGCATGCTTTCATGTGATTCCCGGGCCCCCATCAAACCACACACAACCACAATTTCATTCACAATTCATGGCCCATATATAATCCTATATATAATCCACTTAATCATAGGCCCACACAATATACATATATATATATATATATATATATATATATATATATATATATATATATATATATATATATATATATATATATATGAAAATGCTCCATTGAAAATGGGTCTAGTTTTCACGGGTTGGAAAACACCAATCTGAGCCATTGGATCGCTCATGATCGTGATCAGCGGCTCAGATCGAGCTCCCCATAACCCGTTTCAATTGATCATCGGAGGGTTATTTTGGGAATTTCGTCCCAAATAACTCTTCGCTAAACAGATTCTAAAAAAATTGATATAACCTAGGCCTAGGTTATAAAAATTCAGAACAAGGCTGTTGTTCCAAACAACGGGCTATAATTCAATTTTTTATAACCTAGGCCGTTGTTCCCAACAACGGCCTAGGTTATATTCATTTTTTCAGAGCGAATCAGGCGAAGAGTTATTTGGGACGAAATTCCCAAAATAACCCTCCGCCACTTAAGTGATATTGGGCGATGGGCGGAGGCGATTTGAGCCGCTGATCACGATCAAAAGTGATCCAACGGCTCAGATTGGTGTTTTCCAATCCGTGAAAACAAACCCGTTTTCAATAGAGCATTTTCCATATATATATATATATATATATATATATATATATATATATATGTATATATGTATATATATATGTATACATACATATACATACATACATATACATATACATACATACATACATACATATATATGTATATGTATGTATGTATATGTATGTATATGTATATGTATGTATGTATATGTATGTATATGTATATGTATGTATGTATATGTATGTATACATATATATATACATATATACATATATATATATACATATATATATATATATATATATATATATATATATATGGGTTTTGCTCCATTGAAAACGGGTTCATTTTCAATGGGTTGGAAAACACCCATATAGGCCGTCCGATCGACCTTGATCTTGATCAGCGGCTGTGATCAAGATCCTCTTAAGTCTCCCACTAACGAAGTGAAAAGCGGAGGGGTAATTTCGTCAATTCACGCCAAAAAACGTTTGGGACTTAGCGTTTTTTTGGCGTGGATTTTTTTTGTCCAAAAAATTACTTAGGCCGTTGTTTGAGACAACGGCCTAGGTTGTTTTTTTATAAAAAATTTCAACTTAGGCCGTTGTTGGGAACAACGGCCTACGTATGTACAAGTGTTTTTCCAAACACTTGTACATACTCAGATCTTCATCTCCCTCACAACTCTCTCTCTCGCTTGTGGAGCTCGATAAACCCATTTCCCCAAACCGTAGCTCTCTCTCTATCTAACTAAAAAACCTACTCTCTCTTGGTCATTGTTTTTCACCGAATCTCTCTCTATTCTCAGTCTCTAGCCCTCTTCCTTTGAAGATCCCAATTACAAAAAAACCCTAACCCTTACGAAATCTACCCAATCCTGAAACTCTAATCCTGAATAAATTAGCCAAACCCTACTGCCCTTCCTTTCTCTACAACAGCGCACAGCGGCCTCCCGAACACCCTCATTGTTAAAGGTACTAATTTGTCCTACTTGAGTAGATCTAACTAGGCTAATTGATTGGAAATTTTTCTCCAATGTTTGAGTGTACAATTGCTATATTATGCGTAGGTATTTATAGAGTAGGTAATTCTAGTTTAATTAGGGAAGTAGACGTAGTATTAGTTGTTGTTGGTTGTTATTCGATGTTAGTAATAGCGCACAAAGCGAACAAAAATTTGTGGAACTTTGCGAGTACATCGAGCTCGCCATACACAAGCCAACGCTATTCGTAGAAGTGTGTTTGGATTCACGGTTTGAAGTGTACGGCCGTGTATTGCTTTCAATTCATTCCCGTGAGTGAAAGCGATACATTGGCGTATTTTGCAAACCGTGAGCCGAAACTCACCTCTACAAATTTTGTTGGCTCATGTGTTTTGCCGCCATCCCACTCCCAAAGTATAGGAATTTAATGATCTCGTTTGTGCGGATTTGTACCGTATATCAAACAACAACCTCAGTTCAAGAGTGAGGGGAATGCGAGCGAGACACGGCCTTATCTTGCAAACCTTGAATCGGAACTTACTTGTAGAAGTTCCGTTACCTTTTGTGCGGCAAGCCGAACCCAATTGAAGAGTTTTGTATTTATATGACGTCGTTTTCGACGTTTTGTCACTTATTTTTGTTTCGTAGGTATATATATTGCAACCGTTTGTTAACAAGCTATTTTATATATAATGTGTATATTAATTGACCAATAATATATTTTAATCCCAGATGAACAACGATACGGAGAGTTCTGCTGCCGGCGATAATTTTGTGCGGGTAGAACCAATCACTGATTCCATACCGATAGTTGAAGACCATCTGAAACCAAAGTTAGGTATGACATTCCCCACTTTAGTTGAGGCCGAGAAATTTTATTCTGCATATGCTCGTTGTGGGGGTTTGCAATGCGTAAGGATGGGAATAAATTAAAGGGGGGAATGGAAGTAGATAAGTCATATCTTTGTAATAAAGCTGGGTCGTCGCCGGGTCAACATAGTGATGGTAGACGTGGAATAACCAGTAGAATGGATTGCAAGGCTTGCGTTCGTGTAAAATTGAACAAAACAAGTAATACGTGGGTGGTGTATTCATTTTACGAAGAACACAATCACGAATTCACCTCACCCGGTAGAAGGCACCTTTTGCCCCGGAACAGGTCCGTGTCAAATACGGACAAAAGGATTATAGACCAAATGAACCAAGCTAATATCCAAACATGTCGACAAATGCTCTTCTTCGAAAATGCTAGTGGTGGTCATGATCAAGTAGGATTCACAGAAAAAGATGTTAGAAATTTAGTTAGAGACTCACAAGAAGCATTGAAAGGACACGATTCTACAATGCTAATTGATTTCTTCGAATCTAAGAAACAGACGGATCCTTTATTTTTTTATGACATTCAAGTCGATCCCGAAGGGCGGTTGTCACATTGTATGTGGGTAGATGGTATTTGTAGGATGAATTACGAAGAATTTGGCGATGTAGTTTGCTTTGATGCCACGTACAATACGAACCGTTACGGAATGTTATTTATTCCGTTTGTTGGAGTGAATCATCATTGGCAATCGACTTTCTTAGGAGGTGGGTTCATTCCAAATGAGACGGCCTCTTCGTTTGAATGGTTCTTTGAAAAGTGGTTAGGGGTTATGAATCGTGCTCCATCCGGTATTGTCACCGATCAAGACCGTGGGATCGCCACCACAGTTAAGAAAGTTTTCCCCCAGACTCGGCATCATTTTTGTATTTGGCACATTCTGGATAAGTTACCCCAGGAGGTTCGTCTTGGTTTCGATGTCGACAAGTTTAGGGAGTCCTTGAAGAATGTAAACTACAATTCTGAATATATACATGAATTTGTAGAAAAGTGGAATATTTTGATATCGCAGTACGGATTAGAGAGTAACAAATGGTTGAACGATATATTTGATATCCGTGAAAGTTGGGCACCCATCTACGCTAAAGAATCATTTTGGGCCGGCATGTTGAGTAGCCAACGGGTTGAGTAAGCACATTCTGCTCTGAAGCATCATACAGAAAAAAAATATTCCCTGCACGAATTTGCCATCATCTTCAACGATTTTTTGGGAAGGCAAAGACACGATGAATTGAAAGAAAATCATCGTAACCGTGAGAAGAGACCGAAGTTGAAGAGCGAATGGGCTTTGGAGGCACAAATGGCAAAAAAATATACTTTAAAAATATTTTACAAATTCCAAGATGAAGTCACAAAAAGCTTCATGTACAATGTGACATTTGTTGCCAATCTTGAGACACCGGATAGTTCAACATTCCATGTGATACTCTGTGGAGAATCAGAATCGGCTCACCTTCTTCAATTATCCAAAATCAATGGAATTATTACATGTGCATGTCACTTGTTCGAATTTGTTGCCATTCCTTGCAGGCATATTTTAGCTGTACTTCGTTTCTCTCATCACACATCTCTCCCGGATGTATATATTAAAAGAAGATGGACTAGGGATGTGATGAGAAGAAGTTACACATCAGTTCCAACCGAACCCAATACCGAGAATTTTGCTTCTCGATATTGTGAGTTGAGCTACCATGCAAAACAAATTGTCGATCTCGGTTGTTCCTCCAATGAGTGTTACAAATACACGTTGGAGAATTTGCAGAAGATCATTGACGGGGTTTCTCGGCTACAACCAGGATTAGGTGAACAACCGGAACAGGCCTCACAACCACATGATAGTGTCGAACCTGGAGGTAGTTCACAACCGCATCCAAGTGCACAACCTCATGATCAAGGGAGTGGACACATACCTACACGCATTAGTGACCCACAGCAGTGCACGACAAAGGGAAGGCCTCGTGCCAAAAGATTGAGGCCGATTAGAGAGCAACTATAATGCCCCGATTTTTATTTAATGAAAATTATTTTATTTTTTGCACGTAGTGTGCACGTGCAATATTTTTGGTTGAATTAAATGTTATGATTATTTTCATCATGATGAGTATAGATTTTTAAATATGTGCTTTTATATGAAGCCTTCTTTCAAATAGATAAAAACCTTTTCTTTTTAAAAGCCCAAAATGTAATTCTTTTAAAATAATTATTTTGGCCCATAAACTAAAGCCCATGAGTTAATTTATTTTTAATACAACTTGTCATGTAGAATACAATTTAAAGTTTATTTTTATATAAAATTTAATGTACAATTTTTGGACCTAGTTGCTTGCACATGCATTGCACGTACACGTGCAAAATGCACATTCCTACACTAGGCCGGATTGCATCTTGGAGGGAAATGAAAATTTGAGTGGGAATCATGGTGTGGTGGTTACTTGATTATGGGTGGTTAGTATAACTCCTCCTTAAATCTAAACCATTTGTTCCTAACTCCTACTTTAATCCTAGCCATCCATTTCCCTAGATTTTTAGTATAAATACCCCCCCCTCCATGGCTAGTTATTCTTGTGCTTATTACTTTCTACAAACCTATCGTCCAAATTACATTATCTAGTAGTGATTTTGTGAGTTAAAAGATTGAGAGTGTGTGGGATTGTGCTTGCAACATCAAGAAGAGGAGGCCGGCAATCAACTAGGAGCTCCCGGTTTTGGTGCTTGGGAGGCTTGTGTGCGCGTGTTCAAGGAGGAGGAGCACTCTCGTTGCAAGGACATTCGTCTAGGAGGTTGCTAAATTGTATTTTTCTCTCCAAATTAAGGTGGGTAAATTTTTCCTATTTCTAAATAAGAATGCATGCTAGATTTAATTAGAAAAATGATGCACGAAAATGATTAATAAGAGTGCACATTTAATTGGAAGAATGATCTATAATTGATTGAATTGTTGATATGCAAATTGTGTGTGTTTCTACTATTAAAATTCAAGTTGGGTGCAACATGAATATGGTTATGAATTGTGTAAATGAACCTTCGTTAGTAGCATGAAAATTATGTGCAAGATTAGTATACTGACTATGTCGCTTTGGAAATTTTGTTATGACGTTGTAACAAATAAATTAAGATGCAGTCATTATGTTTATGAGATGAATAAGGCCAGAAAATTAGTATAGAGATTAATGAAATTTTAATGTCGAAAAAAGAATGTATTAGAGGTAGTATATCAAATTAACCAATTTGTATGGTAGAAATGTGTTATTTATTGGGAAAAATATGTTTAATTATTTGAGAAAATTATTTTTATATACTGGAGTAGAATTCATGATGGAAATGATAAATCTGGAATTTTTACAGTATACTAGTAAGAGCAAATTGATGAACATCGATGTATTCTAAATAAACAGAGAATAATTGGTTAAATAAAATTCGATTTGTACTAGTGACAACCCGAGCCCATAGCTCGAGTGGTCGGATCACTCTTAATTGCTACAGTATATATGCGGCTCTCTGAGGTTGAGGGATCGAATCCCGTTGACACCATTCTTTTTAGTTTCGAACATTTTAAATAAAACAGTGCGGCCGAGAGCACTTAATGCTCTCGCGCCCTCTTCTATGCGTGGGCAGCACTCGGCCTAGTGGTCTGTGCTTTGGTTGTTTCTCCTAGTGGTCGCTGGTTCGATCCGTGGTATTCGGCTGTGTTTATGTTGTGGAAAAAACATTTTTTTTGGGGTGTTTTAGTGATCAAAAAATGTGGGAAAAAATATATTTATTATTTTAAAAATATGTGGAGTTTATGAAAAATAATTTGAGGATTATTCGTATGAAGTGGAGTATGTTTAAGGAATAAAAGTATAATTTAGAACTATAAGTTCCACACTTGCATTTGTATAAAGTGGTATTTTACAAAAGATTTAAAATGGAATATTAGAAAAAGAAAAATACGAATAAGATGTGAATTATATGAAGTGATGTGAATTCTTCTCAATGGAGAATGGTGTGACAATTCATGATGTATAAATATTCATCTTTGATTAAGTAACTAGTGATGTGGTTTTTTTTTAATGTGAAAATAATATTGCATGAGTTACATGATGAATAGTTGAATTTAGTGTATAATTATGGACTATTGAATGATTTGGAAATCATGATTTGATAGTAGAAATATTTTGAGTATGACAACTCAACATGTAAACTTATGAGCTGGAAACACTCAACTTTAGAATTTGTGAATGGGAATTGAAACAAAAGAGTAGCTAAGTCTCCCCCGGCATTTGGAAAGAAATAAATGAAATATGAAAGACCAAGGTTGGTCATGTTGAACAAATGTATAAGTCCGGTTTAGTGGAGAGGCTAACTCTAGTGCTTTGGTTTTGTTCATGATTCTATATCATTGGAATTAAGGATTAGTTACATAGTGAAGATGTGATGAAAGTAAGAGAAAAACATTGAGTATGAGGGCCATTGGATAGCGGCGAGAGCGTATCCCAGGATGTCCCATGATGAGTCTGGGCGAGGATACTGCTCCAGAGTACCGTCCCGGTGGCGACGCTCGTGGGATGTTTGAAGACTACGGGTAGTATCATGTCTATGGTAGGAGCTGAATTACCACAGGATGCCTGCATGATGAGTCATGTGTCAGTGCGTTGGGATTCCCTCCAGGACGCCTAGACATGAGTTCGTAGGTCAGAAAACATCTAGGATACTTACCGTAGTTACAATAGTAGGTTAAGTCATGACGAGGGATTGAACCCTACAAAGATGAAGAACGATTAAGGGCTTGCCCTCAGACCTATGTAGTATGGGATGCATAGAATCCGAACAAGTGCGCATTAGTGTCATGTAACATAAAAAAATTGCATCAAGGACTAAGTGCACAATCACAACACGACATCAATAGGGTAGTCCCTTTAGTTTGATATGTGACAAGTTTGTGTTTGCTAAATATGGAAAATAAGTTATACTATTTCCGGCATAGAAAAGATGACCGTGTATAATGTTCATCGGTTGAATAAGCTAACGTACCCACAGTCTAATATGCATGTAAATGGCATGATAAAGATTAAAGAGGAACAGATGCTTAAAGATTATACAATGTTGTTGTACATTTATTTCATTGTTGTAAAGTTTACTTCCGCTGTGCAGATGTAAATTGTAATGTATTCATGTAAACTCTGATGTAAAGTGAAAAGTTCAAATTTCCTTGTAAAATTGTACTAAACGAAGCGGAAAGATCCTGTAGAACATCTCGAATTCAGTGTATTTGGGATTCGGGGCGTTACAGAGTGGTATCAGAGCCACGCTTCACACTTGTACAAATTTATAAGGAACGACACCCTAGAAGTGGACATTAGAGTGTGTGTTTGAGTCTAGAGATTTAAATGTAAGTGACTTACATTTGTGTTGCTCTATGACTTATGCTTCTTCCTCTCTATTTCTAAGATGGCTGATCACTTCGACCCTGCTGGAGACGACGACTGGCATATCACCGAGGAAGAGTACCATCCTGGACAGGCAGATTCCGAGGAAGAGTACTACCCAGGACAAGCAGATTCTGACGGAGAAGAATGGCCTGAATCCCGAGAGATTACCCCACCTCCGGATTCATCTGATGACTCTTCTGACGAAGAAGAAGAACCAGTTCCGAATAGTCTTGTGATTTCTCTTCAGAGGCAGGTAGAGACACTGCGAGAGAGAGTCGGATTATTGGAGGCTCAGCTAGTAAAGCGAAAGGACGACTTTTCTGTTCTCAGTCATCGGGTATGGGAACTCGAGAAGAGGAAGAATTTGACCGATGTGCTGAAGGATGAAGTTGATGAACTACGGGGAGAGCTTCGAGAAGCGAAGAGGAACCGTAGGAGTTAGACTGTTGTAGCTTCTACTATTTTCATTCTGATGTCAAGAAATGTTTTTTCAATTCGAATGTATAAAGTTTAAAATTCAATGAAATGGAAATATTGACTTGAAAGTTCATGTTTCATACTTCGAATTTGATGGACCTGTTACATCAGAATATGGAATGAAAGCTGTTGTGTTGTTCGATATTGGATCCTCTCATACTTTTGTGTCTCCTAAATTTGCTAAAGTGTTGGGAGTTGAACCGAAGATTTTTCCAGGCAAGATCTTGGCAGTAGCTACTCCATCAGGGGAAACTCTAACCACTGATCGGTATTATGCGGATTGCGAGATTGTGATTGGAGATCGAATCTTTGGGATTGATCTGATCGAGCTGACTATTTTGGGAGTCGATGTTATCATTGGCATTGATTGGATGTCGGTGTACAGTGCAAGCATCGAGTGCAAAACCAAGACGGTAACAGTGAAGGCTCCAGGTGGACCTGAAGTCACTTTCCAAAGGAAGAAGAAGTGTTCTAGGCTGGTGGCAGCTATCCGCAAGGAAGAGACTCCTGTGGAAGTGCAAGGGATTCCTGTGGTTCGGGACTATCCGACTGTGTTCTTGGAGGATTTTCCTGGGTTACCCCCACATCGTGATGTAGAGTTCAGCTTCACTGTTCAAACGGGAAGTGCACCCATTTCTAAGGCACCGTATAGGATGGCCCCAGTGGAACAAGATGAGGTGAAACGACAGATTGAGGAACTGTTGGAGAAAGGCTTTATTCAACCTAGTGCCTCACCTTGAGGAGCACCAGTGCTTTTGGTAAAGAAGAAGGATGGATCGATGAGAATGTGTATCGATTACCGGGAGCTAAATAAGGTCACTGTTCAGAATAAGTATCATATTCCTCGAATTGATGACTTATTCGATCGTCTACAAGGAGCAGCTGTTTTCTCCAAAATAGATCTTCGATCAGGATATCACCAAGTTCGAGTGAAAGCTGAAGATGTGCACAAAACTGCATTTAGAACTCGACATGGGCATTACGAATTCTTAGTTATGCCATTCGGAGTGACGAATGCACCTGCAATCTTCATAGATTTGATGAACAGAGTTCTGAGGCCGTTCATTGATTCTTTCGTCGTGGTGTTTATCGATGATATCCTCGTGTACTCCAAGTCAGAGGAGAAGCACACCGAGCATCTGGTAGCAGTGTTGAAGAAGCTGGAAGAGCAGAAGTTGTATGCCAAGCTATCCAAGTGTGATTTTTGGAAATCTGAAATGGCATTCCAAGGTCACATCCTTTCTAAGGAGGGAGTGGCAACTGACCCTCAGAAAATAGAGGCAGTGAGAGATTGGACTAGGCCTACTACAGTGAAGGAAGTCAGAAGTTTTCTTGGAATGACTGGATACTACAGGAGATTCATTCGAGGTTATGCTCAGATAGCTGTACCGCTTACTGGACTGACCAAGAAGAATGTGAACTTCAAGTGGACTG
Organism: Hemerocallis citrina; assembly: GCA_017893485.1. Taxonomy (NCBI): domain Eukaryota; kingdom Viridiplantae; phylum Streptophyta; class Magnoliopsida; order Asparagales; family Asphodelaceae; genus Hemerocallis; species Hemerocallis citrina. The sequence goes on from CM030366.1 coordinate 67,027,183, forward strand.
AGCAATGTGAGGCGAGCTTTCAGGAGTTGAAAGAGAAACTGACTACTGCACCTATTTTGGCTTTGCCTAGAGCAGGTTTGGGGGCTGCTCTCTGACTTGGCTAATAGAAAAGAACTCAACAAGTCAGAGAGCAGTAGCTATTCTAAAAAATACTAAAGGCCGTTGACTCCAACAACGGCCTAGGTGATAATGAAAATAGTTGTGATTTTGGGGGTGCTCTCTGACTTGGAGAACACAAAAGGATCAACAAGTTAGAGAGCAATCTCATTTTTGATAAATACCTAAAGCCGTTGTCTGAGACAACGGCCTAAGTTATAGTCAAAAATTTGTGATTTTGGGGGTGCTCTCTGACTTGGAGAACACAAAAGGATCAACAAGTCAGAGAGCAATCTCATTTTTGATAAATACCTAAAGCCGTTTTCTGAGACAACGGCCTAGGTAATAGTCAAAAATTTGTGATTTTGGGGGTGCTCTCTGACTTGGAGAACACAAAAGGATCAACAAGTCAGAGAGCAATCTCATTTTTGATAAATACCTAGGCCGTTGTCTGAGACAACGGCCTAGGTTATAGTCAAAAATTTGTGATTTGGGGGGTGCTCTCTGACTTGGAGAACACAAAAGGATCAACAAGTCAGAGAGCAATCTCATTTTTGATAAATACCTAAAGCCGTTGTCTGAGACAACGGCCTAGGTTATAGTCAAAAACTTGTGATTTTGGGGGTGCTCTCTGGCTTGGAGAACACAAAAGGAGCAACAAGTCAGAGAGCAACCCCATATCTTATAAATACCTTAGGCCGTTGTCTTGAACAACGGCCTAGGTCATAGTCAAAATGTTGTGGTTTTTATAATTTTCTCTTTACTCTTTACGTACAGTCTCTGTGGAAATTTATACCAAAAATAGATGATCTACACTTGTATATCTTTCCGCTATTTTTTTTAAGTGTCGATTACTACCACCTTTCAAACCAATATATAATCATGGTGGTTAAATATGAAAAAAAAATGATAAAAATAATTCATAATCATCCATTTCGGGGAAAATTTACATGTATTACATGTATAAGGTTATGGTTAGGAATTTTTTGATATATGGGTTTACATGTGTGGATGTACATATGGTTTTTTCCATATATAGGCAGGACGTGGGGATCTACATGTTGTTTAGCTTGGTGCTTGTTTCCATTTAGGTGTATGTTGAAAGTCTGCTGGCATGTGATTTTGTTGAGCTTAACAACAAGGAAGAAACTAGCAAAGCAACAACATTATTGAGTCCTAATGGCAAAACATGGAAAGCTGGGTTAATTAGAGTAGGGCAGAATCATGTGTGCAGTGGTGGAGAGAAGTGGAGAGAGTTCACAGTTTCTAATAAACTAGAAGTAGGATATATGTTAGTGTTCCATTACAAAGGGAATATGTTCAGCTTTTTCCTGTTAATTTTATTACGTTTGTGATTTTTTTAGTATGATATATATAGATTTGATTATGCTAATATAATACCCACATATCCAAAAAATATATACCAGGTTGGTTTACAAGTATAAGGTCAAGGTTAAGGTTAGGGGTGTGCTAACCCTACGATAACCCTAACCCTAACCCTTAACCCTACTCTGCTAACCTTACAATAACACTAACCCTACGTTAACCCTAACCCTAACCTACATATTACTTTTATTATTTTTTTTTGGTTATATACAGAATATGTATAATTTTTTTTTGTAGGAACTTAATACCTGTCTACTCCCAACAACCATAAATTAATGATAAATCAAAACCAGATTTTACCATAAATGTTTTTCCTGCAATAACCTTCACCCTAAAATAAACCTAACCAAACCCCTGACCCCCGTTAACCCTAATCCTTCCCATAACCCCCTTTAACACTAATTACCAAACTTGTTACCCTAACCCTAACCCTAACCCTAACCCTAGCCAAGTCGAGAACACCCCAATTTATCTCTTTTTGGCCTAGGGTCCAAGGCCGCTGTTGCAGACAACGGCTAAGGTTAAATACCTTAGGCCATTGTCTTCAACAACGGCCTAGGTATGAAATGTTTGGGATTTATATAATATTCTCTTTACTCTTTACGCACAATCTCTGTGGAAATTTATACAAAAGATAGATAATCTACACTTGTATATCGTATAGGTATATTTGTTTATTTGCCCATTACTTCCACCATTCAAAGTGTCTCGAAGAACTGCACACAATTACTTCACGACGAGATTCCACATCCCAAATTTTCACAGAAGCAACAGTTTACATGTAGTGTTTGAGAGTAATCTATGAACTTTTTTGGAATACTCTTCACATTGGTTTATACATGTGGTCAAATATACATGTGGTTTTCTGTTACGGTTTCCCAATACATGATGGTCCCTATTTAGACCATTTTTCCCGAAAATAATCAGATCTAATTCTTGATGGCCAAGTATTTTGATCTGATTACTCTCCGCTCAAAAGCAAACCAAATCTTTTTTATTTTTTATTTCTTCTTGCCCATCATAATTATTGGATATTTTTGATATCCACATGTGAATTTTTCAATTTTGGCCTTAAACTACATGTGGGGATGTACACATGGTTTTTCCCATATTTAGGGTACATGCGGGGAGGTACATGTGGTGATGTAGTTTAGGTTTTTTCCATATTGAAGTGTCTGCAATAATTATCCTTCTTGGTCTCTAACTGAAGTTTAGGTTCATAATATCACTAATGTACATGTGAGAATCATACAAAAATTGTCTGCTCTTTCATTGTACATATGGGTTTTTCCAAATATGGTCCACATGTGGGGAGCTACATGTGGTTTTTCCTTTACATGTGGGGTTTTACCTTATTGGTTTTTTCCATGATGAACTTGTGGAAATTTATACAAAAGATAGATAATCCACACTTGTATATCATATAGGTATATTTGTTTATTTGCCCATTACTTCCACCTTTCAAAGTGACTCGAAGAACTGCACACAATTACTTCACGACGAGATTCCACATCCCAAATTTCCACAGAAGCAACAGTTTACATGTAGATCTATGAACTTTTTTGGAATACTCGTCACATTGGTTTATACATGTGGTCAAATATACTTGTGGCATATTCTGTTACGGTTTCCCAAAAAAAAAAGGTCAGATCCAGTTCTTGTTGGCCAAGTAGTTTGATCTGATTACTCTCCGCTCAATCAACGAACCGACACTTTTTAATTTTTGATTTCTTCTTGTCCATCATAATTACCTGGTTATATTTTTGATATTCGGAGATGGGTTTTTGAATTTTAGGAGGGTGTTTTCGGAAGAGTGCAAAAAATTGGGAAAACTACATGTGGTGATGTACCTGTGAATTTTTCAACTTTGGTCTTACACTACATGTGGGAATATACATATGGTTTTTCCCCATATATTGTGATGAAATTTAGGTTTTTCGGATATTGAACATGTGGTTTTTTCCAAATATGGTCCACATGTGGGGAGCTACATGTGGTTTTCCATTACATGCGGGTTTTTACCTTATTGGTTTTTTCCATAATGAACTTGTTCTACTACATGTAATGACACCTCTTCTTCCTAATCTCGTGGAATTCTTCCCAGTTGCATGTATGGTGAATGTCTTCAGCAATGTCTTCATTGTAAACAATGTAAAACGATTTTGTACATTATATATTATTACTCAAAAAATTAATAATATATAACCAAAAAAACCAAAAAATATAATATATTCTTTAGTTACATGCCTAAAAATGGAATTGAATAAAAAATATAAACAAAAAAATATTCATATGAACGTCTATTTTGTAGAGTTCAGAAGGCAATGCACGTAAAGAGTGGAGAGACACATGTCATTAATGATAGAACTTAAATATCCATAAACTCTCTACTGGAAACTTATTACCTATCTACTCCCAACTATAAATAATCCTACCCTAACCCCTACAATGAAGCCAAACCAAACCACTAACCTTACAATAACCCTAACCCTACCCTTAACCCCCTTTAGCACTAACCCTAACCCTAACCCTAACCCTAACGAATCAAATAGTTTTTTTTTAAAAAATATTTTCTGAGTTGTTATGTACATATTAAAACGACGTGATTATGTATTGGTTAGTTAGGTGTAGTCAAATTTTTAAAATTTTTTTTTTAATATTGTTATACAAGCCAAGTTCTCTTGTGTCTTTTGTATAAAGTTCCACAGAGAGTGTACGTCAAGGGTGAAAAGAAAATTGGAAAATGCAAACAACCAATTAATTTTTGGCCTACAAACTAAGGCCGTTGTTCGAGACAACGGCCTAGGGTATGAACATTATATTGAGGGGTTCTTTGACCAATTGCTACTTTTAAATACCAACAAGTCGAGAGCATTCCAAATGCTGTCTTTTTGGCGTATAACCTAAGCCGTTATCTCCAACAACGGCCTTGGGTGTAAACAATAAAGTGGAGCTGCTCTCTGACTTGTTGGCTCTTTTTAAAGCCAACAAGTCAGAGAGCAGCACACAATTTTCTATTTTTTTCACATACAACTTAGGCCGTTGTCTCCAACAACGGCCTTGACTATATCTATAAAGTGGAGCAGCTTTTTGACTTGTTGGCTATTTTTAAAGCCAACAAGTCAGAGAGCACAACAAATTTTCTATTTTTTTCACCTACAACTTAGGCTGTTGTCTCTCCAACAACGGCCTAGGGTATATCTATAAACTGGAGCTGCTCTCTGACTTGTTGGCTCTTTTTAAAGCCACCAAGTCAGAGAGCAAGACAAATTTTCTTTTTTTTTACCTACAACTTAGGCCGTTGTCTCCAAAACGGCCTAGGGTATATCTATAAACTGGAGCTGCTCTCTGACTTGTTGGCTATTTTTAAAGCCAACAAGTCAGAGAGCACAACAAATTTTCTTTTTTTTTAACCTACAACTTAGGCCGTTGTCTCCAACAACGGCCTAGGGTATATCTATAAACTGGAGCTGCTCTCTGACTTGTTGGCTATTTTTAAAGCCAACAAGTCAGAGAGCACAACAAATTTTCTTTTTTTTTAACCTACAACTTAGGCCGTTGTCTCCAACAACGGCCTAGGGTATATCTATAAACTGGAGCTGCTCTCTGACTTGTTGGCTATTTTTAAATCCAACAAGTCAGAGAGCACAACAAATTTTCTTTTTTTTTTCACCTACAACTTAGGTCGTTGTCTCCAACAACGGCCTAGGGTATATCTATAAATTGGAGCTGCTCTCTGATTTGTTGGCTATTTTTGAAGCCAACAAGTCAGAGAGCACAACAAATTTTCTATTTTTTCCTACTACAATGTAGGCCGTTGTCTCCAACAACGGCCTTAGGTTTAAAAAAAAATTCTACATTTGTACAGAGCAGCTGAAGCTGCTACACTTGAAAATATCACCAAATTCCAAACACTTTCCCATCACCTACATTCTCCGACTAAATTCATATATACAACCACCAAAATTACCCACCATAATTGACTATCAGAAATTAATAACAACAACATCAACTACACTTACACTTAAGAACTACATTTTCCAATAATTAGTTACAACAAGTTAAAACCCACAAAATCAATAAACAAAAATTACAACCTCCAAAATGCATTGGCTAAGCACCGGGCGTGTAATACTTTGGTGCTCGCCTCTTCCGAGCAGGGTTTCGGCGCCGCAACGTGGTTGGCGAGTCGGGGATTTGTTCAGATCCACCCTCCTCTTGTTGTACGTCTCCGACAACCCTCTCCCCACTCTCTTCATCCTGCACTTCTTCGTGAGATGGATGTGAAGTTGAACCTACACGTTCTCTGATCTCACGGTCCCATTGCCCCATCAATGAAGCTGGCCTACCCCTCACACTTTTACGTCGGCCCCCCCTCGGTCCGTGTAATGCTCAATCGAGACGTTCGGCACATCCCAAAGCATCCATATTGCTACGGCATGAAAGGAGCATCCTCCGAGTGAAACTCTTCATAGGCGTGCCCACATTACTTTTTAGTACCTCTGCGCATTCCTTTGCCATGTCCATCGTGTTATCAATCTAAATCAGAAAAAACCAACAAAAATAATTACACAAATTAAATAATTGAAAGAATTCATGAACTTCACGTATAAAGAAATATAAAATAAATATGAAGATTGAAGTTACCACTGTACGTATAGCTGTGGCCTTCAGTTGGAACATGGGTTGTGAACTGGAATATGCGGGTAATGGTTCAATCTCTCTCTCCTCAATTTCTCGTTGAATACCAGCAGGTAGTACTGTATCGGGAGAGATGTACAAACGTGTATATTGTCGGAACCAAGTCATGTACTTTCCTTGCACTCTTCCATCGTACTCTGGAACATTGACGAGTACAAGTTCAAATTGTTGCTCGTTCCATTCTGCAACGTGAACACGATGGTAATCTGCCCAATCATAAATAGGCATGCGGCCGGTACCCCTACGTGTAATTCATGATCGTATAGGTTTGCGCAGCTTGGGGGACTATCTTGTTGAAGATTGAACTGACGAAGGACTCTTTCCGGTCGCGGATGCTCGACTATACCGAAGTTGATGAGGGGAGCCATCGTCAGCCACAACTGCGACCCGGTGGTGCATATTGGCAGTAGTCTTCCCACACGCTCTGGTGTATACGGCGCCCAAATCACGAACTCTTCACATAGTTGGTCGAGCTCGTCTCTGTAGTACGTTATTACACCCTTGGGGTTGTCTTTGTAACTCCTTGTACCAGCCCAATATACCCCTAATGGTGCTAACATAGCAGGATCTTCAGGTTGGGCCATCCAACCATCCTTGGGTCTCCTAATGCGGGGACGACCCAAGTGCAATCGCTTCCAGGACCAAATCTGTAACAAAACCATCGGTCCGGTCATTTCTGATGATTCAAGCGCTACATGACACAACACCATGTATAGCGTTGCCAACGCGCAGCTTCTCCAGCTGTACCGGCCAGCTAAGCCTAGGTCGGCGAGCAATCGTAGGTACATGAGGTGCATCGTATCGCCCGATGAGTTAGGCAATAGAACCCCTCCGATCACCGTTAGAATGTAGGCTCTGGTGTAGGACTGTACATAGTCGTCGGGCAATTCGTTGGTCAGCGTCCCATCAAAACGTCCCTTCAACCAAGATAGTCGGATTTATTGTCCTTGGAAAATGTCACCATCTTCCGCAGCCGCCTTATCAAACTCTGTACCGAGCAATTCGTTGCACATCTCTATTTTATCAAAGTTAATATTGCCCGTCACGGCCAACCCATCTATTGGAAGACCAGATATCATCGCTATATCCTGTAGCGTCACCGTCATCTCACCGACCGGTAGATGGAACGTGTGCGACTCTAGCCTCCAGCGCTCCACGAGTGCTGAGAGAAGTGCTCGGTCGAGTTTAACATTCTCCATCATGCTGATTCCATAGAAACCGGCCGTTACAAGGTACTCGTGGGTGCGTGGATGCACCTTCATGGTCTCGTGGGTGCGGAAATTACACCTACGTGTCGTCCCACCCCACACTTCCGTGGATCTGTGGTGATCTTGCAAGGTCAGTTCGCCGGGATTTATTGGTCCTGGACCACGACGTCCTGTCATCAAAGAGGATGCACCAACCTACACGAACCAAAAAACATAATTATTATTAGTCTCAAATCAATATCACTAAATACAAAATTAGGGACAATACAAATTATTAGTTCTCACATTCTCTGTGGAATGTTCCCCCCGTGCTTCCTGAGATGTCCTTCCCCTTCCGGTTCCCCTCGTTCTAGCCATTTCTCTGTAACAAAGTTTGCATATATGAAACTAATTAATCGGCGAAAATTAGCAAACACAAACCAACGAGATGAAAAAATTTCAAGAGTTCGCTTATACGCGTCAAAACAACACAAACGAGATGCAAAAATTCCTAAATTTTGCCATCAACTAGGGCACACCAAACACAAGCCAACGCAACTTGCAGAAATCAGTTCCGACCCACGGTTTGAAATATACGCCCGTGTATCACTTTCACTCTTTAAAATAGAGCGGGAAGCGATACATTGACGTATCTCGCAAACCGTGGGTCGGAACTCGCAAATACAAGTTCCGTTGGGTTGTGAATAGTTAGCCCAACCTACGTGCACCGTTTCGTATTTTTTCAACTTCGTTTAAGCATTTTTGTATTGAGACCGAACTAAAAAAGTTTCGAGGTAGATTGAAGTTTTTTCATATACGCGTCAAAACAACATAAACGAGATGCAAAAATTTCAAAATTTGGCCGTTGGGTTGAGCTCCCCGCCCATAAGCCAACGCAACTTGTACATGGGAGTTCCGACCCACGGTTTGAAAGATATGACCATGTATCGTTTACACTATTGAAAACTGAGCGTAAGCGATACATAGACGTATCTCGCAAACCGCGAGTCAGAACTCGTATGTACAGGTTGGTATGACTTGTGAGTGGCCAGACCAACCTACTCGCAAAGTTTCGCTTTATTTGGACTTCGTTTAAGCTATTTTCACCTCATAACGTATTCCACAAGTTCCGAGGTCGATTAAAGATTTTTTTATATACGCGTCAAAACAACAAAAATGATAAACTTATTTTCTAAATTTAGGCGTCAACTCTGGCACACCAAACACGAGCCACCGGAACTTGCAGAGGTGAGTTTTGACTCTCAGTTTGAAAGATACGGCCGTGTATCACTTTATATCCGTTGTATGGAATTGAAATGATAAACGGACGTATCTCACAAATCGTGAGACGGAAATCGCCTCTACAAGTTCCGTTACCTTCTACGCGGCGAGTCTGACCTACTCATACAAATTGAATTTTTTCATCTCGTTTTTTTTCATCTCCTATATTCCACCACTACAACTACCACTACATCTACGAAAATGTCAACAAAATGTACACAACATACATGATTAGAGCTAATTATATACTCTCTAAATTATAAACTACACTACTACGCATAATACCAAAAAAAACAACTCCAAAATTGGAAAAAAAATCAATAAATTCAAAGAGTTCATTATAGTAGATTGAGATTAAGAAAATACCTGGTCCAAAGAGAGAGTGATAGAGAGTTGGCGAAGATGTGAGAAGCCGCTGCAACGCTGTTATAGACAAAGGAAGACAATTTGTGCTAGGGTTTAGATGATTTGGGAATTTGGATGTGAAGTTAGGGTTTGCTGTATTCGGGAGAGGAAGAGAGAGATAGGGAGCTTTCCATAAGGGGCGGAGATCGAGAAGGCAAAGAAATCGATGCCAAAGGGGTTGGGAGAGTGAACTAGGGTTTGGGGATGGGTTTCGGGAGCTCGAGAGAAAGAGAGATAGTGTTTGTGACGAAGTGAGGGAGATGAAGCCCTGAGTGTGTACAACTGTTTGGAAAAACACTTGTACATACCTAGAACATTGGGAACAACGGCCAAGGTATGTTTTTTTGTTAAAAAAAACAACCTAGGCCGTTGCCTCAAACAACGGCCTAAGTAATTTTTTGGACAAAAAAAATCCACGCCAAAAAAATGCTAAGTCCCAAACATTTTTTGGCGTGAATTGACGAAATTACCCCTCCGCTTTTCACTTCGTTAGTGGGAGACTTAAGCGGATCTTGATCACAGCCGCTGATCAAGATCAAGGTCGATCGGATGGCCTATATGGGTGTTTTCCAACCCATTGAAAACGAACCCGTATATATATATATATATATATATATATATATATATATATATATATATATATATATATATATATATATATATTTATATATATATCTTAGGCCCATCATGCATATCCAACATATATACACACATGTATATATATCAGGCCCACTCGAGAAATCCGGGGTATTACAACAACTCTCTTCGAGAAGTCATGTGCCATGTTGCTCCTGAGTCTAGTAACCAGACATCAGAGAACTGCTTTTTGCCTCCACCCACCGTTATTGCTTCGCTATATATAACTTCACCATCATACCGGGTACTCATCACATTCCCTTGAGCATATGATGACCCAGGGTCTCCACTCATCTTTTTTTACCAACAATCATTCTTGAAGTGTCCTTTCTTGCCACAGTTGTGACACTTGTAAGTCTTCTTACTTCTTGACTTTGATCTACCATGATCCTGACTCCTACTGAGACCACGTTCCGTTGATCTCTCTCTCATCACCGTCAAAGCTTCTACTTACTACGAACTTCCATGTCCGTCTTCCTTATTCTTGTGTCTGTTTTCTTCTTCCAAAGTAGTAGTTGCAACTTTGTTGAAGACTAAATAGTCCGTCAGGATGTTGTTCATCAGGTTGATGATGAGTTAATCATACGAGTTAGGTAGACATTCAAGTAGAAGCTCCGCACGTTCAGTTGCCTCTATTTCACAACCTATTGATGTAAGTTGCAAAAATAGAGTATTCAGGGTGTTGATGTGGTCGGTCATCGATGTCAATTTCGGCATTCGAAGAGTGTGTAGTCTTCTTTTTAAGAAGATCTTGTTGTGAAGTGACTTGACCTCGTACAGTCTTGTCAGAATATCCCAAATCTCCTTTGCCGTCCTCTTTTCTGCCACACTGGATAACACTGCACCAGTTAGTGCCAAGTGCAGATCGGCAATTGCATAGCCATCCATCTCATTCCACTTGCCGTCGTTGGTGATCTCCATGAGCCTATCTCCGATTGCTGCAAAGCAATTATCCTTTCTCAATATTGCCTTGATCTTCGTTTTCCACAACAAGAAATTACTCATGTTGAATTTCTCAACATCAGATTTTGTTGAAGTCGACATTTCTGCTTCACACCTCGTAGCCTGGCTCTGATAACACTGTTAGGAAAGTTATGGGCAGAAACTACCTCACAACTAAAGTGAAATTGAGAAAATAGATATGAAGTGGACACTGATATTTTACGTGGAAAACCCCCCAAAGGAGACGGGGCAAAAACCACGGGCAAGGGTAATAAGATTTTATTCTTAAAAGTAGAGATTACAACACATTCTCTCTAAATATAAGGAGAGAACAATTTCACTTTCTCTTTTTTTTAATACAGTTTCACTTTCTCTTATAATAGGAGAAACAACTCTCTCGCAATTTGAGAAAAATACAAAGTATACAAATTATCTCTAAGGATACACAATATTATCTTTCTTGAGATCCAGTGGATGAGCTTAGTGGTGGCCTAGGGAGGCCCATGCCCCCAAGGAATATTTTCAAAACCCCTAGGTATATTCAAATTTACGATTTGGCCCCCCTAAAATTTTAAAGAAAACTCCCCTATATATATATATATATATATATATATATATATATATATATATATATATATATGGATTATTGACAATTTGACTCTTATTTCCCTCAAAATTAGTAATAAGTTATTTCTCCTTCCCAAAATCATCTGACCATCTTCCCCTTCCCAAATCGCTGCCGCCCGGCCTGCGCAACCGCCTCTACCCCAAAATTCAGATATCTTCGAACTCTTCCTTTTATTCAAGTATGTCTCCCAGATATCTTCGAACTCTTCCTTTTATTCAAGTATGTCTCTCTCTCTCTCTCTCTCTCTCTCTCTCTCTCTCTCTCTCTCTCTTCCAAGCTAGGGTTTCGGATTAGACAATATGTGCGGGTACTTGTGGATAGTGTTTCAGAATAATTCCAAGGTCCTATATTTTTAATTTGTTGTGTGTTTTCTTAGAGGGTCCAATTCTTCATACCCCTTAAACTATGGTGGAATGGTGAACATACTAGATCAGATTGATTTAATTAGATTGGATGTTTTTGTGATTGTTCAATCTCCTTCCCTCCTAGTTTTAGGAATGTCAGTCTAGCTTTCAGGTGATAAGTTTGAATTATCTATGTGAGGAAACATTTGATGAACAATTCAAGTAAACAAATACTAAGTATTGATGGATTAATTGTTATACGGTAGTATTATTTTGGAGTGATTTTTAAGTCTATAGTTTTAAAGACCTTTATATGGTGTATTTGAGTAATAATTGAAGAAGAAAACAGATCAATTCATCAGTCATGGTATGTGTTTCTCCACATATTAAACAGATCGAATGAAAACCATTTGATTAAAAAGGCTATTTAATACTGGTATTTAATCACAGTATCTTCTAGTTTTCTACTCTGTTACATCTAGATGGAAGTTATACTTTAGCTTTCTCACTGAGTAGCGCAGAATTAATGCATTATCACATATGATTAGCCATTTGCGATTTTGGCTCTTAGTATAGTCTGCACTGCACTACCTTATTAGTTTATGATCCATAAATTTCTTATTAATTTTAATGAATAATTAATTTACTTTCTTCTTCTTCCTTCTAAAACAAAGGTTTGGACATGATTGGAAAAAGATTGAACTGTTTCGGTATGGAGACAGTAATCCAGGTATGTATCTCATATGTACTATTTGAACTTCTACACAAAGTTTTTTTTTTCAAAGAAAAAACCGTTAGTTCAAAACTCCAGACGTTCCATTAATAAGTACTTAATGAAACAATCCCACGAAAAGGAAAATAAATAGTATCACAAATGTCCTTCCGCCATTTTATTTAGGGGACCAATTTCAACATTGTCGTCTCGTATCAAAAATGTTGCTAAAGACATTCTTTCCTTCTTGTTATTTGTGATTGCTCTATGTTCGATGCTTTTATATATTCCATTGCTCCAAGCCTACATACATGATAAATCTGTCATTAGTATTGAACAAGATTTACATAATTGGTCTTGAAGGAGTGTAGGCTAAGAACTTATATAGTAAAGATTAACTAGAGTGTCGAAAGAGTGTCAAGAGAGCGTAGGCTAAGACCTCAGTATACGGAGATTGAACTAAATATAGAGCCTTCTCTTAAAAAAACTAAATAAGTTGCATTGGATTTCTTTCTCTAATCCTGAAGTACGTCACACTCTAAAGTTAAAAGATAATTTTATTTGTTTGTTAGAAGGGTTCTTTTTGTTGAAGATTATTGGGTTTTTTAACATAATGAAATGATATTATTTTATTAATATATAATGAGTCTTATATTTCTTTGAATTTATTAATGTACATGATCCGTTTATTTTCTAAAATATCAGTGGGAAAAAAGCCACCATTGATTCATTTTTAAAAGACAAAATGCTCAAGCTTTAGGAGCCGATATACAAACATCAACTCCTTTAATTGAAGAGCCTCCTCTTAAATTTCCACGAATTGATTCTATTAGACATGAAATTGAATGCAAAAGAGATTTAATTGGTTCTTTAGAGCGTGATCTGGGATTGCGTCGAAAAATTTGAGATTATCCTTCTAATAAACAAGAGAAGTTCTTAGTGCTTATATAGAATTGGGGGCATACCATGGAAATGGTCATTTTCCATATTCAAAGAAAGGAAATGATTACAACCGCGGTTTCAACCTTGTTGGTTTGAGAGGTTTCCTTGGTTGTAGTGTTCTCCCCATAGGGATGCATCATTTTGCTTTCCATGCTATCTTTTCGGTAGTCCAAATGACCAAGATGAATTTACTTCCAAAGGATTTCACAAATGGAAAAAGGCTATGAGCAGACCATGATGTTCACTTTACAAGCATGAAGGGAGTACTCCTACATCACCACATAAAAATGCTTTTCAAAATTATTTTGCTCTAATGTACCGGATATGTCTACTCAATATGCAAGGAAATTTCCATCTCGATATCCAAAGCCCCATCTTACAGTTGAACAACATTATCGGGTTGACATATTCATTGCCACAATTGATTCTCAATTTCAAGAATTAAATATACGATTTAATGAAAATACATTTGACTTATTCGTGCTAAGTGGTACTTTGGATCCGAGAGATGCATATACATCCTTTAATACCGAGAAAATTTGCAAGCTTGCAAGCCAATTCTATCCTCAAAATTTATTTGAGCAAGATCAAATACATCTAAAGTATCAACTAGAACATTATATACTTGATATTCCTCATCGTAGTGAATTCAAGAATTTTCATCTCTTTCCGAGTTATGTCAAGTATTAGTGAGATTTAGAAATTCAATTATCTATCCTCTTGTTGATCAACTGGTTAGGTTTGTACTTACATTACCGGTTTCTACAACAACTACCGAGAGGGCATTTTTGGCAATGAATTTTGTGAAAAATAGGCTTCGCAATAAGATGAAGGATGATTATCTTTCGAACTACTTGATGATTTTTATTGCAAGAGAAATAGTTGAAGATTTGTGCATAGATACAATTATTAAAGAATTTACTTCTATGAAAGAATGCATATCATGGTTCTTGTAGGCTACACATATTTTTATTTATTTGAATGTGGCAAATATACTTTTTGGGATTTGTAAGAAATCAAGATAGTTTGACTTTTTCTGTTTATTTTTGTTTAGAAGTATGATATGTGAACCATCTTTGGAAGACTAGATTTCTATGTCAAAAATTATATTTACTTTATAATTTTTTTTTCTTCCTACATTTGTTGATTACTTGGCCCCGCCGGCAAAATTGTCCTGGCTTCGCCCCTATTGAGAACGCTCTTGTAATACTCTATTTTATTTAATCCCTCTTTCTTTCTTATTCTTACTTCTCGTTACTCAAATTCTTTTGAAACCACTCCTTATATATGCAGTGAAGGGTTAGACATTGTTGACCTTTTATTTCTATAATTTAATTTAATTTTTCTTTCCTTTCTTATGTTTTGTCAAAGAATGCGGCTATCTTTGGTGCCGACTCTCCCATTTTTTCAAACAGATTTGGCGAGTGGGGTCCATATGGTGGCCCCCCCAACCCGCTTTATTTGACCTTATTGCCGACATTAAAGAATTCACGCTTTTAAGCTTCGTCATATCTGAGTGATTGTGAACCTACTTCGTCTTCTGATATCTCGAGACGAAGTAGCTCTTCGGTTACAGCTGAGGAAGGGAAGGGCAACTATTGTTGTTGTTTTTTGGGTGTGGGAGCAACAGATAATGTGAGTTCTTGTAGTTTGGGGAAATGTCAGTAATCCTAACCTCCGTTCTGGATCTAAGGGAATGTTGAGTGAATTGGTTGGGATGCAGCCGACATGCCAACCTACAGAAAGAAGCCTAAAACACTGGGAGTATTCCCCGCGACAGACCCTCCGATGCCTAAGTCAGAAGACAGTAATTTAGTGGAAGGAATTCTGTAGAAAAAAGAGTGATCACCTTGTAACTGTATAGTAGATACTGTATTTATAGGTCTGGGGGAAATTCATTATGGAGAGATCCCTGGGCGGTATTGAAATCCCTTTGATCTTAGATCTGGAACTAATGTGATCTTTGATTTTAGGGGCATGGTTACGACGTAACCGATGGAGCGCCTGGCGCAAACGGCGTGTGGCTCATCTATGTGTGCGAATGGGCCTATGGAAGGCCCGTCAAACTACCTGGTCTAGCCCAGTAGAGAAATTGGCGTTAAAGCCCAGATTGTTGCTTTGCGATTCATGCTAGAATCATCCGGCAAGGATCAGCCACAATTTTTACCCATATCATGAGCCCCCCACTCTCGGGAGTGAGCTGTTGGTCATTTTCGAGAAGTAAATAACTTGTGGGAAAAGTGTTGGGGTGACGGCCGCATTAGATTACCTAATTTGGGGTAGAAGCGATGTTCCGAGAGAAGGGCCAGAATGCCATTCGGGATCATGAATCCGAGGTATGGGCCGTTGGATGGTGGCTGCCTGATATTTTATCAGTGTGCCCTTTGGAGGTATGGGTCTGCGGTGTGAACTTTGTGGATAGTGAGTACTGCGAATAGTTTGGAGCACCAATCTCGAAATATAGTGCTGAAGGATGAGCCACCAATGTGTCAATTATTTCTAGCCGAGGTCTTGTGCTAGTCAATGGGATGGGGAGGCTAAATCTTCTGCCCACGTGGCTTCCTGCCACGTCATATTTCATGGAGCTCAAGGATTTTACATGTGATAGTAGCCATTCGATGGGCTGTTACTCATGGAATTCGATGGGACTGCATATTCTGATGGTTTAGGAAGCAGCCAGCCTCCATAAATTCGCTCCCTCTTGTCACTGTGAGGGGTTACTTTTTTACATCTGGAATTCCTCTGTTCAAGATTGTATTTCCAGACATGTCGAGGGTAGAAATCGGTAGCTCTTCTAGTGACAGCGGTGGGTTAGAGGCTAGCGCCTCTCGAAGTGGATCGGCCACGAGTTCGACAAGTCAGCCTTCTTCGTAGAGAAGCAAACCTATAGCTTTGGGGCCAACACGCGAGATCTCGCCAGAGACGGTCGTGGATATCGATGAAATCTCCGGTTCTGAGGGAGAATATCGTAGCCAAGTCGAGAAGGAGACTAGGACCAGTCAGGCCGGGACTAGTTTGGTGAAGGAACATCGAGGATCATCCCATGCATCAGCCGGTGGAGGTGATTGGAGGGGGGGAGATCTGTTGCTGTCGTTTGAGGAGAACTTGCGGGCGATCTCGGACAGGTGGTGCCGAAAGTCAAGATCTTAGCAGTTGTGTCTCTCAGTAGGCCGCGATCTTCGAGACCGGATGGGATTCAGCCCCCCTTGACCAGGCGCTTGTGCGGACAAAGTCTATCCGAATGTATCCTGAAGATTTGAAGGATGAGCTTGGCTTCGGTGTTCTACCTTCGTCAAATAGGTCGATAGCTAATGTGGATAAGGCGAAGAGTGTCTTGGCTGCAAATGATCTTGTGTCACTTCAGGTAGTTTATTGTATCCCCCCTCCAAATTCGAATTAATGCTTTCGGGTTCCGGCCTTCAACAAATGCCAACCTTTCAGGGCCGCTGTGTATAATGAACGTCGACATGTTCCACTCGGACCCGTGTCTTCCTTTCCACCCTTTTATAAAGGAAGTGTTGAACTAGGCGGGCTTGAGTCCCATGCAGTATGCACCGAACTCATGGAAACAGTTTACATGCTTCATCATGGTTTGTCACGAGAGAGGGGTTCCTCTCCACCTCAAATATTTTCAGGCGTGTCTGAGTTTTAGGGTGCTGCCAAGTTATCCCTACTGATGGTATATCTCACAGTGTCGGGGGTACAAGGTGGTGTACGACCATCGCGATTCCATTAAGGGTTGGAAGAAGGAATATTTCATCACCTGAGGTACCGAGTCTTGGGACATTCCCACTCAATGGTCGTATGAGGGTCCGCCGAAGAAGGATCCTCTGACGTCCCATGATATGAGCTCGGGGAAAAGTGCCGAGATAGAGAGACTCTTCGAGGAGGGCACTAGTGTTGACTGGCCTCAAATGTCGGAAAAGAGGTTGGTCAGTGCTGGTTTAAGTTTCGTCGGCTTGCGTAAGTTCTCTTGTTCTTGACTTATTATACTGGTATATTACCTTGTCTGATATCTATTTTTCTCTACAGGTGCTGGTGTGACGGTTGCCCTAGCATCGGAGCCTCGGGAGGAATCGATAGATGACCGTATGGGTAAAAGGATGATTGAGGTGCCCGCCTCGGAGCACTTGTCGAAGAAGCCCAAGGCTTTGAAGATTCGTGGTTTGGAAGAGGCTCCAAGGTGGCAATCGGGCGAGAAGTTGTTGAGGACCGCTGACGAGGCTGTAGGGCTCTCCAGACCAGACTGGTCGATGGGGGATCTTGACTCCGTCATGGAGTAGGAGATGGCTCAGGAAGTAGTCGTGAGCCTTGCTCGTCCGAGGGATCGGGAGGCTCTCGCCCAAGAGACCACTAATTCATGTTTCCTTTATTTCTCTCAAGGGCCCGTACTGGTAAGTGTTCAAGCATTTCGCATTGTAAGTGTAACCATTCCTCGCTAACTTTCTGAGTTTTCCCCACATTTCTCTCTGTATGGTGCTGAGATGAGGAGGCAGTATGAGCACTTGCTCGACCTAGCAGATCGGAAGGCAGAATGGTACAAGAAGAGATGACAGGATGAACACGAGCGCGTCGAGGCCTTAAAGAAGAAAGCGAAGGAATTGGAGAAGAAGCCGACGAAACCAGAGGATGACCCGGGTGAAGAACGATCTGCCTACAGGGCGTTATTGAACGAGAAAGATGCGCTGGAGCACCAGTTGGCCGAAGCCCGGTTGGAGTTAGTGGGTGATGCAGATGAAATCGTCGATGGTGAGGAGCGTGGTTTCAATCAAGCCGTCGAGCGCATCCGATGGGAATACCCCTATATCGGCCCCGGCCATCTAGAATATGGTCCAGAGTTTGTTACTTCTCCCGTGACTCCTCGCGCAATTCCCTTCGACCTAGGTGTCGGTCCTGCTCATGGGGCCTTTGAAGATGTAAGTAGTGAACACATTCGTTCAGCCTCGCCGGGGGTTTCTCCCTCGACCCCCGCCGAGATTCCTTTGGAATTGGGATCAGATGTTAGATCTACTCCCGGGGTCGTAGGAGGGGTCGATGCTCGTTCGGCTTCGGGGGAGGAGCCCCCTTGCCTTAGCTTTCATTTTTCATTGTGTTTTGCTGAAAGCGGATTGACCACCGCCTATTGTACCCAATTATTTTTTCTAAAATGATAAGGACTTTTTTTAATGAAGCCTTGATTTTGATTTGAACTTTGAAATTCCCTAATGATCCTTCGGGGTCGGATCATCATCTTGGGTGGAGGTGTTAAAGCCTCGGATCCTATTTGTGATCGAGACCATGTAGGAGTTTGAATGTCTGGGCAACAAAGGCTCAGAGTGGGATCTCGAAGGGTTTCGCTGACGGGGAATCCAACGGTCTAGGGACCCACATGTTCCTTGCTTGCCACGTGAGTGCACATTATTCTATGTCTCTTTCATGCCTATGCATTGCTTTCTCCCGCCTGCTCTCCTTTCACAATTTTCCTTTGTTGCCTTCGCTATCCCCTTATCAATTCTATTCTTTTTCAGTCATGGTTTCTGACGCACATTTGATGGAAAGGTGAATAGCCAGGAAGGCCGAGAAGGAGGCGGCCGAGGCTAAGGCCTCTGTAACACCTCGAATTTCATTTGCATGTAATTCGTAGCACAACAGGATCTTTTACTTTAAATTCGTACAATTTTAGAAGAATTTAAGACTTTTCATTATACAACATTGTTCTGTTACAAAATACACACTAGAAGTTACAACAAAGAAATATACAACATTCAACAATTTTAATCTGGAAGTAATCATCAGTATCAATTCATCTTTGTGCCCCTTGCTAATCCAAGTCCTACACTGGAAAACTGTGGGCACGTCAGTTGCATACAACTGATGCAATGCTATAATATAGTGATTCTCTTACTTTAGCAAACACAAACTTGAATGCACAATAAAGTGTGAAAAGTGACTATCATAAACATGTCAGTGTATGATATGACTCAATGCCTAATACAGATGTTTACACTACGATGACACTAATGCATACTTGTTCGGATTCTATGCATCTCATACTGCATAGGTCCGAGGGCAAGCTTTTAATGTACTCCACATTATAGGGTTTACATCACACGCCATGCAACCTAACCTAATGAATATACTCCAATGCGTAGTCACCGAGGAGTCGCACCCCCAGGATATTAGAACTTACTAGCATACCCCTAGCCCACCTCAGTGGATTTACCGGAAGTATCAGCCACGAACCTTAGCAAGTCGATCTCCCGTAACTACGAACCAGGCCTACCCCTAGCCCACCTCAGTAGATTTACCGGGCGTATCTTGTCCGTCCCGAATATTCCTAGGAACTGCAGTCTCTTTATCGGCCTTTTCGATGATAGAAGGATATACACCTAGCCCATATACATGGATTTACCGGGCATATTCCTCGATCTCGAACCCCTAGGAGCTGCATATTCTTTACCGGACATGTTCGTCGTTGTTTCTATCATATCTTCTTCTAGTGCCTATCCTTAAGTTTAAATATAATCATCACAACCTAGAGCTAGCTTACCCTACCGGACTTAAATCAATACATGAGAAACATTAGCCCTATCACGCTCCGCTTCCGAAAAAGGAATACGTAATACGGATACGTGACTAAGTCCAGCGAATAATTTTCATCATCCATAAGCTGTCAGGATCTTTACAACATTTCACAAGAATAACAGGAAGTAAACAAGGAGAAATCAACCATGCATGCTTGAATGAATCATTATACCAACAGAATTTACTTGGCACAAAGTTTAATAATCTCAAATAAATCAGATCTGGAATAAGTCAATAATTATGGGTCATACTGCCCAACACAAAATAATCCATGTAGCAAATATATTTATTCAAGAATAGCAGGAAAGTAAATTATAGCAAGAACTCCAGCAACTAGAATCTCAGATCACCTACTCCATTAGGCAGCTGATCATCATAATCTGTAATTTAATAAATTACAGGAAAAAGAAAGAGAAACAAAATGCCCGTCAATACAAGTTATGGGCCGCTTGTAGTGCAGGCACAAGTACAGGAAAAGATAAACAAATATAAAGTAATAGCGAAAGCAAACATAGCATGGAATAGATATGGCAACAAAATATAACAACTAGCATGAATCATGAACATAATCAAGTAATATGGAGAGATAACAGGTGTATATAACATGTGACAGGTAACATGTATCATGCACGCAAGTGAACATGTAACAGGTATTATGTCAAGTCAAGTCTTGAATTTATTTCTATCTACGTAGCACTTCATGCGTCTCAGGTTTTACCACATGGTTGCTACTTACATGCAAATTATATTTAGATCTAGTGGTGGGTTTCTATAGGGTCGTGTACTCAGGCGTCATGTAGCAGGTAGCAGGAACAGGTTCATGAATTAGACAGGTACACGAATCAACCGATTCATGCATCAACAGGTTCATGAATCAACAGGTGATAGGTACATGAACCAACAGGTTCATGCATCAAAGCGTAAAGTACAACAGGTTCACGAATCCACAGATTCATGAATCAAACATAAAGTGCATCAGGTTCATGTATCAACATGAATCAAACATAAAAAATGGGAAACACGGGCCCCCTTCTGAGTACACATAACTATATTGTCCACTACTAAGGTTTTTCCCTTAACCCCGACTTGATTACTTGTTATTATTATTAATAGGCATTTATGTGCACAAAATAGATGTAGAATAACATGGAATGAACAAGTAACAGGTTCAGGTCGGAAGATAAATATGCACATATGATAGACAATACATAACAGGATAGGACAATGAAAATTCTAGTTCAGGATAGCAAGACAGTACTGCACCAAATCTGGGATTCCCGTTGCCACAAACATGCAAATCTGGATCCGTCAGAAAATCTGGAAAATAGACTCTCGGCCGAATCCATCAAATATATATAAGTCGTATGGTATTTTAGAAAAACAGAACTCAAAACAGACTTGTATCCAGAAAACATGTTCAGCCAGAAATCAGAAATTTGTATTCATAATCAGGAAAACGGCATAAAAACTTACTGATTAAATCCAAGAAAAATATGGGGTATTCCCTAGTACTTTTATTATCAGAAAATAAAGTTTCATAATTTTCCAATATAGATAAAATAGTCAATTAAAATCAGCAAGTAGCAAGATGCAGCAGATTTGTAAATCTGGAATCATAAACACAACAGTACTTAAACAACAATAGATTACAAAATATAAATTGAAATCTAGATCCATCCAAAGGGTGATAAAATAGATACAATAGGCTATATTTCATATTCACGAAGTTTTTATAAAAAGCAATTAGAATCAGGTCGAAATTAGGTTTCTTTACAGAACAGCACGAAATTTCTGCAAGTAAAGTAGTTGTTTGCAAGTATAGAATAGTTTATAAAAGTTATCAATTAAATCCAAAACAATTAGGGGTTAATCCCAATCAGGTCTAGTTGTACTCAGCAAAAAATTGGATCAAAATATATCTTTAACATAAGTATAAAAATAAATAACCCTACAGAATTCATATAAATCAGAATCTGGAATTTTCTACACATCTGTAGTAAAACAACAATAACTTGCAACTCACAAATCGAAATTGAGATATGTCAGAAATTCTAGAAAGTAGAAAGAATTCTCTATAATTCATATTCACAAATAATTTTCATATACTGAACAAAAACGGGGTACAACAAAAACAGAATTTCCTTTATGCATAAAATCAACATATATCATATGAAACTCATCCAAATCATAACAAACGAGAAATATGGTGTACTAGATGTCCAAGCAACATGGTATAGGGTATTTAGCAAGTCTACAACAAGTTATACTATGACTAACACAAGCAAGCATACGACATCATACGAACAACATGCATGTATACATCAAGAAGTGATTATCTCTAAATTATTTCATGTCGTGTCTGTAATGAGATAACTACGGGCAGATCAACACATAGAGACAAGATATAACATGGGTTTTGCACAAGAATTGTCTCTAGAACACAAATACACTATAGGCAGTATTTAGTACTTGTATATGCAAACAGAAATTATACAAGTAACTTGCCTTAAATGCCGACGAAAATGATGAAACAAGAACAAGAATAATGGGAATGGATTCCCGGGCACGAACTCAACTAAAAACGAACCACGAACACATGATCACAATGAGATCCAACACACGCACACAAGAGAGAGGGAGCCAGGGTGTGCACTGCAAGAAGGAGACGACGACGGCCAAGAGCGACGCGGTGGTAGCGCTCACTACTGCCGGTTGTTGCTGCCGAAGGGGACACATCACGGCATGCAGGGGCATCGGGTGATGTTTTCACTGCGTCGTCGAGAGGAGCAGAGGGCGCACATGGGACGACAGATGGGGCTGTTGCGGTGTCGCGACTGAAGGAGGGCGGCATTGCGGTGCGTCGGGTGCTGTCGTCGTCGAGGCACTGCAGGGGGTCGCCGGAGGGAAGGAGACAGGAGGGCTAGGGTTAAGGGATCGGGAGAGGAGCACAGGGTTGCGGCTGAATAGGGTTAACAGAAGTGGGGGAGGGGGGAGGTATATATATTTGTATAGGGTGATTAGATTAGGGTTTGGAGTTGATGGGTAACGGGTTGAGGGAATATTGGGTATGGGTTTTAGTTGGATTATAGGGTATCAAGATCCAATAGGGATTTTGAATAGGATTTATAACTAATGAAGTGGGAACAAAATGAACAAAATAAAATATGACATAAACAATTATAGAATAGGGCTCAAAATAATAGCTCGAATAATCAGAGACGAAACAATAGGAGACAATAGAATCAAGAAACTCAAGTAAGAAGACGACAAATCAAATAAATGGATATATAGAAAATGAAGATCCAATATACGGTCCAAAAAGAGATACAATGTGAATAAATACACAAAAGAAAAATACACCAAAAAATACATAAAATGAAAAATAGGGGTTACTAGCCCACACTGGCTACTTCTCAAATTTCTTTATTCACAAATTGTCAGTTACTAAGGGTCTGGCATAGCCTCTAGATTCCAACAATCATATCAATAATAGAGATCAATTAGGTTACATCTAACCTCAATAAAACATTTCATTCATTACCCATCATTTTTTCTATATCCACTTTCTTTATGTTTAAAGATAATGAAGTATTCAACTTCCCATAAAATCACTTGATAACAATTTCTTGGTTAATCAACCAAGCTCATTCACTTTAGTAATTCTCAGTGTTCTTTTTATGAATACAACCCTTTCCATGTTTATCTACACTTCAAGTATGTTTCTTGATACAAAAATCCCTTTTTAAGATTCAGATCACTACTTAATACAAAACTCTTTAGGATTAATCTCTAGAAGTTTCTTATTTTCATCTCATAATTATGCTTTGATTTTATTATAAACCAGCTCTTAAAATCTTTAGTCATGTACATTTTATTTTAAAACTTGGATTCAAACTCATCTAATACATGAATATGACTTTTAAATCCTCAAAATATATCTTAGAATAATGTGAAATTATTCTCAAGTGTTCCAATAATCTTCTAAGACATTTCTATGAAATTTCCCAATTTTTTAAAACATGAAAATTGATTTATCTAATTTTTATATAAATATTTGTACTCATTACCAATAAAAATTGCTTGTATTCGTTATCGTGTTTATAATTCATCTCATTTCCATAGATTTCAATTAATTTATTATGTTTGAAGGACTAAGATTTTTTGATGCAAAAGGTGAAGATTTTTGGTAAAAATCAACAAACAAAACAAGGAGAATAGTTTATTAATTTTTATTAATTTGTTGAATTTTAAATTTTACAATTTGGCCATGTGAAAAGCAAAATATAAATTTTAAATTGCCAATAGAGGTGAAAGTGCAATAAACAATTTTAAAAGGGTTTAATTGAACTAATATGATTTTAAGTTTGTTTAATTAATTTAAACTAATTAATTTTATTTTTATTTTTATTTTTAAATTCTAAAATCTGATTTTATTTTGTGTGTATGCAGCATGTACTTCAAGAAGAGAAAGAGAAGAAAAAGAAGCAAGAAATAAAGAACAAATCACATAAGAAAATAAATAAATGAAGAAGAGGGGGTTTTCTGCAAAAATAAATCCTAAATCTCCCTTCCGTGCTCCAATAAATACAACTAAAAAAGAAGCAGTAGAGGCACTCCATACGAGAGACCGAGAGGTAATTTGTGATTTAGAACAATAAACTTAAACATCATTGATTGAGCGAAATTAGAGATGATTTACCGCGATTGATGTAACTATAAAGAAATCCATAGAACTTAATGAGTCTTCAATTAATTAAATTTGCATAGAGATATGGCAAACTGTTAGTTGGAGATATTTTTGGTGTTGTTCGAGAGAAAGCTAGCATTGAATAATTTTGGGATTTTGGTCTACAACTTGGAAAAATAATCTTTTTATTCACATGGAATTATAAATTGTGTTTGATTAACTAGGTGAAATCAAAAGCCCAAGAATTAATTTTGCAATTAATAAACAACAAAATTTCAGATTCCGCTCCTTTAAATTAGTTTAGTTAGTTCTTTACATTAATTTAATTTAATTGCTTTCTTTATTGAATTTCAATTTTCCAAATAGTAGTTAATCTAGTAATTTCGGTACTCGATAAAATAATTATTCCTTATGGGTTCGACACTCTTTTCACTTATCTATACTACTTGTTACGATTTTGTACACTTGCAAATAATTCACATCAAGTTTTTGGCGCAGTTGCTGGGGAACTAGTTGTTCTTTTATTGATATTGAAAATTGTTAGATTACTAGGTTTGCCCGTTGACACGTGCCTACGGCACGTCTTCGGAACGATGCACCTTGTTTGATCATATAAAATAGTTTTGGAGGTCCAGCAAATTAATTGAAGTAGCAAACATATTATATGAGAAACTTTTGGGGTCTGGCAAAAAACATATTCTATGACTTTTTTTTATTTTTTCGAATTATTTTTAAAGTTTTTAAGTTTTAAAAAAAATTAGTTTTTAATTTTTTTTAATTTTTTAAACCTTTTAAATAGAAAAGGAAGGGAAAGAGAGAGAGAGAAAAATTAAATAAATATATGAGTTGTTTTGAGTGGGGGATTTGAATTTGAGTTTTGGGGGGAAACTTTTGGAGGGAAAATATGTTTTGTGAGGTTAGATCTGGACCTTTGATTTTTTAGGAGATTGAAGGAGAGCCACTTGATAGCTTTCTTTGTGTTTTATTATATAGATTACTAGTTTGGATTTTTATTTATTTTTTATTTTTAATTATTATTTTTCCTCTTTATTTTCTTTTGACTTACTTTTATTTATTTTTTAGTTTTTCTATTTTTTTAATACTTATATTTCAGGACATACAAGTACATTATCATGACGAACAATGAGGAAAACAGGGCTTTGAGAGATTATACTATGCCCTCAATTCATGGATCAACAAGCATAAAGTGGCCTGCAATTGAAGCAAACAACTTTGAAATTAAACCAGCAATTATTCAGATGATTCAACAGACTGTTCAATTTTGGGGACTATCGCACGAGGATCCTTATGTTCACATTGCAAACTTTCTAGAAATTTGTGACACTTTCATGCACAACGGAGTATCAGATGATGCAATTCAATTGAGACTCTTTCCTTTTTCACTAAGAGATAAGGCGAAGGCTTGGCTAAATTTTCTACCACATGGTAGTATTACTACTTGGGAGGGATTTGCACAAAAATTTCTAGCTAAGTATTTTCCGCCGGCAAAGACAGCGAAGCTAAGAAATGATATTACCACATTCTCTCAATTTGAGACTGAGTCTTTGTATGATGCATGAGAGAGGTACAAAGAGTTATTGAGAAAGTGTCCTCATCATGAACTACCGAAATGGCTGCAAATTCAAATATTCTATAATGGTTTGAGAGTTACAGATCGATCTATGGTTGACGCGGCAGCTAGATGTGCACTAATGAGAAAAACTCACGAAGCAGCCTATGAACTTTTAGGGGAGATGACATCTAATAGTTACCAGTGGTCTTCCGAGAGAACAATGCCAAGAAAAGTGGCTGGAGTTTTTGAACTTGATCCTATTACTATTTTAACTGCACAAATTGATATTTTATCTAAATAATTAGGTCATATGAATGTTGATTCTATTCAAACTAATATGATTTGTGATTTTTGTGCAGGAAATCACTCAAGTACAGATTGCCAAGTGGGGAACCCATTTGCACACCCATAGTCCTATCAAGCAAATTACGTATCCAATTTTTAACATCAAAATAATTCTTATTCGAACACGTATAATCCAGGATGGAGAAACCACCCCAACTTTTTAGGGAAAAACAATCAAGGAGCAATTAGACCAGCTCAAAATTTTCCACACCAAGAAAAGAAGCCGACACTTGAAGAGATGTTCAAGCAACACATGCAGAAGACAGATTTGGCAATCCAAAATGTTGCAATTTCAACTTCAACTTCAATTCGCAATCTTAAGGTTCAAATTGGTCAAATTTCAAATATTCTTAATGAAAGAACGACAGGAACATTACCAAGCAACACAGTGGTTAATACCAATGAGCATGTCAAAGCAATAACACTAAGAAGCGGGAGGACAATTGAGAAACTATAAGAAGAAAATGGCGAACAAAATGTGGTTGAAAAGGAAGATGATTAAGAACCAATTGTGGATGTACAAACACAGCATGAGCAAGTAATATTTGATGTTTTTAAATCCATGAAATTTTTTGCCGAAGAACAGTCGTGTTTTTCAGTGAAACAGATTTAATTGTGGGAGAGAAACATAGTGCTGAAATTGAAAAGTTACCTATAAAAGTATGTCCAACAAATTCAGCAACTCTTGAAACTGAAAAAGAAATTTTTTTAGAATGTGTTATATATTTGGATGCTGCACAATCTATTCATCCATTTTCTCAGCAGAAATTCAAAGAGGCATGGATATCAAAGACGTCATCATCAAGAAAGAAACGACTCAAACTAGAGCTTGAACCTAATCCACACCTGAAGAGAAGTATTAGAAAAGATGTTTTGATGTTTTTGGATCTTGGCGTCACATAACCATCGCAGCTATCATGTCTGGCTGAAGACTTAAAACTTAGCGCTTCTTGGGAGGCAACCCATGTTTTTATTTACTGCATTTAGATTTGATTTTTCTTTTAGTTTATTATAATTTTAAATTTTGATTTTATTTTGTAGGACTGCATAAGTTTGGAAGTCGCTAGACGGAGCTGTTTTCTACACCTACATTGATGGCTATTTTTTAGCAGGATGGAGACAGAATCTGAAAAGTGTTTCAAAGAGCGATTGTAGAAAATTACTTAGCTTTCTAGAACAAAATAAATCAGGCCATTTTAACACCTACAGCTCTAGATATCGCTGAAACAATGAACGTCGCACGTGCAGAATTTTAACATGAATCAGGGAAGAAATTCTGAACTTTTTGCATTCTTTTTATTTTTCCTTTTCCTTTCCCATTGAGGACAATGTGATATTCAAGTTTGGGAGAAGGGGTAAAAATTTATTTATTTTATTTATGTATATTTGAAAGAAAAACAAAACAAAAATAGATTGCAATTAGGCTTACCATTACACTTTTGACTTCTTTATTGTGCTAAAGCATTGAAATATATATTTTTTAGGATAGACAATATCTTATAAACCAAGATTAGGCATTCTTATTTACTTTAGGATTATTGGATTTCTAAATTCGTTACACAATTTGTGACAGTCATGCGATTATACATAAAAAAAAAATGTGATGTTTTTTCTTGTGATTATTCCCTTTGATCTAGTCCCAAACAGTGTTTAAGTAAATAGAGTAATAATGAATATATATATAAATATATATATATATATATATATGAATAAATTCTATCTACTCCAATGTTTTGAGTTGCTTAGTAACTAGGGGTATTCATCACCAATGTTTACTTTTACGTCAAACGACAACTTGAAATATGAGTATGCAAAGAACTCTAAGCTTGTGACTTGTTGAGTAACCAGGTGAATTCATCACAAATGTTTGCATTCGAGTCAAAAGGCAAGTGATAACTTAGAGAAGAAGAAAAAAAAACTCGAGTTTGCTACTCGGTTTGTAGTAGTGAGAAGGGGTAATCACAGAATGAGTTATTGCATGATATAATTACATCAATTGCATGACAAATATGATTGAGTTGGGAATTATGTATGAATAATTGCACTGGAGAAAGTGAGTATGCTTAATTTTAGTTTATTTGCTATTGTTTATATTTTTAATTGAAATTTTGGTGCTTGCATAATGAGATATCTTGGTGTGATGAGTTGAGCCTATTATTGATTATTGTTCTTTTATTCATGGTTTTACTTTTTGCTCGACGACAAGCAAAATCTTAATTTTGGGGGTATTTCATTTATCTAATTTTTATATAAATATTTGTACTCATTTACCCATAAAAATTGCTTGTATTCGTCTATCTTGTTAATTCATCTCATTTCCATAGATTTCAATTAATTAATTATTTTTGAAGGAATAAGATTTTTTTGATGCAAAAAGGTTTAGATTTTTGGTAAAAATCAACAAACAAAATAAGGAGAATGATTTATTAATTTTTATTGATTTTTTGAATTTTAAATTTTACAATTTGGCCATGTGAAAAGCAAAATATAAATTTTAAATTGCCAATAGAGGTGAAGGTGCAATAAACAATTTTAAGAGGATTTAATTGAACTAATATGATATTTAGTTAGTTTAATTAATTTAAAATAATTATTTTTATTTTTATTTTTATTTTTATTTTTAAATTCTAAAATCTGATTTTATTTTGTGTGTATGCAGCACGTACTTCAAGAAGAGAAAGAGAAGAAAAAGAAGCAAGAAATAAAGAGCAAATCACATAAGAAAATAAATAAATGAAGAAGAGGGGGTTTTCTGCAAAAATAAACCCTAAATGTCCCTTTCGTGCTCCTATAAATACAACTAAAAAAGAAGCAGCACAGACACACCATACGAGAGAGGTTGAGCGACGGTTACCTTGATAAAAAAAAATAATAATAATAAAAGAAAGGGGTGAAACGAAATCCAAAGAGAGAGAGAAGGTCTGACGCTCGCTAACGTCGCCTCTGTATAGCGGCGAGACCCACGACCAGACGAAAGGCAAGAACAGGAGACGGGACGTGGCTCTGTGTGACTCCAGGTCACCTCAGCGCTCGCAACTCCAAGATGAAGTAGCAGAAGGAAATGTTGACGTGGCGCCTCTTCTGATCTACTGGTGCGCACTTCGGGACATGACAGAGGACAAGATACAGGCACTGACTTCGAGACGAAATGATAGAGGACAGAGAGGAGAGAGACTGACAAAGAAGCACTGTTTGGGCGCTGATTTCGAGGCGTTCAGTTTGCAATTTTTCTTTTACAAAAACAGTCTTTATGTATCTCTTTTCTTCTTATAATTTTACTATTCAATCCAAGACAGTATTTGTTAGTTGCAAATTTATTATGAACTAATTTGTTTTTCTAGGGTTTTGATGTAGCCTAATTTTGATAACACAATTTTTTATTCTATATTATTTTTTTATTTTTCCATAGTTGTATGTTTAATTTTTGTTCTTAATGCTTACAATTGTTTGGCCAACTTTTGTATGATTTATTGGATCGTGGAGAAACCGAGAGGTAATTTTTGATTTAGAACTATAAAATTAAATACTATTGATTGAGCGAAATTAGAGATGATTTACCGTGATTGATGTAACTATAAAGAAATCCATAGAACTTAATGAGTCTTCAATTAATTAAATTTGCATAGAGATATGACAACCTGTTAGTTGGAGATATTTTTGGTGTTGTTCGAGAGAAAGCATTGAATAATTTGGGGATTTTGGTCTACAACTTGGAAAAATAATCTTTTTATTCACATGGAATTATAAATTGTGTGAGATTAACTAGGTGAAATCAAAAGCCCTAGAATTAATTTTGCAACTAATAAACAACAAAATTTCAGATTCCGCTCCTTTAAATTAATTTAGTTAGTTCTTTAGATTAATTTAATTTAGTTGTTTTCTTTATTGAATTTCTATTTTCTAAATAGTAGTTAATCTAGTAATTTCGGTACTCGATAAAATAATTAGTCCTTGTGGGTTCGACACTCTTTTCACTTATCTTTACTACTTGTTGCGATTTTGTACACTTGCAAATAATTCACATTAAAAATCCACAAAATAAAAATAAAAACTAAAATGTGTTCAACCGGAACCCGAGAGCCAACAACAAGCCAAACCGCAACTCAAACCGATGAGCCACTCGCGGTTTGTGTTATAAGGCTCTCTAAGTTCTTTTGTACTCCCGAAGTGTTAATTGATAAATTTCCACAAAAATTAAAAGAAGCAGAGACCCCCCCTCCCCCCAGGTTTCGAACCCGTGACCAGAGAAACCCCAAGAGCGCAACATGTGGCAGCGCCAGGTGCACTGGCACCTGCACTAGCCACAGGAGCCAAACTCCAATACTAATAGGATATGAGTTTAAAACTTTTTAACTCCACTCTCTGTTTATTCTCATTTTTAACTCTTTCAACTATTTTTGTTTTCTATTGTTTTTTTCACGGTCTGCTTCCCAAAAAGAGAATACGGAATACAGATACGTGACTAAATCCAGCGAATGACTTTCACCGTTCATAAGCTGTCAGGATCTTTACAACATTTCACAGGAATAATGAAGAGATAACAAGGAGGAACCAACCACACTTGCATGAATAAATCAATATACCAACAAATTTACTTGAAAAAAAGTTTAATAATCTGAAATAAACCAGATCTGGAACAAGTTATAAATTCTGGGACAAACTGCCAAATAAAAAATAATCCAAGTAACAATACATTTATTCAAAAGCAACAGGAAAGTAAATTGTAGCAAGAACTCTAGCCAGCTAGAATCTTAGATCACCTACTCCATCGGGCAGCTGGTCACCAAAGTCTGCAATTTAATAAATTGCAGGAAGACGAAAAAGAAATAAAACGCCCGTCAATGCAAGTTACGGGCCACTTGTAGTGCAGACACAAGTACAGAAAAAATAAACAGATATAGGGTAACAACAGAAACAAACATAGCATGGAGTAAATATGAAAGAGTAAAACAGAATGTCTAACATGAATCAGAAAACAGAATCAAGTAACATGTTGTGCTAACAGGTACAGGTAATATGTAACAGATATCAAGTATCATGCAAATAGGTAAACAGATAACAGATGTCAGGTGTCATGCAAACAGATAAACAGATAACAGATGTCTGGTAGCATGTAACAGGTGTCATGTTATGTCAAATCTTGTATTTATTTCTATCTAGGTAGCACTTCATGCGTCCCATCCATTTACCACATGGTTGCTACATTCAAACAAGTTTGCATTCAGATTTCACAGTGGATTCTATAGGTTATGTACTCGGATATTCACAGGATTACAAAACTTGATCGGTAAACTTGATCGGTAACATGTAACAAACTTGGTCGGTAAACTTGATCGGTAACATGTAATTAACTTGGTTGGTAAATTTGATCTAACTTAGTCGGTAACTTGGTCGGTAACAAGTCATACGGGAAACATGGGTCCCCTTCCGAGTACAGGCTCCTATATTGTCCACTGCTAGATCGTTCCCTTAAATCCCAGGTTGTTCTTATTATTATTATTATCAAACAGGTATATATGTTCATAAAACAAGGCAAGAATAACATGGCAAGAACAAGGGACAGGTTCAGGTGGGAACATAAACATGTACATGTGAAAGACAACTCATAAAGGATTAGGACAACGAAAATTCTAGTTCAGGACAGCAAGACAGTACTGCACCAAATCTGGAATTTCCGTTGCCACAAATATGCAAATATGGATCCATCAAAAAATTTGAAAAATAGACTTTCGGCCGAATCCAGCACATATTTATAAGTCATATGGTATTTTACAAAAACAGGACTCAAAACATAATTGTATCCAGAAAACATGTTCAGCCAGAAATCAGAAGTTTGTATTTATAAACAGGAAAACGGCATAAAAACTTACTGATTAAATCCAAAAAAATCTGGGGTATTCCCTAGTATGTTTAGTATCAGAAATATAATTTCATAATTTTTCAACATAGATATTATAGTCAAATAAAATCAGGACACAGCAAGAGACAGAAATTTTGTAAATTTGAAACTCTGAACACAGCAGTACTAAAATAGCAATAGATTACAAAGTATAAATCAAAATCCAGATCTGTCAAAAAGGTGATAAAATAGATACCGTAGGATACATTTCATATTCACAAGGTTTTTATCAACAACAAATAGAATCAGGTTGAAATTTAGGTTTTTTATTGAACATCATGAAAATTCTGCAAGTATAGTAGTTGTTTGGAAGCATAGAATAGTTTGTAAAGGTCATTAATTAAATTCACAAAAATTAGGGGTTAATCCCAATCAATTCTAGTTGTACTCAGCAAAATATTGGACCAAAATATTATTTTTAACATCAGTATAAAAATAAATAACCATAAAAAATTCATATAAAACAGAATTTGGAATTTTCTACACCTCTGTAGTAAAAGCAATAACTTGCAACTCATAAATCGAAACTGAGATCTGTCAAAAATCTGGAAAGTAGGCAGAATTCTCTATAATTCATATTCACAAATAATTTTCATATACTGATCTTAATAGGCTCTAAAATACTGAACAAAAACAGGGTAACAACAACAAGGACAGAATTATTCTTCATGCATAAAAATCAACTAGTTCATATGTAACACCTCCAAATCATAACAAAATGCGAAATATGATATACTAGGTGTCCAAGCAACATGATATAGGGTGTTTAACAGATCTACAACAGGATATACTACCAGTAACATGTCAAGCATGCAAGATTCATACAACAACTAATGGGTCACAACCAACATACATATATGCAACAGAGATTAATTAGGTCTAAGTCTAAATTTCATGTCATGTGTGTAATGTGAAAACTATGAAAAAATCAACACATATGGACAAGATCTAGCAGGATTTTTATGAGAATAGATCTTGAAGCAACTACACTACAGGCGGTATTTAGTACTTGTATATGCAACAAAAAGAATACAAGTTACTTGCCTTGAAATTGATGACGGAAATGATGAGGAGACGAGAATAATGGGAACGGATCCCGGGCACGAACTTAATACCAACGAACGGATCTTGAACAAGATGATCATGAACCCAATCGAACAGCTAGATCTAAGAGATCAAGATCAAGATGTTGATGATGATCATGAAGAAGATCCAATAGTCAGAATTCAAATCATCAAGATTTGATGGACTTGATGATCAATCAAGAGGATCAATGGCCAGAAAAGCATGATGATGATAAAGTTGATCAAGAGGAGATCGACAGTTGATATGGCTTAATCATCCAAACATAGCCAGGGGCGGTGTGCTCTGCGATGGGTGGTCGGCGGACAATGGGTAGCACGATGGACGGGACTGGCGGTGACAGGGGTCGGCATAGCGGCGCTGGCTGGCATCGCTGCTGATGTTGCTGCTGACTTCAAAAAAGGCAGGGAAGGGAAGAAACACAGCACGGGCTACTGTGTTGTGTTGTCTTCTATCGTCGGAAGAAGAGAACGAGAACGGTAAAGCGGCATGGCGACGTGAGCGACGGCGGCCAGGGAACAGCGACCAAGGGTCGTCGCGCTGGCGTCGATGGGTTCTGTCACTGCTCGGGAGGAATAGGGAGAGAGGGTCGTCGTTGCGGTTGCGGCTGGCATCGGGCTTCGACAGGACGAGGAGGCGAAGGTGGATGGTGGGTTGCGGAGAAACAAAGGAGGCAGAGAGGATGATGAATAGGGGAGGGGTTTAGCGTCGGGATATAGTTAGTAGTATATTAGGGTTTAGGTGACGGGTGTTAACAGGTATATATAGGATTAGGTTAACGGGTAGGATATAATGGGTATTGGGTTAGGGTATAATGGGTTTTAATGGATCCAAATAGGAAAAAAATAGGGTTTAAGGGTTATAGGGTTTAAAGATCCACAAGAAATAGAAATAGGGTATTATACGGATCCAATAAAATATAGGATGATCCAATTAATGAGACAGGAAATAAATAAATAAATAAAATAGGACATGAACAATTTATTAATGAGAATAAAAAATAATAGCCCGATCAACTAGAGATAAAACAATAGGCAGACAATATAATCAAGAAGAACAATTTAAAGGTGACAAACAAATAGATGAATATATTGAGAATGAAGATCCAATACATGGTTCAAAAAGGAGTGGGAGAATACAAAATGAATAAATACTCAAAAAGAAAAAAAAAATATCCAAAATACAGAAAATGAAAAAAAGGGGTTACAATTTTCCATCATAATTAATACTAAATCATCTTTCTAAATTTCCAAAAATGCTTCTTCACTAATTTTATCTATATTAAAGTGAAGTTATACACAATTAATTCTAAATGGTAATTTTTTTAGAGCTTTTATACACCCATGCTTACATTGTAAAATTGTCTACCCTTTATAACAAATTAGCATGATTATACTTATTTTCTTGTAGCCATTATTCCTAATTCATGAAAAATCTCACCTCTCCATTAACCCTTAATTGTACATGAAATTTAACAACTTTTTGCACATATACAATTTGTATACATGATTTAATCATGACATACTTCCATATGCCTAACAATAATACAACATACTCTAAATTGACAACATAACAATTTTATATT
The DNA here is from genome assembly GCA_017893485.1 of Hemerocallis citrina. Classification (NCBI taxonomy): domain Eukaryota; kingdom Viridiplantae; phylum Streptophyta; class Magnoliopsida; order Asparagales; family Asphodelaceae; genus Hemerocallis; species Hemerocallis citrina. Next base: position 67,062,179 of record CM030366.1, read on the forward strand.
GAATCTTTCAACTAGCATGCATTATTTCTCATATTTCATTACTACAAAAAATTCTAGATAACAACACAACATGCATCACAAAAGTAACTAGAGAACTCATACCAATTTTCAATTTCAAGCATAATCTACCTAGGCATGCAATCTACACAATTTAGAAAGTAAAAGAGACACCCACCTCTTTCTTGATGCAAATTGCAAATAGACTCCTAGAAATTTGCTCCAAAGCTCCAATAAAATCTGGCCTTCTCCTCCTCTAAGAAAAACTGAACCTTCTCTCCTTGCAAAATCCGAACTCCCTCTTCTCTCTTCTCTTTTAATTTTTCTTTGATCTTTAGTGCATTGTTCATGTTTAAAGGACGGGTATTTATAGGAATATTGTGTGGTTGAGATGACTCCCACCACTCAAATAACTCCCCACCTTCTCACAACTCTCTCCCACTCTCTCCACTCCATTTCAAGGTCGGCCAACACTCCATCTAGTACACAACACGTGCACCCTATATGCACACACTTCTCATTCTATTATTAATTGTTATTAAATTAAAAGTAGGTGTATGTTACATGAAAAGTGTACTAGACTTAAAAGTGTTCATTTAAGTGTAGAATTAAACATGGGCTTCTCTTTTTGTAATTTTTTTTTTAGTGGACCTCAAAATAGATTTAGGACTAATGGGTTTAATTAAAATAAATAATACAAGCGTGACAAATAAATTAGAAGAAAAATGTGCATGACTCTTAGAAATTTTAGGGACTAAAAATGCATAAAATTTTACTTGCAATGCACGCAAAATATTAAAATTTAATTTTTCTGGAATGTTATAGGCCAGAGCTGAGGCCGATGCTAAGGCCAAGGCTGACCCTCGAGCCGAGGCATGGGCAAAGACCAAGGCAGAAGTGGAGAAGAAGACGGTCAAGGGGAAGGACAAGTTGGACGAAGCAGAGACTGCAATGACCGAGGACCCCCAGGGAAAGAAAACCAAGGGAGGATCTTCAAAGCGCTCCCACTCTCCTTCTGTAGTTGTGCCTCTGCAGTGGAAGAAGGGCAATGATGTTGATAGAGATGGCAACCAGGCCGAGTTGACCCGCGACTCGCCCACTCAAACTTAGCCCGCAAAGAGGTGGTTCGGGTCTGGGTCGAAATCGTAGGTCGATCCGGGTCGACCCTGGTTGCAAATTTCAGAGACCCACCCCGCTCGACCCGGCTCGTGAACCCGTTGACCAAGTCAAACCCGCCCGCAACCCGCACACTTGACCCACGGGTTTGGACCTGTTTGACCTGAATGGGTCAAACGTGGGTCGAACGGTTCAAAACAGAGCCAGGTCGGCTATTTTTTTTTTGTTTTTTTTGTTTTTGTTTTTTGTTTTTTTTGTCCCCCCTATAAATACCCCCTTAATTCAATCTAAAAATTTTCTCACCTGACTATCTTACTCTCTCTACTACTACTACTCAATTCAATCTCAATTGAATCAAGTTTTTCAACAAAGAACCAAGCAACAAAAATGTGAAAATTTTTAGTAGTATCGAATTGTGTTGATTCAACTCCCATCTACGTTTACTTCACCTCCTCCAACAAAGAAGCTCTCTCTCTCTCTCTCTTTTTCAAGTTTCAATGACTACCAGACTGCGTGACGTTGTGACTACGTCTACTACATTTCTCTACTTTTATTTTCTCTCTCATTTCTATATTCGATTATCCGCGAAGTACGGTATCAAAATTTCACAACCCTCATATTGTCTTGATTTTTGCTGTAGTTCTAATTTTTTGTATCATATTTGTTTGTTGGTTTTTCACTTGTTTCTCTCTCAACCTTCCTATTGATTTTTAGAATTTATTTTTTAACATATACCTCATATATTTTTTTTGTATTATTGCACATACACTAGTAAAATACTAGAAATTATTTTCTTTCCACTTACACTATTTTCATGTCTAGATCACAAGGTAGCGGCCGTAGTTAAAGTGGACAAGATTCCACCGGTACTTCACGTCAGCCTCCAATAGTCCCACATGTAAAGCCCAAATTTATACCGAATCCTATGACAGAATCTCACGATATTCTTCCATACGCCATAGAAGAAGAAATGCATATTGTTGACACACAAACACAACATACCGAATCCACTAGTAGTAGAAAAACTAGGGGAGAAACAAGTGATTGGCATAGGTTTTATGAATATATCCCCGATGAGAATAATCTGGGTGCAGGACATAAAATGTGTAAACATTGTGACAAGAGTTATAAATGGAAAAAGGGTGAGGGAACATATACAATTTAATGGCACATTTTAAATGTACACAAAGAATTAGTACAAGACCAATAAGGCCAACAAAAAATCAACCCTAGGACCGGACAAATAGGTAGCCAACCCTATGGTCCCAAACTTGTTTTTCGGGAAATGACCCGACTAGTTATTAAGGATGAGCTACCTTTTTCCTATTCCGAGAGTAGGAATGTAGAGTCTTTCAACTAAAATGCACTAAATCCACATTTTAGAAGAATTCCCTGGAAACACACTAAAGTCCAATTGTTTTAAACTTTACAACGAAATGAGAGACGCTTTAATTGCACTCTTGTATTCTTTAACTTGTACAGTATCGTTAGCTTCCGATTGTTGGAAAGGTTGTAATGATATTCCGATGATGGGCTTAACTTGTCATTGGATAGATAGTGATTGGATGATTCAAAAGAGAATCATCTCACTTGCCGCTTTGCCGTATCCCATAGTGGACTAGTTATTGCAGCACGTATTTTGAAAGTTTGTAATTTATATCATATTCGTGATCAATTTTTACTATTAGTTTTGATAATGCATCTAACAACAATGCTTCAATTAGTACATTACAAACACAATTAGCTCCTCCAAGTAATGAAATTTTTCATGTTAGATGTGCATATCATATTTTAAATTTATGTGTACAAGATGCATTGAAAGTAGCCGATTCATATATAATTGCAATTAAAAATTGTGTATATTTTATTGCTGTGAGCGGTCCTATGCTTCAAGAATTTAAAGGATGGTGTAAAGCTAGGGGAATACATTTTAAAAAAATTCCTAAAGATGTTAAACACCGATGGAACTCTACTTTCATTTTACAAAATGTTGTTACTCAATACAAAGATATTATAAACGATTTTTGTCTTGCAAAAAATATGAACTCCCCAATCATGGTATTTTGCCGAATCTTTATTACGATTTTTGGAACATTTTAAAACCACAACTGTGAAGTTTTCTACATCTTATGATTCTACTTCTAGTAATATTTTTATTTCAATCATTACAATGATGCAAACTTTTCAAGAAATAATTTTGGACGAATACATTAGCCATATTGTCTTTCCCGCTTAAACAATTTTTTTGAAGTATTTTAATCATCCTCCTCTGTTTTGTTGTATTCCTACTGTTATGGATCCTCGTATCAAATTAGCGGGTACGAAAAGTTTGTTTGAAAGATTTTTTTACTTTACTTGGAGATGATTCTGAATTTGATTGTAATGAATTTTTAGCTTGGTTTGAATCAACATTAAATAACTTGTATGATTATTATGATAGAGCTTTTGTATCTAGTAGTACAACTAGTATAGTTACTTCTTCTTCTTCTACTTCTAGAGGTAAGGGTAAGAGTACATTAGAAAATGCAACTACTAATTTACTAGCTCGTATTCAATCAAAATAACCTACGACTAATGCACCTAATGAATTAAATTGGTATAATCCACAAGATAGTGAGAGTTCTAGTAATAAGATTGAAGTTCTACAATGGTAAAGAACATGAAAATCTTTTTCCTATTCTTTCACATGTGGCTAGAGATCTACTAATTCTTGTTGTCTCCATAGTTGCTTCAGAAAGTGCTTTTTCTACAAGTGACAGAGTTCTAATAGATTACAGGAATCGCTTGAAGCCGGATTCGTAGGAGATGCTCGTGTGCACTGAAGATTGGATGAAGGCTGAAGACAGAACTCAAGGAAAATCGACTTCTACATTAACAAGTGGAAGCAACTCGCTTGAAGTCCAACAACAAGATTAAGGAATTTAGGGCGATGAGATCCTAGGTTTAGGTTAAGTAGGGGTGCACGACAGTAGTCTAATGGCCTTTTTTCAATCTAACTCTAGGCTATCTCGAACTCTAGATTCTGATTATCCGCTCAAACATTTAAATATAAAATTGTAAATCAAGAAATATATTATGTTTACTTATAATTGTATGTAAAAAATGTGTAAAAAATTCATAATAGAAATAAATAATATATGCATTTTTTCATTCTTATACAGTTATACTTGCAGTTTTTTTAAAGTGAAGTTGTAAAAAATTAGAAAAATAAGTATTTTTTTTTTATCAGGCCAACCCGTGACCCTGCCTGACCCAAAACGGGTTCGAAAAGAATGGGTTTGCAGGTCGTCCAGGTCAAAATTTTGGATTTCGAACCCGACCCGGTTAACCCCTCGACCCGAACTGAATCTGCCCTAACTTGGCTGCAACCCGCACAGTTCCAACCTGACCCAGCCCGGTTGACCCGAATGCCACCCCTAGATGTTGATCCCCCGATCGTTACAAAGTCGTCGGTCGTCATCGATGGAACTCCACAACCAGGTGGTGGGACGGTACTAAGTCTGCCATCGCCAGCGAAGGCGTGGATCCCCTCCTGGGCCATCACAGAGGCGGACTTGACGACGAACCGCATAAATGCGACCCAGGTGATTGAAAATCTGGCTACTCCTACAGAACTGGTGTCCCTAAAGAGGGTGGCCCAGGACGAAGTTTACAGTCATTGGGCTTAGGCTTCGGTCCTGGTAAAGATCTTGTATTTGTTGCCAGTTTCCTTCATTGGTTTTTATTTCTTTTACTTTCTCCTTTCTACAAGCTGCCATCACTGGGGATGAGTTGAAATGAAGGCTCAACGTGATGCTCGCACGAGCCATGCAACCAGAGGAAAGTTGTAAGGAGTTGGTGTGCCGGAATCAGGAGCTTTGGCAGGATGTTAAGGATGCTGAGAATGAGTTAGAGGGGGAGAAAAAGGCTCGGCAGGAGTTGATGGCTAAGAAAAAGGGATGGGCCGAGGAGTGGCTAGCATGGCATGCTGAAGAGAAGAGACTGTGGAACGAGCTGGATGAAGCGGCTCAGCAGGCAAGTTGGGACAAGAAGGAGTCGGATGAGACCATACTGTAGGTGCTTGATGCCAAGGATGCAAGGTACGGCATGGCCCTCACACACATGAAGATTAAGTATCCGTGTCTCAAGGTCGAGGGCTTTGCCTTCGAAGAGAAAGTGGAGGACCTACAGCAGGAGGCCGAGATGGATGCCGTAGCTATTAAGAAAGGATCCCTCGCCCTTAACGTGAAAGGATCCACCCCGCGATGTTGTCAATATGTTATTTGTATTTTTGCCTTCTTGCGGACTGGCAACTACCTTTGTACTCTTTTATTACGAATAAGATTTGTCTCTGTTATTTTTCCTTCTCTTTGTTTTGCTATTGGGCATTGTCGGGTCAGGACTAGGTAGTCGAGATCTCACCTTGGTGCTTGTGCACAGAGAATTGCCACATATTTTATTACATCTCTTCTTTTGCGATAACCGGTGATTACTGTATGCCTTGGAAGTTGAAGCGTTGACCATTTGAACACACATTTAATGAGGTGGTTGGCTGGGTTGCTTTGGCCTTCAAGAAATCTGTTTCCACAAAGTGAACATTCCCCAAATGAGGACTTGGGAGGTTGGTTTCGGTTCCCGAGGGCTCGACCTCATCGGGATTGGAGTACTGGGGATTTGTTTAGATCTGTTCGGCTTAGATTCAATATCTGCAGTTCGATCTCCAGTCCCCTGGGGCAATAGTAGGGGTGTGGTTGCAATTTTTCGAGCAAGGGTTCTTGCCCGGCCTTCATCGGGGTGAGGGGATCTGAAGATTATGGGCGTAATCCATGTAGAAGTTTGCCACCTATGACTCAAATTACAAGATCTGATGTCTTCGACTAGTGGCCGAGGCGTTGTGGTGTGGAGTTATCTATATCAGAGAACTCTTCATCCCTCTTTCGAGATTTTCTTAGCAAGGTCGGCTGGAAGGATGGAGGTTCGGCCCATATTTTGCTTCAACTTCCATCCTCCCTCAAGGATTCCCAACAAGCTTCATCATCATCATTTTCTGTCGGTATAATACCCCTTCGGCGGAGAGGGGGCATGGCCGAGCTGTGATGGCGAGGGAGACTGACGAGCTGAGAGCGCATGCTCCTCGTTGGTTCAGCCACTTCTAGCTTTTTCATGAGTGCCTTTCTTGTTCCTTCTCTTCAATGTTAGGGGAGTAGCCAGTGTTCTGAGATACGAAGTGAATCAGCAGAAGGTAGCTGGTGTTCCGAGATATGACGCGATTCATGTATAGATGTAGGTTTAACTTTTAGCGTTTGTTATGCCTTTTGCAGACTGGTTACTGCCTTCGTATTCACCTTTCGATCAATAAAATTTATCTTTATTTTTGTTGAGATCTGAGATGTCGAATTGTTGGCAGTGGCGAGATCTATGTCAAGTTCGGGGTCGGGACGATTCCCGGGCTTTAGTCGTAATAGTGAAAACTTCAGAATAATCAGAGTCCGAGTACTCGTTCGAGGTACTCCATCCAAGGTTTAGACTAAGCAGAGAGAACTGTGTAAGACTCGGAGTCGAGGTACTCTTTCGAGGTATTTAACATTTTTCAGTAACAACACAATTAATCTCAGGTCTTAATTCTTAATTTAATCTACTGTTTCAATTAATTAATCATGCTAATATATTTTCAGATTGTATTTTGGAATTCAGACATTACACCATGAGTATCTGAATATCTTGCAATCCGTCAGTCGAATTGCAAAATCGTTAGATGGTATGGATTCCAAATGCAATGGAATACAATTTGTATTCAATAAGTCCTAAGTGATTTTACCTATAGCTAGGTCAAAAGTCTAGTTCTTTACTAGTCTAGTGTTCTGGGAGAAATCTAGGGTCAAGTTTTTGTAAATATAACGGGTCTGGAAATTCATTAAAAAATCTTGTAAAAATAATAATACGAACCCTAATAATGAATAACAACATCCTGGTTAACGTCAAGTTTTAATTCTACTGTTAACATTTATTTTAATTAATAATTAATGTCTATATGCTTGTAAACGACAATCTGAAATTTAAAACCTAGCAGTACTAAAAGTAACATAACTTACACTATACAAATCGGAATTCAGATCCATTGAATGTTCTAGAAACTAGATTCAAAGGGATATGACTTTTATTTATAAATGTTAAATTAATTCTAATAGAAACTAGGTCAAAAACTCACTACAACATGAGATAAACAACAGGACAGCAGTAAAATGTACTCATTCACAACAATCTTGATAATCAATCCACAAATACATATAACAAAAAAAGAACTAGCATTTATACTCAATAATTAGGATGAATTCCTACTATTATCATGACAAATTATCACCACCATAGAATTAAATTCACGAATCTAGTTATAACATCATATACAACCGAAATGCATTCAAATCATTATTTTTTCTACATATACGTATTTCTAGTTTATGTTCGTGTGGTGTATGCATATGATGACAGATAACATGGCCTAGGATTGATTCAAGGATAAGGCACGAAAAGAAAGCTATTACTTAGTTTCGCCGATGAATCCGTAATAACTTATTTGGAAGGTAACAAGAAAAGTAAGATACAACAAATGAATTAAGAACTACTTGTAGAGTTCAAAATAATTCTTGAATAAGAAAAACAAGTTGGTTCAAGAGAAACTTGCCTTATACGATGATTACGACGGAATGAATGACAAAAGTGCGATGATGGCACGCAAAAAACATAATCAGCAACTGACAGCAGCAAAACAGGGAGATGAGGTGGCTGTCTAGAGTGCTTCGAGGTGCGGCAACAAGCAACAAAAATGAGAGCGAACAACAACCATGAGAGCGAGCAATAGTGAGGGGATTAGCTTCATTCGGGTTGCAATGGAGGCTGCAAGTAAGGGAGAGGGCTGCTGTTGGTGATCGTTAGCGGCACAGTGGCGGAGCAGTAGGGGGTTGCTGCATTTGGCAGGAGATGATGACGAGGCAGCGGCAAGCTGGTCTACTGCGGTGGCGGAGGCAGTCGCGGTGGAAGGAAGTGGAGCGCAGTGGGTTTCGAGAGCGGTTGTGGTGATGGACAACGGGTGGCAGGGTGTTCGGGGTTGGTGGTGCGAGGCGAGGGGGCTTGGAGACGGAGTAGCTCGATAGTGTGCTGGAGTTTGGGCAATGGCTGTCGATGGAGATGAAGCTCGGGGATGAGGTGATGTTGTAGCGGTACGAGGAGATGGCTGGTGGCTGATGGTGGAGAGATTAGTAGGAGATTAGGGTTAATGAAGATAATTAGGTATATATATATATAGGGTTAAGAGTAATTAGGGTATATAGGCAGCACTTTGTCTCGGGGGGGCTTGGATTTGGGGCTATGGGTTTGGGTTTGACTCAACATTAATTAAATAAATAATCCTATAATAGAATGGGTTAGGATTGGATTGGACTTGATATAAAGAAATAATTAAATAAGAGAAGAAGAATGAGTTTGGGCTCTAACAAAAATAATTATTATTAAATCAACTTGTAATATTAATTCCAATAACCAAGAGCTAAATGAAGGCATGACAGAGTGGATTTGGATTTCAGGGTTCTCCAAGGTAAACAAATGAACACAAAAAGGTTCGAGAGAACAACAAGATTATTTAGATAGTTTGAATTCAAGAACTGAAGAAGATAAAAAGAAATACGAATAAAAATTTGTACAACCGGAAATGGGGGTTACAGTTAGACACGAGGCACGTGGTATGCTGCGAAGAAATATGTGATTGCCTCGAAGTCGGAGCACCATTTCAAGATGCTAGGTACGAGGATGAGTTATTCGGAGAAGTCCACAATTGCCTTGGGGTCGGAGCACCATTTCGGGGCCCTAGACATGAGGCATGAGGTATGTTGTGAAGAAATTCGTGATTGCCTCGGGGTCGGAGCACCATTTCATTGCGCTAGACCCGAGGCGTGAGCCATAATGCGGAGAAATTAGCGATTTCCTCGGAGTCGGACCTAGGCACTTGTTGTATCTTTCACGTTAGGATTTGGGTTGACAAGTCAGGATCAGAACCTGAGGGGTGCGATTTAGCTGAGCTCAGAGTCATTATCTCACGACGGACTCGAACAACAAGCTCGTACCGAGCCCACCACCTTCGACCCCTGCTACTGTTTGGGGTTCATATGTTTGGGACCGGAGGAACGAACTCTGAACTTAGAAATCTCCCACACTTGGTCTTCCGTAGTGTAGTGTCTCATTGTTTAGAGTCGATAAGTTGTGGGAGTAGCTCTGGAGACGAGATGGACCCCGAACTTGATGTTCTTGGGCTAGTTAGTTGTAGGAGCCACTCTAGGGACGATTTGAGCTCCGAACTTAATGTATGAAAGCTAGCAAGTTTCAGGAGTAGCTCAAGTGACAAGCTAAACTCCAAAGTGGGAGTAGCTTGAGTCACGAGTTGGACTCCAAACCTAGTGTTTAAAGGTTAGCGAGTTGTAGGAACAACTAGAGTACAAACCGAACTCCAAAGTGGGAGTAGATTGAGCACCATTTGGACTCCAAACCTGCTATTTGAGGGTTAGTGAGTTGTAAGAGCAGCTTGAGGGACAAGCTGAACTCCAAGGTGGGAGCAGCTTGAGCCACTAGTTGGACTTTGAACCTGCTGTTTAAGGGTTAGCGAGTTGCTGGAGCAGCTCGAGTGACAAGCCAAACTCCAATGTGGGAGCAGCTTGAGTCACTAGTTGGGCTTCGAACCCGATGTTTGGGGGTTAGCAAGTTGCGGGAACATCTCAAGTGATAAGCTAAATTCTAAAGCGTGAATATCTTGAGTCACGAGTTGGACTCCGAACCTGCTATTTGAGGATTAGCAAGTTGCAGGAACAACTAGAGTGACAATTCAAACTCCAAAGTGGCAGTAGCTTGAGTCACAAGTTGGACTCCGAACCTGTTGTTTGAGGGTTAGCGAGTTACAGGAGGTCCTAGAGTGATAAACCGAACTTCAAAGTGGGAACAGCTTGAGTCACGAGTTGGATTCTGAAATTGTTGTTTGAGGGTTTACGAGTTGCAGGAGCAACTAGAGTGACAAGCCGAACTTTAAAGTGGGAGCAACTTGAGTCACAAGTTAGAATTTGAACCAGATGTTTGAGATTTAGCAAATTGCAGGAGCATCTCAAGTGACAAGTCAAAATCCAAAGTGGGAGCAGCTTGAGTGACGATGTGGACTCTGAACCTGTTGTTAGAAATTAATGAGTTGTTGGTGTAGCTCGGAAGAGGAGCTGAGCACCAAAGTCATTTGCATCCACAGGGTAGTACCATAGTTTATGAAAGAAACACTAAGACATTTTTGAAGAATCAAAGTAAGTGGCTGCCTTGGTGGCTACTTCTTATTATTTGCCTTGACAATTTAGGAACTGGTCTTATTACAAATTTCAACAGTCTAGTGGAGGGCGTTAATTACCCTCATTAAACTTCATCCAGCTCGATCCGGCCGAGGTTCAACATTGTTTTGCAGGGTGTACTCAGAAAGGTTCCCACGGCGGATGAGAGCTTTGATTTCGTCTTTGAGAGCTCGGCACTCATCTGTTTCATGTCCATGGTCCCTATGAAACCGATACCATCGCCTCTTGTCTTTTCTTGTGTTAGTTGGGTTCACCATAGAAGGAGGGTGGAGTAGTCTGTCTCCTTTAATTTTTGTAAGGACCGTTGAGATGCTAGCATTAAGAGGGGTGAACTTGTCGAAGGGAGGGACTGGAGGGGGTGGCATTGTCCGAACTCATCCATTTGGGCTTTCTAGGCCCTTCCTCATCCACACTTTTTCATTTGTATCCGGGCAATGGCTCACTTTGGTCCAGAGGATGAAGAGCTTCTTCGGCTGAAATGTATTTCTCACTTCATAGAAGAAGTTCGGAGAAATCCTAAGGTTGCATTTTGGTAAAGGAGGTCTTGAGGATGTCATGCCGAGCATTGTATCTGAAGGTAGCCACTGCGACATCAGAATCAGGAGAGGGGATAGACCGGGCTTCTGCCATAAATCTTTGGACTAATTTACGGATTGACTCTCTATCCTTCTGCTTTAAGTTTAGCAGAGAGGCACTTGTCTTTTTTTCCCTTCGGCTTGTTACGAAATGAGTGAGGAAGCTCTCCTCGAGCTGGTCGAAGGAGAAGATTGAATTTGAGGCAAGTCTGGAGTACCGTTCTCGCCCTGACCCCCGCAACGTGGCGGGGAAGGCAAGACAGATGAGAGCATCCGAGGCGCTATGAATCATCATGAGGGTTTTAAATCTCTCAATGTGATTAGCTGGATCTGACTCCCCGTTATAGGTCTTGAATGCAGCAGGCTTGAAGCTTTTCGGGATCAGAGCTTCAAGGATCTAAGAGGAGAAGAGCGGCCTATCCGGGCGGTACCCACAGTTGGACCATCTCTTGTCTTTCGCTATCCGGGTGAGTCGATCATCCATCTCCTACAACTGCTTAAGGACTTCATCTTCTCATCCATCGGATCGGGTCGACCGGTAGGACTCTTCGTTCTCGGTTTCTCCAATGCGAGGGTTATTAGTGTGTTGTTCATTGCAAGTTCCACCTCGGAGAGCCTGTAGGACCTCGTTCCGAAACTCTTGTAACTCAGCCTTAGTCACCTCCTTCTTCGTGGCCATTTAGGGGTCAGCGATCCCTTGGGGAGCGACTGCACTCCTTCTCTGGAATGTGGAAGGAGTGAAAGTTTCTCTCGATGGATGATTCGAGCGTCCTTTATTTTTTGAGCAGTTATGGTGATGGCGAAGGTCCTCTCCGTCATGTCGATTACTGAGGATGTTTTGAAGGTCCGAAACTACTGGGCATTCGGTCCTTTGTGCAACCGAGCGAGAGGCTCTCGGAGCAGGCCTCTGCTGATGTTTGCCCTGTCGCTACTACGATCCCTGGGTGGCTGGAAGACTACAGGACGGACGAGGAGGAGGAGGACGGGGGTCAACATGACTCCCCACGGTAGTGGTCTTCTTGGCCTTGGGGTCCATGGGAGAAGATGGCTACAGCGTCGAATCTAAGTAGAAGGCTGGATCTGTCTGTATTCCCACAGACAATGCCAACATGATGCTACTTTTTTCGGTGTGGGAGCAACAGATAATGAGTTCTTGTATTTTTGTGGAAAGCTTAGATTTCAGCCTTCTATCAGATCCAAATGTGAGGCTAGTATGTGGTTAGATTTTGTGAATCTGGTGGATGTTGGCCGTCGAACCCCTACAAAAAATCTTGAAACACTGGGAGTATTCCCGGTGAAAGGCCCTCCGATGATCAAGTCAGTAATTAGAAGTCAAAGCTGGTTTAATTACTAAAATGGTGGTTACCTCTTAATGGTGGAGTGGGATAAGTATTTATAGACATTGGAGGATGAGCCAGATAGGAAAGAATATGTGATTGAGAAATATGTTTTTCAATCTCTGATTTGGGGTGATTTGACTGACAACTGTGGTTAGCCGGAAATCCACATTTGTTAGGCTGTAAGAGAGCCTTGATTGTTGACCAGGGGTGAGTTGATGGGCCTGGAGAAGGCCCATTCTTCTAGCAGGCCTGCTGCCAACATGAATTTACTGTACTGCCCTTGGATGTTTAGAGATGCGTGCCGAGATTGTACAACCCACATCAGAAAGGTAATCTATTGACTTACATAGTAACTCTTCTAACAAGATTATATTGAATTTCTCTCCTAGATTGTCTGCATTCTCTCTAACTAAGCCTAGGGGTGTAAAATGAACAGGGTGGTCCGTCGTTCGTCCGAGTCCGGCTCGAGAAATGACCTGACCGTGGACCGTCCGAACTATTATACTAACCAAACTTGAACAAACTATTAGGTCCGATGTTTCACCGAGCTCGAGTCGGACATAAGTCCGTCCGAGTATTATTATGGTTCGATGCTTATGCTTTACCTGAACCAAGTCCGGACTATAAGAACTTTGTCCGATCTGGACCGAGCCGGACATAAGCCCGTCTGAGTAAAATTTCGATCCGAGCTTTGAACATATGACTGTCCGGTCCCGTCTGGTCCGAATTACAGCCCTAACCAAGCCTAAGGCTTTACATTATTGGGTTCTTACATCATCTCTTACATCATTTGAGATACATTATTGTCCTGGTTACATCATGGCTTACATCATGGGTCCATAATTGAGGTAAATACGTTACTACTTACGTCAATGTAGACTACTCTAGAAAAAGTTATTCCTCCTAGCCGACATCATTACATGCTCCACATTTATATCGGGGTTCTGTCTTCATCAGGCTACAGTAGTATCCAGCTGTTTGTTCTATCATTGTCATTGCTCCTGTAGATAGTATTTGGTACCAGCTGTAAAATAGTTCACGTTTATCTTGTGGTTGCTTTATTTTTTCTATGCTATACATTATTATTTTCTCTAGATCAGGCTGTTATAGATCCAGATGTTGTTGTCTCTTAATTTTATGTATTTTAATGCATAATACATATTCATGAATTTCATTGCCCATCTTTTTGGAAGTAACTTCTCAAATTCTGCAGCTTTGTATGAAACAATGTTAGATGCTCCATATATTATTTGGGTAGCTATCCCTATTTTGATAACATGCTCTACTGGAAGTTCTTCATTCTCCTTAAGATAATCAGGAATTGTTGAATACATTCTAATATATGTTTTGAGATTTTTGTAAGGCCAAAATTACTCTTGGCTGCTTTGTATATTTCTCTTGGCAATTAGATAAGTTTTTCACATTCTCTAGATGAAAAAATACAGTGAATAAGTCCTCTTTCAAATAGTACTCGAGTTGTTCTTGGATTTTCTCCTGGTAGAATGATAGCCTTGTTCATATGTTGCTATGATCTAGTCTTGATAAACTGGTTCACCTCAATTAGTTGACATAATTTCTCAATATATTGTAAAAATAATATATTCTTTAATACTTTGGTTGGAGATTTTTCAGTAATGTCTCCTTGTATGTAGTTTTATTAGAAGAGGTATTTGCTTCTTCTTTTAGGGAACTAGTAGGTTCATGCATTTCACTCAATTTCTCACTAACATTGTCCACCATATTTTCTTTAGTTGCATGTTGATTTATGTACTGGTAGAACAGATTTTGGAGTCAGCATATTTGTAATTGTAATTAACTAAATGTTGCATTTATCTGTTCCACATTTTCCTTGAGGAAAACTATATTTTCTTATATTTGCTGGTACTATTCTCCATTCTGCAAAAATAAAAATGTTAATTTCTTGACCGAAAAAATGCTAAAACATTATCTTTTCCTTTTATATTTTCCATTATAAATCATAATGTGATAGTTCCATTTTCCATCTTATCAATCTTTTATTTGCTATAATCGATCTATTATCTTGTTAATCCAAGTTTTTGGTTGGGTATTATCTGTTCTTACTATGAATTTTGTTTATATTATGAATAACTCAAACTTTTTTTTGGCTTTTAAGATTACTAATAATTCTTTTTCGTTTATGTGATAATTATGTTGTGTTTGTGTGAATGATCCACTAGTGTATCTGGCTAGTCATTCTTCTTTTTCATCTTTTTCTATAATTTTAATTCTACTCCCCAATTATTTTCACTTACAACTGTTTCTGTTATCCATGTACATTCTTTAACAGATAGTCTTAGTTTACTTAATTAATTTTGAAGTTTGTTGTTTTAGTATTTTAATTTTTTCTTCATCCTATGTAGTCCATTCCCATTTCTTGAATTTTTTCAGTTTTTCTTGTAGCCAACATGTTTTTACTGTTAAGTTTGATATATATCCTCTTATTTGATTTAGTAGTCCAATTATGACTTGTACTTCTCTTTTTCTTTTAAAATATTTGGAAATGTTTTTTATTTTATTTTTTCTGTTATATGAGGTTGTAGTTCCATTCATTCGTTTGATAATTTTGTTTCTAAGAATTCTATCTCTATTTTAAATAACTATATTTTCTTTTTTGATAACATAATTCCTGCATTTCTTACAATTTCTATGAATTTTACTAAATGTTCTTTACGTTGTTCTTCGTTTACAGATCTTATTAGAATATCTAGTATCAAATTATTGTATTTTTCAAATATCTTATCCACATTCTTCATATACTCCTAGACTATTTTTATATCAGAAAGGTAATATGTTTCATTCATAAAGTCCTTGTGGTGTACTAAATGATGTAATTGTTTTGATTCCTCTGTTAATTTTACGTGGTAAAATCTTGATTTGCAATTGAATTTTGAGTATGTTCTTCTTGATCTTATTGTGTATAGTAGTATCTACATATCTGGTAACGAATATCTAAATCTTTTAGTATTTTTTATTTAATTCCTTATGATTTACTACCATCCTAGATGTACCACTTTTTTCTTCTGAGTGTTTTCTTAGTATGAATGCTGGTGATGAATGTGGACTTTGTGATTTTCTTATGTAATTATTTTTCTTTAGTTATTTTATATGTATTTTGAATTGGACTCATTTTTCCTAAAACTACCATATCCATGGAGTATAAACATATATATTGCATACATAAATGAGAAAGTAACACCAGAAACAAATACTTTAAGATACATAACACAATTTGTAAAAGATTATAGAGATAAAGTATGCCAAGAAGCTAAATCAACTATAAAATACTATAGAACATATAAACAAAGAATGTGTTGTGAAGAAAAAAAACCAAATCATTGGGGATGTAACAATGGATATAATTATATAAAAACGTAAAAAGAACAAATTTCAAAAATATAAACCAAAATATTGAAAAACTTTAAAGAGATACAAGAAACCCTATAAAAAATACTACAGAAAAATAAATAAAAACAAACAATATCCAAAAACCCAAGAAAATATAATTGTTATATATGCGGAGAAGTAGAACATATATCACCAAATGTCTTAAAAGAATGAAAAAAGAAAATGTAATATACATAGAAGAAATTAAAGAAATGTATAACATAAACTATGAACCTATAGAATATGAAGAAGAATGTTCAGAAATAAGTGAAGATGAGGAAATAATGGTAATGGAAGAAGATAGTAGTCGTAGTGAAGATGAAATAGAAGAAGATGAAATAAATATGATAACAAAAATAACAGAAATATGAGAAGAATTAGAAAGATAAGAAAATAATGAAGAAGTAAGAGAACAAATGAGTTTTGACATACAAAAATACGATAAAATAAGAGCAACCAAATTAGACATAAACCCGGAAGAAATATTTAAACTTTCAATATTTGA
The DNA here is from genome assembly GCA_017893485.1 of Hemerocallis citrina. NCBI lineage: Eukaryota > Viridiplantae > Streptophyta > Magnoliopsida > Asparagales > Asphodelaceae > Hemerocallis > Hemerocallis citrina. The sequence goes on from CM030366.1 coordinate 67,078,467, forward strand.
AAGGAAAAGGAATACCATAATAATTGCCAGAAATAATGAACAAGCTATACACATTGAACAAGCTCAAAGAAAAACGATAATTCTATTAATAACAGAAGGAATAATTAGACAAGAAATGGAAAAAATAAGTGAGAAAATCAAACATATAAGATACATATATTTAGGAGCAGTACAAATAATAATAAAAGCTTATTTTAAGGAAGGAATAAATACACCCTTAGATATATACTTAATGGTTTATAGAATAATATCAAGTACACAAGATGATTTAATAGGAATAGTACAAGAAAACTTAATGTACCAAAAATATAAAATTTGCAATAAAACCTATTTTCTCAAAAAGTATGGCAGAAGAAAATAAGGACAAAAGCTTAGTCATGTATCACAGATTATTAGGAATAGAAATGATAGAGAAGAGTAAGGTTATGAGTATACAAATAAGAAATACTTATGCTTTTACAAGTAAGCATGAAGTAAAAATAGAAATACTGATAACATTAAAATAGAACCACTATACCAGAAAATTATAAGATACAAACCAGTTAGAGAAAACCCCAAAATGACCATACCAAATTATATATAATTTGACTTTAAAAAAGCAAGATATTGCAAAAAGAAAAACACCATAAATAATGTTTGGAAAAATATCACTATCAATAAGAAACAAACAACATATCTTAGATAACCAAAATAATAATCAATTTAAGATAGAAATAGAATACTATGACAATGGTAAATGGAACAAACAAATGACCCTTGTAGTTACAGGAGCTACTAATTCAAATCTTAAACAAACAAATATAAAAACAATGGAATTAATACCATTAGAAAACTCAAATTACTATTTGGAATAGACATCCAATTGTCCATGAAATAGTATTACCGCTAAGAATAAACAGTGAAAATGAAATACTATTAAATCTACATGTAGACCCAGAATACAATATTAATAAAATGTTATTAGGAACTGACTTGCTTACATTAGTACAACCATACTTAATACAAGAAGGAAAAATAACAATAACAGTAAATAATTAAATTATAGTAATAAATGGAATATTGTCTAAATGAGTCCATTAAGAGCAACAAAAAATACATTATACATACTAAAAGAATTTGTATACGAATGATACAAATCAATAAACTATCATAGTCTAAAAAACACTGGAGCATACTCAAGCTTATGCCATGAAAATATACTACCAAAATGGAAACAAGACAAAAAAAAAACAATAACTATATCGACAGGAAAAAATATTATACTTGACAAATATAAACAAAATGTTATGATACAAGTAGGAAATTACATCCTAAAAATACCAATAATATGCCAATTTGATGACATGAATAATGATGTTTTATTAGGAAACGACTTTTTACAACAATACTATCATATGACTATATCACACAGAACTTTTATATTTACAACACCTTGTAAACACCAAGCCGTAGAAATTAGAATTACACAACCTTATACTAGAATATTATTTCCACACATTAGAGTTTCATAAGCCCAACATGGTGAATATAAGTATTTGCTAAATAAAACTAGAATACAACAAGTCCAAGAATCAATTACACAAGAAAATTTACAAAAACAATTAGAGGACGTGAGGAGAAAACCCTTAAGCAAAATGATACTTCAGTAAACCCACAGCTCATATAGAGCTAATAGATAAGAACAAAATAATAGAAGTTAAACCTATAAGACATACTCCAACAGATTTAGAAGAATACAAAATACATATCTCTAATATTATAATGGGAGAGTTGGGGTTGTAATTTGTAGACAACCAACCATCTAATCTCAACCATTTATTTTTAAGTAGGAGTTATATTAACTATTTATTTACCCAACCATTGTTAGTTACCATAATACCCTCAAAGTTCAAATTTATTTACGACATAATTATTTACAAATCTGCCACTCATATAAAATAAAAGTTGATGCCACTAGGGGAAATTTGTAAAGAGTATGTGATGAGTAAAGGGATGTCTCAGGTTCGAGGCCAGATTATGTTTTAGTATTTTCTTTAAAAAGAATTTTTTTTTATTAGGACGTGCATCACACGTTCAGATTACTAGTAAAAGAACTAAAGGAAAACAATTACCTAAGAAAATCATAATGTTCACATTCTTCACCAACATTCAAAGTAAGAAAACACTCAGAATAAAAAAGAGGTACTTCTAGAATTGTAGTTAATTATAAGGAATTAAATAAATATACTAAAAGATTTGGATAGCCGTTACCAGATATGTAGATACTACTAAACACAGTAAGAAGAAGAAAATTTTACTCAAAATTCGATTGCAAATCAAGATTTTACCATGTAAAAGTAACAGAGAAATCAAAACAATTAATAGCATTTAGTACACCACAACGATTCTATGAATATAACGTATTACCTTTCGGATATAATAATAGTCCATGAGTATTTCAAGAATATATGGATAAGATATTTGAAAATTACAATAATTTATACTAGTATATGTAGATGATATTCTAATAGGATCTGGGAAAAAAGAAAAACATAAAGAAAATTTAGTAAAATTCATGGAAATAGTCAGAAATGCATGAATTATATTATCAAAAAAGAAAATAGAGTTATTTAAAACAGAGAGAGAATTCTTAGGAACAAAATTATTATATGAAGGAATAGAACTACAACCACATATAGCAGAAAAAATAAAATAATTTCCAACTATTTTAAAAGAAAGAGAAGTACAAGTCACAATTAGACTACTAAATAAAATAAGATTATATACCAAACTTATAAGCAAAAATAGGTTGACAATAAAAGCTAAAAAAAATTCAAGAAACGGGAATGGACTACAGAGGATGAAGAAAAACATAAAATATTAAAACAACAAACTTCAAATTAAATAAACTAAGACTACCTATTAAAGAATGTAAATGGGTAATAGAAACAGATACAAATAAAAATAATTTTGGAACGATAGATGAGAAAGAAGAATGATTAGTCAGATACACTAGTGGATCATTCACACAAACACAACAGAATTATCACATAAATGAAAAGGTATTTTTAGCAATCTTAAAAAACATAAAAAAGTTTGAGTTATTCGTAATACATACAAAATTCATAGTAAGAACGGATAATACCAAAGCAAAAACTTGGATTAACAAGATAATAGATCCAACTACAGCAAATAAATGATGGCTAAGATGGCAAATTGAACTAGCACATTATGATTTTATAATAGAAAATATACAAGAAAAAGATAAATTTTTTATCAAAGTTTCTATCTAGAAGTTAACAGTTTTACTTTTGCAGAATGGATAATAGAGTCCAACAAATAGATAAAAATATGGTTTTCCTCAAGGAAAATGGGGAACAGATAAAGGCAACATTTAATCAATTACAATTATAAATATGCGGACTTCAAAGTCTGTTCTACCAACACATAAATCAGCATGCAACTGTAGAAAATATGGTGGACAATGTTAGCAAGGAAATGAGTGAAATGGGTGAACCTACCCATTCCCTAAAAGAAGAAGCAAACACCTCTTCAATTAAAACTACATACAAGGAGACATTACTCACTGAGAAATATCCTACCAAAGTAATAAAGAAAATATTAGTTTTACAATATATTGAGGTGAACCATTTTTTCAAGACAATATCACAACAACATATGAACAAGGCTATCATTCTAACAGGAAGAAATTCAAGAACAACTCGAGCACTATTTAAAAGATGACTTATTCACTATATTAATTCATCTAGATAATGTGAAAAACTTATCCAATTGCCATGAGAAATATACAAAGAAGCAAAGATTTATTTTGGCCATATAAAAGCCAAAAAATATATATGTTAGAATGTATTCATCAATCCCTGGGCCTCTTGAGGAGAATGGAGAACTTCCAATAGAGCTTGTTATCAAATAGGCATGACTACCCAAATAATATATGGAGCATCTAACATTGTGCCATACAAAGTTGCAAAATTTGAGAAGTTAATCTCAAAAAGAAAGACAATGGTGTAATGCCACATAATTTTTAAATATAATATTTTGAATTAATAAAGAATTTTTAAATGAATTTATTTAATTATTTAAAATTTCTGTGAAATTGTCATTTTGCACGTGCAAAACACTTGCAAATGTTTTCGAAACGCAAGTTTTAAAATTTTGAGTTGCTAAATAAATTCGCTTACTTATTATTGGATACATTTTAAGTTTTTTGGTTTTTCTAAATAAGAGAAACTACCTTTTTAATTATTCGAAAGAATGAGACTTTCGTGTAAAAATATCGTTTGTAGGCAATTTGAAATTCTAAATTCTTTTGGCTGCATTAGGCCGGCCAATTGAGGAGGATTTGAGAGAAAATCAAATCCTAATTGATTGGGCCAAATATAGAATGTAACAAGAATTGATCTCCTAAAATATTGGATTTTGTAATTAGGGACTATCTAGGGGGTTTTATTTGTAAATTGTTCCAAGAAACCCTAGAAATCAATCCCCAAGCTTCAGCCTCCCTATTTTCTTTTTTTTCTTTTTGGTGATTGGGAGATATTAGAGAGTTGATTTATTGCTTGGAGGAGAAGGCTACTCTTTTGTATCAATTTTCTTCAAGAGGTGGGTAACACTCTATCTCTCTTGTTATGTTTTCATGTCATGGATGTGTAGTATCAAACTAGGGATGACAATTTTAGTGATCCATGGATGTATGTTACCATGATTGTGGTATTTGGTATGAGATACTTGTAGAGAGGTATAGTTGATATGAGATTGTTGATTATATGACATAAAAATTGAATCTTGATTGTATGTTGATCTAAAATAAGTTGTTCTTGAAGTAATGAAGTTTCTTTGCATGAAAGATCAATTTTGTATTTATAGAAAGTGATTTAATGAACCCATAAATTGTTGTAGATGATTAGAACTTGTCATATGTTCGTAAAATTCATGTTGATCATCAAAAGATAAGAATTTTTAGGTTTATTCACTGTTTTGATGCAAGAAACTAAAATAAAATAAAATAAAAATAAAAAAAATAAAAGAATTTATATGATGAATCTTACTTGTTTGGGCATGCTAAGATGTGTACAATGCCAAAAAAAAAAACAAATATTAGGGGGTTAGGGTTTCGGCCACCAAGGGTTAGGGTTTGGCCGCTAACCCTAGGGATTAAGGGTTTCGGTTTGGAGGGTTGTGCAGTAACCCAGTTTTGCACGATTCAAACCTGAATACTGTGCAGACCCTGGCTTGTTATCAAATAGGCATGACTACCCAAATAATATATGGAGCATCTAACATTGTGCCATACAAAGTTGCAAAATTTGAGAAGTTAATATAAAAAAGAAAGACAATGGTGTAATGCAACATAATTTTTAAATATAATATTTTGAATTAATAAATAATTTTTAAATGAATTTATTTAATTATTTAAAATTTCTGTGAAATTGTCATTTTGCACGTGCAAAACACTTGCAAATGTTTTCGAAATGCAAGTTTTAAAATTTTAAGTTGCTAAATAAATTCGCTTACTTATAATTGGATATATTTTAAGTTTTTTGATTTTTCTGAATAAGTAAAACTACTTTTTAAATTATTTGAAACAATGAGACTTTTGTGTAAAAATGACAACAAAGCTTGTTATCAAATAGGCATGACTACCCAAATAATAGAACTTGTTATCAAATAGGCATGACTACACTTGCAAATGTTTTCTAAATGCAAGTTTTAAAATTTTGAGTTGCTAAATAAATATGCTTACTTATAACTGGATATATTTTAAGATTGTTGATTTTTCTGAATAAGAGAAACTACTTTTTAAATTATTCGAAAGAATGAGACTTTTGTGTAAAAATGCCGTTTGTAGGCAAATTTGATATTCTAAAATTTTTTGGCTGCATTAGGCCGGCAAATTAAGGAGGATTTGGGGGAAAATCAAATCCAAATTGATTGGGCCAAATATAGAATGTAACAAGAATTGATCTCCTAAAATATTGGATTTTGTAATTAGGGACTTTCTAGGGGGGTTTATTTGTAAATTGTTCCAAGAAATTCTAGAAATCAATCCCCAAGCTTCAGCCTCCCTCTTTTCTTTTTTTTCCTTTTTGGTGATTTGGAGATATTGGAGAGTTGATTTATTGTTTGGAGGAGAAGGCTACTATTTTGTATCAATTTTCTTCAAGAGGTGGGTAACACTCTATCTCTCTTGTTATGTTTTCATGTCATGGATGTGTAGTATCAAACTAAGGATGATAATTTTAGTGATCCATGGATGTATGTTACCATGATTGTGGTATTTGGTAAGAGATACTTGTAGAGAGGTATAGTTGATATGAGATTGTTGATTATATGACATAAAAATTGAATCTTGATTGTATGTTGATCTAAAATAAGTTGTTCTTGAAGTAATGAAATTTCTTTGCATGAAAGATCAATTTTATATTTATAGAAAGTGATTTAATGAACCCATAAATTGTTGTAGATGATTAGAACATGTCATATGTTCGTAAAATTCATGTTGATCATTAAAAGATAAGATTTTTTAGGTTTATTCACTGTTTTGATACAAAAAATAAATAAATAAATAAATAAATAAATAAATTATGTGATGAATCTTACTTGTTTGGGCATGCTAAGATGTGTATAATGCACAAATAAAATAAATAAATAAATAAATATATATATATATATATATGGGGTTAGGGTTTCGGCCACCGAGGGTTAGGGTTTGGCTGCTAACCCTGGGGATTAAGGGTTTCAATTGGGAGGATTGTGCAGTAACCCGGTTTTGCACAGTGCAAACCTGAGCACTGTGCAGACCCTGGCTTGTTATTAAATAGGCATGACTACCCAAATAATATGTGGAGCATCTAACATTGTGCCATATAAAGTTGCAAAATTTGAGAAGTTAATCTAAAAAAGAAAGACAATGGTGTTATGCCACATAATTTTTAAATATAATATTTTGAATTATTAAATAACTTTTAAATGAATTTATTTAATTGTTTAAAATTTTTGTGAAATTGTCATTTTGCACGTGCATAACACTTGCAAATGTTTTCAAAATGCAAGTTTAAAAATTTTGAGTTGCTAAATAAATTCGCTTACTTATAATTGGATATATTTTAAGTTTTTTGATTTTTCTGAATAAGTAAAACTACTTTTTGAATTATTTGAAAGAATGAGACTTTTGTGTAAAAATGACAACAGAGCTTGTTATCAAATAGGCATGACTACCCAAATAATAGAGCTTGTTATCTAATAGGCATGACCACACTTGCAAATGTTTTCAAAATGCAAGTTTTAAAATTTTGAGTTGCTAAATAAATTCACTTACTTATAATTGGATATATTTTAAGATTGTTGATTTTTCTGAATAAGAGAAACTACTTTTTAAATTATTCGAAAGAATGAGACTTTTGTTTAAAAATGTCGTTTGTAGGCAAATTTGAAATTCTAAAATTTTTTGCCTGCATTAGGCCGGCCAATTGAGGAGGATTTGAGGGAAAATCAAATCCTAATTGATTGGGCCAAATATAGAATGTAACAAGAATTAATCTCCTAAAATATTGGATTTTGTAATTAGGGACTTTCTAGGGGTTTTTTTTTGTAAATTGTTCCAAGAAACACTAGAAATCAATCCCCAAGCTTCAGCCTCCCTCTTTCCTTTTTTTTTTCTTTTTGGTGATTTGGAGATATTAGAGAGTTGATTTATTGCTTTGAGGAGAAGGCTACTCTTTTGTATCAATTTTCTTCAAGAGGTGGGTAACACTCTATCTCTCTTGTTATGTTTTCATGTCATGGAAGTGTAGTATCAAGGTAGGGATGATAATTTCAGTGATCCATGGATGTATGTTACCATGATTGTGTTATTTGCTATGAGATACTTGTAGAGAGGTATAGTTGATATGAGATTGTAGATTATATGACATAAAAATTGAATCTTGACTGTATGTTGATCTAAAATAAGTTGTTCTTGAAGTAATGAAGTTTTTTGTACGAAAGATCAATTTTATATTTATAGAAAGTGATTTAATGAACCCATAAATTGTTGTTGATGATTAGAATTTGTCATATGTTCGGAAAATTCATGTTGATAATTAAAAGATAAGATTTTTAAGGTTTACATTTTTGATACAAAAAAGGAAATAAAAAATAAAATAAAATAAAATAAAATAATAAATATATGATGAATCCGACTTGTTTGGGCATGCTAAGATGTGTATAATGCAGCAAAAAAAAAAAAAAAAAAAAAAAAAAAAAAAATCAAATATTGCGGGTTAGGGTTTCGGCCACCAAGGGTTAGGGTTTGGCCGCTAACCCGAGGGATTAAGGGTTTCGGTTTGGTGGGTTGTGCAGTAACCTGGTTTTGCACAGTGCAAACCTGAGCACTGTGCAGACCCTGGCTTGTTATTAAATAGGCATGACTACCCAAATAATATGTGGAGCATCTAACATTGTGCCATACAAAGTTATAAAATTTGAGAAGTTAATCTAAAAAAGAAAGACAATGGTGTAATGCCACATAATTTTTAAATATAATATTTTGAATTAATAAATGAATTTTAAATGAATTTTCTTAATTATTTAAAATTTCTATGAAATTTTCATTTTGCACGTGCAAAACACTTGCAAATGTTTTCAAAATGCAAGTTTTAAAATTTTGAGTTGCTAAATATATTCGCTTACTGATAATTGGATATATTTTAAGTTTTTTGATTATTCTGAATAAGTAAAACTACTTTTTAAATTATTCAAAAGAATGAGACTTCTGTATAAAAATGACAACAGAGCTTGTTATCAAATAGGCATGACTACCCAAATAATAGAGCTTGTTATCAAATAGGCATGACTACACTTGCAAATGTTTTCGAAATGCAAGTTTTAAAATTTTGATTTGCTAAATAAATTTGCTTACTTATAATTGGATATATTTTAAGTTTGTTGATTTTTCTGAATAAGAGAAACTACTTTTTAAATTATTCGAAAGAATGAGACTTTTGTGTAAAAAAGTTCTTTTGTAGGAAAATTTGAAATTCTAAAATTTTTTGGCTGCATTATGTCGGCCAATTGTAGAGGATTTGAGGGAAAATCAAATCCTAATTGATTGGGCCAAATATAGAATGTAACAAGAATTGATCTCCTAAAATATTGGATTTTGCAATTAGGGACTTTCTAGGGGGTTTTATTTGTAAATTGTTCCAAGAAACCCTAGAAATCAATCCCCAAGCTTCAGCCTCCCTCTTTTCTTTTTTTTCTTTTTGGTGATTTGGAGATATTGGAGAGTTGATTTATTGCTTGGAGGAGAAGGCTACTATTTTGTATCAATTTTCTTCAAGAGGTGGGTAACACTCTATCTCTCTTATTATGTTTTCATGTCATGGATGTGTAGTATCAAGCTAGGGATGATAATTTTAGTGATCCATGGATGTATGTTACCATGATTGTGGTATTTGGTATGAGATACTTGTAGAGAGGTATAGTTGATATGAGATTGTTGATTATATGACATAAAAATTGAATCTTGATTGTATTTTGATCTAAAATAAGTTGTTCTTGAAGTAATGAAGTTTCTTTGCATGAAAGATCAATTTTTTATTTATAGAAAGTGATTTAATGAATCCATAAATTGTGTCATATGTTCGTAAAATTCATGTTGATCATTAAAAGATAAGATTTTTAAGGTTTATTCACAGTTTTAGTACAAAAAAATAAAATAAAAATAAAAAATAAAAAATAAAATTTTTATGATGAATCTTACTTGTTTGGGCATGCTAAGATGTGTATAATACTAAAAAAAATCAAATATTGTGGGTTAGGGTTTCGGCCACCAAGGGTTAGGGTTTGGCCGCTAACTCTAGGGATTAAGGGTTTCGGTTTGGAGGGTTGTGCAGTAACCCGGGTTTGCACAGTCCAAACCTGAGCACTATGCAGACCCTGGCTGTGCTGTGTTGGCTTTCTGTGTGGGCTTGTGGCTTGAGTTTTTATGGATTTTTTGAAGGGTTTTCTCATGCCCCTCTTCCCAAAATACGGGAATAGGAGCACGTAATGAAGGCCCAGCGAATTATGTGTACATCATCCATAAGATGTAACAGATTAACTCAACAACATGAAATATAAACACAACCACGCAGGAACAAGTAATCACATAAACAATGAATTAGACTTCAATAATCCATAAAATAATATCCAACATCTGGGAGAAAATAAACTTCGGGTCAAAAAACCCAGAATACAAAGCACGACAATAATAACAATGCTGGAAAGGAAATAACATGAACGAAATAATTGCAGCAATCTAATAATCAGCTCCATTCTCAAGAAGATTTGCTCACCAAGTCCTTCGGTCAAATATCTTCATGTACCTGCAAGCTCCTCAACTAGAGTTGGGCGGGGGGCAATGTATGTTAGAGGAAGTTACAGACAGCAAGTAGTAAAAGCAAAGAAGCAAGAAAACATGGTCTATCTAGAAATAATGAACTAGCTCAAAGTCCAGATCAATAACAAGGGATGATAATAAAATCCAAGGTCTAGAATTAACGATGCAATAATCAATGACTGCGATCAATGATTCAAGGTGAATAGCAATAATCATGATCAAGAATGAAAGTGTCAATTAGTCTATCCTATCAAATGCACGTAATTCTGTGTCTCATACCACAAGTTCTGTCATACAAACAGTGATCGTTTAGACTATAGTGGTGAACTCTATAGATCGTGTACTCTGCACAATAATCATTAATCAATAATCCAGAATCAATAATCCATAACCATAATCAATCAAAAATAAGGGACCCTTCCCCGAGTACAGTCTCCGATTGTTTACTACCAACTCGACCCTTATTACCCTGGCTTGTTATTATTTTATAATAGTACACTAATATGAACATGTAATGGGTATAAAAGTATCGAGGCGATGTCAAGAATATGTCAAGGTTGTGCAATGCATGGTATAATTAATTATATCAATTAGATGCAAAATCAAACATGGTTATACTTAATAACACGAAACCCACTATCTGGACAGCAAGACGTTGCTGTACAAAAGTCCACTTTCTCGTTGCTACAGCAAAGTAAATTAGGTTCCATTAGGGATTTCAGAAACTAGACTCCATGACGGTTCCAACGCATATTCACAAGACATATTATAACTACAGTATTTAGGCATATAATTTCATTCTTTACTGGTTTCATATTTAGGCAGCATGTCAAAGTCAGATTCTCATATATAAAAGTTGGTTGTAAAATAATTTAAAAATCTTGTAAAAATCCTAATTCATTCCTTAATAGTGTTTAGTAACAACACGATTAATTCCAGGTCTAAATTCTTAATTTAATCCACTGTATCAATTAGTTAAACATGGTAATGTGTTTTCAGACTGTATTCTGGAACTCAAATGTTACACCACATGAATCATAATATCTTGCAATCTGTATGTTGGAGTGCAAAATCGCCAGACGGTCTGAATTTCAGACACACCGGCCTACAACTCTCATTTAATAAGTTTTAAATTATATCATCTTCAAGTAGGTTAAAAGTATGGTTCTTTACTGAACTAGTGCTCTGGCAGCAACCTAGGGTCATGTTCTTATATATATAACGGGTCAGGAATATCATCAATTAATCTTATAAAAAAATGTCAAGTGACTCCTAATAATGTTTAGTAACAACCTAGTAAGTTTCAAGTTTTAATTATACTGCGAACATTTTATTTTAATTAACAATTCATGTCGATATGCTTGTAAACGACAATCTGGAAATTTAAACCTAGAAGTGTTAAAAATATGATAACTTGCAGTCTATAAATCAGAATTTAGATCCGTCAAATTTTATAGAAAATAGATTCAAAGGGCTACAAATGTCGTCAACAAAGTTCTACTTAATTATAACAGCAATTGGGTCAAAAACTCAACACAACATTGAAGGCACTGCAGCCCAGCAAGTTGATTATTATTAATTAGCAACAAACGAGGTACACAAGCATATAATTAACTTTATTGAAAATAATTAACAGGAAATTTTACTCAAATATTTGGGTGGAATTATAATATTAACAAGACAACCCATTATTTCCCTAACATTAAATTCATGAATCTGGTTATAACATCACATCCAATCGAAAAGCATTCAAATCATCATTGTTCTATATAACATGTTCTAGTCTATGTATTCATGTAGTATATGCATATGATGATGTATAACAAGGCTTGGGTTTGAATAAATGGAAATGCACGAAAAGAAAACTAATACTTTGTTTTGCCGATGAATCCATAATGGTTTCTTTGAAATGTATCAAGCAAATAAGATATGATAATTGAAATAGGAACTACTTGCAGAGATCAAATGATTCTTGAACAAGAATAATAAACTAGTTCAAGGGAAACTTGCCTTATACATGAAGATTGTGAGTGTGATCGAACGACGAAAGGAAAGAACGGTGGAGGCAACGGCAGCGCAACAAGAATAACAGCAACATACAAGCGACGATAGCGACAAGAAATTTCGGCCTACGGTGACTACAAGTAGGGGCTATCGACAGGGCAACAACAGAAAAGGCAGTAACGGGGTGAAGTGGTGCTGATGGTGGCAATCTAGGATGCTGTCAATGGTGAGGCAATGACAGTGCAACAACGGCAAGAGGTAGCGAGGTCGACTGTAGTGGAGTTTCTGTAGTTGGGAAATAAGTGCAGGTGAAGTGGCGCTCAGGGGTTGTTCGCAGTTTGCACTAGAGTTGAAGACGGGGTGCTCGCGAATGGTGGAAGCAGGGTGCTGTGACGAGGTCAAGGTGGTGACGAGGCAGGAGCTGGCTGACGGTGGTTGCGGGATGCAGCGCCGTGGAGGATGATGGCGCGGTGGAGAAGGCAACGTCAGGGGCTTGGGTTGGAGGTTGAGGATGGAGGTTGATGGAAGTGGCAGTGGGGTGTCGACAGGCAATGGAGAAGCAACGAGGTGGGGGCACAGTGGGGGGAGAGAGCTCGAGGCGGCTGCAGGCACGGGCGTCGACGGGTTTGGGATGCAGTCGATGAAGAAGGAGAAGCAAAAGAAGGTGGCTAGAGAAGAGATAATTAGGGTTAATGAAGAAGTTAGGGATTAATTAGGATGTATATGGTTAAGTAAAGGGTTTATGGGTTAACGGGTTTGCGGGTTATAAGGTATGGATTGATGAAATAATAAATCAATTATGGGTTTAATAAAAGAAATCAAATAATAATATAATGTAATAGATGAATTAAACACCCAATATACAATAAATAAAATAGATTGTACTAGAAAACCAGGGTTCAAGCCAAAAGAATCCGAATGATTAAATGAGAACAAATGTGTTCAAAGAATAGCAAGATTGATTATTGAATAAATCGGAATACAAGAATTTAAGAAAAAGAAGAATTACAAATAGAAATCCGTAAAATCGGAAACAAGGGTTACAAATCCTACCCACCTTACAAGAAGAATTTCGTCCTTAAAATTCACTCAAGTGGTACATAGGACACCCCCAAGAAAAGCTACTCGAAGAGATGAGGGAACTTCTTCTAGATCTCATCTTCAAGTTCCCGAGTCGACTCACCGGGCGAGTGAGGATTCCATGAGACCCGAATAAGCTTGATGACCTTATTCTTCAGGACTTTCTCACGCTTGTCTAAGATAGAGATTGGCCGAATCTCGCATGATAAGTCGGGCCCACGAACAACTCTGAGTAGTTAATCACATAACTGTCATCCCTCATATACTTGTTGAGCTGGGAGACGTGAGTACATCATGGACTCCAGACAAAGCCGGTGGTAGTGCGAGCTTGTAGGCTACCTTACCACTCGTTCCACAATATCGAATGGACCGATGAACCGGGGACTCAGCTTGCCCCCACCTCCAAAATGGATAACACCTCTCCATGGTGATACCTTGACAAGCACATGATCGCCTGCCACAAACTCTAAAGTCGAGACAATCTGCCCACTTTTTCTTCCTGTCCTGAGCTGCTTGCAAGTGCTTTCTGATCTGAGCCACTGAGCTGACTGTTTTGTGATCAACTCAGGCTCCAGAAGTTTCCTCTCGTCGATGTCATCCCAACAGACTGGTGATCTACACTTTTGACCGTAGAGCACCTCGTACAGAACTGCCTTGAGACTCTGGTAGCTGTTGTTGTACAAGAACTCCACAAAGTGCAGATGATCCTCCCAATAGCCTCTAAACTGAAGAACACAAGACCTTAACATGTCCTCCAGTGTCTGAATCGTCCTCTTAGAATGTTCGTCTGTCTGTGGGTGGAATGCAGTGCTGTTACTCAACTTACTCCCTAAACTCCTCTGAAGAATCTCCTAAAACTGGGACCTGAATCTCGTATCTCTTTCTGATATGATGCTGACAGGAATTCCATGCAGTCTCACAACTTCCTGTAAGTACTTCTCGGCCAAGCTCTCTATGGACTGACCCACTCTGAAAGGGATGAAATGGGCACTCTTAGTCAAATGTTCTACTATTACCCAAATAGCATAGTGACCTTTGGGACTTCTTGGCAATGCCATCACGAAATCCCTAGTGATGTTGTCACATTTCCACGCCGGGATTGGAAGAGGTTGAAGAAGTCCAGTGGTCCTCTGATGCTCCGCTTTCACTTGCTGATAGATCAAACATTGAGATGCTGATATATCAAACACTGAGATAAAAATCTCGCTACTGCTTTTTCATACCGTTCCACCAAAAATGTTGTTTCAGGTCTCTGTACATCTTTGTGCCTTCGGGGTGAATAGAGTAGGGTGAACGGTGGGCTTCTGCCAATAGATTCTGTCCGACTTCTCCTCTAGGTACACACAACCTAGCTCCAAAATGAAGTGACCCGTCCGAATGAATGATCAAGTCAGTTCTCAAGCCAGCTTCCACTTCGCTTCGGAATTTCTACAACTGCTGATCACCTGCTTGGGCTTCTTTGATCTGTTCTACCAACGAAGACTGCAACTGCAACATCATACACTGTTGTTCTGAACCGGGAAGAATCACAATCCAATTCCAGCCTTCTCATATCCTCCAACATTTCCTTCTGCTTGGTGAGGAACATAGCAGCAGGTCTTCTGCTCAAGGCATCGGGTACCAAATTCACATGACCGGGGTGATACTGCAAGTTGATGTCATAATCTGCCATTAGTTCCAACCATCTTCTTTATCTCATGTTTAGTTCCTTCTAAATGAACATATACTTGAAACTCTTGTGATCTGTGAAAATCTTAACCCTATCCCCAAGTAGATAATGCCTCCATAACTTCAAGGCAAAGATTACGGCTACAAGTTCAAGGTAATGCGTAGGGTAGTTCTTCTCATGTGGCCTCAACTGCCTGGATGCATAAGCGACTAATATGCCTCGTTGCATCAGCACTACGCCCAAACCTCTTCCAGAAGCATCACAATGAACCACAAAACCTCCTGAACTGTCTAGTATAGTCAGCACAGGTGCTGACATCAACCGATTCTTCAACTCCACGATGGCTTCGTTACAAGCTCCATCCCAAACAAACTTATGTTCTTTCCTCGTCAAATTGGTTAAGGGTCCAGCAATCTTCGAGAAATCTTGAACGAACTTCTGAAAATACCCTGCCAATCGGAGAAAACTTCGCACTTCTGATGCTAACTTCGGCACTGGCCAATCTTTGACTGCAGTAATCTTCGACGGATCAACTGAAACTCTATCGCCTGAGATAATATGGCCAAGAAATGTGACCTGGTCGAGCCAAAATTCACACTTACTGAGCTTCCCATAGAGTTGATTCTCCCTCAAAGTCTGCAAGACAACCCTCAAATGCTCGGCATGGTCTTCCCTGTTCTGAGAATACAATAGGATATCGTTGATGAACACCACCTCAAACTTGTCCAAGAAAGGCGAGAATTACCCTATTTATCAGACTCATGAATACAGCTGGTGCGTTAATGACTCCAAAGGGCATTACTAAGAACTCGTAATGTCCATATCTTGTGCGAAATACTGTCTTCTGAATATCCTCAGTCATTACTTTCACCTAATAATAACCAGAGCAAAGATCCAACTTCAAGAAAATTGAAGCGCCTCCAAGCTGATCGAACAGATCGTTGATCCTCAGGCAGCAGATATCGGTTCTTCACAGTGACATTGTTCAGCTCTCGATAGTCAGTGCAAAGTCTGCGACTACCATCCTTCTTATTGACGAACAACAACGGGGTTCCCCAAGGCGAAACGTTTGGTCTGATAAAACCCATGTCCAACAACTCTTGGACATGCACCTTCAGTTCAGCCAACTCAACTGGTGTCATTCGATATGGACTCTTCGAGATTGGCGCCGTTCCCGGTTAAACTTCGATACCGAACTCCACATCTCGGTCTGGTGGCAACCCGGGCAATTCTTTCGGAAAGACATTGAGAAAGTCCTACACAACTACAGGCACAACTTCACCATCAGTGCACAATGACTCAAATGCACTAACTTTCAGATTCATCGAGTTCTTGACATGTCCAAGCGGTGTCTCACCCGCATGAGACTCGAACTCCTGGTGTCTTGGGAGCCTGAATACTACCTTCTTCTCTCAGGAAATCAATCACGGCATGGGTTACTCCTAGCCAATTCATCCCAAGGATAACATCAAAGTCAGAGTTGGGGATCACAATTGTAATGCCCTAATTTTCATCTATGAAAATTATTATTTTTGCACGTAGTGTGCACGTGCAATTTTCGTAATATGAAATCTTATAATTATTTTCCTTATGGAGGATGAGTATATGCATATATATATGTATATGTGTTCTTTAAATTATTTTTATAAAAGGCCCTTGTCTCAAATAAACACAAGCCCAAAAAATCTAATTTATTTATTTTGTAAAAAAAAAAACTAATATTTTGGCCCATTAATTTAAGCCCTTTCTCTTAATAACAACTTGTAAGGTAACATCTTTTAAAAGATTATTTTTATAAGGATGTATAATGTACAAGTTTTTATATGGAGATTAGTGCATGCACGTGCATTGCATGTACACGTGCATGAGCACCTTTCCTTGGCCGGTTTTTTGGAGGAAGTGGAGTTAGTGTATAGGAGGTTACCTAGTTGTGGGTAGTTACTACAACTCCTACTCTCATCCTAGCCCTCCATCTCATAACCATCTACTCAATCCTAGCTCTCCATCTCACCAAAAATTTAGTATAAATACCCCTCTCACTCATTTGTCTTTTACACTAAGAACTCTATTTGAAAGAA
Organism: Hemerocallis citrina; assembly: GCA_017893485.1. Taxonomy (NCBI): domain Eukaryota; kingdom Viridiplantae; phylum Streptophyta; class Magnoliopsida; order Asparagales; family Asphodelaceae; genus Hemerocallis; species Hemerocallis citrina. Next base: position 67,095,658 of record CM030366.1, read on the forward strand.
AGATTTTTTTTTTAAGAGAGTTGTGAGTGAGTGTCTTGGAGGCCGGTCATCACTTCAGAGGATTCTCGGTGGCAAGGAGCAAGGAGGAGGAGTCACATTATCACACTAGAAGGCTTTACAGGATTTCGTTAAACTCTTCAACAAGGTGGGTGTTTCTCAGGACTTCTAATATAGAGATCATGCTAGGGCTAATATTGATTGTTATCATATTTGTGAAAAGTGGATTGATAGGGTGATCGTATATTAAAATGCTTTGTGTTATACTTATTGTGGAAGATGTGAATAGATGAAAAAGAACTAATGATAATTAGAGAACAGGAAATGACCTGTACAGTCGACCGATCATGTGAGCAGTCGACTGGCACACTGAAATAAAATATGAACAGTTCGAAATTCCATGAAACGATGTGTTTAAGGTGAATTGTTAACTTGATTTTCTAGCATGTTAAATTGGAGTTAGCATTCATCTTCGTGGATAAATGAGGAGTAAAGGAAAAATGTATGTTTAGCATCTCATTTGGAGGAAAGAACATACTAATTGTGTGAGATTTACATTTAATCATTAACTATGTTATGATGATGGTAAATAGATAAGAATCACATGTTCAGGTTGACATTGAACATACTGTAGTTGAATAAAATGCTGTGTGCTAATTGAAGAACAGAAGGGAGAGATGATCCCTTGATTCAAAAATTAACCCTGTTCAGTCGACCGAATGTATGTAACAGTCGACTGTACTGAACTCGAAAAGTTGTATGATTGAACTCTGTAGAACAGCCGACTGGTTTGAATGACAGTCGACTGCCCCGTAAATGATATTTAGATTTTGAACGCTGCGGAATAGCCTACTGGCCATGTGCTGCAGTCGACTCTTCCGAGCGGTTATTGAAGAACTTTCTTCGACTGAACAAGTCGACTGGATAAGCTCTAAGTCGACTGTCCAGATCACTTTTGACATCTTAGAAATTCTATGAATTGTTTTATGGTAAAGATTATGAACCTTATGTTGAATGATTATTGGTTGTGACAATTTAAGTAAACTCTATTTGTCTTTGCATGAATTTATACCTGAAATGAAGCGAATCATTTATTTGAATTTATGAAAGTTGTATGATTGTGAAAGTTATGAACATGGAAAAGGAAAATCTATTGAGATTATAAAAATGAACTCACGAGCTAGTAACGCTCAATTTTGGTAATTGTGAATTGAAATTGAAACAAAAGAGTAGTTAAGTCTCCCACCGGCAATTGGAAATAAATGAAATGGAATTTGAAAAGAAAGACCAAGGTTGGTCATGTTGAATGAATGATTAAGTCCGGTATAGTGGAGAGGCTAACTCTAGAGCTTTGATTTTGTTCATGATTCTGATAAAATAAGGACTAGATACATAGTGAAGATGTGATGAAAGTAAGAGAAAAACATTGAGTATGAGGGCCATTGGATTGGCGACGAGAGCGTATCCCAGGATGTCCCATGATGAGTCATGATAGGGCGTGGATACTGCTCCAGAGTACCGTCCCGGTGGCGACGCTCGTAGGGTGTTTGACGACTGCGGGTGGTGTCATGTCTATGGTAGGAGTTGAATTACCACAGGATGCTTGCATGATGAGTCATGTGTCAGTGTGTTGGGATTCCCTCCAGGGCGCCTAGTCATGAGTTCGGATGTCGGAAAACATCTAGGATACTTACCGTAGTTACAGTAGTAGATTAAGCTATGACGAGGGATTGAACCCTACAAGATGAAGTACGATTAAGGGCTTGCCCTCGGACCTATGTAGTATGGGATGCATAGAATCCGAACAAGTGCGCATTAGTGTCATATAATATAAATAATTGCATTAAGGACTAAGTGCATAATCACAACACGACATTAATAGGGTATTCCCTTTAATTTGATCTGTGAACAAGTTTGTGATTTGTTAAGAAATGAGAATCATTATACTATTTCTGGCATAGAGAGGATGGCCATGTAAAATTTTCATCGGTTGAATAAACTGGCGTGTCCACAGTTTTGTATGCAGGATAAATGGCTTGATAAAAGTGAAAGGAGAACTGATGCTTACAAATTATTCATTGTTGATGTACATTTATTTAAATGATGTAAATTGCTTCCACCGTCATTACATGTAAATTATTGTGTTATATGCTTCCGCTGTAAAATATAAAGTGTAAAATCTCATGTAACTCTGATGTAAAATGGAAAGTTTTCAATTCCTTGTAAAATTGTACCGAATGAGACGAAAAGATCATGTGGGAATCTCGAATTCAGTTGTATTTGGAATTCGGGGTGTTACAGAGGTGGTATCAGAGCTATGTTTCACACTGGTACAAATTTATAAGGAACGGCACCCTAGAAGTGGACATTAGAGTGTGTGTTTGAGTCTAGAGATTTAAATGTAAGTGACTTACATTTGTGTTGCTCTATGACTTATGCTTCTTCCTCCCTATTTCTAAAGATGGCTGATCACTTCGACCCTGCTGGCGACGACAATTGGCATATCATTGAGGAAGAGTACTATCCTGGACAAGCAGATCCCGAGGAAGAGTACCACCCTGGGCAAGCAGATTCTGATGAAGAGGAATGGCCTGAGTCTCGAGAGATTACCCCACCTCCAGACTCGTCTGATGATTCTTCTTCTGATGAAGAAGAGGGACCAGTTTCGAATAGTCTTGTTGCATCTCTTCAGAGGCAGGTTGAATCACTGCGGGAGAGAGTCGGATTGTTGGAAGCTCAGTTGGCCAAGCGCAAGGATGACTTTGTAGTTCTCAGTCATCGTGTATGGGAACTCGAGAAGAGGAAGAATATGACCGATGTGCTGAAGGAAGAAGTTGATGAACTACGGGGAGAACTTCATGAAGCGAAGAGGAACCGTAGGAGTTAGACTGTTGTAGCTTCTACTATTTTTATTCTGATGTCAAGAAATATTTTTCAATTCGAATGTATAGAGTTTGGAATTCAATAAAATGCAAGTTGATTTAAAATTCATGTCCTATACTTCGAATTTAATGGATTTTTGCATCAGAATATGGCTAGAAGGAGAGCTAGAAATGGTGAAGGTCTGCATTTGGAAACGGAACTTGCGAGGGTCTATCAGACACTCAACGCCATGGCCATGAATCAGAACCAAGGAAGGGGGCCTGTGAATCCAGTGCCTGAGGCAATTAAACTAGTGGAATCGTTCAAACGAATGAAACCACCTGTATTCGAAGGGAAGTCAGACCCTGATGCGGCTGACAACTGGATTCGTCAGGTGGAGACCATCTTCGAAGTGCTGGAGACCCCGGAAGGCAGCAAGGTAAAGTTGGCGACTCTGCAGCTTGAGAAGAATGCGGCTGTTTGGTGGCAGTCGATGAAGCGGACAATGGGAGGCATAGTTCTTGGCTGGGAGGAATTTTTGGAAGAATTCCGCAGTCACTATTTCTCCTCCGACGTCCAAGAGAAGAAGGCTATGGAGTTTATGTCACTACAGCAAGGTGACATGTCAGTTAGGGAGTATGAGACCAAATTTACTCAACTCTCTAGGTATGCTCTGGAATTAGTGATGGATGAGGCGAAGAAGGCTCGTAAGTTCGAGCATGGATTGAGGCCGAGCATGAGGACCCGGATGATACCTCTTGGTATAAGGAGGTTTGACAAATTGGTCAAGCGAGCAGCAGCCACGGAGGCAGATATGGAGCAGTTTCATGTTGTTCAGAATCGGAGAAACAACTGGCAGTCTGGAAAGAGGCCCATAAATTCTGAAAATTTCAAGGGACAACCATCTGCACAAAGGTTCAAACTGACAGGGGCGAATGCTATTAGTGTGGTTGGAGGACCTGGGAACAATGTTGTGAGACCTCCTGCGGTAAATTGCTTCAACTATGGTGAGACAGGACATTACAAATCTCAATGCCTCAAACCACGGACTGGCAATCACAATGTGCCAATGCAGCAGACTGGAAAGAGACCGTACCAACCAGGGCGAGTATTTGCCTTGACCGAAGCTGTTGCCGATGAGGTTGATCACGTCATCACGGGTACGAGGGCAGATGTTTAGAGGTTCATGTGTTTTCTTTTCCCGCTTATTTAGTGAACTATTGCGTAATAAGTATGTATTATGTAACAGGCGAACTTTATTTGAATAGAATGAAAGCTGTTGTTCTGTTCGATACTGGATCCTCTCATACTTTTGTGTCTCCTAAATTTGCTAAAGTGTTAGGAGTTGAACCGAAGATTTTTCCAGGCAAGATCTTAGCAGTAGCTACTCCATCAGGAGAGACTCTAACCACTGATCGGTACTATGCTGACTGTGAGATCGTGATTGGTGATCGAATCTTTGGGATTGATCTGATCGAGCTGACTATCTTGGGAGTCGATGTTATCATTGGCATTGATTGGATGTCGGTGTACAGTGCAAGCATCGAGTGCAAGACCAAGACAGTAACAGTGAAGGCTCCAGGTGGACCTGAAGTCACTTTCCAAGGGAAGAGGGGATGTTCGGAGTTGGTTGCTGCTATCAGTCAGAAGAAAGGGATTCCGGCAGAGGTGCAGTTGATTCCTGTGGTTCGGGACTATCCGACTGTGTTCTTAGATGATTTTCCTGGGTTACCCCCACATCGTGATGTAGAGTTCAGCATCACTGTTTAACCAGGGAGTGCATCCATTTCTAAGGCACCATATAGGATGGCACCAGTGGAACAAGATGAGATCAAACGGCAGATTGAGGAACTGTTGGAGAAAGGCTTCATTCAACCTAGTGCGTCACCTTGGGGAGCACCAGTGCTTTTGGTAAAGAAGAAGGATGGTTCGATGAGGATGTGCATCGATTACCGAGAGCTGAATAAGGTCACTGTTCAGAATAAGTATCCTATTCCTCGAATTGATGACTTGTTCGATCGTCTACATGGAGCAGCTGTTTTCTCCAAAATAGATCTTCGATCAGGATATCACCAAGTTCGAGTGAAAGCTGAAGATGTGCACAAAACTGCATTTAGAACTCGACACGGGCATTACGAATTCTTAGTTATGCCGTTTGGAGTGACGAATGCGCCCGCAATCTTCATGGATATGATGAACAGTGTTCTGAGGCCGTTCATTGATTCTTTCGTCATAGTGTTTATCGACGATATTCTCGTGTACTCCAAGTCAGAGGAGGAGCACACTGAGCATTTGGCAGCAGTTTTGGGGAAGCTTCAAGATTAGGAGTTGTATGCCAAGCTGTCCAAGTGTGATTTTTGGAAATCTGAAGTGGCATTCCTAGGTCACATCCTTTCTAAGGAGGGAGTGGCAACTGATCCTCAGAAGATAGAGGCAGTGAGAGATTGGGCAAGGCCTACTACAGTGAAGGAAGTCAGAAGTTTTCTTGGACTGACTGGATATTATAGGAGATTTATCCAGGGCTACGCTCAGATAGCCGTGCCGCTCACTGGTCTGACCAAGAAGAATGTAAACTTCAAGTGGACTGAGCAATGTGAGGCAAGCTTTCAGGAGTTGAAGGATAGGCTGACTACTGCACCTATTTTGGCTTTGCCTAGAGCAGGTGTTGAGTATGATGTTTATAGCGATGCTTCACATCGTGGGCTTGGTTGTGTCTTAATGCAAGAAGGAAAAGTGATCGCGTATGGCTCTAGGCAACTAAGACCGCATGAGAAGAATTACCCGACTCATGATCTGGAGTTGGCTGCGATTATCTTTGCCCTGAAGCAATGGAGACATTATGTGTATGGCGAGAAGCTGAACATGTACACGGACCACAAAAGCTTGAAGTACATCTATCAGCAGAAGGATCTGAATTTGATGCAGCGGAGATGGTTGGAGGTACTTGAGGACATTCGTCCGGAGATTAAGTATCACCCAGGGAAGGCTAATGTTGTTGTTGATGCACTTAGCTGCAAGAGCCGTCTGGCGAGTTTGATCACGACTCAGTGGCAGCTGGCAGAGGAGTTGGATCGGGCAGGTATTGAAGTTGTTCTGCAGGACTTGGGAGCATCCTTAGCTCAGTTGTGACTTCAACCGACACTGAACAAAAGGATTATTGCAAGTCAGAAGGCTGATGCAGAGATTCAGAAAATGTTGGAGCAGGTTGGTACTGGCAGGTTGCCCAGATTTCAAATCAGGAATGGAGTGCTGTGGTTTAGAGAGAGGCTGTGTGTTCCGGATCAGGCGGACCTGAAAGAGAGTATCCTTCAGGAGGCGCATGCTACTCTTTTGTCTGTACATCCTGGGAGTACCAAGATGTATAGGGACATCAAACATCATTTTTGGTGGTCAGGTTTGAAGCGGGATGTGGCCGAATTTGTGTCGAGGTGTGTGGTTTGTTAACAAGTCAAAGCCGAGAATCAAAAACCTGGAGGTTTATTGCAACCGTTACCTATTCCGGAATGGAAGTGGGATAACATCAGTATGGATTTCATTACGGGTTTACCCAAGAGTTCTAAGGGCAATGATGCGATTTGGGTTATAGTCGATCGACTAACCAAGTCCGCTCACTTTTTGGCAATGAAACTTACTGCTTCGATGGACAAGTTGGCTGAGATGTATGTTGGTGAGATTGTCAGGCTTCATGGCGTTCCATTGACGATTGTATCCAATCGAGATGCGCGATTTACTTCGCATTTCTGGAGGAGTCTTCAAACAGCTTTGGGTACCAAGACAGATTTCAACACTGCTTTTCATCCCCAAACCGATGGGCAGACCGAGAGAGTCAACCGTATTCTTGAGGATATGCTTCGGTGTTGTATACTAGACTTTGGAGGCAGTTGGGAAAGGCATTTACCTTTGGTAGATTTTGCCTACAACAACAGTTATCAGACTAGCATTGGGATGGCGCTGTACGAAGCTTTGTATGGTAGGAAGTGTAGGACGCCTGTTTGTTGGTTCGAAGTTGGGGAGCGTCAGGTGTTTGGACCTGAGATTGTTCAGCAGACCTCTGAAAAGATTGATCTGATCAGGAAGAGGTTGGTGGAAGCTCAGAGCAGGCAGAAGAGCTATGCAGACAACCAGAGAAGGGACCTTGAGTTTGAGGTTGGTGACTTTGTCTTTCTGAAAGTATCGCCCAGTAAAGGCGTGATCCGTTTCGGCAAGAGTGGAAAGTTAGCCCCGAGGTTTATAGGCCCGTACAAGATATTGAAAAGGATCGGGAAAATTGCTTACCGGCTTAAGTTACCGGAAGAGTTGTCTCAGGTGCACAATGTCTTTCATGTGTCTATGCTGAGAGGTTATATTCCAGACCCGAGTCATCATTTGCCTGAAGTGCCGAAAGGTTTGCAGTTGGATCTAAATTACATCGAGTCTCCTGTCGAGATTGTTGATCGTCGAGAGAAAGTCTTGAGGAATAAGACGATACCGATGGTCAAGGTAGTTTGGAGAAACCATTTGGTTGAAGAGGCTACTTGGAAATCTGAGGAGAGGATGTTGAGAGATCATCCTGAGCTTTTTGTTTGATTTGTATTTTTTTTTTGTATTTTTCTTATGCTTGCTTTTTTTCCTCGCTCTTGATTGTAGTTCCGGGCACAGAACTATTCTAAGGAGGGAGTGTTGTAATGCCCCAATTTTCATCTATGAAAATTATTATTTTTGCACGTAGTGTGCACGTGCAATTTTCGTAAAATGAAATCTTATAATTATTTTCCTTATGGAGGATGAGTATATGCATATATATATGTATATGTGTTCTTTAAATTATTTTTATAAAAGGCCCTTGTCTCAAATAAACACAAGCCCAAAAAATCTAATTTATTTATTTTGTAAAAAAAAAACTAATATTTTGGCCCATTAATTTAAGCCCTTTCTCTTAATAACAACTTGTAAGGTAACATCTTTTAAAAGATTATTTTTATAAGGATGTATAATGTACAAGTTTTTATATGGAGACTAGTGCATGCGGGTGCATTGCACGTACACGTGCATGAGCACCTTTCCTTGGCCCTTTTTTGGAGGAAGTGGAGTTAGTGTATAGGTGGTTACCTAGTTGTGGGTAGTTACTACAACTCCTACTCTCATCCTAGCCCTTTTACACTAAGAACTCTATTTGAAAGAAAGATTTTTTTAAGAGAGTTGTGAGTGAGTGTCTTGGAGGCTGGTCATCACTTCAGAGGATTCTCGGTGGCAAGGAGCAAGGAGGAGTCACATTATCACACTAGAAGGCTTTACGGGATTTCGTTAAACTCTTCAACAAGGTGGGTGTTTCTCAAGACTTCTAATATAGAGATCATGCTAGGGCTAATATTGATTGTTATCATATTTGTGAAAAGTGGATTGATAAGGTGATCGTATATTAAAATGCTTTGTGTTATACTTATTGTGGAAGATGTGAATAGATGAAAAAGAACTAATGATAATTAGAGAACTGGAAATGACCTGTACAGTCGACCGATCATGTGAGCAGTCGACTGGCACACTGAAATAAAATATGAACAGTTCGAAATTCCATGAAACGATGTGTTTAAGGTGAATTGTTAACTTGATTTTCTAGCATGTTAAATTGGAGTTAGCATTCATCTTCGTGGATAAATGAGGAGTAAAGGAAAAATGTATGTTTAGCATCTCATTTGGAGGAAAGAACATACTAATTGTGTGAGATTTACTTTTATTCATTAACTATGTTATGATGATGGTAAATAGATAAGAATCACATGTTCAGGTTGACATTGAACATACTGTAGTTGAATAAAATGCTGTGTGCTAATTGAAGAACAGAAGGGAGAGATGATCCCTTGATTCAAAAATTAACCCTGTTCAGTCGACCGAATGTATGTAACAGTCGACTGTACTGAACTCGAAAAGTTGTATGATTGAACTCTGTAGAACAGCCGACTGGTTTGAATGACAGTCGACTGCCCCGTAAATGATATTTAGATTTTGAACGCTGCGGAATAGCCTACTGGCCATGTGCTGCAGTCGACTCTTCCGAGCGGTTATTGAAGAACTTTCTTCGACTGAACAAGTCGACTGGATAAGCTCTAAGTCGACTGTCCAGATCACTTTTGACATCTAAGAAATTCTATGAATTGTTTTATGGTAAAGATTATGAACCTTATGTTGAATGATTATTGGTTGTGACAATTTAAGTAAACTCTATTTGTCTTTGCATGAATTTATACCTGAAATGAAGCGAATCATTTATTTGAATTTATGAAAGTTGTATGAATGTGAAATTTATGAACATGGAAAAGGAAAATCTATTGAGATTATAAAAATGAACTCACGAGCTAGTAACGCTCAATTTTGGTAATTGTGAATTGAAATTAAAACAAAAGAGTAGCTAAGTCTCCCACCGGCAATTGGAAATAAATGAAATGGAATTTGAAAAGAAAAACCAAGGTTGGTCATGTTGAATGAATGATTAAGTCCGGTATAGTGGAGAGGCTAACTCTAGAGCTTTGATTTTGTTCATGATTCTGATAAAATAAGGACTAGATACATAGTGAAGATGTGATGAAAGTAAGAGAAAAACATTGAGTATGAGGGCCACTGGATTGGCGGCGAGAGCGTATCCCAGGATGTCCCATGATGAGTCATGATAGGGCGTGGATACTGTTCCAGAGTACCGTCCCGGTGGCGACGCTCGTGGGGTGTTTAACGACTGCGGGTGGTGTCATGTCTATGGTAGGAGCTGAATTACCATAGGATGCCTGCATGATGTTTCATGTGTCAGTGCATTGGGATTCCCTCCAGGGCGCCTAGACTTGAGTTCGTATGTCGGAAAACATCTAGGATACTTACCGTAGTTACAGTAGTAGATTAAGCCATGATGAGGGATTGAACCCTACAAGATAAAGTACGAGTATGGGCTTGCCCTCGGACCTATGTAGTATGGGATGCATAGAATCCGAATAAGTGCGCATTAGTGTCATATAATATAAATAATTGCATTAAGGACTAAGTGCATAATCACAACACGACATCAATAGGGTATTCCCTTTAATATGATCTGTGAACAAGTTTGTGATTTGTTAAGAAATGAGAATCGTTATACTGTTTCTGGCATAGAGAGGATGGCCATGCATAATTTTCGTCGGTTGAATAAACTGACGTGTCCACAGTTTTTGTATGCAGGATAAATGGCTTGATAAAAGTGAAAGGAGAACTAATGCTTACAAATTATTCATTGTTGATGTACATTTATTTAAATGATGTAAATTGCTTCCGCCGTCATTACATGTAAATTATTGTGTTATATGCTACCGCTGTAAAATGTAATGTGTAAAATCTCATGTAACTCTGATGTAAAATGGAAAGTTTTCAATTCCTTGTAAAATTGTACCGAATGAGACGAAAAGATCCTGTGGGAATCTCGAATTCAGTTGTATTTGGAATTCGGGGTGTTACAACAATAAGGTCGGCCTTGAAATTCATGCCACTAATCAGCATAGGGCTTTGCTTGCACACTTTAGAATAGATGATGACGCCTCCACCCGTTGTGATATCCTAAGTTGCTAACATTATGTTGCTTGCCAAACAGTATCGATCCACGAAGCAGAAAGAAACAAAGGAGTGGATAGCACCGGAATCAAACAGGGCATGAGCGGGGAGAGAATGGACTAAGATGACACCTAAAGTTGATCAAAGAATAAGAATGAAGGTGTATGCAGGACATATGCACGAATAATTGTACAAGGATAAGTAAACAGTGCAGAAATTGAAAATTAATACAATTATTGTGATATACCTGCAACCACACCAATAGCTGTCTCAGCTTCCGCTGCAGTCAGGTTATAGGCCTGACCATGACCTCCAATCTGACCTCCCCTCGGAGCCATTCTTCTCTGATCAAAAGCTTGCCTCTGCGGTGGAAAAGACAGTCTGCCCTGACCTCGAGCTAGCGCTCCTTATTGAGCTGGACCTCCAGCCGGTGCAGGATGCCTGTTCCTTGGGCAGTACCAGACCATATGATCACTACCTCCACATGCAAGGCACAGCCGATTGCCTAGTCTACAGTCCTTCCGCAGATGACCAACCTTATGGCAGAAGTCACAAGTCTGAATTGTCTTCGGGGCAAATGGCGAATACGGCAACGCTCTCGCGGGAGGGGTCAGAACTGGCCTCCGAATAGGCTCTCCAGTAGGCCGGGTGACAGTAGGGTACTGTACTACCCACTAAGTAGCACTCATCCTCCTATGAGTCTGCTCCTGGATCCTAGCTACATCGAGAACATCGGCATAGGTGCGGTGTCGACGGGCAACCAAATAGTCTTGAATGTTGAAATTCAAGCCCATCAAGAACCTGTAGGCCCTGTCCTCATCATTGGCCACCATGGAAGGTGCAAAACGACTGAGCCGAGTAAATTTAGCAGCGTACTCATCTACAGATAGATTCCCTTGAGTTAAGGAGACAAATTGCCACTCCATCTCTACTTTGGTAATGCTGGGGAAATTTTTTGCCATGAAGCTCTTCGTGAAAGTGGCCCAAGTGATGGGTCTCTCAAGCCTCTCGATCTCTACCGCCACCAGATATGGGCAAGGTCCACAAGCTGGATGCTTATTACATCCACCCAATCCACATCGGAGGTCCATGCCGCTAGTAACAACTGCTCTGTGAGAATCAGTCATTGCTTGGCCTCCAGCGGTGTCTCAGTACCCGAGAACTTATCTGGGTGCAACATCATGAAATCTGCCACTATATCGGGCCTTGGTGGCAGTAGCCCTGGCATGGGTCCAACAGCGGTTCGGTTGGCCGCCTCTAAGGTAGCCTTCATCAACTCATTGTGCTTTTGTTGTAGGGCCATCATTTGTTGCATCGTATGGAGGATAGCAGCGTTGTCTGGTTGTTCATCCCTGGGTCGGGAAGTGGAAGAGCCTCCACAAGCCATAGTCTGCAAAATAATCAAGCTAGTGAGTACCCAGATATAAGTTGGTTATTACATGTTTATGTGATCAACGTGGTGCGCACATTATTGAGTTAACCGGGCTAGAAATCTGGGCTCTGATACCACTAAAAATTTGTCACACCCTGCTTCCCAAAATACGGGAATACGAGCACGTAACAAAGGCCCAACAAATGATGTGAACATCATCCATAAGCTGTAACAGATTAACTCAACAACATGAAATATAAACACAACCATGCAGGAATAAGTAATAATACAAACAATGAATTAAACTTCAATAATACAAAAAATAATATCCAACATCTGGGAGAAAATTAACTTCGGGTCAAAATGCCCGGAATACAAAGCACGATAATAATAACAATGCTGGAAAGGAAATAACATGAACGAAGTAAATGCAACAGTCTAATAATCAGCTCCATTCTCTAGAAAATTTACTCACCGAGTCCTTCGGTCAAATCTCTACCTATACCTGCAAGATTATCAACTAGAGTTGGGGGGGGGGGGGGATATCTGTTAGGGCAAGTTACAGACATCAAGTAGTAAATGTAAAGAAGCAAGAAAACATGGTTTATCCAGAAATAATGAACTAGCTCAAAGTCAAGATCAATGACAAGGGATGATAATAAAATCCAAGGTCTTTAACGATGCAATAATCAACGACTGCGATCAATGATTCAAGATCAATAGCAATAATCATGATCAAGAATGCAAGTGTCAATCTAAGTCTATTAGTCTTTTATTATCCTATCTAATGCACGTAATTCTGTGTCCTATACCACAGGTTCGGTGCATACAAATAGTGACCATTTAAACTATAGTGGAGAACTCTACAGATCGTGTACTCGTCATAATAATCAATAATCAATATTCAATAATCAATAACCCATAATCAATAATCCATAACCATAATCAATCGAACAATAAGGGACCCTTCCTCGAGTACAGTCATCGATTGTTCACTATCTAGTCGACTCTTATCACCCCGGCTTGTTATGATTTTATTATAGTACACTAATATGAACATGCAATGGGTACAAAAGTATCGAGGCGATGTCAAGAAGATTTCAAAGCTGTGCAATGCATAGTATAATTAATTCTATCCATTAGATGCAAAATCAAACATGGTTATAACTTAATAACACAAAACCCACATTCTGGACATCAAGACGTTGCTGTACAAAAGTCCACTTTTTCGTTGATAAAGAAAAGTAAATCAGGTTCCGTCAGGGGTTCCAGAAACTAGACTCCCTGGTGGTTCCAACACACGACATATTATAACTATAGTAGTTAGGTGTATAATTTTATTCTTTACTGGTTTCATGTTAGGTAGCATGTCAAAATTAGATTCTCATATATAAAAGTTGGTTGTAAAATTGTTTTAAAATCTTATAAAAATCATAATTCAGTTCTTAATAGTGTTTAGTAACATCACTATTAATCTCAGGTCCAAATTCTTAATTTAATCTATTGTTTCAATTAGTTAAACATGGTAATGTATTTTAAGACTGTATTCTAGAATATAGACATTACACCATGAGAATCTGAATATCTTGCAATCTATATTTCTGATTGCTAAATCATCAAAAATTATGGATTCCAGACACACAGGGATACAACTCTCATTTAATAATTTTAAAATTATATCATCTGCATCTAGGTCAAAAGTATGGTTCTTTACTGAACTAGTGCTCTAGCAGCAACCTAGGGTCATATTCTCATATATATAATAGATCTGGAACATCATCAATTAATCTTACAAAAAAACCAAGTGAATCTTAATCATTTCTAGTAACAACCTAGTAAGTATAAAGTTATAATTGTACTGCTAACATTTTATTTTAATTCACAGTTCTTGTCGATATGCTTGTAAACGACAATCTGAAAATTTAAACCTAGAAGTGTTACAAATATGACAACTTGCAGTCTATAAATTGGAATTTAGATCCGTAGAATGTGCTAGAAAATAGAGTCAAAGGGATACAAATGACGTTTACAAAGTTCTACTTAATTATAACAGCAACTGGATCAAAAACTCAACACAACATGGAATAAACAGCAGGCCAGCAAGTTGATTATTATTAATTAGCAGCAAATGAGATACACAATCATATAACTTTACCGCAAATAATTAACAGAAAATTGTACTCAAACATTAGGGTGGAATTTTACTATTAACAAAACAAACCATTATTTCCCTAACATTAAATGCAAGAATCTAGTTATAACATCACATCCAATCAAAAAGCATTCAAATCATCATTCTTCGATATAACATGTTCTTGTCTATGTATTCATGTAGTGTATGCATATGATGATGTATAACAAGGCTTGGGTTTGAGTCAATGGAAAGGCACAAAAAGAAAACTACTACTTGGTTTTGTCGATGAATCTGTGATAGTTTCTTTGAAAGGTATCAAGCAAATAAGATACGATAATTGAAATGGGAACTACTTGCGGAGATCAAATGATTCTTGAACAAGAATAATAAACTAATTCACGGGAAACTTGCCTTATACAAGATTGTGAGTGTGACCGAATGACGAAAGGAAAGAATGGCGGAGGCAACGACAGCACAACAAAACAACAGCAACACACAAGCGACGACAGCAACAAGAAACTTCGTCCTCCAGTGATTGCGAAAAGGGGCTATCGACGGGGCAGCTACAAAAAATGCAGCAACTGGGTGAAGTGGTGCTGATGGTGGTAGTCTGGGATGCTTTCGATGGTGAGGCAATGGCAGTGCAACAACGGCAAGAGGCAGCGAGGTCGACTGTGGGATGGTGGAGTTTCTACAGTCAGGGAATAGGTGCAGGTGAGGTGGCGCTCGGGGGCTGTTGGTGGCCTGCGATGGAATCGAAGATGGGGTGCTCGCGAATGGTGAAAGGAGGGTGCTGTGACAAGGAGATGGTGGTGACATGCAGGAGCTGGCTAGCGGTGGTTGCAGGATGCAGCGGTGCGGAGGATGGTGGCGAGGTGGAGAAGGCAGCGTCGAAGGTTTGGGTTGGAGGTCGAGGATGGAGGTCGATGGCAGTGGCAGTGGGGCTTCGACGGGCAATGGAGGTGCAACGAGGTGGGGGCACAATCAGGGGAAAGAGCTCGAGGTGGCTGCAGTCGATGGGCTTCGACGGGTTCGAGATTCGGTCGAGGAAGAAGGAAAAGGAGAAGAAGGCGGTTGGAGAAGAGATAATTAGGGTTAATGAAGCGGTTAGGGATTAATCAGTATATATAGGGTTATGTAATGGGTTAACAGGTTAGCGGGTTATACGGTATGGATTAATGAAATAATAAGTCAATTAATGGATTTAATAAAAGAAATCAAATAATATTATAATGTAATAGATGAATTAAACACCCATTATACAATAAATAAAATAGAGTGTACTGGAAAACCAGGGTTCAAGCCAAAAGAATCCGGATGATCAAATGAGAACAAATGGGTTCAAAGAATAGCAAGATTGATTATTAAATAATTCAGAATACAAGAATTTAAGAAGAATTACAAATAGAAATCCGTAAAATCGGAAACAGGGGTTACAGGTTTTGGGTGTTAGGGTTGGGGACCCTAGTGTGCATATAAATGAGTATATGTATATGTTTAAATCTAGTATTTGTATGTAGTTTAATTGGTTCTTTTGATCAAGTTTTGAATGCGCAAATTTCAGATTTTGTAGAAATCTAGCTTCAATTTTTAATGTATTCAGGAAATAATTTTGATGGAGAAAATCTATATTTTTGTAAATAAAATTCTCAGTCTTGAGGGGATATAAGGTTCAGTTCGGAAAGACGAAAATTCGAATTCTAAAGGGCATTTTCCAGTTTCTAAAGAAGTGGCATTTCAAATTTTTAGAGCTAAGGAATTTCAGATTTTAAGGTTGAGATCCCAGACAATAAAGAGACTTGTTTCAGTTTAAGTTGATTGGAATAAAGAGAAATTTATTGGGTTTTACGTATGTATGAAAAGTGAGATCCAAAAGTGAAATTTAAAGGATTTCGTGGATTGGATTTTGTTTCCATATAAGAAAGAGTTTTAATGGTGGTAACGGTTTATTAAAAGAAATGTGAATAATGAAGAGATTTGTGGATGTACAAATGTTTATTTTTGGAATAAGGTATTTCATGTTTGAGATTTTGATTCACAGCCGTGGTGCTGTGGGGAAAGTTTACTTTTCAGAAAATAGTATATAAAGAGTATTTTGAACAATTGAACCAAGTGGGGTTTTCGATTGCGATTAGGGTTATTGTGAGAACCCTGGATGGACGATTAAGGCGTTGAATTGGGAGCACTAGAAACTGAGCGAATCCAAGAGTACCAGCAGTGGATATCTTTTATTGTAGGAAATTAGTCTGAGGGGCTAATGTTCCTGATTTGGCAAGTGAAATCTAGTAAGGTAGAGCTAGTTCTAGGTGGCTCAGGTTGTTGTTATTACAAAGTACAAACCTAAGGACATGCACTAGATTGGGAGTTGTGACAGCACTTGGGCAACGTAAGTATGAGCTTTGTTTCAGTCGGGCAGATGTATTCCGGGACTGTGTACTTGTTATGTCTCCTTAGTATGTTTGCGCGTTGAGGGTCAGCAGGCCTATTCGCAGAATGTACGACAGGGAGATGATTCTAAAGAGTTAGAGCGTTGCTTGCGGGATGCTTGCGTGTTTACACTTGTACAGCTCAGCGGGATGCGTACTGGGGCTGGGGTCTATTCACGTAGTGTCTAATCATATCTCTGTCACCAATGCAGTTTTTTTCATGGCAAGGGATTGAACCTGGTAATGTGGTGAACGCTAAGGGCGTTCCCTCTGACCTATGTAGTATGGGATACATAGAATCCGAACATGTATGCATTAGTGTGCATTGTGTGCATTGTGATATTGTCTTATGCATTTTTCTTTTTGTTTTCTCGACACACACTTATTCATTTAGTGTAGTTTCACTTATTGATTTTATGAATCTGTTATCGTTGTTTTTATTCTATGATGTGCAACAAGTTTGTGATTGTGAGACTTTACAGGGTTACTATTATTATGTATTATGTCAGTTGCATTCAACTAACGTGCCCACTTTTTTGTTCAGTTTTGCAAGATTTGCGAGTAAGTTTCTTGAGCAAGGTTAGAGCTTGGGCTTATGATGAATGGAGTTTAAATGTTGAGACGTGTTGTAATAAATGTATTTAATTTTCCGCTGTGCATTGTAATAAAGAACTGTTATAAAGAAGAGTTGTATATTCCCCCTATGTTTTATACTGTGTTTGGATTACATTGAAGTAAAGATTCTAAAGTTGTGTCTCTTATTTCTATTATGGAAATTCAGGGCGCTACAGAAGTTGGTATCAGAGCATGCTTCAAAAATTAACACTAAACATAGTATAGGGAAGCCTAGGTGGTCATTAGAGTGTGTGTATCAGTCTTAGAGTCATGAATGTATAGTTGCATGAACTTGCATTTATGTTGATCTATATTCATACTGATGTTCTTTTTTTCACTTTTCTGTAGGATGGCGGATAATCACGATCCTATGGAAAACATGGAAGAAGAAGATGTTTTTCTCGAGGACCCCTTAGATATTTCCGAGGAAGATCCGAAGGAAGACCCGGAAGAGAAATCAGGAGAAGAACTAAAGGAAGAGGAACCACAGGAGTCTCGGGAGATTACTCCCCCTCCTTGGGAATCTTTGGGTGAATCTTCAGATGAATTACCCAGGTTGATCAGGAAGTATCGATCCATCGCGTCACTTCGACGTGAGATGCATGGTACCAGTGGCGAGTTTCCAACTTGAGGGAACATCATAAGGAGAACCAGCGATGTATCACATCTATGCAGCAGATGATGAAGATTCTTGACGAAGGTCAACGTGCGACAGAGGAGCGTTTCACCAAACTGGACGAATACACAAAGTGGGGAGAGAACGTTTATAGTCAACGTTGCGACATGCTGGAGATGAAGCTTGATGTATTGCAAGAGGAGATCCAAGAGATCAAGAGAAGCCGCAAGGATTGATTATTATCATGATTGTATTATTTGAGTTTTCTGAATTTAAATAAAGCTGTTTAGTTATTTTTCAACAGATGTATGAACTACTTTGGTGAATAAATTTATTTATATTTTATATATGAAATTTTGGCAATTAAATGAAGATTCTATGTTTTGAGCATTGGTGTGAATTCTTATGATTTTATTCTCCTAACGAAATGGTGTGTTTTGTAGACTCAGAATGATGGTAGGTCCTCGAACTTGAAGCAATGGTGATGGAGTTGAGAGCTCCAATGAGGGCAGACTTGACTTGGAATCTGACATTGCTAGAGTCTATCAGACTCTCAATGCTTTCATGACTGGTGGGATGGGTCGGAACCTTGGACCAGGACCAGCAAATCCAAATGCGGATCCCGTCAGGCAGGTGGATTCGTTCAATAGAATGAAGCCGCCTGTGTTCGAAGGGCAAGCGGACCCTAATGAGGCCGATGACTGGATTAGAAAGATGGACACTGTCTTTGAAGTGTTGGAGACTCCCGTAGCTAGCAAGGTGAAGTTAGCCACAATGCAATTGGAGAGGGACGCCGGTGTTTGGTGGCAATTCGTAAAGAGAACTTTAGATGAGGTGTCGATCACTTGGGATGCATTCCTAGAGGAGTTCAGTGACCATTACTTCCCCATAGATATCCAGGTGAAGAAGGCAATAGAGTTTATGGGCCTACAGTAGGGCAACTTGTCGGTGAGAGAGTATGAGACTAAATTCACTCAATTGTCGAGGTACGCCACTGAGCTCATTATGGATGAAGAAAGAAAAACAAGAAAGTTCGAGCAGGGCCTAAGGCCAAATTTGAGATCCTGAATACCATTAGGGATCTGAAGATTCGACAAGCTTGTCAGAAGAGCAGCAATGACAGAAGCGAATATGGAGCAGTTCCAGTCGAAGAAGGAAACCTGGAACAAGAATAAGAGGCCAACGGTGGCGACTCACAGTAGAGGCAAGCTTCCAGAGAAGAGGGGTAGCTTCAGCGAGCCCAGCAGAGATGCAGTGCCAGCTCAGGGAGTGGCTTGCTACAATTGTGGAGAGACGGGGCCATTTTAGGACCTCATGTCCTAAGCTAGCAAGGACCCATACTTGTTTCCAATGCGGCAAAGAAGGGCATATCAGGCCCAATTGCCCACAGCTAAAGCAGGGTAGCGCAAGTGGTGGCAAGAAGCAAAGGCAGGGGCGAGTATTCGCGTTAACAGAGGAGGATGCTGACAACTCTGAAGACGTGATTATGGGTATGCAAGAGTTTTAGATTATGGCTGAAGAGTATTGAATAAAATTTTGTATGGAATAATGTGGAGTATTAAACATTATGATTTCTCATGTATCAGGATGTGTTTTTTATAGTGGAATTAAAGCCAAAGTTTTGTTTGATACTGGGTCTTCGCATACTTTTGTGTCACCCAAATTTTCTAAGGTGTTGGGTGGTAAGCCCAAGGTTTATCCTAGCCAAGTTTTGTAAGTGGCAACGCCGTCAGGTGAGACATTGACCACTGATCTATATTATGCAGGGTGTGATATTGAGATTGGAGGAAGACTTTTTGGGATTGATCTCATCGAGCTGGATGTTTTGGGTGTCGTTGTTTTTGTGGGCTTTGACTAGATGGCTATTTATGATTCCACTCTAGAGTGCGTGCATAAGGAGGTAGTGGTGAAAGCACCGGGAGGACCTGCAGTGACTTTTCAAGGGAAGAAGGGAAGCACGAAGGTGGTAGCGGCACTAGCAGAGATAGGATTTCTGGAGGAAGTCAGGGTGATTCCTGTAGTTCAAGATTTTTTCAACAGTGTTCTTGGATGAGCTACCAAGGTTACCGCCGCAGTGTGATGTTGATTTTTGCATCAACGTTCAGTCGGGTAGTGCTCTGATATCTAAAGCTCCTTACAGGATGGCTTCAGAAGAGCAAGACGAAGTAAAGAAGCAGATTGAAGAATTGTTGCAGAAAGGATTTATCAAGCCGAGTGTTTCGCCATGGGGTGCGCAGGTATTGCCGGTGAAGAAGAATGATGGATCAATGAGGATGTGCTATAACACCCCGCAAAATTGAGTTATGACAATTTTGCCCCTCGGGTGATACGCACATGTATTTTGTAATGTTACGAGTAATATTCGTAACGTTTTTTTATATAAATGCCATACACATCTTATATTCTGATTATTTTTTGTTTCCGTTTTCTCAAAATTCGTTTTTATCCTATTTTAAGCCAACTCAAACTTTTATTTTAATCTTTGTGTTTTACGTACATTGCACGTGCTTTCCATACATGTGTCGATTACGTATATTTTTCGTTACGTGAAATATCCATAACATTATTGTTCTACGTATTTTGTATTCTGATTATTTTTTGTTCTCTCAAATTTATTTTGTATTCATACGAGCATTTCACGTAAAATTTTATGCATTTTAGTCCCTAAAATTTTCTAAGAGTCAAGCACATTTTTCTTCTCATTTTATTTGTCACGCTCATGTTATTAATTTTAATCAAAACCATTAGGCCTAAATCTATTTTGAAGCCCACTAGAAATTAATAATTTAATGAAGCCCATGATTAATTCAAAATTTAAATACACATTTAAAATTTAGTACACTTGTCATGTAACATACACCTAGCCTAATAATAAAATAAAAAAAATTAAAAATTGTGTGAGAAGAGTGTGCACACACATTGACTACACGTGCACGTGTTTTTTACCATGGTTGAGAATGAAGGAGAGTGGGGGAGAGTTGTGTGAGAGTGGGGAGGAGTTATTTTAGGTAGTGGGAATTTATTTTAACCACACAATTGTCCTATAAATACCCCCCCCCCCTCCTTTAACATGAACAACACGAAACTAAGTAACAAAAATCAAAAGAAAAGATAAGAGAAGAGAGGGAGTTCGGTTTTTTCATGTGCTAAGGAGAAGAAGGCCATTTTTGTGTTGGAGCTTTGGAGCATTTTCTAGGAGTTATACTTCTTTTGCATCAAGAAAGAGGTGGGTGTTCTTGTTGCCCTCTAATTTAGTAGAATTTACGCATACTTAATATTTTTACATGAGTAGTTGCTATTTTAGTTGGTGAATGTAGAAACTATCTAGAATGTAGATTGCACATTATTAATATAATTATCTTGTGAAATTATGATATGTTTGATTTGGGGGCATTTTCAAAAGGTTCTGTTTGAGTTCTAGTTGCACTTCAAAAGAATCATATCTATTAAACTAGATAGAATTTATAGATAAAATTTTTATACGAGTATCTCGTATATGTCAAGAACATCCCCTTAAAATCTCATATTATTTGGATGTCATTTACTATTTTAATATAATCCAAACTTAGGACTGGTTGGCAGTTGGCTAGTTACTGGAAATTTGTACACATTTCGGGTTTTGTTCATTTCAACACCTTAAATGAATTAATTTGAAAAAAGTCAAAACTAAGAACTTGAAGTAGACTTTTAACCTCTCTGTAAAGTCTAAGAAATCAATTTTTCATAACGAATTAAATTTATAATAAATTTTACAAGACTAAACAAGTGGCAATACTTTAACATTTTGACCCTATTATAAATTTTGAAGAATCCAGGGTAGACATCATATTTTGGGGAAACTTATAACTAATAAGTTATAGTAGACTTGTATACCTTTAATTTGATCTAAAGAACATGAATTTTCATGAAGCATATAATTTTCTATGATTTTTGCAAGTAGCATGAGCTGCAATTTCGGATTGTGAACCTACTATTTTGCAAATGAATTTAGATGAAGAAATTGGGGATGATTTTAGATTATTTTGACAACAAAGTTGTAGTAGACTCATTTATGATTCCTATGAAACTAATAAATCTATTTTT
This sequence comes from Hemerocallis citrina, assembly GCA_017893485.1. NCBI lineage: Eukaryota > Viridiplantae > Streptophyta > Magnoliopsida > Asparagales > Asphodelaceae > Hemerocallis > Hemerocallis citrina. Next base: position 67,117,308 of record CM030366.1, read on the forward strand.
TTAGTAGTATTGGAATTTTATATGATCTTTAAATACCACTGGGTTGATATCTTTTATCTAGTTGTCCTAAAACCTTTACAACGTGTAAAATTGGATTTAAAATTGGATTGTTAGTAAGATGTACCTTATGAGGGATTAAAAGGTAATTAAAGGATGAAGTTGAATGTTAAATATGTGATGTTTATAAGGGTTTTAACTCATCAAGTGTTATTGAATGTTGAAGTTGGTTACTTCATGATTTTATGAGCAAAAAGAAAATGAATAAAGAAGAAATTGTGAATATGAATGAATTATCTATGATGAGGTTAGATGTAACCTATGTGGTCTCTTTTGAGATGGTTTTTTATTTCTAGAGTGCGAGACCCAGAATACCGGCAGTTGTGATATATGGAATATAAGAAGCAACCAGTATGGGTTGACTTTCTCATGAGGAGTAGCCAGTGTGGGCTAACTTTCTCAGTGTTCTGTTTAAGTCCGGTGGGTAAGCAAACTCTAGGTCTTAATAATTAAACCTAAGGACTGGCACTAGAAAAAGGAGATGTGATGAAGCTTGGGAAAACATGAGTGATACGGCTCTATATAGTTGGGCAGATGTATTCCGGGACTATAGTTACAGTCGGGCGGATGTATTCCGGGACTGGGCTCAACTTGGTCGGGCGAATGTATTCCGGGACTGCGAGTTTTATGCGAGATGAGTCTCAATTACTTCCGGGACTGTGAATAATCGGACAGATGTACTCCGGGATTATGAATAGTTGGGTTGAAGGGAGACGAGTCTCTAGTGTTCTGAGCTAGGGTGATGCTTACGAGATGTGTGTGCGATGAGGGTTCTGTAAGATCAGGCAGATGTACTCCGGGATTGGAACCTATACTTGTAAAATGTCTAAATCTTATTTTTGTCACCATTGTAGGATTTCATAACGAGAGATTGAACCCTGTAATGAGGAGTACGATAAGGGCTTGCCCTCGGACCTATGTAGAATGGGATGCATAAAATCCGTACAAGTATGCATTAGTATCATCGTAGTGTAAAGTCTGCATTTGGCATTAAGTTCATTTCATACACTGAGATGTTTAGGATAGTCACATTTTCTCTTTCTGCATTCAAGTGTGATTGCTAAGTTGATGAGATCGCTGTATTATAGCATTGCGTCAGTTGTATGCAACTGACGTGCCCACAGTTTTCTAGATTGCAGGATTGGACTTGGCATGGACTTGTAGTCACCATGACGAGCTATTACAAAATTGGAGAATTTCCATCATTGTATATCATATTGTATTCATTTAAATTCTGCTGTGTTGATGTAAAGAACATGTTGTAAATAATTTTTTTAAAATTCCTTGTAAATTTGTATGAATTTAAAGTAAAAGATCCTGTTTATGCTACGAATTACATGTATTTGGAATTCGGGGCAGAGTGGCATCAGAGCCGACTTCAATGAGTAGTACAAAATTACAAGGACGACGCAATTAGGGTGGACATTAGAGTGTGAGTGTCAGTTTGGAGTCATGAACGATGTAGTTATTGAACTTGCATTCATGATACTCTCCTCATATACATTAATGTGATATTGTATGCAAGCATGTTTTCCCTTGGTATCACGAGTGTTATGGTTGGTTTAAACCTACATTCATGTTATCTTACACGTAGACACACTTTCCTCCTTAATTTTTCTTCGTAGATTTTCATCGTAATACTTTTTCATCCTTAAAGTTAATTTTTTTTCTCAAAGAATTATTTTCATATACTATTAATTCACTTGGATATTTATTATTCTATCTATCTTCCTTAGTCTTAATCTTTTAAGTTTGACTTACTCGTTTTCTTACTTGATTTTTATCCTCCTTACTTTTATGCGCTTTTACGTATTCTATTAAGTTTTGAATTACTACTTAAATTATTATTAAGACTATCATTTTCCTTTGTTATTGTTAGATTTTGAATTTTGAATTTTGTATGTTTACATTCACTTTACATGTACTTTGATTTCACGATACTATATTATTTTGTCATGTTTATTTCTGGATATTTTAACATGATTTACTTATACAAAAGCAATAAACCTCTACACAATAAGATTCCCTTTTACAACTATTTTGTCATACTTATTATTTTCTACCTTTTGTTATATTTACTTTTCACTATTAATAACTACTTATTAATTTTGTAGCTTTATACTTCTCTAATAAAATACATACACTCACTACTTATATTTTTACTTTATTTCAAATTTTTTTTTTACATTATTGGTTACTACATAAACTTTTCATTGATTTCCATATATATATACCATGTATTTCAATATACTTACTATACATATTATTTTGCCCTTATCCAATTACTACATTACTATTTCTGTATATAATTATTTATGTTTATTGTCCTAATTTACTACACTACATAATTATTGTTTTGATTTATATTTTCAGCTCATGCATATACGTTAATACTACTTTTGTCTTAATATTATAAATCCTTTTCATTACTACTAATTTTATATATTCGATATTTATAATCTATATTTCTATTTTTCCATCGTTGTAATTTTCCACTTTATCATGTACTTTGGGCTACTGTCCCACACTTTTTACTTATATTTTATATCCCAAATCCCAAAACATAACACCATATTTTATTAAACATCTAATATCCAAGTACATGTGGAAGATTACATCTTTCGATCCCCAATTTTGGTGCAGCCTGATGTCGAGAGGGCAAATATGCAACTAGACATCAAAGGAGGCAAACTGCAACTGGATGTCGGGGAGGCAAAATCTGCAACAGAATGTCCAGAAGGCAAACTGCAACCGGATGTTGCAATTCTGCAACTTGATGTCAAGGAGATAAGCCTTCAGTTGGACACCAATGAGGCAAACCTACAACAAAGAAGATTTCCTACTTTAATAAACCCCACTTTTATTTCTATATATATATTACTTACCACTACCATTTTTATACCAGTTTATACCGTTTTACAATGTTTTGCAACTTAGCCCATATTGTTTCAACTTTATTATTTATAATACAGTTATTGATTACCTTATTATTTATTTGCTTCTATATCTATTATACATGTGTTATTATCATTATTTTAAAATTTTTTTCTCTCAATCTATATTACCGGTGACTATTATTTATTTTATTCCTTTGTATTTTTATACAATTCCATTTTTATATTTTATTGCTAACCTATGTTCTATATGTTTTCTACCCACATAGTGTGATTTTTATAATTCATACCTTCGTTTACCACCTACATTTTATTTCTATCCAAAATAATGTTATATATTATTTCAATTATACATATTGCTACTTCTACTATTATTATTTTGTTTCTCCAATTGCGTTGTTTTCCAAATTATTTCATGAATAATGAATTAATTCATATTCTCCTTTTCATCTAATACTTTATCTGATATTAATTTTTTGTATGAAAATTGCTTTCAATCTATACCATCTTTTATGGTCATGTTTCTTTTCTGCTATTTTTCTAGTTTTCCAGTTTCGTTCCTATTAATTTTGATACTCATAGTTTTCTTATATAAGTTTACTTTATTTCCTTTCGTGGTATTGACAGTTTTCTATATAAAATAATGATTTTTCTGTGGTGTGTATAAAATATAACTTTTACCATAGTAAGTTCTGAGGACAGAACTGTTCTAAGGGGTGTTGACCCTAAGTTTGGTGTGCACAAAACGTATCACTTACTACTAATATCTTCAGTTAAGATTTTCAGGAAAAATAGGAAAAGGAAAATCAATATAAAAGATTCAAAATATTCAAAGAACAAACAAAAGATGCATGAATAAGAAAATATTGGAAAATCAAGGAAGAGTGCTCCTCAAGAAACATGAGCTTCAAAGCCAGCAAATCAAATGATTTATTGCTTTTTATGAGAGGAACATATATGTAAAGTAGTATTGATTGATAAATTAGTTTTGGAAAGAATACAAAGTGAAATTGCCAATTGAAAATTGAATCTGCACTACTGCAGTTGACCGCACAGTCGACCGCAATAACAGTCGACCGCTCATCTCTGTTGGAAAGATGAGTCAGTTGACCGGTCATCGCACGACTTGGGGGTCGACATGTTATATTGCTGTGTCTTGCTTGTTGCTCTGATTGCTTTCTCTTACTCCGTCTCTTTACTTTACGCACTACTTTTAATTTTTTAATTTTTGCATAATCACCCTATTCCCCCCTCCCCCCAGGGTGATTTATAGCGGTATCAGAGCGAGGTGCTTACTAAGATCTTAAAAGCTTAAGCAAAAGGTCAAATGGCCGAAATCGCTCATCCCGAAAACTTATACTCGTCGGATCCATTTATCTCCAATGGGACAAGTCTAACACGTTCACCATATTTTGATGGAAAATGCTATGAAGTTTGGAAAGTTTGTGTGTCTCATTTTTTGCAGATGCTTGGTGAAGAAGTTTGGAACATTTGCATAAACAAAACAGATATCCCTGTCAGCGATGGAAAGAGGGCTTTCACAAAAGCCAAACTAGCATTAAAAACCATAAACTCCAAAGCTATGATAGCACTTTATGCAGGTTTAAACAATGAAGAATTGATGCGGTGTGGGCAAAATTGCAAGACAGCATATGAAATTTGGAACAACATGCTAAAACAGCATGAGGAAACCCCATCTGAGGTAAAAGCAAGTTAATTTATGCTTTTATAAGTTTGATATTTTTCGTATGTTGCCAGGAGAGATCGTACATCAGATGCTTGCTCGTTTCAACATTATCGCACACAAGCTTGAGAGCTTAGGTAAGGGGTTAGATGATGACCGAAAAGTTGGAAAACTCATAAGTTGTCTCACGTTGGAAAACTCATAAGTTGTCTCACGTTGGAAAGAATGGTGGGAATTGAGAGTCTTGTACAAGATCTCACCATGTAGCTACCAGTCGTTCTTGCTTAACTATAGCATGTAGCACATCAGGAAGGAGGGTTAGTTGCAGCAGGAAGGTCAAACTAAGAGAATCTTGATCCATCTGAGCCAATTCCTCCATTCAAGATCAAAGGTAAGCAAAACTCTAATCAATTTTCCATAAAAGAAAATTTTGGATCAGTGCAAAAGGGTATGAATCCTGTTGGAATTGGGAGAAAATTTGATCAATTTGGTGGTGAATTTTTTTTTCCTAAACCCCCTAATTGGATGTGAGTCCTTTTTGGGTAATGGTGATGTTCTTAATTGTCTATTTCAAGTATAACATTATTCTGAGATGGATCACATTCCGAGGGATGAGATGGTGATGGTAGCATATTTCTTTTTAAGGGAGGATGTTGTGCAATGGTGTAGATGGTTCTTGAAGAAAAATAAGGGAGTTACGTAGTTTAAGGAGTGTATTTGCAACAGATTTGGGTTGGGGATTTATGAAACTACTGCTGCCAAATCATTGCGTAGGCTGGAGCAAATAGCTACTGTGTTGGAGTATCGACAAAAATATGAGGAGCTACAGGGCTTGGTTGATGGTGTAAGTGAACCATATCTGATACAACAATTTGTGAGTGGACTCAAGGAGGACTTACATCATGATGTATCTATGGCAGAGCCCCAATCCCTTGGTTTAGCAATTAGGGTAGCTTTGAGATATGAGAAGAAATTTGATGCCTTGAGGCATTTGTACAGGGGTGCATATAAACCACAAAGTAGAAACACCTTTATTTCTCAAAACCCTGCTGTTACACCTGCTCAACCATCATCTCTATCTCAACCACAAAAACCATTAAGTGTTCTGTAACACCTCGGATTTTAAAATACCGAAAATATTTGTCTTTATATATTGTAGGGATGAGAATTATTTTTAGTTATATCTTATTTTATTTTATTTTTAAAATATTGATATTGGTATGGATATTTGTGGTAGATGAGTATTATTGTTATATTGGGGCCATGAGTTGAGATTTTAGGTGAATAAATATTGTTTATATTATTTTATAATTTTGGGGGATTATTATAAGATAATTTTAATGTATTTTGTATTGTTCGTATTATGATAGAAAAGAGTTGGGGTTTATTTGTAATATTTTGCATTTGGAGGATCTATAGGTAAATATACCATATTTTTATTATTATATACATTATATTTTTTAAAAACCCCTCCCCCCATTTCCTTTCCCGTTTCTTTCTCCCAACCCAACCGAAACCCAATTCGGCCTTCCCCTCTCCCTCCCAAATCCACTCAAATCCTTCATGATTTTCAAATTAATTTGAGGAGCAAGCTTAGTGATGGATGCTCTTCCTCGTGGCGGTGTTGGTTTTTCAAGAAAAGTTCAAGAAGGTATGAGGAATTGAATGTTAGTTTATTAAATTGTATGCTTTTCATTTCTTTTACTAGAAATTGAAGTAGGGAGGTGTAGAGAGCACATAGAACATGTTAGTAGCTAGAAAATATGCAAATCATGGTGAAAATGGGGAGTGGTGATTTTGGCATAAACTCAGATTTTAGGGTTTATGAAATCGGGTAGGAAACTCGATCCTAATAATTGTAGAAAATTCATATGAGGGTGTAGAATATTATGAAAGTATTAATATGAATTTAGGATGATTTTTATAGACTTAAGCTCAATTAAATTGAGTGAAATAGACTATAGGTGAAAAGTGCACGCCGGGTGTTCGGTGAAATGCCCGAGCGAGATTTAGGAGAGAATTTGTTAGATTCGGAGGTGTCATTGAGTTTTGATACTATTATTTAACCCTAATTTGAGAAATTAGGAGAATTAGATGAAAGCAAGTAGATATTTGGGAATTTCCCTTAAAGGGTTCCTCCGATCGATGAGTGAGTTTTTGTATTGGGACCCGAACTCAAAATCTATTGCTGTAGCTTACCTACATATGTCGTTTGTGATGTGTGGGTGAAGACGGATTCAAATTTGGAGGTCCGTAGGTCGAGTTTTGAATTTTAAGCTAATCGGTTCTATAATTTTCCAATTAGGTGGAAAAAGTTGAACTTCGACTGACTACCGGGCAGACGTGGGACATCGTTTGCTCGATCCGTCAGGTGAGTATGTTGTATTTATAAGTATTTTATATTGTGGCCGAATTTCGTGGCTTTTTGATATGTTTTGGAGAAGTTATGCCAAAAATCGATTTTCAATGAAAATACGGATTTTTAAGGGTCCAAAATGGGTTTTTGAGATATTTGGTGAAATTAACTATTTTAAGTATATAAAACCTATATTATGGGTTAATGTGATGTGTTGAAGTATAAAAACTAAATATATTGAATTGTTTATGCATATTTTTATCCCGTGCATGTTTCGTGCATGTTCTTGGATATATAGGCCGATATAGGTAATTTGGTATATGCGGAGCCTTGTGTATGGGCTAGCATGCTATGGATGGATGTTATAAGATGTAATTAGACGAAATTAGTGATTGTGATCATGTTTTGGAAACCCGTGTATTTATAGTGCATGTTTTGTGCATGTTTTGGGACATATAGGCCCTTATAGGTGATTTTACTTATACGGAACATGGTGTATGAGCTAGTATGCTATAATTGGATATTATGAGATTTAATTAGAGAAAATAAGTGATTTTGGCCCCTTTTTCTTGGAAATCCGCATGTGTGGTGTATGTTTGTGATATATATATCATGATATTGACTCGTGATGTAATAATTGATGAAATTAGTAAGTAGGTATATGTTTACATTAATTATGTTCGAAGTGTATTAGTGAGCAATAATATGATATTATAATGTTATGAAGTATACATTTTGATACTTTTACGATATGGAATAACATAATGTAGTTCTCTTATTAATGTTATAACTTGACGTATGCCTATATATGGCACAGTGAGGTAATGAATAATATGGTATTCTTAATGTGGGATGTTATGGCTAAATAAATATCTTGGCGCATTAATATTATGCATTAATATGATGTGATGAGTTTATGTGTTGAATGACAGGGTGTATGCATAATGTGGTATAATGATATGATGGTTAATATTGTGGACACCGGATATGCATCAAAGGGTAAGATAAAAGATAAGATGGTACGTGCTAATAAAAATGTGTTGCTTATTCACTTGGTTAAAGTCAAAGATTTGACTAGTTGTGAATCAAAAGTGAAATGCATGTGTTGATAAAATAAGCTGAAAAGATGAAATGATTAATGCTAATAACAGATGGTTTTGTTGACCAGTACCTACAGCAATCCTGGGGGTTTGGGCTAGACCTCCTAATGCCCAAGGACCGGCTTGGGAATAGTGGACCCAAACTATGTTTGGGGTAAGTGGTTTTTATCGCCCAAGCTATCGGCTTGAGGCCCGGTTTCCCTCGATGATACCCCAGGTGGGACCTGGGAGTGCAGATACCTCCGGTGGGACCGGAGAGAGATATGATACCTCAGGTGGGACCGAAGAGAGAGTTGATACCCCAGGATAGACCTATGAGAGCAGATACCTTCGGATAGACCGGAGAGAGATATGATACCTCAGGTGGGACCTGAGAGAGTGTGGTGTTCCCTCGCTAGTTCGGCTAGGAGGAAGACGTAGCCTCGGACGAGTAAGACTCTGGGAGAGCATCGGACCGCATGTTTACTGGGCTGTCGGCTTTCAGTATGTTGGGATACTGTGGCTCACTGGTCGACAAACTAATAAAATAACTAGTGTAAATAAAAGTGTGAGAGTAAAGAAAGTGGAAAGTGAAATGTGAATGTGAGAGAAAGTGGTTGTGGATAAATGAATATGAAAAGATACGAGTTATGAGTTGTGTATGAAAAGAAATGGTAATTGCAGTATGTGGTTAGTTTTAAATGAAAAAGTACAAGAGACGTGTGTTAATATGAATAGTATGAAGTAATTGTGAAATGAGAGTGATTATTAAAGTAAAGTACATGATAATTTGAGTTGATACACCTTGGAATTGTGTCAAGGAACTACTCGCCGGCTATTTCTGTGGAAATGGTGGAAACTACCTGCCTTGGCATAATTTGCAGGTGAGTGGCATGATATTGGTAATGAATAATGGAAATGAAGAAGAAAGTAATTGACTGCAGCACGGTGGGACCGTTGACTGCCATACGGTGGGACCGTATATCTTTATCGTCACGGCTGTTGACTGCAGAATGGTGGGACCGTTGACTGCTATACGGTGGGACCGTATATCTTTATCGTCACGGCTGTTGACTGAGGTGAATTAATAACCAAGCTATCGGCTTGAGATGTGATGTGATTATTACCCAAGCTACCGGCTTTGGGGGTGTGATATATTATTGCCCAAACTATGCTTGAGATATGGAGTATAAATTGATAAGAATGAAAGTGTAATAAATGGTAACTTGAGATACAAGTGAAAATGAAAGTAAGTTTAATTCTCAATATGATTGAGTAGTAGCTAAGTGATATAATGGGATGAGAATGAGCTGTAGAACATGCTTTTGATGCAATGAGAATAAGCATTCTAATAAGTGATGTGTTAAGGATGTGATGTATTGCAAGTAAATTATAATGTGTAATGAGACGTTATGTTTGTGTTATACGACATGAAGGAACGCGGTATTATGAGAATGAATGCATATGTTTATGATGTGATACGTGATATAGTGCAATAAAATAAATACCTGTATTATTAGAGTGGTTATGAAAATGGTTATTAAGGAAAGTATGTCGTGATATGAGTTTGTGTATCTTGGAAGTGTGTCAGGGAACTACTCACCCGCTATTTCCATGGAAATGGTGGGAACTACCTGCCTTGGCACCACCTCCAGGATGAGTAGGTGAGTTGTTGATAGAATGCAAGTAAATGAAGTGCATGGTTAAATAGAGATGAAGAAAAGATATAGTAACATCATGTGGTTATATTCTTATGAATAACGAAATGAGGATATGACGATAATTGTGGAAAGATGAATATTCGTGTTAGGAAATTTAAATTGAAAAGTAATGGATTGTATGGGAATTCGTATTATGCGAATGTAAAATAAGGATATATATATGAGGTTGATGTGAAGCATATAGTGAAATGGGTGAACTTATGGATAATTATATAGTTGAATGCAGTTTGGAAGAGTATTTTGATATAACATCGTATTGGTGATGTTTTATGTTCAGAATTCAGGTTGCATCTTCTTATCTTGATGTTTGTAAGTTTAATTTATTTTCTTTATACATTTTAATTTATTTATTAGATTAGTGATTATACTCACACCAGAAATGGCTAACCCCTGATGTTTTCTGGGGGTTAGGGGGGTCCCTCCTTGAGGATGGACAACCCTAACTCTCCTGCAGGTTTGCTAGCAGCCCGGTGAGGTAGTTATAAAGATACAAATTATATTTGGTTACGAGGATAGATTATTTATGTATTTAGTATATAAAGAAACATGGACAGTTGATGTATTTATTTGTATTAAAGTGAACCTATATAGATATAGTGCCGTGAGGAGGTAAGAAAGCCCGTACCCACCTCGTTGTGGAGTATTAGGTTCTGTGTTTGGTTTTGGAAAGTTTTCCTTTAGTTTTTCTATTAGTTATATAAGTTTTTAAAGGAAATTTATGGTTTTTAATTGATAATTGATATTATGTTATGAGTTTGGCCCCCAGAGCATTATATTTATATTGCCTGTGTGATTCTGCTCATTTTGGCCTGGGGAGCCCATGATTATATTGCCTGTGTTGTGAGCTACGGAATTTAGAGCAGAATTTCGTAAGCTTTTTGTGTTTCGGGGCAGAAATTTCAGGGGAGACTGCCAAAATTTTATTTGAAATATATACATCTTAGTTTATGTTTAAATTTATATAGAAATTGAAAGAATTGTATTTAGAGGTTTAGTTTGTCAAAAAAAAAATGGGGTGTTACAGTTTGGTATCAGAGCTTAGGTTAACTAGGAATTTTTGTTAATCCTACTGATCTTGTCATGTGAGTATGGGTTCATTATTGCTTAGTCGGAGTTAGAGTGTTTTTTTGCGGGTGTTTTGTTAAGTGTAGAGTACATCATGGAATGGTGCGATCCTCATTAGACTTTTGTCTGACTTTGAGTCAGCATTACCTTTCATGGCCCTACATATGGGTTGACCTCTGTAGATATCCCGGTGTGAATTTGTGTACTATTGGAGTATTCTATTATATTGATTGTTGTGTGCCATAAAGGGCTATTCCCTGGAGATCTTGTGTAGGTTCTATGGGCGTATGTCCTATAGGTGTATATTTTATAGACTGAGGAGTGATGTGTGGTTTTGGTTATATCCCATATTTAGGGAGATTGATTGTTTGTGAAGTGTTATGTGGGTCTTATGCATAGTTGCGGTATGATGCAGGGAGGATTCGAGTGAGACAGCCCGATGAACCCAGTTTTTAATTGTATGTAATGCCTTGGACGATGAAATTATGCCCATTGGGTTCAGTAGAAATATCTAAGGCGAAGATTGAGATTGTTAATGTGGGTTGCAAAGTTTCTGATATATTCGAAGAGGTTCTTGGTCCCCTACCTTGGCGAGCTCTGGAGTTCAAGATCGATTTGATATTTGGTATGACTCCAGTTTCTAAATCAGCTTGTGGTATAGCACTTTAGGAATAAGGAAAAGATGAAAGAGAATTTGAGGTAATGTTTTTGATAAAGGGTATCGGTTCAAGTGATACGCCGTAGGGCGCGCCGACAGTTTCTCTAATAAACAAGGTGGTTCACCGAGAAGGTGTACTGAGTAAGGTGACTATTAAGTATTTGTTGTAAAGAATAGATAATTTGTTGGATTAGTTGCGGGAAGCGCTACTAATTTCATGGCTAGAGTTGCACACCGAGTACCATCAGATAATCCTTGAAGAGGGAAGTGTTCCAGGGATTGCTTTTCGTACTCAGTATGAATTGTATGAGTTCTCAGTGATGTCTTTTGGGCTGGCGAATGTCCCTACAGTTTTCATAAATTTGACGAATTGGACCATTCACCCTTACATTAACAGGGTGTGATTGTATTCTTAGATGATATTTGGTGTATTTTCGCAATATGGAGGGGCATAGATGGCACCTCAGAACGGAGTTGTAGACTCGTTGGGACTAGAAGCGGTGTGATGAGTTTGTAAATTGTCATTTTTGGGGGTGAGAAATGTAATTTTTGGGTTACATTGTGTCTGTTGAAGGCATATTTGTAGATCCACAGAAAAATTTTGATGGTGAAAAGATGGGGAACAATCCCCGAATGTGGTGAAGATTCAGCATTTCTTGGACTTGGGTAGCTAGTACCGAAGATAGTTCCTCAATTTTGTATTGATTTTTAGTGATGACACAACTTACCTAGAAGAATGTGCCTTTTGTACGGCCCGAGTAGTGTGAAAGGACATTTTCAAGAGTTAAAGGAAGAATTAACGATAGCTTGTGTTTTGATTACCCCAAGAAGGGAATGTCTCTCCGAGTATATGCGGATGCATGTGGTATAGGTAGGTGCAGCTTGATGCATGAGGGAAGGCTTATGGCTTATGCATTTAGACCGTTGTGGTCATATAGAGTGAGTTATCTTGCTCAGTTTTGACACTGGTGATAGCAGTGTATGCAATGAAGATGTGAAGATATTCTTTGTTGGGGAGCGGTTCAGTTTTGAAGAGAGCAGAAGAGTTTGAAGTGCTTATTTTTTTTTGTAATAGGAACTTAGCCTGAGGCAACAGAGGTGACTTGAGTTCCGGTGTGGAAATGAAATATCACCCGGGATAGCAATAGGGTGACGGGTGTTTTAAATGGACAAGAAGATTTTGGCTTTCAATGACGTTCCAGGAGTGGACGGTGTTAAATTCATTAGATCAATTTGATTTTATTTCCGTAATAGAGGTTGACCCGACCTTATATATTGGTAGTTTATCAATACAGCTGTCTATCCTACAGTTGATCAGTCGAACTTGAATTCAAAATTTTTGCTTGTGACAGATGCTGTAAAGTCTAAGTTTGGATGGGATTAATGGATATAGTATAGATTGGTCAGTAGGAAGTGGGGGAAATTCTTGTTATTACCGTAGATTTGGTGTTCTTGATGTGGATGGCTTGTGTAGGAGGTGACCGAGATTTCTCATTACATTCAGTATGTTGTTTATCCCGGTGGCATGAAGATGTATTAAGATTCTAAAAGAATATTTTGGGTGGCCCGGAATGAAATGAAGACGGATATTAGTCATCAGGCAAGAATGGATAAGCCTCTTTTGAGGTGTGTAGTCGACAAAAGAAAATGATTATGCAAATCAATGGCGAAAGTCTTTAGAAGATTAAAAGTTGAAGACTGGGTATTTTTGAAGGTATCCCTTATCCATGGAGTACGTCGTTATAGGAACCAGGGAAAAGTTAGACCTGAGGTTTGTTGGCCCCTTCAGAGTTATAGAAAGAATTGGAACTGTGGTATATCGTTTGACGCCTACCTCTGGGATGCCAAGCATTCTTGAGGTATTTCTTGTTTTATGTTGAGAAAATGTGAGAGATCTATATCAGGTTGTGGATCCCCACATATTGAAGTCCAACTGGATGTGATAGATCCTATAAAACTAGTGGTTATTGTAAATCGATAGTGCGGTAGACATGACGACAAGTTGTTCAGTTGTTAATGGTGCAATGAAGTGCTGATGCTGATGATGTATCTGGAAATTCTAGGACATGGTGTGAAAGAGGTATTTTGAATTCGTTCGAGGAGTGTTCTTAACCCCCATAGCTCGAGGACGAGCTTCTTTTGAGGTGTGTAGAATGTAACACCTCGGATTTTAAAATACCGAAAATATTTGTTTTTATATTTTGTAGGGGTGAGAATTATTTTTAGTTATATCTTATTTTATTTTATTTTTAAAATATTGATATTGGTATGGATATTTGTGGTAGATAGGTATTATCGTTATATTGGGGCCATGAGTTGAGATTTTAGGTGAATAAATATTGTTTATTTTATTTTATAATTTTGGGAGATTATTATAAGATAATTTTAATGTATTTTGTATTGTTCGTATTATGATAGAAAAGAGTTGGGATTTATTTGTAATATTTTGCATTTGGAGGGTCTATAGGTAAATATACCTTATTTTTATTATTATATACATTATATTTTTTAAAAACCCCTCCCCCCATTTCCTTCTTTCCTTCTCCTTTTCCCTTCCCGTTTCTTTCTCCCAACCCAACCGAAACCCAATTCGGCCTTCCCCTCTCCCTCCCAAATCCACTCAAATCCTTCATGATTTTCAAATTAATTTGAGGAGCAAGCTTAGTGATGGATGCTCTTCCTCGTGGCGGTGTTGGTTTTTCAAGAAGAGTTCAAGAAGGTATGAGGAATTGAATGTTAGTTTATTAAATTGTATGCTTTTCATTTCTTTTACTAGAAATTGAAGTAGGGAGGTGTAGAGAGCACATAGAACATGTTAGTAGCTAGAAAATATGCAAATCATGGTGAAAATGGGGAGTGGTGATTTTGGCATAAACTCGGATTTTAGGGTTTATGAAATCGGGTAGGAAACTCGATCCTAATAATTGTAGAAAATGCATATGAGGGTGTAGAATATTATGAAAGTATTAATATGAATTTAGGATGATTTTTATAGGCTTAAGCTCAATTAAATTGAGTGAAATAGACTATAGGTGAAAAGTGCACGCCGGGTGTTCGGTGAAATGCCCGAGCGAGATTTAGGAGAGAATTTGTTAGATTCGGAGGTGTCATTGAGTTTTATTACTATTATTTAACCCTAATTTGAGAAATTAGGAGAATTAGATGAAAGCAAGTAGATATTTGGGAATTTCCCTTAAAGGGTTCCTCCGATCGATGAGTGAGTTTTTGTATTGGGACGCGAACTCGAAATCTATTGTTGTAGCTTACCTACATATGTCGTTTGTAATGTGTGGGTGAAGACAGATTCAAATTTGGAGGTCCGTAGGTCGAGTTTTGAATTTTAAGCTAATCGGTTCTATAATTTTCCAATTAGGTGGAAAAAGTTGAACTTCGACTGACTACCGGGCGGACGTGGGACATCGTTTGCTCGATCCGTCTGGTGAGTATGTTGTATTTATAAGTATTTTGTATTGTGGCCGAATTTCGTGGCTTTTTGATATGTTTTGGAGAAGTTATGCCAAAAATCGATTTTCAATGAAAATACGGATTTTTAAGGGTCCAAAATGGGTTTTTGAGATATTTGGTGAAATTAACTATTTTAAGTATATAAAACCTATATTATGGGTTAATGTGATGTGTTGAAGTATAAAAACTAAATATATTGAATTGTTTATGCATATTTTTATCTCGTGCATGTTTCGTGCATGTTTTTGGATATATAGGCCGATATAGGTAATCTGGTATATGTGGAGCCTTGTGTGTGGGCTAGCATGCTATGGATGGATGTTATAAGATGTAATTAGACGAAATTAGTGATTGTGATCATGTTTTGGAAACCCGTGTATTTATAGTGCATGTTTTATGCATGTTTTGGGACATATAGGCCCTTATAGGTGTTTTTACTTATACGGAACATGGTGTATGAGCTAGTATGCTATAATTGGATATTATGAGATTTAATTAGAGGAAATAAGTGATTTTGGCCCCTTTTTCTTGGAAACCCGCATGTGTGGTGTATGTTTGTGACATATATATATCATGATATTGACTCGTGATGTAATAATTGATGAAATTAGTAAGTAGGTATATGTTTACATTAATTATGTTCGAAGTGTATTAGTGAGCAATAATATGATATTATAATGTTATGAAGTATACATTTTGATACTTTTACGATATGGAATAACCTAATGTAGTTCTCTTATTAATGTTATAACTTGACGTATGCCTATATATGGCACAGTGAGGTAATGAATAATATGGTATTCTTAATGTGGGATGTTATGGCTAAATAAATATCTTGGCGCATTAATATTATGCATTAATATGATGTGATGAGTTTATGTGTTGAATGACAGGGTGTATGCATAATGTGGTATAATGATATGATGGTTAATATTGTGGACACCGGATATGCATCAAAGGGTAAGATAAAAGATAAGATGGTACGTGCTAATAAAAATGTGTTGCTTATTCACTTGGTTAAAGTCAAAGATATGACTAGTTGTGAATCAAAAGTGAAATGCATGTGTTGATAAAATAAGCTGAAAAGATGAAATGATTAATGCTAATAACAGATGGTTTTGTTGACCAGTACCTACAGCAATCCTGGGGGTTTGGGCTAGACCTCCTAACACCCAAGGACCGGCTTGGGAATAGTGGACCCAAACTATGTTTGGGGTAAGTGGTTTTTATCGCCCAAGCTATCGGCTTGAGGCCTGGTTTCCCTCGATGATACCCCAGGTGGGACATGGGAGTGCAGATACCTCCGGTGGGACCGGAAAGAGATATGATACCTCAGGTGGGACCTGAGAGAGAGTTGATACCCCAGGATAGACCTATGAGAGCAGATACCTTCGGATAGACCGGAGAGAGATTTGATACCTCAGGTGGGACCTGAGAGAGTGTGGTGTTCCCTCGCTAGTTCGGCTAGGAGGAAGACGTAGCCTTGGACGAGTAAGACTCTGGAAGAGCATCGGACCACATGTTTACTGGGCTGTCGGCTTTCAGTATGTTGGGATACTGTGGCTCACTAGTCGACAAACTAATAAAATAACTAGAGTAAATAAAAGTGTGAGAGTAAAGAAAGTGGAAAGTGAAATGTGAATGTGAGAGAAAGTGGTTGTGGATAAATGAATATGAAAAGATACGAGTTATGAGTTGTGTATGAGAAGAAATGGTAATTGCAATATGTGGTTAGTTTTAAATGAAAAGGTAAAAGAGACGTGTGTTAATATGAATAGTATGAAGTAATTGTGAAATGAGAGTGATTATTAAAGTAAAGTACATGATGATTTGAGTTGATACACCTTGGAATTGTGTCAAGGAACTACGCGCCGGCTATTTCTGTGGAAATGGTGGAAACTACCTGCCTTGGCATAATTTGCAGGTAAGTGGCATGATATTGGTAATGAATAATGGAAATGAAGAAGAAAGTAATTGACTGCAGCACGGTGGGACCGTTGACTGCCATACGGTGGGACCTTATATCTTTATCGTCACGGCTGTTGACTGAGGTGAATTAATAACCAAGCTATCGGCTTGAGATGTGATGTGATTATTACCCAAGCTACCGGCTTTGGGGGTGTGATATATTATTGCCCAAACTATGCTTGAGATATGGAGTATAAATTGATAAGAATGAAAGTGTAATAAATGGTAACTTGAGATACAAGTGAAAATGAAAGTAAGTTTAATTCTCAATATGATTGAGTAGTAGCTAAGTGATATAATGGGATGAGAATGAGCTGTAGAACATGCTTTTGATGCAATGAGAATAAGCATTCTAATAAGTGATGTGTTGAGGATGTGATGTATTGCAAGTAAATTATAATGTGTAATGAGACGTTATGTTTGTGTTATACGACATGAAGGAACGCTGTATTATGAGAATGAATGCATAAGTTTATGATGTGATACGTGATATAGTGCAATAAAATAAATATCTGTATTATTAGAGTGATTATGAAAATGGTTATTAAGGAAAGTATGTCGTGATATGAGTTTGTGTATCTTGGAAGTGTGTCAGGGAACTACTCGCCCGCTATTTCCATGGAAATGGTGACAACTACCTGCCTTAGCACCACCTCCAGGATGAGTAAGTGAGTTGTTGATAGAATGCAAGTAAATGAAGTGCATGGTTAAATAGAGATGAAAAAAAGATATAGTAACATCATGTGGTTATATTCTTATGAATAACGAAATGAGGATATGACGATAATTGTGGAAAGATGAATATTCGTGTTAGGAAATTTAAATTGAAAAGTAATGGATTGTATGGGAATTTGTATTATGCGAATGTAAAATAAGGATATATATATGAGGTTGATGTGAAGCATATAGTGAAATGGGTGAAGTTATGGATAATTATATAGTTGAATGCTGATTGGAAGAGTATTTTGATATAACATCGTATTGGTGATGTTTTATGTTCAGAATTCAGGTTGCATCTTCTTATCTTGATGTTTGTAAGTTTAATTTATTTTCTTTATACATTTTAATTTATTTATTAGATTAGTGATTATACTCACACCAGAAATGGCTAACTCCTGATGTTTTCTGGGGGTTAGGGGGGTCCCTCCTTGAGGATGGACAACCCTAACTCTCCTGCAGGTTTGCTAGCAGCCCGGTGAGGTAGTTATAAAGATAGAAATTATATTTGGTTGCGAGGATAGATTATTTATGTATTTAGTATATAAAGAAACATGGACAGTTAATGTATTTATTTGTATTAAAGTGAACCTATATAGATATAGTGCCGTGAGGAGGTAAGAAAGCCCGTACCCACCTCGTTGTGGAGTATTGGGTTCTGTGTTTGGTTTTGAAAAGTTTTCCTTTAGTTTTTCTATTACTTATATAAGTTTTTAAAGGAAATTTATGGTTTTTAATTGATAATTGATATTATGTTATGAGTTTGGCCCCCAAAGCATTATATTTATATTGCCTGTGTGATTCTGCTCATTTTGGCCTGGGGAGCCCATGATTATATTGCCTGTGTTGTGAGCTACGGAATTTAGAGCAGAATTCCGTAAGCTTTTTGTGTTTCGGTACAGAAATTTCAGGGGAGACTCTGCCAAAATTTTATTTGAAATATATATATCTTAGTTTATGTTTAAATTGATATAGAAATTGAAAGAATTGTATTTAGAGGTTTAGTTTGTCAAAAAAAAAAAAAGGGTGTTACATGTTCCTACCCTTGTTCTTAGGAAACTTGACTCCAAATGAAATTCTTAACTGACCACATTTGCAAAGTAAAAAAGTACATGTGCATTAAAGGAGAATGTGATATGTTTAGTACTGAAGAGGAGGAGGAACCAAATGAGTTACTGTTTGGTGATACAAGTGACTGGTCAGGTAATGAACAGTAAGCTTGCTACTGCTGCTTTTGGGATGAACACTAAGTGCTTGATCCTTAAGGGACAATTGAATGATCATGACGTTCATATCTTGTTGGATAGTGGAGCTAGTCACAATTATATTGACCATTTCTCCGTGAGAAAACATGGTAACCACTCTCAATTAAACATATTTTTAAAGTAAGAGATGCTGGTGGTAAGGAGGTGGAAGGAAGTAGGTTATGATCAGGGGTCAAGATCAGTTGTCAGGGTTATCAGTTTGTATGTGATTTCCTTGTTTTCCCTATTGGAGGACATGATGTTGTTTTAGGTTCCAGGTGGGTGAAACAGGTTAAAGAAGTGACTATTAATTTGATTGATAAGAATATGGATTTTTTTCATAAGTGGAACAGATATTGAGTTTTGAATGGATTAAAACATAGCGTGAAACAGGTTAAAGAAGTGACTATTAATTTGATTGATAAGAATATGGATTTTTTTCATAAGTGGAACAGATATTGAGTTTTGAATGGATTAAAACATAGCCCTACACAACTATTGAGTGAGAAGGAGGTCAATCAGATTGCTTTGCAGACTCACAGGGGTTTTGTATTGTATCAGGTGAATTCTACAATGAATCAGAGTGTGCAAGCAGATGCCAATACTGATATGCAATCTCTGTTGGAAGAATTTCAAGTTGTATTTAATGAACCTAAAGGGCTGCCTCCTAATAGGTCTTATGATCATCAAATTCCTTTAGTGAGGACTCAAAACCAGTTTGCACCAAACCATATAGGCATTCATTTGAACAGAAGGATGCAAATGAAAAAAATTATAGCTGATATGTTGGCTCAAGTGGATTTGAAGCCTAGTATAAGTTCATATTCTTCTTCTGTTGTCCTAGTAAAGAATCATGATGGTTCTTGGAGGTTGTGTGTTGATTATAAAGCATTGAATCAACAAAGCATCAAAGATAAATACTCTATACATATAATAGATGCTATGTTGGATGAGTTATATGGGTCAAAATTCTACACCAAGTTGGATTTGAGGTCGGGGCATCATCAAATCAAGATGAATGAGGAAGATATATGCAAAACAGTATTTACGACATACAGTGGACATTATGAGTTCCTAGTGACGCCATTTGGATTAAGTAATGAGTAATGCTTTAGCCCCTACCAATTTCACTACCATTTTCTTCACTACCTTAGGTGGCATACTCCTATTGGAGAGTTCCCCCACCTACTCTATCTTCCCCTACCTATTGGAGTGTGCCACTTAAGGTAGTGAAGAGAAATGTAGTGAAATTGGTAGTGGATGTAGCATTACTCTTAAGTAGTGCACCTTCTACATTTCAGTGCCTCATGAATGATATATTAAGGGCCTATTTGAGGAAGTTTGTATTAGTTTTTTTTAATGATATTTTGATCTTTAGCAAGTCTTGGCCCAATCACATACAACACCTCGGGTAGTACTACAAATCATTCAAAGTAATCAGCTATTTGTGAATGAATGAAAGTGTCAATTTGGGCAGAAGCAAGTTGAATGTTTGAGGCATGTAGTATCTGATGGAGGAATTTGTGGATGTTGCTATAGTGTCTATTGTTCAAGATTGGCCACTATCTAAACATGTTAAGGAATTAAGGGTTTTTTTGGGACTTACTGGATATAATAGAAAATTTATTAAGAACTACGGCTCTATTGCTGCTGCTCTTATTGCACGAACAAAGAAAGATGGGTTTCTTCGGTCTGATACAGCTGCTCAGGCATTTGCAACTTGGAAAAAGGTCGTAATATCAACTCATTTACTTTAACAACCTAATTTTTAACACACTTTCATCATAGAATGGGATGCTTGTAAGGAGGGTCAGCGTTGTGCTTTTACAATACAGTCACCCTATATCATATATCAGTCATGGTATAAAGGGTAAGGTTTTGTTCATACAGTACTGGGATTAGTTTATTTTCACAAAACTCACTAATACGATCGTTCTAACTTTTTAATGGACTGTAAATAATTTTTCCAGAATATGTTTCTATTAAAAAATTACAGTGTAGTATATTATATTCAAAATTTTATAAAGTTTCGACAATAAAACAAAGTTTCTCTCCAAAATTGTGTTAGAACACATATAGTCAATTTTTTTCACATAAAAAGGTTGTCTTTCATCAAAATTCCTCTATAAAATTTCTATACTCATTAAATAAACTAATGTGACTAAATCTGCATTTCTTTATCACATTAGCATTAAAATTCATGTTTCACACATATTGCATTCTTGTGACTACTATTCTAACATGCATCAAATATCATACCAACAATTTTCCAAATGATACATCATTTAATTAACACAAATTCTAATTGCTTATGCGAATCACACCGTCAATTCATACCTCATGACATAAAATAATTAAGATTAAGCAATCTACGAATTAGCATATCAATCAATTTTAACAAATCAAATTTCTACATTAACTAGCATGTAAATTTTTACTTCCTAATTTAGAAAGTAATTTAGAATTACCCACCCAAGAAAATTTAATTCCTAGCGATTATACTCCGAGAATGAGACCTCCTAAAAACTCCGCTTCGCCTCCTCGAAATCTGCACGCTAGAAAACTCCCCAACTCCAACTTTCGGTCAGCACACGAACAGCAAGAGCATCAATTTCATCTTCGGCCAAACAGAGAAGACATCTTATTCATTATATATAAGTGTACATACATATATATATAGGATAAGATAGGGCATATGTGTAAGGAGTAGGTTGGAGTAGCACAGGGGTATGCTGGAAAGGGTCTGGGGTGTTCGGAATTGCACAGAGGAAGGAAGAATGGGGGAGGAAGCAGTGTGTGAATGTATCTATATATATATATATGAGTCTTCTTCCGTTGCAAACGGGTCTGTGTGCACAGACCCGTGCGAACTTTAATCTGGACCGTTGGATCTTTGATCCAACGGTCGATATATTTTTTTATTATATTTTGCCTTAACCCGTCGTTGGGAATGACGGGTTAAGGCAAAATTTTAATAAAAAAAATAGCCTTAACTCGTCCTTCCCAAGAACGGGTTAAGGCAATCTAAATTCATTTCGATCTGCATACAGATCGTCTTCTTCGACGATTCTCTCTCTCGCTCTTTCTTCTTTCTTCGACGAACCCACAAAGAAAAAAACCCTAATCCTTCATCTAAACCCAAATTAGCCCTCCTCCGTCCGCTCCCCCTCCTCTCTCCCAATATCTACTCCACACTTTGAAACCCTACTCCCTCATCCCCTCTTCGAAACCAAATCGAAACCCTAGTTCTCCCCCAAATTGAATCTTTGGCTTAATTCGGACTTATTTTGTAAGGTATTGATTATTTCTTAACCTAGTAGATATATTTGTGTTTATTTTTCAATTTGTGTATACTAAATTATTTAGAAGGTGGGGAAAATTTTATTTGCCTTAGTAGATTGTAGATGTAGAATTGGGTTGACTTTGAGTATACTTTGAGTATATTCAATTGCCGAATTTTTTTGTTTGCGTTAGTAATTTATAGGACTACAATCATATATACGAAATTAGTTAGGAAATTTTCAGTGCGGTTATGGTTGAAAATCCTGCAAACGACCGTAAAAAAATACGGAACTTTGCGAGTAGGATGGTCTCACGTAGTACAAGCCACCCCAAGTTGTAGAAGTGAGTTTTGACTCACGGTTCGAGAGATACGACTGCGTATCGCTTTCGGTTGAAAAAAACCAAGTAAACCGATACACGGCCGTATCTCGCAAACCGTGACTCGAAACTCGCTTCTACAAGTTCAGGTGGCTTGCGCTACGTGAATTCGACTAAGTCGGAAATTTTTATAATTTTCGGATGCCGTTTGTGCAGTTTTCTCACGTTTATCACATTATAAGTTTGTGACTTAGAATTTTTTAAGTGCGGTTTGATTAGAAAACCCTTCAAACGATATCCAAAAAATTTGAAACTTTACGAGTATGATGATTTCATGTAGCACAAGCACCCCGAACTTGTATAAGTCAATTTCGACTCATGGTTAGAGAGATACGGCCGTGTATCGCTTTCGGTTGAAAAGAAGCCAAATAAAGTAATATACGGCCGTATCTCTGTAACCGTGAGTCGAAACTCACTTGTACAAGTTGGGGTGGCTTGCGCTACGCGAATTCAAGCAAGATGCAAAGTTTTATTAATTTTGGGTGTCATTTGTGTGGTTTTGTGACGTTCCTCGCATTAGAAGTTAGTAACTTAGAATTTTTTAAGTGCGGTTAGATTAGAAAACCCTTCAAACGACCTCCAAAAAATACGAAACTTTGCAAGTTGGATGATCTCATGTAGCACAAGCAACCCGCACTTGTATAAGTCAATTTTAACTCACGGTTAGAGAGATACGGCCGTGTATCGCTTCAGGTTGAAAAAAACCCAAATAAAGTGATACACAGCCGTATCTCTCGAACCGTTAGTCGAAACTCACTTGTACAAGTTGTGGTGGCTTGCGCTACGTGAATTCAAGCAAGGTGCAAAGTTTTAATAATTTTGGATGCCGTTTGTGCGGTTTGGTCACGTTCCTCGCACTAGAAGTTAGTGACTTAGAATTTTTTAAGTGCGGTTAGATTAGAAAACCCTTCAAACGACCTCCAAAAAATACGAAACCTTGCGAGTTGGATGATCTCATGTAGCACAAGCAACCCCAATTTGTAGAACTGAGTTTCGATTAAAGGTCCGAGAGATACAATCGTGTGTCGCTTTTGGTTATAAAAACACCAAATACAGCGGTTTAATAGCCCTAACTGTTCTCCTTTTCACGGTTTCTTAGGTATAGACAGTTTTGAAGGAAGTTCTGTTGCCGGAGAGAAATTTGTTCGTGCACAACAAATTGGCAAGTTTCTTCCTCATGTTAACGAGCACCTAAAACCGAAGATTGGTATGACATTCCCCACTCTAGAGGAAGCGGAAAAATTTTATTCATCATATTGCAAATGTGCGGGATTCTCTATGTGTAAGGGTGGAAATAAATACAAGAAAAACGATGTAGTGGATAAATCATATGTTTGTAATAAAGCCGGGGAGTCACCGAATAATCAGAATGAAGCTAGACGAGGAATAACTTCTAGAACGAGTTGCAAAGCTTTCGTTCGTGTCAAACTAAACCCACAAAGTAATTCACAAAGTAATTCGTAGATTCTTTATTCATTTAATGAAGCACACAATCACGAATTTAGTTCACCCGGTAGACGTCACTTGCTACCTCGAAACCGTGAATTGACAAATACAGATAAAAAAGTAATTGGTCAACTTACCGAAGCTAATGTCCCTGTATGCAAACAAATGCTATTCTTCGAAGGTGCAAGTGGAGGTAATGAGAAAATTGGTTTCACTGAAACCGATGTCAGAAATGTCAGGAGAGACGAGATGGAAGGTTTAAAAGGACACGATGGGCAAATGCTACTTGAGTTCTTTAAATCCGAAAAGGAGACCGATCTCTTATTCTATTTTGATTACCAATGTGATCCCGAAGGGCATTTGTCACATTGTGTCTGGATAGATGGTATCGCTTTATGAAGTATTTGAGGATGTTCTCTACTTTGACGCTACCTACAACACAAACCGATACGGGATGTTGTTCGTACCATTTGTTGGATTTAACCATCATTGGCAATCAATATTCCTAGGTTGTGGGTTCATCCCAAATGAGAAGGCATCCTCATTTGAGTGGTTCTTTGAAAAGTGGCGAGGAGCAATGACTCACGATCCGATGAACATCGTGACAGATGAGGACCGTGGAATAACTTCTACAGTTTCTAAAGTTTTCCCAACCTCGTCACATAGATATTGTATTTGACATATTTTGGATAAATTACCGCATGAAGTGCGTATGGCGAATAACATTGACGAATTCAGGGATGCTTTGAAGACTATCATTTATACAGCGGAATTTAAAACAGAATTTAAACAGAAGTGGAAAATTTTGATTTCCCAGTACAAACTTGAGAATAACAAATGGTTGAAGGAAAAATTTGAGATCCGCGAGAAATGGGCTCCCATGTACGCAAGAGACTCATTTTGGGGCGGCATGTTGAGTATCCAATGTAGCGAATCGCTACATTCATCCTTGAAGCACCATACTCATAAGAAGTACTCATTACATGAATTTGCCGTCATCTTTGACCGAGTCTTAGTAAAACAAAGACACCATGAACTTAAAGAAACACATCGTAATCGCGAGGAGAGGCCAAAATTGAAGACCGAATGGGCGTTGGAGTCACAAATGGCGGGAACATACACACTGAAGATTTTCTACAAATTCCAACAAGAAGTTGTTAAAAGCTTATTACTTAATGTGAGTTTAATTGCGAGTATGGATACACCGGATAATACAGCTTATTCTGTAACCGTTTGTGGAAATTCAGAACCGGGGAGGGTGATTTCTTATTGTAAATTCAGTCAAATTGCTAAATGCCCTTGTGCTATGTATGACTTCGTAGGCATTCCCTGCAAACATCTATTGGCAGTTATTCGGTTCACAGATCTCATTTTGAAGAATAATTACTACAAAATTCAACTAAACCTAGGGCGTTATTGGGGATAACGGGTTACAATAACTTAACCCGTTATTGAGGAGAACGGGTTAAGTAGATTGATATTGGCAGGACTTCATAACCTACAGACCAAGTATTGATTAAGTACTGCCAATTTCTCTCTACTAAACCCATTAGTGGGGATAACGGGTTAAGAACACTTAACCCGTTATCATGAATAATGGGTTAAGTGGAGAGATTTTGGCAGTACTTAATCAATACTTGGTCTGTAGGGGATGAAGTCCTGCCAATATCTCTCCACTTAACCCGTTATTGGCGATGACAGGTTAAGATTACCTGACCCGTCATCGTTAATAATGGGTTAAGTAGAGATTTTTTTACAGAACTTTTGTCTATGTAGGCTATATGTGCTTTTGTTGATACATATACAAATTTGTTCATTCACAACAAGTAACAAACCGTACAGATGATAATTTGTTCACTCAGCAGTGTCTTCGCCTTTGTGGTACAATTTGAAGAGTTGTGGTACAACTCTTCAAATTTCGAAGATAAAGTTCGGAGAATATAGGGATACGAGTTATATCTTATAACAGTTTTATACATCAAACATTACAAACTGGAAAAAAACATGTTATTTGAAGATACATAGAATGCATACATAACTCAAGGGAATTCATATTACAAAGTCATTCTTTGATACTTTCATCCAAATTTGAAATTAATTTAGTATACAAGTACATGCTGGGTTTCTTCTCAAAGAGGTAGGAAGGACTGCCAACTCTGCCTTTTTTTGAATGCATAAGTAGCAGTTATCCCCCCTGCATACAATTTAGTTCACTACAATTACACAGATGCAACAATTCTCCGGTTCGTGGGATAGAGTAGTAGTGGGTGTAACCGTATATTCAAAGTACTTGACAACTTCTTGACACGCACTCCTCATATTCGTACTATTTGTTGCACGATTGTGAGGTGTGCATGCCAAGAAGTTGAAAAGTACCATGAATACATTGTGACACCCACCACTACTCCGTTCTACGAAACCAGAGAAATGTTGCAATCTATGTAACAATAGGGAACGAATTTGTATGAAAGGAGGAGAATTGCTACTTATGCATACACTCAAAAAGCCCCAAAAGAAAAAGAAGGCTAAGGGGAAAGAAGAAAAAAAAAAGGCAGAGTCGAGAGTCCTTCCTACCCCTTGAAAGAAACCCAGCATGCACTTGTACACTAAATCAGGCATGCACATGTCTCTCTACTCCTGCATATTTAGCTTCTTTTTGAAACAATGTATTGAAGAACAACAATTAAAGGAGACTCTATTTGAACTCATTTTTTTATAACTCAAACTTCTTCCCCCTTCAAGAAGAAAAGATTATAATGAAGAGAAGAAGAAAAGATTGGCTCCTCCTACATTTTTGTAACTTATAGTTATCTGAAGTGTCTCCTCCCTCTTTTTTTCCCTTTCTTCTCTACATTGAACTCAAGAGGCATGAACTCAATAGGCTTAGTTATAGGGAAATGAAGAAGGAGGGGTGCAGGACAGCAAGCATGCATCAAAATGCACAGCAAACAAGAAGACAAGAAAACAAGAAGAAGATGAAAACAAGAAGTAAATGGTGATACACTTCTCAATACATTGATACAATTCTCAAAACTGTGATACACTTCTCAAAATGCAGCAACAAGGACAACAAGCATGAACAGCAATTTGATACACATCTCAAAATGTACAGACCAAGTATTCATAAACTTCTGCATATATTTGTCTACTTAACCCGTTATTGGTGATAACGGGTTAAGTACACTTAACTCGTCATCACTAACAACGGGTTAAGTAGACAAATATATGCAGTCCTTTATGCCAATACTTGGTCTGTACATGATGAAGCTCTGCCAATATTTGTCAACTTAACCCGTTATTATGGATAACGGGTTAAGTTTACGTAACCCGTCATCACTAATAATGGGTTAAGCACACTTATATTGGCAGAAGTTTATGAATACTTGGTCTGTAGATGGTGAAGTTCTGCCAATATATGGTCACTTAACCCGTTATTGAGGATAACGGGTTAACATATTTTGGCAGTACTACTAATTTTTACATTGCTCGGCCAAAAAATTGTAAAAAGGTTTGTAGATATAACATATAATGTAGTTCAATTAATGAGAACAATTTATTATAAATTATTCAAGCACTACTTTAACCCTACTAAAACCCGCTACAAAAAATCTGTTCATAAAATTTTATATAATCACCTATCCAGAGAAGTTAGTTACACGATTTGAACTTTTAAAGTAAACCAATAAAATTTTAAAACATTTACATTCATTCAACGAATTCGGTTTAAAACTTACAGTGTCAACAGGTAACGGCTAGGGTAACGGGCTTATTGTAGGGTTACGGTAGGGTTAAGTAGAGATATTATGAAAATAGGGTTAGAGTAATTTTAAACATTATGAAAATAAATAATAGGATTGAAAATCGTAAAAGGTTTATTACAAATGAATCTAACCCTACGAACTACTCTCACCCAAGTCGTAACCCTACGGTAGGGTTAGAGTCAGGTTTAGAATTAGGGTCCAGACAAGGTTAGAGCAGGGTTAGGATAAGGTTGTAGGTTTAGAAAAGGTTAGAGATAAGGTTAGAGATAAGGTTAGAGAATGTTAGAGACAAGGTTAGAGTAGGTTAGGGTAGTTTGTAGGGTTAGAGTAGGGTTATAGCAGGTTTAGATAGTTAAAGTAGGGTAAGTAGGGTTAGAGTAATTTTAAATATTATGAAATTAAATAATATAGTTGAAAATATGAAAAAATTTATGACAAATTGTAAATAACCCTACGAACTCTCTAACCCTAATGTAACCCTATGAACTTGTAGGGTTACAGCTAGGGTTACAGGATTATTGTAGGGTTAGGGTAGGGTTTGGGTAGTTCTTACGGTAAAAATAGGGTTACGGGTTATGTAAAATCCAACTTCTTAACACTTCTTAACCCGTAGGTTAGAGTAGTCAACCCGTAGGTTAGACTAGGTTAGATTTCCAACCCTAGCCGTAACCCTACTGTAACCCTAAGGTGCTGCCAAGCCGTAACCCTGTTTTTGTAAAACCAAGTTAACGACTTGTACTACATGTTAGGATTATTACCATGTTGTACTTGTGGTTCCACATGTTGTAAAGTAAAATCTAAATGGAGATCTACAAATATTAACCTAATTAATCTAAACAAATAACAAACACAAACTACTAACCCTTAACCCTACCTTACCCCAACCCTAACCCTACACTAACCCTACCTTACCCTAACCCTAACCCTAGGTTAGTTATCAAATTTTATTTTTTTCAACTTTTACACCACCTTTAATGTTAACGATTTTATATTGGTTAGTTACGTGGTAATAAATGGAAATTAATAAAAAATATAAACAATTATGGGCAAATTAATGTCACTTTGCACAGTTCAAGAGACAATGTTCGCAAAGAGCGAAGAGAAATTTCTAGAAAGTATAAATATCATACATACATAGACATATTCAACAACCTAAGTTAGCTTGAATCATCTGGTTCTTCTTTTATATCCTCGATCTTTGTGCTTTTTCTCTTCAAATTGGGCACCACATGTAGTAGAACAACTTCAATATGAGAAAAACCTAAAGTACATAACCACATGTAGATCCCCACATGTAGCCTATATATGGGGAAAACCATATGTAACAATCAATAAAATATGATATGTAGGGTTAGGGTTACTGTGGTCTCCCCACATGTCGCTCTTTTTGTCTTTACTGTGGTCTCCCCACAGTAAAAGAATGGAGGTTCCACATGTTGTATAGTGAAATCTAATAATAGGCCCATTATGAACTTGTTCTACATATGGAGATCTACATGTGGTGCCCACTAAATAAACACTCCATTGTTCGCCATAGACTTACCAAAATCTTTCTGAGTAAGGGGGAAACTATGGAGAGAAAAAGAGCAAGGACCCAACAAGAAAAAGTATGATTCTACTATTACATTTTACTCTACAAAGTGGGCACCATATGTACAACGCCACAATATAGAACCCAATAATATAGCGATAGCTGAACCAAATTTGTTCACAGATCACATATGAATTATTAAAAATCTTCTGCCAATATATGTTTACTTAACCCGTTATTGAGAATAACGGGTTTAGATCGCTTAACCCATTATTCATAATAATGGGTTAAGTAGGGATATTTTGGCAGAACTTTATCATCTACAGACCTGAGATTAAAAATCTTCTGCCAAAATATCCCTACTTAACCCGTTATTGTGAATAACGGGTTAAGTGGCCCGTTATTCACAATAACGAGTTAAGTAGGGATATTTTGGCAGCATTTTATCATCTACAGACCTGAGATTAAAAATCTTCTGCCAAAATATCTCTACTTAACCCTTTATTCATAATAACGTGTTAAGTAGGGCTATTTTGGTAGAACTTTATCATCTACAAACCTGAGATTAAAAATCTTCGGCCAATTTATGCCTACTTAACCCGTTATTGTCGATGACGGGTTAGGTGTGGGTAACCCGTTATCACCAATGATGGGTTAAGTAGACATATTTTGGCATATAAACAGTACAGGTGTCTGGGTGAAAATACAACCTCACAACAACAATTCATAGCACAAGAATTGAGAAACTCAGTTCACAACAATACAACAACATATATATATCATGCCACAACAACTAAGAAATCCATGTTCGCAACAATATATATGATAAGACAAAAAATATTACATTCATTAGCTAATACTAATCTCAACAAATCGTTCAACTTCATTTCTGTAATTTTTTCAACTACCTATTACAAGACATTCAGTACAAAAAAATTCATCTCAACAATGAAGTCCTGTACATGGATCGATTCAGCTATCTTCATGGTTGACTTCCGTGGATGCCCGATATTTATCTACAACATTTACAAACATAGAAACAAACAGTAGTTCTTTGTTATTTGAACGGAATAAAATCAAAAACCAAACAATAAAATACCACTAACCAACCTATTGTTACATACTACCTTTTACGACCACGCAGTTTGCAACCACTTGGTGTAAATTGATCGGGTGGGTTCCTCTTTCGTTGAGAATTCTGTCGTCTACCTTCGGTTTCGGAAGATTGAGGGTCATCTTCCCATTGCTCCTCCTCATCTTCTTCAGGTGGTTGTTGTTGTTGAACCTGTTACGGCTCGGTGATGCAAATTCCTGGCCTAATTGCAGTTTTTTTTTCGCCGAGGAAGTGCCACGTTGGATTTTAAATATGCATCAAGTTGTGGACCTTCACCAAGCTCTTCGAGACTACGGTGGCACGTCTTTAGAATCTCTCGCATGATTGCCTTAACGTTCTCGGGTACCTTACTCTTCAAGATACGAGTAGCTACCCTAACGGTCTCCCATGTGTTTTCAATCAACATAAGGTTGAAAATTTCAATTTAAACAACATGTACAATAATTTATCAATCTATCCTTATATCTTAACAATACATGCATACTAAATGTATGAAATTGCATGAAAAATTACTAACCAAGTTCCGATACATCGACGCCTTTGGTTGATACATCGGCTGGGAAGAGAAATATGCTGGGGCTGGTTTTTCCTCAGTAGGGAGAATCGGAATCTGCACACCGGCTTGTGGAGAAACATATAACCGTGTAATGCGCCTGTACCACGTCATGTATACATGCTGGAACGAGCCATCGAACGGTATAGCGAAGTACACCATATTCGGTGTCATCTGATACTGCATGGTGTTCCAGTTTGCCACATGGACTCGGTGAAAATCAGCCCAATCAAAGTTGGGCACTCGACCGGTTCCTCTCACCTCGTACATTTTTTTTATCGTAAGACCGGACTTCGAGAATCTTCTACTGATATCTGAATTGTCGCATCACTCTGTCAGGCTACTAGAACTCAACAACAGAAAAATTAACAAGTGGTGCAGCCGTCAACCAAAGGGCACCGGCCAAACAAACCGGTGGAACCCATTCCAACCTTGTGGGTGAGTACGGTTCCCAATTGACGAACTCGTTCCGCAAGTTATCTAACTCATCTCTATAATAGATCAGTGATTGTCGTGGGTTATCGACCCACGTGCACCGCCCCGCCCAATATATCCCTAAAGGGGGTAACAACTCTACAGCTGGTGGGTCGGCCAACCAATCCGGCGTTGGTTCAATTATACGGGGACGTCCGATGGATGCGTTCCCAACTCCAAATCTGCAAAAGAACCATCAAGTCACCCATTTGTACGGCACCTAATGCACATGAGCACATATTCCTATATAGAGATGCCAATGCGGCACTGCCCCAACTGAAACGGCCGGCGAAAGAAAAATTTTCCAACAACCGTAAATACATCAGTGGCACGCTCGCACCAGATGAATTAGGAAAGATCACTCCCCCGATCATGCTGAAAATATACGCACGGGCATAATAACGTATGGATTCATCGTCCGAATTCTCCGTCAAAAATCCGTCGAATTGATATTTCAACCAACTAAGTAGAAGTGATTTCCCATCAAAGATTTCGGTCCAGAATTCAGCTTCCGCCTTATCTTTCGCATCGTCTAAGGCTTGATCTAATAGATCGGAATCAAAATCAGCAGGAGTATCTCTGATGATTTCTCTTTCAACGGCCTCTTTTTTTGGATCAATGACTCCTCAAGATCGATACCGAGTAGATCACGAACAACTTCTACTCGGTCAAAATCCATGTTCTCCGTCATGGCGACCCTATCTATTGGTAACCCAGTAATGATCGCTACATCTTGGAGAGTGACGGTCATCTCACCCACTGGTAGGCGGAAAGTGTGGGTCTCCGGCCTCCATCGTTCGACCAGAGCTGTAAGTAGAGGTCGGTCAAGCTTCACATCCCCCATAAAGCGAGCTCCGTAGAAACCGTCTTCAACTAAGAACAAAGTGATACGGGGGTCGAATGGAAGAAGTTCATGCTTCCGGAAATTGCACTTCTTTGCGGACCCAGTCCACAAGGATTCCGATCGGTGTCTGGATTGCAACGAAAGTAAGCTGGAGTCCACTGGTCCAGGAGGAGCAACGGATACCAAAGATGAGGGACCGGCCTCGGTAGGTGTAGACCCACCAACCTACACGAACAAAGAGAAATATTCCAATTAATGAAACAATAAAACTCATATTCGTATTTAAAACCGATAATAATAATCAATCTTACCTCCATTATAGGTGCGCCACTAGCGCTACCAGAAGGGCTTCTAGGTCGCCTTGTTCTAGCCATTTATCTGTGAATGAAAAATTTAAGATTAGTTGATACGGGTTACATCCATTTATCTATCAGCAATAAACAAAGAGAAAATGTGGCAAAAAATTCACAAAACACAACAAAAAATAGCAACACTATGCAACTTGGTCGAATTCAAGTAACACAAGCCACCCGAACTTGTACAAGCGAGTTTCAAGTCACGGTTTGCGATAGACGGCCGTGTACCGCTTTATCTGTTTTTTTCCAAACAAAAGCGATACGTGACCGTACCTCTCGAACCGTGAGTCCAAACTCACTTCTGCAAGTTGGGTTGGCTTCTCATAGGGGACACCAACCAACTCGCAAAGTTTCGAATTTTTTGGAGGTAGTTTGAAGGGTAATCTAATAGTCTAACCGCAATGAAAAAGTTCTAACTCATTTACTTATAAAAAGATAAACTTGAGAAAACCGCACAAACGGCATCCAAAATTTATAAAACCAAGCAACTTGGTCGAATTCACGTAGGGCAAGCCACCCGAATTTGTAGAAGCGAGTTTCGAGTCACGGTTTGCGAGATACGGCCGTGTACCGCTTTATTGGTTCTTTTTCAACCAAAAGCGATACGCGGCCATATCTCTCGAACCGTGAGTCGAAACTTACTTTTGCAAGTTGGGTTGGCTTCTCATAGGGGACACCAACCAACTCGCAAAGTTTCGAATTTTTTGGTGGTGGTTTGAAGGGTAATCTAGTCTAACCACAATGAAAAAGTTCTAACTCATTTACTTATAAAAAGATAAACTTGAGAAAACAGCACAAACGGCATCTGAAAATTATAAAACTTTTCGACTGGTCGAATTCACGTAAGGCAAGCCACCCGAACTTGTATAAGCGAGTTTCGAGTCACGGTTTGCGAGATAAGGCCATGTACCGCTTTACTTGGTTTTTTTTCAACCGAAAGCGATACGCGGCCGTATCTCTCGAACCGTGAGTCGAAACTCACTTCTACAAGTTGGGTTGGCTTCTCATAGGGGACACCAACCAACACGCAAAGTTTTCAATTTTTTGGAGGTGGTTTGAAGGGTAATCTAGTCTAACCGCACTTAAAAAATTCTAAGTCAAAAAACTTCTAATGCGAGGAACTTGAGAAAACCGCACAAACGACATCCGAAAATTATAAAACTTTCCGACTTGGTCGAATTCACGTAGCGCAAGCCACCCGAACTTATAGAAGCGAGTTTCGAGTCACGGTTTGCGAGATATGGCCGTGTACCACTTTACTTGGTTTTTTTCAACCGAAAGAGATACGCGGCCGTATCTCTCGAACCGTGAGTCGAAACTCACTTCTACAACTTGGGTTGGCTTCTCATAGGGGACACCAACCAACACGCAAAGTTTCAAATTTTTTGGATATCGTTTGAATGGTTTTCTAATCTAACCGCACTTAAAAAATTCTAAGTCAAAAAACTTATAATGCGAGGAACTTGAGAAAACCGCACAAATGGCATCCGAAAATTATAAAACTTTCCAACTAGGTCGAATTCACGTAGGGCAAGCCACCCGAACTTGTAGAAGCGAGTTTCGAGTCACGGTTTGCGAGATACGGCCGTGTACCGCTTTACTGGGTTTTTTTCAACTGAAAGCGATACGCGGCAGTATCTCTCGAACCGTGAGTCGAAACTCACTTCTACAACTTGGGGTGGCTTGTACTACGTGAGACCAACCTACTCGCAAAGTTTCGTATTTTTTTATGGTCGTTTGTAGGGTTTTCAACCATAACCGCACTGAAAATTTTCTAACTAATTTCGTATATACAATTCTAGTCCTACAAATTACTAACGCAAACAAAAAATTTCGGCAATTGAATATACTAAAAGTCAACCCAATTCTACAACTACAATCTACTAAGGCAAATAAAATTTTCCCCACCTTCTAAATAATTTAGTATACACAAATTGAAAAATAAACACAAATTTATCTACTAGGTTAAGAAATAATCAATACCTTACAAAATAAGTCCGAATTAAGCCAAAGATTCAATTTGGGGGAGAACTAGGGTTTCGATTTGGTTTCGAAGAGGGGATGAGAGAGTAGGGTTTCAAAGTTTGGAGTAGATATTGGGAGAGAGGAGGGGGAGCGGACGGAGGAGGGCTAATTTGGGTTTAAATGAAGGATTAGGGTTTTTTTCTGTGTGGGTTCGTCGAAGAAAGAAGAAAGAGCGAGAGAGAGAATCGTCGAAGAAGACGATCTGTATGCAGATCGAAATGAATTTAGATTGCCTTAACACGTTCTTGGGAAGGACGGGTTAAGGCTATTTTTTTAATTAAAATTTTGCCTTAACCCGTCATTCCCAATAACGGGTTAAGGCAAAATATAATAAAAAAATATATCGACCGCCAGATTAAAGTTCACACGGGTCTATGCACATAGACCCGTTTGCAACGGAAGAAGACTATATATATATATATCTATATAATAAAACACAAAGAAAGCTATCAAGTGGCTCTCCTTCAATCCCAAAAAAATCAAAGGCCTAGATCTAACCTTACAAAACATATTTTCCCCCCAAAAATTTTTCCCAAAACTCAAATTCAAATCTCCCACCCAAAACAACTCCTATATTTATTTTATTTTATTTTTTCTTCTCTCTCTCTCCCTCCCTCCCTCTTCTATTCAAAAAATTAAGAAAATAAAAAATTTAAAAATTTTAGAAATTTAAAAAACTAAAAATTTTAAAATTTTAAAAACTTTTAAAATAATTTTTAAAAAATCAAAAAAAATCATATAATATGTTTTTTGCTCTATGTTTGCTACTTCAATTAATTTGCTGGACCTCCAAAACTATTTTATATGATCAAACAAGGTGCACTGTTCCGAAGACGTGCCGTAGGCACGTGCCCACGGGCAAACCTAGTATATATATATATATATAGAGAGAGAGAGAGAGAGAAAGAGAGACTCTATATATATATATATATATATGAGCCTTCTTCCGTTGGAAACGCTACTGTAGCGTTTGCAAACGTGCACACCACTTAACCCGTTATTGGGGATGACGGGTTAAGTAGTGTGCACGCGTTTGCACGACATTTGCGTTTGCTACGAAAGATAGCCCTATATGTGTGTGTGTGTGTGTGTGTGTGTGTGTGTGTGTGTGTGTGTGTGTGTGTGTGTGTGTGTGTACACACCCATTGGAGAATGGAGGAATGCGAAAAAGGATTGGCTGGAGATGGTTTGGTGGCTTTCTGCAGACAAAAGAGGAAAGAAGTGAAGGAGATATGATGAAGAGGTAGGGGTGGGGGTATTATATAAGAGTGTCGTAGAGTAGTTAATTAAACTACCTCTCATGAACACCACTCACTCCACTCTCTAATCCACTCACATATTCAAAATTTCTGTTTTCCCTCCCCTTTAAAAATAGCCGGCCCCAAATTAAGTGTGCACATTGCACGTGTGCACGTGCACGTGCTTTGTGTACACTCCAAAATAATTTATTTATTTAATTTAAAATATGTATTTATATATGTAATATATATATATATAAAAATTTACTTAAAAATTATACTTTTCATGCACGAATAAAATAGACACACATTTCATGAAATTTATTATGAAAAAGGACACGTCCAAATACGCGCACCAAAACAAACACGTGTGTCGCATGTAAAACGTTAAAATACGAAATTCGGTTTTTATCAACCGAAAAATGTTAAAGATAATAAAAACACAATATATGAAAATATATTTATTATTTTTTATATATATTCTACGACGTAATCGTCACGTACATGGAAAACACGTGCATTATACGTACAAAAGTATTTAGATCAAAATGCAAAAAAAATGCATTTCCGTTTTATAAAATGGATTTGAATACATAAACTTAATTATTGAAACATAGAAAATATCACCCGTAGCGGTGGAAAATACGTAGTCGATACGTGCATCGAAAACATGTAAAAATACCGAAATTGAAATTTTATATTTCAGTTGACTCAATTAGGATAAAATCAATACGGAAATGCGTAAATAGTCAGAAATCAAAATAAGTAGTGAAAACATGTTACAAATATCACCAGTAACGGTACAAAATATACGTGCGTAACACACGAGTGCAAAATTGTCATTTTCAATTTTGCGGGGTGTTACAGGAAGGTTGCAAGAATGATGGGATTCTTAGGAACCTTGCTGATTCTGAATCTTGAAATAAATTTGATGAAAGATATCCTGATTTTGCAGAAGATCCTTGTAGTGTCAGACTTGGATTAGTCAGTGATTGTTTTAACCCATTTAGGCGAATGAGCAATACATACAACATATGACATGTTGTGTTAATCTTGTACAATTTTTCCCTATGGCAATGCATGAAGCAGTCTTCTTTTATTTTGTTCATGATCATTCCTGGATCGGATGTTCCATAAAATTATATAAATGTGTACCTGTGGCCATTAATAGATGAATTCAAAATTTGTGGGAGGGTGTTCCAACCTATGATGCAACGGCTAAAGAAACTTTTCGTCTCCGGGTTGCATTGACTTGGACAATCAGTGATTTTCCTGCATATGCAAATTTATCTGGTTATAGCACCAAAGAACATTATGCATTTCCTTATTGTGCTGACAAAACCATTTCAAGGTTGTTGTATAATGGCAAAAAGTTCTGCTACATGGCTTATATAAGATAGCTGCATGATACACACTTATCCAGGGCAGAGACAGTGACATTTGATGATACCGACGAGTGGGGTCATGCTCCTAAAGCTTCGTCTGGGTCAGATATGTTAAGGCGGTTAGAGGTTCATCATTTCATATATGGAAAAGAACCACAAGTCAGCAAAAAAGGCAAGAAAAGGGCAGGGGATGAACAACATGAGAACACCGATCTATGCAATGCAGATGAGTGTGACAGCATGGTAGATTTAGGCACATGGAAGAAGAAGATATTTTTTTCAGTTTGCGTATTGGGAATTCAACTTATTGTGCCATAATTCACATGTGATGCATATTAGGAAAAAATATCGGTGAAAGTTGTGTAGGAACAGTCATGGGGGATGATCAAAAGACAAAGGAAGATCTCAAGAGCCGCATTAATTTAGTGTGAATGGTCATACGACATGAGTTGCACTTAGAGGAATTAACAAATGGGAGGGTACTCTTTCCTCCTGCAATCTATTCAATGTAAAAAAATAAGAGTTGAAATTATTTTGCAAAGTTTTACAATAGCTTAAAGTCCCCAAATATTTATTCATCTAACATAGCAAGGTGTCTCAACTCTAAGGAGAAGAGGCTTCAGGGACTAAAGTCACACAACTACCACATCTTGATGCAGAATCTAGTCCCATAGCTTTAAGGTATTCAATGTCTGAGCAAGTCACTGCCGTCCAGAAAGATCTTTTTAACATATTAAAGGACTTTGTTCAAGAGTTGTACTTGTTGACGACGTTGACCAATTGGATTAGTGTGCAACATTGACTCTTTATCAAATGAAGAGAATATTTCCTCCCTCATTCTTCATCACTATAATGATTCACTTGGTAATTCATCTTGCCAGTGAAGCAAGAATCGGGGGACTCGTACATTATCGGTGGATGTATCCCATTGAGAGGTAATTATTCATGCATCATCGAATAACTTAAGATCTACAGCTTGTTTATTGTATTCCCATACATTTTCTCACCTATTAATTTTACATGTATATGTACCTATACCAACTAAAGGGTTATGTTAAAAATAGAGCATATCCTGAAGGCTCAATAGCAGGAGGGTATCTTTCGGAGGAGTGCTCAAACTTATATTCAAGGTATCTTCACGGTGTAGAGAGGTGCTTGATTAGACCAAGGAGAAATCCAGACACAAACCTTGAAAGGGCTAAATATATATCTTCAAGACCGCTAACACAACTATTGGTAAAGTTGATGCTTGTAAATTAGATAACATGACAATTTTTCCACTTATGAGGCAAACCATAACAACAAAAACAATAACTTGGATTGCATTCCTCTTACCTGAGCCATAATAATTAATCACTCTAAACAAAATGATTAGTAATGAAACTGATGGAGAAACGTGAAAAACCCTGGGCCATATATTGCATACCTCTGTATCTATATTGCTATGCTTCTTCAAAAGATCTGGGCTCCAGCACCATCGCACGAAGTTAGGGAGTTGCTGGTGTGTCTCAGAAAAGGAGCTAAGCACGGAACTCATTAATGAGAGTTGTCGAACCGATGGAGCAGCTCCAAGGGTGAGCTTGTAACACCCCGAATTCCAAATACAACTGAATTCGAGTCCCACATGATCTTTTCACTTCTCTTCGTACAATTTTACAAGGAAATAAATCTTTACTTTACATCAGAGTTACATTTACTAACATTTGTATAGCAGAAGAAAATTTTACATCAATGAATGAGATACAACAACAGTTGAATAATCTTTAAGCATCAAGTCTTCTTTAGTCTTTTTCATGTGCTTTACCCTGCATAGAAACTGTGGGCACGTCAGTTCATTCAACTGAAGAAATATTATACACGGCCATCCTCTCTATGCCGA
Organism: Hemerocallis citrina; assembly: GCA_017893485.1. Taxonomy (NCBI): domain Eukaryota; kingdom Viridiplantae; phylum Streptophyta; class Magnoliopsida; order Asparagales; family Asphodelaceae; genus Hemerocallis; species Hemerocallis citrina. The sequence continues at coordinate 67,156,482 of CM030366.1, forward strand.
AAACAGTATAACGATTCTCAATACTTAACAAACCACAAACTTGTTCACAAACAAAGCTAAAGGGACTATCCTATTGATGTCGTGTTGTGAATGTGCACTTAGTCCTTAATGCAATTATTTCTGTTTATATGACACTAATGCGTACTTATTCAGAGTCTATGCAGCCCATACTACATAGGTCCGAGGGCAAGCCCTTAACCGTTCTTCATCTTGTAGGATTCAATCCCTCGCCATGACTTAATCTACTACTGTAACTACGGTAAGTATCCTAGATGTTCTACGAACTATGAACTCATGTCTAGGCACCCTGGAGAGAATTCCAACGCACTGACACATGACTCATCATGCAGGCATCCTGTGGTAATTCACCTCCTACTATAGACATGACACCACCCGCAGTTGCCAAACACCCCACGAGCGTCGCTATCGGGACGGTATTCTGGAGCAGTATCCACGTCCTACTCATGACACATCATGGGATATCTGTGAATAATCTCACGCTGCCAATCCAATGGTCCCTCACACTCAATATTTTTCTCTTACTTTCATCACATCTTCACTATGTAACTATTTCTTAATTTAATTGAATCACGAACAAAATTAATCTCTTAGGGTTAGCACTCCCACTATACCGTTCTTATTCATTAATTTCACATGACCCAAATCTTGGTCTTTTCATTTCAAATATCATTCCGATAATTCTTTCATTTTGCCGGTATGAGGCTTAGCTACACCCTAGTTCTCAATTTCAACTCATAATTACAACACTTGAGTTTTTCATACTCATAAATTCTCTTTCTCAATTAACATGATTATCAATCTTTTCTATGAATCAAAACTCTTACAATTAATTCAATTGCAAATCATGCATCTCATAATCAAATTTATCTCTACAGATTATTCAATTCTCATAATATAATTCATTTCATTTCTTTGATTCAAAAAAAATCACAAAGTCGTATTTTCGTACATACGCCAATTCAATTTAACAATAATAGTCCATAGAAACACAATTAGATTTTTCTTTCATTCAAAAATTTTTCTTTCTCACTTAGTACAATTCTCATCAAAATAATCACTTTTAAAATTTCTCTAAAGTTAGAATTCAATAGTTTGCAACACAATTTTACTTCTAACTCAATTTGATTTTAGTCAATTAATACTCAAATATTTTTCATAAACTCTGCATGATTTTAGAATAATTAACATATTTTTTTCAGATTTTTAGAAGCCACAAATAGATTTTAAAAACTCTAAAAAAATCAAAATATATATATAGGCCGAAGCCCAGAATCGAACCCGCAACCTGAGGGAAACCAACCGCAACCGCAAGCCACTCAGCTAGAGTGCACAGGCGATATATGTAGGGTATCAAGTGGGTAAGTATTTTGTTCTCGGGTTTGGATTTTATTAACAGCGAAAATTAAAAAAAGCCCAAGACTAGGACTCAAACCCGCGACCTAATCGGTCACCCGCACGCTACAGTAGCGCCCAAGCCCCACTAACCAATTGGTCTAAGAGACCAAGTTGTCTTAGTTTGGGTTGAGTTATGTATAACTCAACTCTCGGTTCTTTTCTATTTTCCAAACTTTCAAAACGATTTTTTTATTCCTTTTTCTTTTCTTTTTGAACTAAAAATTTCCAGATCTTAATATGTATACAAGTACAGTAAAATAGTATTTTTAAAATCAATAATTACCGATAAACACGCAATTTTGATCTCATATAATGTTCTAATGTCCATAATTCCAACATTTAGAAAAAGTCACATTTGCACACAATTTGAAATAGAGATTTCTACAAAATATTTTATTTCTTCATGCTTTCCTTTATCAACCATTCACATTAGTTTAGAACACAAAATTTTCTATATTTGCTACAATAGAGTTACTTTAAAATTAACCGAATTAATTGCGTATGCAAGCATTCAATTTGTCTCATGAACATAGATTTTTTCACACAACAAGATTCTTAAACATCTAGCATAGCAACAATAATATTTTCTAGCATTTTAATTCACAAGAAGTCAACTAACAATCATTTTAACAATTCTCCTCTAAATTATCATCTCATCTCTAATTAAGCAAACATGAGTTCGATTTCAATTAGTTATCCTTTAATAATTTCATCAAAACATTCCTAGCATGGCATCTATATTTTAGAAGCATGAGAAACACCCACCTATTTGAAGAAAACGAAATGAAAAGCTCCTAGAGTCTCCTAGAATGCAAGAAAGTAGTCTTCTCCTCCTAGATTGTGTTGCACGTTGCCTTCTCCTCCTTGATTGTGTGTAACCCGAGCCTCCCTATGCTCCTTGGATGCTAGCCGGCCTCCTCTTGGAAAGAACACATACACAAATATGCACACTCAATCTTTTACTCACTTAAACTTCTCAATCTTTTTCTCACTAGCCTTTTCTTCTCTTAGTAATTTGTTGTGCATAAATGAGAAGAAACTAGGGGTATTTATACACTTTTAGGATGAGATTGAATGGGTATGATTAATCTAGGAGTTAGAAATTAAGGACTAAGATAAGTTGGGAAGTTGTAGCAACTTCCATGAACTCAATAACTACCCCTCAACTCAATCCCACTCTCCCTCTCTCTCTTGGCCACAACCGGCCTCCCTTTGGGTGTGCATTGCACACACAAGTGTATGCACGTGTCCCAACTAGTGTCCCCTATAAATAGTTGTACAAATTTAATTAATCAATTGTCCACTAATTGTGTCTACATGATAAGTAGTGACAATTAAAAGATTAATTAAGTTTGTGGGCCTCAAAATAGTGGACTTTAGGCTGATGGGCTATTTAATAAAATATTTAATTATTAGAGTGGGCTTAAAATAAGAGAACAAGTTTAGGCTTTATGAAATAGGCTTTTTCGAAAGATAAAGAGAAAGAAAGAAATAATTGTCCATGTTATAAAAGATAATTTTATAAGAAAATATGCATACAAAATTTTGCACGTGCACAACACGTGAAAATCAACGTTTCTCATTAAATGAAAATTCAGGGTATTACAGAGCTAGGCCCTAGATTCAGTATGTTCGAGTAAAATTTTTGGGATAGCCCTGGGAAAGAGCTGGTCTTCGAACTTGCTTGTTGCAAAATTTAACCAGTAGTGGGAGTAGTATGAATGGTCATTTCGAGCCCCGAAACCGCATAATTACAAGCTGTGAGGGAAATTTTGAACCATGATTGTGAACTTCAAACTAGTTGTTTCGGAGTTATCAACGAGTTGTAGGAGCAATTTCGAATGGTGAGATGCTCCACACTTGCTTATTTGCAAGTGGTTAAAGCGGCGTTGAACCAAGTGTTGGAATCCAAAATTGTTGTTTGGCGATTTAAACAAGTTGTAAGAGCAATTTCGAATGGTGAGCTGCTCCACACTGGCTTATTTTCAAGTGGCTAAAGCAGTTTCAAATGAAGTGTTGGACTCCAAACTCGTCCTTTGAGCCTAGCAAGTTGAGGGAGCAGCCCTGTGGGACAAGCTGGACTCCGAACTTACCTATTAACGAGTCGTAGATGTGACTCAGGGAGATAGACATGAGGCCAATGCAATAATTTTTAAAATAAAAATGCTATGTTTTATTGAAACAAACTAAGTGGTCGCTTCAATGGTGCGAGCCTTTATTACATGCTTTGGCCATATCGCTAGTGGCGGCCGTATTGAAAACTAAAAACCTATTTCTATAAGAAGGGGTTAGGCACCCTCGTGGTACTTTATTTGATGCTCAGTATTCCAAGTCCGCCTCCCCCTGAAGAGAGGGATCTCCTTGAGTTCATTAACTAGTTCGGGAAAGACTTGACTGTTCCGATCAGAGGGCTCTAATGCTTCAAGTGGGAGGACCGAGTCCTCCATTGTGGTTGCGTAGCACCTCCGAGCTGTCTCTTGGTTTCCTTTGACTTCTCTTACCCCTGTAGAGGTTGTTACACGCCCCGCTTCCCAAAAGGAATACGGAATACGGTAGCGACTAAGCCCAACAGATAGTTTTCACCATCCATAAGCTATACGGATCTGCTTGACTCATCATAACAGTAAATATAACAGTATATTCCAACCAGACATGCAAAAACAATCATAACTCAACAGTATTTATTGCATCAATAATAAATGTTCCAAATACTAGATCCGAAACAAAACAATAATCCAGGGACAATAAGCCCAAATACAAGTCCCAATATAGTTCATGAAATAAAATAGTTCATCAAAACATTTAAGCAAATTATTCCAATTGCGCAGCTCAAAATTTTTGCACACAAACTCCAGTAGGCAATTGATCAGTAAAACCTGCTCATATGACAATTACAAGGAAAATAGAAAAATAGAAAAACATAATGCCTGTTAGATGCAAGTCCGGGCCGCAAGCAATACAAGTAGAAAAATGAAGGGAAAACTAAACTAAACAGGTAATATTAACATGGAGAGGGTAGCAAATATAATAGTCTACAGATGACAATAAACAGTGTAGTGATAAAAAGAGAAGCATAACAGTAACAGTAAGGATCAACAGTAACACTGTGTAAATGGTAGTAATAATCAACAGTAACAGTAAAGTCCACAGTAACCGTAACAGAATGTGACAATGTAAATAGTTATTCTTATGTCTAATGTTCATTACTAACTAGGTAGCACTTCATGCATCCCAGATTTTACCACATGGTTGCTACAACAAACAGTTTCGTTTTAAGATTTCGTAGTGGAACTTCTATAGGGCAATATATTCAGATAAACAATAACAGTAACAGTAATAACAAACAGTGTCATGGATCATGCCCTCATGCATCCAGAGATAAACAGTAGGTACCACAGTAAACAGTGGGGAAACGAATCTCTTCTGAATATGCATTTCTATATTGTCCACTACTCGATCTTTTTCCTTAAAAACCCCGGCTTGATTTTTTTATTATTAATAAACATGTGTGAACAAATACAAACAGGCTTAAGACATGGCAAGAACAGGAAATAAGTCTAAGATCGAATAGGAACCACAAACGGTTGATAAAATAATTTATAACATTTAAAACAACGAAACTTTCAGTTCTGGACAGCAAGACACTACTGTACCAAATCTGAGATTTCCGTTGCTACAGAATAGCAAATCCAGATCCGTCAGAAAATCCAGAAACTAGACTTTCTGTCGATTCCAGAACATATATATAAGTCACACATCAGCCACAGAAACAAAGTCGTAAACAGCATTTAATACAGGAGTTATGTTCAGCCAGAAAATGCAAAATCTTATTTATAAGCAAAAAAGGGTTTAAAATCATCATAATTAAATCTGAGAAAAATCTGGAAGATTTACCAACATATCTAGTTTCAAAATACAAAATATCATGAATTTATATTACGGATAGTATAGTCACTAAAATTGGGAAAACAGAGTAATGCAACAAAATCTCAATTCTGAAAGTTCAGACATAGCAGTACCAAAATAGAGATAATTCGTAAAATATAATTCGAAATCCAGACCCGTCAAAAGGGTGATAAAATAGACAAATAAGGCTACAGTTTATATTCATAAAGTTTTCATCAAAAACGAATAGAATCAGGTTGAAAATATAGTATTATACTGAACAGCATGCAGTTTGGGAATATAACGATTGGTTTCATAAGCATAAAATGAGATACAAAAGTCATTAATTAATTCCACAAAAATTAGGGATTGATCTCAGTCATGTCTAAATGTACTCAGCAAAATATAGAGTTCAAATTATACTTTTAGTCTCAATTTTAAAATAAAATATCTTACAAAATTCATATAGTTCAAAATCTGGAATATACGATATGACTACAGTAAAACAACAATAACTCATGCATCAAAAATCGAAATTCAAATCCGTCGAAAGTTCTGAAAACTAGAAAATAAAGGCTACAAATCTTGTTCACAAACTTATTTATTTTACTGATGTTAATTGGGTTGAAACTACTGTATAAAATAGGACAGCAGTAAACAAAAGTTCTTTTATGCATTTTATCAAACAACTTAACTACAAACGGTCCAATCTAGATGTCATACGAAGCATGGTATATGGGGGTTACTCAAATCAGCATGGCATGTGAATAGAATGGTCTATAATGAGATAATACATCCAACAAACATCTATGCAACAGTCATATACAACATACGGTGTGCCACAAATAACATACAGTCAAAGTGTCATCTAATCTAATTGTTTCATGCAATAGGTGTCATTTATTGTAACTACTCATGATCAAGAGATGATGTCAACGGTTAAACTAAAAAATATGGATCATCATGAGAGTACAAATATTTTCATACTAGATTACTTACGGTATTAACTTGGATAACAAAAAGAACACATACAAGCTACTTGCCTGATATGAAGACCACGAAAACGAAGATTAGAATAATGGGAACGGATCCCGAACAACGAACACAATGACAAAGAGACGAGAAATTCCAAATGCACGTGCACACCACACCAAAGAAATAGCAGCACAGACAGCAAGACCGGCAGCAACCAATCAAGGGAAGACGACGATAGCGATGACCTGGGGACGGTGACGACAACGCAAGAGAGACGCGGCGACTTGTGTCACAGCGGTGCTCGACTACAGAGAGGACGACAGGAGGAGGCTCAGCCTGGGTGTGCATCGTGAAGTCGACGACAGCGAAGGGGAAGAGGAGAGGTTTGAGAGAGGGTCTCCGGTGTCGGCAGTCAAAGGTGACGACGGCGACAGGCAGAAGGAAGGCGAGGGGGAGGGGGGGTAGGGAAGAGAGAGGGTGACGGCTAGAGAGAGAGAGAGAATAGTATTAGGTTTTGGTAATTAGGTTTAGGGTTCAATTAGGGTGTTTATATAGGAACAATGTGGGTTTGGAAGAACTGGGTAGTATCCAATAGAGAGAACGGAATCCAATAAGAGTCAAATGGCCAAGAAATAGGTTTAAACAATAGACAAGATCAAGAACAAATTGTAGGGCAAATAAATGAGGACAAAAAGCTGAATTAATGCAAAATGAATCACGAGAGTGAGCAGAACAACACACCATACAAAGGGAATGAAATTAAATACAACCAAAAATAAAATGAAGAATTTTATTAAATACAATTAAAAATACAATTATAAGCAATATGGGGTTATAGGCTGGAAACTTCATTTTCATGTGAAAAGCTGAGGATACAGCATGAAGTACTGCTAGGCCTGGTCGACCCAGGATAGCATTGTAAGCGGCCTTCACATCGACGACGATGAAGTCCATTGCCTCTGTCCGGATAGTCGGGATTTTTCCTGCGGACACATCAAGAGTGATTGTTCCTTTGATTGGGACTGGAACCCCAGAGAGCCTGTGGAGTGTGTATCCGGCAGGCTTGAGACGATCTCGAGAAAGTTTGAGACCCTGGAAGGTTTCGAGGAAGAGGATATTGATGGAACTACCATTGTCAACCAGGATTCGGCGCACCTCGTGGTTGGCCATGTGGAGACTAATTATGAGCGCGTCACAGTGGGGCATTCGGATGCCTTCCAGTCTTTGTCTAAGAATGTCACCGAGACCCCAGGGTTTTTGGTTGGGGGAAATTTCTAGACCGAACTTACCTCCTGGATGAAGACCTTTCAGGAGGATTTTGATTCTCCCCCCATTGGACCTCCATGGATAAGGTGGAGAATGGCCCTAAGTTCAGAGTCTTGGAACTCGGTAGGCCTTTCAGTTCGCTTGTTAGTTCCTCGAGGTGGAGGATCGGCCTCGTCCTTTCTGATGAACTTGGCTAGGTGTCCTTGCTATATGAGTTCTTTGATCACCTCCTTGAGAGCCAGACAATCATCCGTGTCATGGTCGTGGTCCCTATGAAAGCGGCACCACTTTTTTATGTTCCTCCTCTTCACTGGGATATTCATTCTAGGGGGAGCGCGGAGTAGCCCTTCTTTATCCACCTCTGTAACGCCCCATTTTTTTTTGACTCCAAAATCAATTCTTTTAATTTCTGTATCACTTTAAACATAAACTAAGAAAATTATATTTCAAAGAAAATTTTGGCAGAGTTTCCCCTGAAATTTCTGCCCCCGAAACACAAAAAGCTTACGGAATTCTGCTCTAAATTTCGTAGCTCACATCACAGGCAATATAATCATGGGTTCCCTAGGCCAAAATGAGCAGAATCACACAGGCAATATAATATCATGCACTGGGGGCCAAACTCATAATAGAATATCAAATATCAAATAAAAACCATAAATTTCTTTGAAAACGAGGTAAAAATTTTAGAAAAACCTTTGTAAAATCTACCACAGAGCCCGGTACACCACAACGAGATGGGTACAGGTCAAGAACATACCATACTACTTCACACTATACTCATCATCGACTTCTAGGTACTTATACATTCAAATTATAATTTAAACCACAAATTCCACTATTCACAAAACTAATTTATATAAAATTTTAAAGTAAACTCCACCCTACAAATCTACGCCTCACCTCTACACTGCTGAGGACCTGTAACAATAGGGGATCTAGGGTAGTCTGGGAACTCCCTAATCCCCCAAACACTAAGGGGTTAGCCATTTCTGGTGTGAGTATAATTCACTAATCTAATAAATAAACCATACTATATAACGAAAATAAATTAAACTTACTAATATCAAGGTAAAAAGATTCAACCTGAATCTGAACATTAAGCATCAAGAATACAACCATGTATCATGTACTCGACAAATCTGCATCTGTCTACCTATATATCCATAACTTCACACCCTTCGCTAAATGCATCATCTTAATATATGGCTGCATATATATATATCCATAACTTCACACCCTTCGCTAAATGCATCATCTTAATATATGGCTGCATATATATATATATATATATATATATATATATATATATATATATATATATATACAATTCCTTCAATTCATACTCAATTACAAAGCAGCACATTAATTCACATTCCATTACTTTTCATTTTGAATTCTCCAACACAATTACTCATCTGTTCACAATTACCATCGCCTCATCATTTCTTTATTTTCATAAATAATCACATAAGGTCACTGCCACTTTTCTTCATACTTATTTAGCCACGCACTTCATTTTCCATGCATTTTCATCTACAACTCACGACTCGTATTCTTTCATACTCATTTTCATCCATAAACACTTTCTTTCCCATTTTCATATTACATCACACCGCATTCATTTATTTCTTATAACACCTATCATGACCTTTCGCAATACATCACCTTTACTCTCATCATACATTACAACTATCTTCTTTACACTCTCAATACATCATCATACTCATCATCAACTCATCATGGTTATAACTTACTTTCATTTTCCCTCACAACACAAATTTCAATTTACTTCACTTTTTATTTCCAACCCGCAATACGGGCATCATATTAACAACCCACCCATTCGTCCTGAAAGTTGTGTCGAGGCAGGTAGTTCCCACCATTTTCACGAAAATGGCGGACGAGTAGTTCCTCAACACACTTCCAAGGTACACAAACTTATAACACAACATACTTTCTTTAATAACCATTTTCATAACCAATCTCATAATACAAGTATTTATCTTATTGTATTATAACACGTATCACATCATAAACATATGCACCTCTTCTAATATCATATTAATTCATGTCTTATAACACAAAACATAACGTCTCAGTACACATGGCAATTTACTTGCATTCATCACATCATTATCATATCACTTATAACACAAAATGCCATTAACTTCACTTTCATTCTCATCACAATATACTCCATATCCCAAACATAGTTTGGGCAATCACATATCACACCCCAAAGTCGATAGCTTGGGTAATAATCACCACACCCCAAACACATAGTCTGGGTAAGATCACATCACATCTCAAGCCGATAGCTTGGTTATATTTACTTCAATTACAATTCATCTTCACTTTACTTTATTCCTCATTGCCATTACTTATTACAATATCATGCCAACTCACCCTGTGAATTATGCCAAGGCAGGTAGTTTCCACCATTTCCACAGAAATAGCGGACGGGTAGTTCCTCGACATAATTCCAAGGTGTATCAACTCATATCATACTGTACTTTACTTTAATCACCATTCTCATAATACAAATACTTCATACCATTCATATTAATACATACCCTCTTTACTTAATCATTTCTATGACACAACCACACTTTCTTTTACTTCTCATATTCATTTACATACATACTTTATATACTTATTCATCTCATTTCTTTACTTTCTCACTCTCCTCTACTCATGTTCATCAATATAGCTTCTTAAGTATAGCCATATGCCAATATATACCCATATATATATATATATATATATATATATATATATATATATATATATATATATATATATATACACCTCCCGTAGTATTTGCATATCTCCCATAATATAAATAGTCTCCGTAAGACATCGTATCATCATATACACATTCTTCAATACACAATACACATTTATATTTTCTCCTTTTCAGTGCCCACACAACTGACCTCCTCGTACATCACAGGGATCTCTGTGCCTCCCCTCCCGTACATTTCAATCCCGCTAACCCACCATATCACCCAGATCCAGGTGTCCTATGCATCTATCATTTGTGGGATGGATTGAAAGTACGGTTGCGTGCTTGTCCAACCAAGACTAAAGCCAAAAAGGCTAGTCAAAAATAAAATATAACACGCGGATCGATGCTCACACAGAGTCTTACACGTCCGAGGCTACGTCTTCCTCCTGGCCCTATACCAGCAAGGGAAACTCCTGATCCCCAAATATAATTTGGGGCAATATATAACTCCTGATCCCCAAATATAAAATTTGGGGCAATATATAACTCCTGTTCCCGGGTGTATCCCGGGCCTGTGGGGTCTAGCCCAAACCCCTGGGAGATTGTGCGGCACTGCAATATTAAATTATCTCCTTTATATACATATATATCTCCTTTATTATATAACTCCTTCACATTATAACTCCTTAAGAATATAACTCCTTTATAATATAACTCCGTATATCTCCTTTATTATATAACTCCTTTATAAAATAACTCCTTTATAAAATATCTCCATATATTCATTTATAATATATCTCCTTTATAATATTTCTCCATATATATATATCCTTTATAATATAACTCCATATATAAATATATCTCCTTTATAACATAACTCCTTTATGATATAATTTCGCTCCTTTATAACATAACTCCTTTATGATATAATTTCGCTGTTATAACATAACACGAAAGCATATAACTCCATTAAATTCATAAGCATACGCAACCCATTAGTTATCCACATGGCACACACACACACATCATGCCAATTTTCACATCACTTTATCACACAAAATTTTCAATTTATCGCACACCTATTACACATACACCACATCATTCACTTCATCTTGTTATCGCATCACAATATCATATCATACACACCATACTTTCCATCTTATCACATTAGTCATGAGATCACACATCACACATACACATACATATCTCTGATCATTACAACCCCAAAGCATATAGATATTTATCTACAAGCATCAATACACTCCCATACATATATATACTAATTTCTTACACCTTATAATTTACTCCGTATCATACTTATAAATTTTTCTATATTCAATATACTTTACATTTCACACACAGCAAACCATATTTTAAAATTTTCATAGCACATTGCGCACATGAAATAAAAAGAGCATACTCACAGAATATCCCGTGAAGACTCGAAGCGCCACCATGCCATCCCGCATCCAAAGTCGCTATTATATCCTATTATCAAGTTTCAAAGCAATTAAGGCTCAAAACATCCAAATCAACCACAGAAAATAATAACACTATTTCTAATATCACTCAGGCATTTTATTGAACGCCTGGATGCACATGTGCGTTGCACGTAATATTTAAATTCCTACGGGATGTTTATCCCCAAACAATTACTAAAATCACCCCGAACTTATTCTAATAGTTCTACTAAAATTCTACTACTATGAAGGAGATAATTCTCACATTTATAATTCTCTTTTACAAACCCAAAATCCTAATTTATTAGCAACTTGTAAATTCTCCAATAATCTGCTAATTTCTCACCTCTACTATTCCCAACATCTTCTAATCTCCCTACCATAATAGTTCTACTCAATAGAAATTAGCCACACTTAATTTTATACAATAACATAAAATAGGGTATACCATCCCGAAGCCCTCTCCAAAAACCGACGCAACCACGTTGTATAGAACCCTTCAATTAGTCATCCCACCGAATTAATTTGAAAACGACGAAGAAATGGGGTGGATTTGGGCGGAGAAAGAAAGACCGAAGTGGGTTCGATTTTGGGGTCGGGGTGGAGACAGAACCGGGAGAAGAAAATGGAGGAAGGGAATGGGGTGGGGGTTTTTATAAAAAAAAATTATAATATAAATATATTTATAAAGGGATATTTACAAATAGGCCCCCAGACCTCCAAAATATTTCAAATAAACCCCAACTCTTTTCTTTAATAATACCAACAATACAAAATACATTAAAATTATCTCATAATAATCCTTCAAAATTATAAAATAAAATAAACAATATTTATTCACATAAAGTCTCAACTCATGGCTCCAATATATCAATAATACCAATCTACCACAAATATGTTAGGGTTATATACTGAAAGCATCACTTTTGTATTAACTTTATTTCCTTATTTTTTTGAATGAGAATCATATGGGCATATGTTTGCATATTGTGTTTATTATAATATTAATGCAAGTGTCTGATATTCTATAAGGTTGATAATATGGTATAAGGTGACACACAGAAGATCATATTATCAGTTCCCTATGGAATATATAAATAGTTCACAACCTAGACGGACTTGGACAATCCATTGGAAAGGTTGTAGTGTAATCTGGTATTAGTCTGTCTTGACTATAGGTTTACACTAGTACACTTTGTGTGTATTGAACAGGACCACTTGAGGTTGTTCTCTTTGTACTGACTACAAAAGAGAACAAACACCTCTGTTATTATGGATGCTTATGCTCTTAATCCAGATATAATAACAGACATGTATATGCAGTGTGCATTACTTTGACTCATAAAAGAGTGAGATTCATTATGGATCAACAATCGCTATGAATTGGGTAATAGCATTGTATGTATGATGGGCTGTTGATTGTAAAAGGAATCCATGTCCCGATACGTCGGGTTGATGATGTCCCCTTAAGGAGCTCATAAGGATTGTCATGTAAACCCTGCAGGTGGATTACATCCGACATGACAAATAAAGTTGAGTGGTACTACTTAAGGATAAAAGATGTTGATCAATATAGTTGTCAGTAACTTAATTTGATCGACGGACATTCGATATCTTAACATGGGGAGTTGAACGAGCATATAATAAAAGGAGCCCATAAATATAATTTGAGATTAGGAAGGTAGTGCAACAATAGCTCCTTAGTGGACCGAGCTATTGTTAACGGGCCTGGGTTGTGTGTTCGGACTGAACACGGGATACCCAGATTCGTTAGGAGACCTAACCCTAATTTCTCCTCATAGGTCCCTGCCGTAGCCTTATATATATCCTCTATTCTCTGGCCGTCATTTACAATCTGAAATATAAGATTTTTTCTCAAAACTCGTGATTCACGTAAGGAGAGAAAGAGAGGTCAGCCAAGGAGAAGAAAGGTTGGGAGATCGTCGCCCACACGACGTCCAACCCGAGGAAGGAATACGTGCAGAAGATCTTGGGGTCGCTGTCGTCTTCTTCTCACCGCAGGTATAATTTGTGAACCCTAGATTCCACTATATAGGGTTAGATCACATTTTTAATCTGTTTATATTTAACGATCGATACGCACACCAATCCGTAGTCCTGGGAATCATCTCAGTTCCATCAAAATATCCATACCAATATCAATATTTAAATAAAGTACATCAAAAATAATTTTCACCACTCCAAATATATAAAAACAGGTATTTTCGGTATTTTACAAATTCGAGGTGTTACAACCTCCATAAGAACTGTTGATATACTGGCATTGAGGGGGGTGAACTTCTCAAAATGAGGAACTGGGTTGCACTGGCCATTGTCATCTTTTTGAAATTTCTGGGACCCTCGTTCATTTGTATTCTTCCATTTGTTCCCGGAAGATGGCTCCTCTCGACTGGGGGGTTGAGATCCTCTTTCGCTCAGATGTACTTCTCACTCTTAAGATGTAGTTCCGAGATGTCCCAAGGAAGCTTCTTGGCAAGGGATGCCTTGAGGTCGGTATTATTGACGTTGTGTCTGAACACTGCAGAGGCTACTGGTTGGTCGAGAGAGGCAATAGACCGGGCTTCGGAGGTAAAGTGCCGAACATAGTCTCTTAGGCGTTCACCTTTTCTTTGGCTGAGGGCTAGCAAATATGCACTTGTTTTCTAGGCTCAGTGGCTGCTAACGAAGTGGGTGAGGAAGAGCTCCTCAAACTGGTCAAATAAGAAGATGGAGGCTGAAGATAGACAGGAGTACCATTGTCGCGCTGGTCCCCTCAACGTTGCTAGGAAGGCCTTATAGAGGAGCGCATCCGAGGCTTGATGAATCATTATGAGGTTTCAAAACTCTCGATATGATCGCGTGGGTCTGACTCCCCATTGTAGGACTCAAAGTGGGGCGGCTTGAAGGTCTCGGGGACCGAAGCTTCCATGTGGCCCTGGAGAAGGGGGGTTTGCTTGGGCAAAAATAATTGGTCTGTTGTTCTTCTTCGAGGTTGATCCTGTTTAGACGCCTTTCCATCTCTCGGAGGCAACGATGGACCGAGTCGTCCCTCTGGTCAAATCTAATTGACCCTTGGGACTCTGTTTCTTGAGGGGTGGCATGGTGAGAGCTAAGTGTATGTTGGTCGTGACTCAGAGCGATGTTAAGGGCTCGCAGGATGTCGAGCTTGAGGATTTAGAATTTCGCTTGGGTGACTGGTGCCCTTCCATCCTGGTGAACTCTTGGTGCTGATCGGCCCGTTGGAATAAGGCTTCTTCGCTGACAACGAGGAGGGGACCCTCTCCGCCTCTTGGGGGATGGGACCTTCTGGATCTAAGCCCTCGGGAAGAGCAGCACCGCTGGTCTCTATTGTGCTCTGGGAGAGGGACCTCATCGCGGGCTCGCTTCTCATTCAGGTGGGTTCGGAGATCAACTCCCTGATGATGATTAACGATGAATTGACGGAGGTCTCTTGATCCCTGAGAACCTTGGGAGGCCATCAAGTCGGTGGGAGGATTGTGGACCGAGACATGGTCATGGAGAGGATGTTGTTCTTGACGGCTTCGACGGGAGCCCCCCGGTTCGGCTCCCCTTGACATAGGACGAGCCTGTGTGGGTGGCGGTTGTTCAGGATGAAGCTGATGAACTTATTGGTCTGGTTGAGGAAGAACATCTTGGAGTGGAGGAGGAGGAGAAGGTAGGGGTAGCTCTTCGGATGGACGCCGCTGCCTTCCCTTTTCCCTTCGGAGTCATGGATCGAATCAACTTTCACCGGTGAAATATGTTCAGATTGATTATTCTGTTTTTCCACAAATGGCGTCAATCTGTTGCTGCTAATTTTGGTGTTGGAGCAAACAGATGATATGTAGATTCTTCTAGAAACAATAAAAGCAAACTTGCTGACTACTTGCCGGTGCTGACTGTTTCTCGATGCCGCCACTGACCTGCAAAAACTTCAAAACACCGGGATCGTTCTCGGCAACGAACCCTGTGACGCTCAAGTCAGTAATTAAGAAGATTATGAAAGAGCTTTTGTGAAGAAAATACTGATTACCTATATTGGTGGAGGTAGGGGGGGTATTTATAGTCGCCTCAGGAAACGGTTTCGAGATAATCATTTATCTCTACTTCCCAGTGTTTTTGGATAAGAAACAGAGTTTAAATCGTTTCATGATAAGATATTTAGTTTACACCGTCCCTTAGAGATAATCATGAATTTGGATTACTCTTTAAATGTCCTGGGTTTATTCATAATGGGCTGTCACCCTGACCCAGTAAGACAAACCCGTTTTTGGGTTATTGGACTTGGAAAAGTCCCAGTTCCCATTTTTGGACCCATTTGTATTGGAAATTACTGTTTTACCCTTGAAAGCTTTGAGATTCGCGCCTTATTTGAACGGTCCCGATTTAGTTCTTTTTTAGCCATATCAGTGCTATAAAAAAATGCATTTTGTCTGAGCCCGGGTTTGAAACTGGGCCCTCAAGTGTGTGAGACTAGCGTGATGATCAACTACACCACCCACACAATCTCTTGAAATAACACTCACATGTGATGCACATCCTAATAAAAAAATTCTTTTAAAGTAAATACTAAGACATAATCTGACCTCGAACCTGAGACCTCTCTTTATTCATCACATACTCTTTAGAAATTACACATAGTCCTAGTGGTATCAACTTCAATTTTACTAGTTGAAATTTACCGTGCACCAAGTGCACGTGGCTTGAAAAACATGTCAATTAAATATTTTAACAATGTTTTGTGTTGTTCAGAAAAAAAATTATAGAAGAAATCTCATTAAGAATGCAAATGAATATATAGTATGATCACTACATATTAATTATGTACACAAAATACTTAAAATTTTAATTGTAAAGACACTAAATATTATATATAGTCTTGAGTAAATACAAAATAACATGTAAATAATTGTCACATCTAAAACATGAAATATATTTTAAAATATATTAAAAAAAGGCACAAATTAGTAAATCATAAACTCATATTATCGTATTTTTCATAAGAACAATCATCATTTTCGACTTTTAACTTTTCTGAACTTAAAACTGCTAGGAACTTCTTATTCGTGTTTTTTTCATTTGGAGAAGAATTCTCTCTAACAAGGTAATGAAATCATTTAGTGGGTCACTTCTTGAATAATCCACAAAGTGCATATTGATCTGCATACCTCATAACAGCCTAACAATAAGAAATGAAGCGGTTTGAATCTTGTTTGCCCATAAACCAACTTATTCTTAGCTTCACTATAATTTTAGCCATAGAAAATTTTAATTTTGCATTCTCTGGCTATATTAGTCTTGTGGATCAAGTTGCATGATGTGGATCATTTATAGAACGGCACAAAAAAGAGATCCCATTACTCTACATGAGAAAATTCTTTCCCAGTCTACCTAATACCCACTATAGCTTTTGTTATTATACTATTAAATGTTTCAAAGGTAATGCATCCTGTAGCGCCCCGGATCCCCGTTACCGGACATCTGTGGCACAACCAGAATCTTTACCTTCAAATGCATCTCAACACAGTAATAACACAAAAATTTAAAATTTTTTATTGCCATCAGAGTTATTACATCATTAGTTACAAATAATATCTTGTCCTTGAACATGGAATAAAAATTACATCAACTTATTATGAATACTACATTGTAACGATTACCGTCTGCCACCCAGAACGGTAATCAACTGCTCTCTACTGGAATCTCCACCGAGCGGTCATGCTGCTTCCCTGAGAAGCGCCATGTAGCTCGAATCTTCCCATGCGCTAATCTGATATTCCTGCATCTGCTCGAATGGTAGATAGGTATATGGCTACTCCATTTGGATGCCCTGCTTGTCTTGAGTCCTCCTGCACTCGCGACTCGGTATCCAGCAACTAATTGAGTGGGCACGTCAGTACATATACTAAAGCAATGCTGATAAGAAAACAACGATCTCCAACTAGCAATCACAACCAGCCTTTAATGAAAATAGAAACGTGCATCCTAATTTCTAGTGTATGTCATGACCTGAAGTCTAATGCACAGACACAAGTACAGAAAAACAGATGCACTTAGTCTAATGTCAGCAAGACTTTGGACACGCATGCATCCCATACTACATATACTCCAAATCAAGCCGTCTTCTCCAGTTTCAGGGTTTCGAACCATCACCATGCAAATACATTCTACTATTTTACTCAACCTGTTCCTGATAGATACAATTTTGGTTGGTGAATCCTGCAGTTATTACTGCTAAACACAGTGGTGTCACCGTTTGCCACTAGTGCCCCAATCCGGTCTGGATCACACCAAACGCTGTGATGATCTTACAGATACACAACCGCATATCAATGGTGCCAAAGATCCATGGGATAGCAGCCCCATAGTCTGTTTGTGTCCACTCAACATAAGAACATGACGGCCTCAAGGGTCTAATCTCCCTATCCAACAGGAACCCCCGGTTCTTACCCCGGATCTTCAGGAATCAACAGAATGAGATACGCATCGCAGCACGTATCCCTATGACAGAAAGAGAAAACCCTGGTTATCATCGTCTAGTGCTATCCCTTAGAACAAGTCGGATTATAGGGAATCACGCCTAACATCAACTCGGTCTTCAAGAAAAAAGTAGAGAAATACAATCTGAAATAACATTGGTTGCTAAAACATGCTAGTTGTCAAATCATGCATAGTGTCTAACGAATGATTAAGCCCAAACGGTTCTGTCAAAATAACTAATCACGGCGAACCGACATTCATCGATTGCCAACACCTCTGTAGGTCTTCGACCTAATGTCCCCGGCCCGCGACGCTCAGCGAGCATTACAACGGCACCCAAGGGAGTGCCTCATACCCGGCAATAGGTGAAACACACACAATTTACTAATATCCAGTCATTAACAGACTTAGGCATCAACACATTCTAGACGAGGTAGATAACCTAGCCTATCAACCCCAAACACCGGTGAACCGATCTCCATCAGTCGCCACCACCTCCGTCTCGGATCTCTTTCAGTATCCCGGCCCGCGGTCAACCTTCTTTCTGTAAACGATCTGACGACGCACGGGAAATTCACTAACTCTCGATGTGGAAATAAATCAATCACAATACTTGCCAACTGGGTTGATAGTACTAAGGTATCACAACCTAGACTAGCTCCAAGCTATACTAGCTACGGGCTCCACATACAACAAATCGACCATATAGTTATTCTCCCAACTTACTCATGTGTCCACCATGAGTACTAAGCACAAGAATCTTATCTAAGTCCCAAGTGAAGGGATTAATTGGGATAATCACTTAAAAATCTTAGAAACTCAAATCAACTCCTCGTCATAATCCTGTAGCATGTAAAAAATTCCATAATTTATGTTATACTTATCGGAATCTGACAAAATTAGACTTTTTAGACAGGTGTGAACCTCTACTACAATTTCCTAGTTGACAACTCTCTCAAATTCCTTATAGAACTGAAGTTTCCAGATTTTAAACACATGTTTGAAATCGAACAAAGACAGCAGGTTGTTGAAACTTGTAACATTCATAACTTTCAAAATACAATTCAGAATTGCATGATATTACCCATTCTGGAAAGCTAAGACCTATACTACAAGTCTTTAGTTAATCATTTCTTCAAATTCAGCCATCTAGAGGCTATACAATCTCTATATGTTCTCAGCTGTACATTCTTTTATACAATTGTTGCACCTTACCATTATCATAAAAACTTGTTCACCTATCGGAATTACTCGATTTTAGATTCTATGGAAAGATGTGAGTGTCTAATACAACTTCCTAGTTGATCACATCCTCAGATTCATCCATAAAGGTACTCTTAAATTCTAATTTCTATCAGTTTACACATAGGGAAATGAGTTCCTCTACAAAAACCAAGTCCTTCAATTAAGACAGGTTCTGCCCCAACTTAGAAAAATCATAACTTCTGTTATACAAACTAGAATTTCATGATTCAAGATGTTTTGGAAAGCTACGACTCTCTACGAAAAATCTCTAGTTGATCATTCTTCCAAATTCTCAACATATAATTCCATAATTCCATAACTCCACTGACTACTCAAAAGCTGAACTGAACTGAACATACCGTAGTCAAAAATCAATAATTCAACCATAAGTCCAACACATATGAAATTTTAGATTCAGTAACTAGACATATACAAGTCTAACATAATAAAAAATTACATTCAGATTCAAAATAGACAAAGAGTTATAGCTCTTTGAATTTAGTGAAAAGTATTCTCCTGCTCTCAGCAATGTATAAAGACCTTGATTACAAATAATTTTGAAACCTCATCAAATATTGTCTAACAATTATGAAATTTTAGAAACATGATTTATACTTATACCACATACTACATTAAAAATTTCATTACAAGATTATGCAAAAAAAATAGCTATGAATTAATGAACTTCAATTCCAAAACAGAGAAGATTCAGCTTCTGATTCCGGACCAGTTGCAAACTCATATTTTTTTGAAGTATCAAACGAACTCAGAAAAATGTGAAATTTGAAACTAGAGTTTTTGACATATTCAAGGGCACCTAGTAAAAATTTGAGGTTAAAATATCCTACCAATTCTGAGATACATTTTTTGGAAGAGCACCCAAATTTCATAAACATAGCAGTTTTCTTACTACTCACTGTTTTGGAAAGAAACAACTTGTTCAGCTATCAAATGCAGTATAAAAACTATAAAATAAATTTAGTACACTTAAGATTCATAGTAGAGCATAACCCAGAAATATCAAGACCAAATTCAAAGCCAATTGTGATTTAGAAATTCTCTAACTTCAACACCATACCACAAAACATTCACATCTAAACAAGGCATCAATTCTACTACCGACAACCATTTGTTTGTAATTTCCCAAGCAAACAAACATGCTATTAATCAATTATTAACTGTCACGCCCCGCTTCCCAGAATACGGAAACACAGGCACGTAACTAAGGCCCAGCGAATGATCCAGATACATCATTCATAAGCTGTAAATTTAACTCAACAACAAGATAACAATTTCAACCACGAAAACATATAAAATCACAACAGGATAACAAAGTACATGACATATTACATGAACATAACCAACAACTGGAAAAGAAACATAGTTACAGGTCAAAAATGCCCGGATTACAACAAGAATTACATGAATAAAACAAGAATTAAAATAACATGAAATTAAACAAGACTAAAATCTCTGTTCAGCAACACCTTCAGGTAGTTCTCCATCTGGGCCTACAAGTATATTATTACGAAGGAAAAGACAAAGAGGTACCCGTTAATGCAAGTCACGGGCCGCAAGTGGACAAGCTAACGGAACAATAATAGAATGAAACAAAAGCAGGAAAGAACAGAGAATCAAGAATACATATAATAGAGCAAATACAACATGCAACAGAATCAAGAACAAGGCCTCATGGAACAATAGCATGCATATAAACAAGTAAATAATCCATAGGAACATGTAACATGTGAACGAGTAAACAAGTAAACGTGTCAACATAAACGAGTAACATGTAGACAAGTAAACAAGTCATCATAACTATGTAACATGTAAACGGATCATGCAAGTGTACGTGTCATGTCATGTCTTTTATTAACCTAACTAGGTAGCACTTCATGCGTCCCATACCACATGGTTGCTATCCGCAATCAAGTGAACGTTTAGACTAGTGGTGGATTTTATAGGTCACGTACTCGGAAAACATATCAAGTCAAGTCAAGTATATCTTGTATCAAGATACGTGCAATGTGGACATAGTGTAACGTAGCGTGAAACATAGAACATAAAATTTGCAAATTTACAATTTGCAACTTGCAAATTTGCGTCGGGGAACCACGAGCCCCCGTCCGAGTACGTTATACTATATTGCCCACTACTAAATCTTTTCCCTTTATACCCCGGCTTGTTATCTTTTTAATTACAATTAAACATGAACAATAACTACATGCAACAATAGGGACGGGTAACATGGCAGGATCAAGTATCAAGACTTATACGAGGCAGGAAACATATTTCAGGGCTTATAGAACATGTGATGCGACTAATGGCATGTATAATACTTAAAAAATATAATATATTATAACAACATGCATCCTAATAACAAGCAATTCATGCACAACATCATGTATATTTATAGGAGTATATATTTGTGTATTAATTTTTGTGTTCGTGTCATGCATATGAGAACAAAGTATTCACGATCACATGTGAATACAGATCGACGGATTAGGTATGGAAACGGGTATCAATTCGACTTATGAATGCGAATTGGAGTCAAAAATAATATACTTGCGGTATTTTTACAAGGGCTTGTACTAGAACAAATAAAATTGTAAAAGAGACACTTGCCTGTTAGTCGACGACGATAAAATTGAAGCAAGAATAACGGGATCAGTATCCTGGACAAAAGAATATGTGCAAAATATTTGTGGCAGCCACGCCAAAGTCAGCAACTCTTAGAATAGCTAGCTCCGAAATAGCAACTTCACTTCAACAAGTCCAATGCAGTAAACACCCCCAACAACAACTCCAAGACAACAATACTCCAATCCAATCCCCTACTCCAGAACACCAAACACTAGTAAAACACCAATACAACTAAATAGTAACACCAAAACACCAATAGCAATCACAAACTCCAAGACAGTAAACACTCCACTCCAATCTTCTACTCCACAACACCAAACAGTAAACTAATAACCCCAACTTCTCTTCACAAACACCAACTCCAATAATAATCCCCAAACTCCAACACAATAAATCACCAATACAACAAAACAAATTCCCACAACATCAAAACAGCAACTATCCAGCAACAATTCCAAAACAGCAACAACAATAATTCACAGCAATCCAACCCAAATCCTATCCTTCTTCTTCACCTCAACACAGATAGAGAGAGAGGGGAGAGAGAAAGAGAGCGAGCGGTAGAACAGCGACGGGAATGGCTTCAGGCGGCGAATCTTCAGGCGGCGCGATGGGAAACGACGACGGAAGGTGAGGGCTCAGGCGGCGCTCGGCGTTCGACGGGGTCGGCGAGTGAGGGTGAACTGGACGACGACGGAGACTGCGGTGCTCGAGCGGAGTGGAATGGCGACGGGGAGATGGGTTGTCTAACGGAGAAGGCGCTCCGACTTCGGCAGCGTCTGGATTGAGCGGGAGGCTTCGGAGGATGAGGGGGCGGCTGATGAGGTTCGGCGACGGCGACTGGACGAAGAGGGACGGCAGTGACTGAGCTTCAAGCGGGGAGCTTCGATGGTGTTCGGAGGAAGAAGACAAGGCGAGCATTGCGGTTGAGTGGACAGCGGAGCTCAACTGGTGGATGTCGAGCGGAGGTGCGGAGCCGAGGTCGATAGCGGTGTGAGGCTGAGCGGGGAAGGAGTATGGCGGAGGCGAGGACTGGGTGGGGAATGGTGCGACGGGATGGCAGAATGAGAGGAAGGAGACGATGGATATGGGGTTTTTGGGTTCTGTTTTGTTTTTGTTTGGTTGGAGACAGAGGAGGGAAGAAAAGAAACGGGGAGAGAGATTTGATAACGGGAGAGATAAAGAACGGAATAGAGATTATTAATATAAATAAAGTAATGGAGTAGTAGGGATGAAAGAGAGTGGGGGTGGTTACGAGAGATGGGGGAAAGTGCAGGCAAAGTGGGGAGGGAGTTGGAGTACGAGACAAAAAGAGGGGTGTGGAGAAATAAATTGTATATGGGTAAGGATAGGAAAATAAATCTATACAAATATGGATACTGGGTTTGGGCTTTAATAATGGGCTCAAATATTTAAATGAAGTAATTAGTTTATTGGTCTAATCAATCGGGCTCAGATTAATTAAATAAATAAATAAGATCAAACTACAATTTTGGGCTTTGGATTAATTTAATAAAATCAAATACGAATTTGGGCTTAGGATAAACAATTTGGTTTCAGAATAAAATCAAAATACAACTTGGCTTAAAATAACAGCTAAAAAATTGGGCTTACATTTAATAAAATTAATAATGTAAACTTGGGCTTATAATAAACAATTGAGTTTATAAAACTAGTTTAAATAACGAAATCAATTAGGGAAAAATAGTTAGGAGATACTGAGGATTTAAATACGAAAAAAAATACTTTTAAAATACGTATTAATGGAAACATGGGTTACAAATCCTACCCACCTTACAACAAAATTTCGTCCTCGAAATTTGCGTAGGCGGTATATAGAACATAGCAAGTGTAACACTCAAGAGAATAAAAAGCAATAACAAGATATTAAGAGGTGGTGACACCGGGATCAAATAAGATATAAGCAGGGAAAATGAATTAAGATTGAGTCCAAGAATATAATTGAAAATGTGCATGTACCAGAAAATATGTAGAAATAAGTGATGCAAGGAAAAGACAGGAATGATACAAAATAACAAAATACAACAAACCTACAACGATATCTTCAGCTGTCTCCGTTTCTTCTGCGACCAAGTTGTAGGCCTGGCCTCTCCCAGGAGCTGCGGTCCTCTGACTAGGTAGAAGCGGTCGTCCTCGAACTGGTGCTCTCTGCTGGATCGGCCCTCCGGCGACTGGAGCAACTCTCGCCTGTGGACATTCTCGGAGCACGTGGTCATAAGACCCACAACCGAAACATTGGCCATTCACCCACCGGCAGTCTTGACGTACGTGACCGGCTTTCTGGCAAAAGTCACAAAATACATCTCTTCTCGGGGCAGCAGGTGGATAGGGCATTGGCCTTGCAGTAGGAGCTGGGGCTGGCCTCCGAATTGGCCCACCAGTAGGCCTAGCAACAGCAGCATGGGGTTGAACAACCCGCTGAGCAGCATTCCTCCTCTTACGGCTGTGTTCCTGGGCTCTAGCCGCCTCAAGAACATCGGCATAGGTGTGGAGTCGGAGAGCAACCAGGTGGTCCTGAATATCATAGTCTAGCCCCAACAGAAATCTTCGGGCTCTGTCCTCTTCGTTAGCCACCAAGTGTAGCGCCCCGATTTCCACGTAACCGGAAAACCGTGACACATGCCAAGATCTTTCCTTCAATTAGTCACGATACACAAAAATGCTGGAAATTTAAAACTTTTTATTCAACACAGAGTTACCACGCAGTAATTACAAATATAAGTTTGTAATACCAACCGTAGCGCCTACCCTTTTTCCTTTTTTTTGACTCTAAACTCAATTCTTCCAATTTCTATATCACTTTAAACATAAACTAAAATGGTTATGTTTCAAAGAAAAATTGGGCAGAGTCTCCCCTGTAATTTCTGCCCCAAAACAGAAAAAGCTTACGGAATTTTGCTCTAAATTCCGTAGCTTACATCACAGGCAATAATATTACGGGCTCCCCAGGCCAAAATGAGCATCATCACACAGGCAATATATATATGCTCTGGGGGCCAAACTCATAACGGTATAACAATTATCAAATAAAAACCATAAATCCTTTTGAAAACGTAGTAAGTTTTTAGAAAATAACTTGTAAAAGCTTACCACAGCGCCCGGCACTCCACACGAAATGGTTACGGGTCAAGACCATATCCTGCCGCCTCACGCTATACTTTTCATCATCATCCACATACTTATACATCAAAAATACAATTTAAAGCATAAATCTTTACTATTTACAATTGAATCATAACAACAAATTATAACTAGAGCTCCACTCCACGGAAACCTGTACCTACACCTCACCTCTGCACTGCTGAAGACCTGTAACAGTAGGGACCTAGGGTAGTCCAGGGACTCCCTAATCCCCAAACACTAAGGGGTTAGCCATTTCTGGTGTGAGTATAATTTATTAAAATAAGAAAATAAATTAAACTTTACAAGTAAAAACATAACGAACTCATAATATCAAGATCAACAAATCTTACTTGACATCTGAACATGTAACCTCATAAATGGGAATTCACATCCAATACTCTCTGAGTCATCACCTGTATGTATATCCATACCCACTCACAACATACTTATCTTTAGTAATCATTTGAATAACCCCTCTCATAATACCAATATTGATCTCATTGCATTTTATCGCGTATCACATCCTAGACATATGCATTCATTCGCATACTACCACATTCATTCATGTCCAACCTAACATCTTATTGCACATTACCATTTACATGTATTTCATCACAATATACTCCACATCCCAAACATGGTTTGGCAATAACATATCACACCCCAAGGCCGATAGCTTGGGTAACAATCACCGCACCCCAAGCCAAACTTGGGTGATATCACATCACATCCCAAGCCCATAACTTGGTTATTGATTTACTTCAACTATCACACTCACAATTCAACTTGAATGGAAAAGGCACGTGTACATATAATTTATGTGCCAGTGTATGTTATGACTTAACTCTAATGTGATATTTAACTAGAACTAGGATGCTTCCTATTCTAATGTCATGTCAACTAAACCAGGATGCTCATATTCTAATGCCAGCAAGTCTCCGAAAGCAACATGCAGCCCATACTACATGCGACCCCATCTCAAGCCGTTTCTCCATATATAGGGATTTGAACCCGCGTTATGAACTTCTAATTGTACACAACCTGTTCCTGACAATACCCCATGACTCTGTGAGGTTGCAGAAGGGGTCAAGTCCCCCTATGCAGTCTGCTTATGGTGTCTCCGTTTTCCACTACTACCCGGCATGCCGGACCTCACTCGATCCCAGTATATCGGGCATCGTTCCAAAATCAAACCGTAGGGTCTCGCAAGCGCAGGGTAGCGCGAAGCCTACCCTGTGGCACCCTCTGGGGTCTCGCAAGCGCAGGACTGCCCAATGCATCCTGTGGCACCCCAGCCACGGTATTTCAGGAATTAACAGCGCGAGATACGCAACCCGTGCTCCCAACCTGTGAGACGGCGCCGTACGTATCCCTTTGACAGGAAGGTGCAACCCAATAACACCACCTAAGATCGGCCCCAAAGAAAGGTTTGGTCGTACGGTGCACCCTACTACCAACTCCCCTTCTTTCTGGCAAAAAGGTTAAGTAATGATTTTATAAGTCACTACCTTAATGATGTCACTACTCCTATACAATCTTACATAATTTCCAATTTAGATTATCATGGTCCAACTCGTGGTCCCTCGATCCAAGACTCGAGTAACGAGATCACTCTCACTCATCCCTACCTCTAACTCGGATGGGAAACCTTCCCGCACGGTTCGGAGAGCACTGAAGACGAATGAGAGGTTCACCACCACAAAAAGGTTAAGCAACAGCCGGAGAAGCATAACTTATCCTTCCGGGTCATAAGCTGGGTATTTGGTCGATCGCCTCACTACACTCTCGGCCCACGGTCAACCTACATCGGTTAAGATCCGTCGACGCCCGAGGTGAGATCTATCCATTTTACTCTAAGGGGGTAGGATGTGGTCTTGATGGTCGATGACCCTTAGGGTAATAATATCACCCGAGATGAGGACAACAAACTGTGTATTAGCTAAGAAGCTACATACGAGTAACCAAAAACACATACGAGCTACACAGCTACATATAGGACCAACAGCTACATACGGGCCAGTCGAGCCGCGCATGAGACAACAACATACATACGAGCCAAATAAGCCCCGTATGAGTCCTACAGCTACATACGGGCCAGTCGAGCCGCGTATGAGACAACAACATACATACGAGCCAAATAAGCTGCGTATGAAACCCACAGCTACATACGGGCCAGTCGAGCCACGTATGAGCAAAACCACATACAACAACCATTAAGGTAGTCAAACCTAGAAGCAACCAAACGTGCTTACTAGCAAACTTTATCTTCTATAATTATAAGCAACAGAAGAATCTACTAAATTCAACTTAGCATGGGTTTCTTCTACAATCAACCCATCATGGCATACCTACTATAATCAACTCAACACGAGTTTCTTTCTAAAATCGACTCAAACATAATAGGTTTTACTGGAACGTCACATAGGCATGAATGGGTTCTTCACACAACTCAAGCATGGTTTTCTACTACAACTGAATCATGGGTTTCTTTCTATAACAATTCAAGCATGGATTCTTACTATACCACAAGGGTGGGTTCTTTCTCTACAATAATCTAAATCCATAGGGTGGGTTCTTTTACTCGCTACTACTAACAACTCAAATGGGTTCTCTTTGGCATACACAAATAATATAGCCCTAGGAATGGGTTCTTCCTCAACCTACAACACGTAATCCACAAAAGGTGTGATCTTTTAACCCCCTACCACTGACAACATCCAAAGATTGTTTCTTTATCATACTACAACTGACATAATCATCAAGTTGGGTTCTTTTAGCATCCACAATTTACTCAACTCTCAAAATGGGTTCTTTCTCAACCTCTAACAATTCATACCCAAAAGATGGGTTCTTTTAACATCCACAATTTACTAAACCCTCAAATGGGTTCTTTTCTTCACCTACACAAGCAGTACCCTAAGGATGGTTCTTTCTACACATACATAAGTAGATAAGGAAAGCAAGCAACTAACTTAGAAGTAGAGAATCCTCGCATACATAACGAATCCATTATATAGGTTTTATATATTCAAGGATAGTAAATTTCCCCATACGCCTCATCCATAAATCATGTCACCTCTTCAGTTCATCCAACTTCTTTAAAATATCAATTACGCATATAGAACCATATACACCATATCTTGATATCCTCATATGATTGTAACTCATCCCCATATACACATATATGTTATTCAATCCTCCCTTAAACATCACTTCATAAATAAATCATACTAACCATATTCTTACAATCACAAGATACGTAATAAATCGATACTCACCTAATTCTTAACATACAAAATATGTAGATAAATTAGTACTCACATATCCATCAAACCACAAAAATATATAATAAACCAACTCACATATTCATCAAACCACAAAATATATAAATATACTAACTCACATATTCCGCGAAGATCCGACGCGCCATCATGCCACCTCGCATCCAAGGTCGCAATTATATCCTATCATCAATTTCATGCAATTAAAACTCAAATCATCCAAACCAATTATAAAAGCTAATAATACTATTCCAAATATCACACAAGCGTTTATTGAACGCTTGGGATATACACGTGCGATGCACGTAATAAACTAATGCCGACGAGATTCTTATTTCCCAACAATTACTAAATCGCCCCCAAAATATTCTAGTAGCTCAACTACAATTTCTGTTACTATCCGAGAATTAATTCATATCCCTATAATTCTCTTTTACAAACCCAAAACCTCAATTTACTAATAACTTACAATCTCTCTAACAATCCACTAATTTCTCACATCTATCTCTTCCAACATCTCTAAATCTTTCTACCCTAATATTCCTACTCAATAAAAATTTACCTAACTAAATTTTATACAATAAAATAGTTAGGGTTTTACCTTCCCGAATCTATTCGAAAATCCGACGCTACCACCATGTAGAGAATCTCTCCATTAGTCTACTCCTCACTTTAATTTGGAATCGATGAAGGATCGGAGGGGATTTGAGGTGTGGAGCATCGATCGAATGGGTTCTCGGTTTTGAGCTCTTCCGGTCGGGATGGAAATCGGAAGGAAGGAGAAGAAGGAGGAGGAAGAAGGGAATGGGGGTGTGGGTTTCGTTTCCTTCGGCTGTGCGCGAACGGGAGGAGGAAGGGAGGAGAACTGGGGGTCTTCTTTGGGTTCGGCATCGAACAAGAAGGGAGAAGGAAGGAGAAGGGAACGGGAGTGGGGGTCGGGGTTTCTTCCGATCGCGGGCGTGGACGAACGGGAGGAGAAGGGAGGGAGGTCGGGTGGGTTTCCATCGGGTTGGTTTGGGAACGAACGGGAAGAAGAAGGGAAGAAGAAGGAGATAGGAAGGAGAGAGAGAAAGGGGGTTTTTGTAAAAAGGAGAATAATTAATAATAGATAGATAAATATCTAAGGGAATGTTTCGTATAAGCCCCTTAGCTTTAATACATTTCAAATAAAACCCAACTCTCTACTCTTAATAATTCCGAACAATACAAAATACATTAAAACTACTTTGTAATAATCCGTATAAAAATAATTTAATTTTGAAAATAATAATAAAATAAAGTAGACAATATATCTTATATTTCTCAATCAAAATAATTATTATCAGAAAATACATAATCGCGCGAAATTCTCAATCGCGCACACATTTCGATGCAAAATAGCCATATGTTATTTTTCGGGTCGTTACATCAAGGCTGTGGCGAAACGGTTGAGTCTGGTGAACTCCGCGGCATACTCATCCACAGACCGAGTTCCCTGAGTCAGAATAGTTTTAGATTAATAGTGTTACATATGAAATACGTAACAAAATTTAAAATCAATCAACTATCTGACTACCTGTGTCAGCGAAATGAACTACCGTTCCATCTCGATCCTCGAGACGTTTGGGAAGAACTTCATTAGGAAGCTTTCCGTGAAGGTAGCCCAAGTGATTGGCCTGACCAGTCTCTCAACTTCAGCTCTCCACCAAATACGAGCGATATCCATCAGTTGGATGCTAACAACGTATACTCGGTCCACATCAGCGATTCTCGCTGCCTGAAGCAATTGCTCCGTCCGAATAAGCCATTGCTCTGCTTCCAATGGCGATTCGGTGCGCATGAATTTGTCCGGATGCAACTTCATAAAATCTGCGACAGTGCCCGGTCTAGGAGGAAGTGTTCCGCGCGCAGGTACAACAGCGTTCCGGTTGGCGACGTCCAACGCAACCCTTATAAGTTCGTTGTGTTCTTGTTGCATCTGCATCATCTACTACATCATCAGCTCGTTCTGCTCACGTTGCATCTGCATCACTTGAGCAATTGTAGGCCCCTCTGGCTGGCCGGAAGAAGAAGCACCTCTCCTAAGCATCTCCAATATCTGTGCAAGGGTGGGCTCCTCAGGCTGACCATCTCCAGCACTGGAAGAAAGAGTACCCATCCTAGCTATGGTCTGCAATAAAATTAAACGGTTAGTATCCAGTTTATACAGTTGGTTATTTCATTATCCATGTGATTAACGTGGTGTACATGTTGTTGAGTTAACCTGATTGAGTCAAGCCTGTCTAATATATTAGTCAAACTAACACATTAGCCACAACCTGGCTCTGATACCACTAAAAACCTTGTCACGCCCCGCTTCCCAGAATACGGAAACACAGGCACGTAACTGAGGCCCAGCGAATGATGCAGATACATCATTCATATGCTGTAAATTTAACTCAACAACAAGATAACAATTTCAACCACGAAAGCATATAAAATCACAACAGGATAACAAAGTACATGACATATTACATGAACATAACCAACAACTGGAAAAGAAACATAGTTACGGGTCAAACACGCCCGGATTACAACAAGGATTACATGAATAAAACAAGAATTAAAATAATATGAAATTAAACAAGACTAGAATCTCTGTTCAGCAACACCTTCAGGTAGTTCTCCATCTGGGCCTGTAAGTATATTATTACGAAGGAAGAGACAAAGAGGTACCCGTTAATGCAAGTCACGGGCCGCAAGTGGAAAAGCTAACGGGACAATAATAGAATGAAACAAAAGCAGGAAAGAACGGAGAATCAAGAATACATATAATAGAGCAAATACAACATGCAACAGAATCAAGAACAAGGCCTCATGGAACAATAGCATGCATATAAACAAGTAAATAATCCATAGGAACATGTAACATGTGAACGAGTAAACAAGTAAACGTGTCAACATAAACGAGTAACATGTAGACAAGTAAACAAGTCATCATAACCATGTAACATGTAAATAGATCATGCAAGTGTACGTGTCATGTCATGTCTTTTATTAACCTAACTAGGTAGCACTTCATGCGTCCCATACCACATGGTTGCTATCCGCAATCAAGTGAACATTTAGACTAGTGGTGGATTCTATAGGTTACGTACTCGGGAAACATATCAAGTCAAGTCAAGTATATCTTGTATCAAGATACGTGAAATGTGGACATAGTGTAACGTAGCATGAAACATAGAACATAAAATTTGCAAATTTACAATTTGCAACTTGCAAATTTGCGTCGGGGAACCACGAGCCCCCGTCCGAGTACGCTATTCTATATTGCCCACTACTAAATCTTTTCCCTTTATACCCCGGCTTGTTATATTTTTAATTACAATTAAACATAAACAATAACTACATGCAACAATAGGGACGGGTAACATGGCAGGATCAAGTATCAAGACTTATACGAGGCAGGAAACATATTTCAGGGCTTATAGAACATGTGATGCGACTAATGGCATGTATAATACTTAATCAAAAATATAATATATTATAACAACATGCAACTTAATAATAAGCAATTCATGCACAACATCATGTATATTTATAGGATTATATATGTGTGTATTAATTTTTGTGTTCGTGTCATGCATATGAGAACAAAGTATTCACGATCACATGTGAATACAAATCGACGGATTAGGTATGGAAAATGGGTATCAATTCGACTTATGAATGCGAATTGGAGTCAAAAATAACATACTTGCGGTATTTTTACAAGGGCTTGTACTAGAACAAATAAAATTGTACAAGAGACACTTGCCTGTTAGTCGACGACGATAAAATTGAAGCAAGAATAACGGGATCAGTATCCCGGACAGAAGAATATGTGCAAAATATTTGTGGTAGCCACGCCAAAGTCAGCAACTCCTAGAATAGCAAGCTCCAAAATTGCAACTTCATTTCAACAAGTCCAATGCAGTAAACACCCCCAACAACAACTCCAAGACAACAATACTCCAATCCAATCCCCTACTCCAGAACACCAAACACTAGTAAAACACCAATACAACTAAATAGTAACACCAAAACACCAATAGCAATCACAAACTCCAAGACAGTAAACACTCCACTCCAATCTTCTACTCCACAACACCAAACAGTAAACTAATAACCCCAACTTCTCTTCACAAACATCAACTCCAATAATAATCCCCAAACTCCAATACAATAAATCACCAATACAACAAAACAAATTCCCACAACATCAAAACAGCAACTATCCAGCAACAATTCCAAAACAGCAACAACAATAATCCACAGCAATCCAACCCAAATCCTATCCTTCTTCTTCACCTCAACACAGATAGAGAGAGAGGGGGAGAGAGAAAGAGAGCGAGCGGGAGAACAGCGACGGAATGGCTTCAGGCGGGGAATCTTCAAGCGGCGCGATGGGAAACGACGGCGGAAGGTGAGGGCTCAGGCGGCGCGCGGCATTCGACGGGGTCAGCGACTGAGGGTGAACTGGACGACGACGGAGACTGTGGTGCTCCAGCGGAGTGGAATGGCAACGGGGAGATGGGTTGTCTAGCGGAGAAGGCGCTCCGACTTTGGCAGCATCTGGATTGAGCGGGAGGCTTCGGATGATGAGGGGGCGGCTGATGAGGTTCGGCGACGGCGACTGAACGAAGAGGGACGGCAGTGACTGAGCTTCAAACGGGGAGCTTCGATGGTGTTCGGAGGAAGAAGACAAAGCGAGCGTTGCGGTTGAGTGGACAGCGGAGCTCGACTGGTGGATGTCGAGCGGAGGTGCGGAGCCGAGGTCGATAGCGGTGTGAGGCTGAACGGGGAAGGAGTATGGTGGAGGCGAGGACTGGGTGGGGAATGGTGCGACGGGATGGCAGAATGAGAGGAAGGAGACGATGGATATGGGGTTGTTGGGTTCTGTTTTGTTTTTGTTTGGTTGGAGACAGAGGAGGGAAGAAAAGAAACGGGGAGAGAGATTTGATCACGGGAGAGATAAAGAACGGAATAGAGATTATTAATATAAATGAAGTAATGGAGTAGTAGGGATGAAATATAGTGGGGGTGGTTACGAGACATGGGGGAAAGTGCAGGCAAAGTGGGAAGGGAGTTGGAGTACGGGACAAAAAGAGGGGTGTCGACAAATAAATTGTATATGGGTAAGGATAGGAAAATAAATCTGTACAAATATGGATACTGGGTTTGGGCTTTAATAATGGGCTCAAATATTTAAATGAAGTAATTAGTTTATTGGGCTAATCAATCGGGCTCATATTAATTAAATAAATAAATAAGATCAAACTACAATTTTGGGCTTTGGATTAATTTAATAAAATCAAATACGAATTTGGGCTTAGGATAAACAATTTGGTTTCAGAATAAAATCAAAATACAACTTGGCTTAAAATAACAGCTAAACAATTGGGCTCACATTTAATAAAATTAATAATGTAAACTTGGGCTTATAATAGACAATTGAGTTTATAAAACTAGTTTAAATAACAAAATCAATTAGGGAAAAATAGTTAGGAGATACTGAGGATTTAAATACGAAAAAAAAATACTTTTAAAATACGTATTAATGGAAACAGGGGTTAAAAATCCTACCCACCTTACAACAAAATTTCATCCTCGAAATTTGCGTAGGCGGTATATAGAACATAGCAAGTGTAACACTCAAGAGAATAAAAAGCAATAACATGATATTAAGAGGTGGTGACACCAGGATCAAATAAGATATAAGCAGGGAAAATGAATTAAGATTGAGTCCAAGAATATAATTGAAAATGTGCATGTACCAGAAAATATGTAGAAATAAGTGATGCAAGGAAAAGACAGGAATGATACAAAATAACAAACTACAACAAACCTACAACGATATCTTCAGCTGTCTCCGTTTCTTCTGCGACCAAGTTGTAGGCCTGGCCTCTCCCAGGAGCTGCGGTCCTCTGACCAGGTGGAAGCGGTGGTCCTCGAACTGGTGCTCTCTGCTGGATCGGCCCTCCAGTGACTGGAGCAACTCTCGCCTGTGGACATTCTCGGAGTATGTGGTCATAAGACCCACAACCGAAACATTAGCGATTCACCCACCGGCAGTCTTGACGTACGTGACCGGCTTTCTGGCAAAAGTCACAAAATACATCTCTTCTCGGGGCAGCAGGTGGATAGGGCATTGGCCTTGCAGTAGGAGCTGGGGCTGGCCTCCGAATTGGCCCATCAGTAGGCCTAGCAACAGCAGCATGGGGTTGAACAACCCGCTGAGCAGCATTCCTCCTCTTACGGCTGTGTTCCTGGGCTCTAGCCGCCTCAAGAACATCGGCATAGGTGTGGAGTCGGAGAGCAACCAGGTGGTCCTGAATATCATAGTCTAGCCCCAACAGAAATCTCTGGGCTCTGTCCTCTTCGTTAGCTACCAAGGCTGTGGCGAAACGGTTGAGTCTGGTGAACTCCGCGGCATACTCGTCCATAGACCGAGTTCCCTGAGTCAGAATAGTTTTCGATTAATAGTGTTACATATGAAATACGTAACAAAATTTAAAATCAATCAACTATCTGACTACCTGTGTCAGCGAAGTGAACTACCGTTCCATCTCGATCCTCGAGACGTTTGGGAAGAACTTCATTAGGAAGCTTTCCGTGAAGGTAGCCCAAGTGATTGGCCTGACCAGTCTCTCAACTTCAGCTCTCCACCAAATACGAGCGATATCCATCAGTTGGATGCTAACAACGTATACTCGGTCCACATCAGCGATTCTCGCTGCCTGAAGCAATTGCTCCGTCCGAATAAGCCACTGCTCTGCTTCCAATGGCGATTCGGTGCCCATGAATTTGTCCGGATGCAACTTCATAAAATCTGCGACAGTGCCCGGTCTAGGAGGAAGTGTTCCGTGCGCAGGTACAGCAGCGTTCCGGTTGGCGACGTCCAACGCAGCCCTTATAAGTTCGTTGTGTTCTTGTTGCATCTGCATCATCTACTGCATCATCAGCTCGTTCTGCTCACGTTGCATCTGCATCAATTGAGCAATTGTAGGCCCCTCTGGCTGGCCGGAAGAAGAAGCACCTCTCCTAAGCATCTCCAATATCTGTGCAAGGGTGGGCTCCTCAGGCTGATCATCTCTAGCACTAGAAGAAAGAGTACCCATCCTAGCCATGGTCTGCAATAAAATTAAACGGTTAGTATCCAGTTTATACGTTGGTTATTTCAATATCCATGTGATTAACGTGGTGTACATGTTGTTGAGTTAACCTGATTGAGTCAAGCCTGTCTAATGTATTAGTCAAACTAACACATTAGCCATAACCTGGCTCTGATACCACTAAAAACCTTGTCACGCCCCGCTTCCCAGAATACGGAAACACAGGCACGTAACTGAGGCCCAGCGAATGATGCAGATACATCATTCATATGCTGTAAATTTAACTCAACAACAAGATAACAATTTCAACCACGAAAGCATATAAAATCACAACAGGATAACAAAGTACATGACATATTACATGAACATAACCAACAACTGGAAAAGAAACATAGTTACGGGTCAAACACGCCCGGATTACAACAAGGATTACATGAATAAAACAAGAATTAAAATAATATGAAATTAAACAAGACTAGAATCTCTGTTCAGCAACACCTTCAGGTAGTTCTCCATCTGGGCCTGTAAGTATATTATTACGAAGGAAGAGACAAAGAGGTACCCGTTAATGCAAGTCACGAGCCGCAAGTGGACAAGCTAACGGACAATAATAGAATGAAACAAAAGCAGGAAAGAATAGAGAATCAAGAATACATATAATAGAGCAAATACAATATGCAACAGAATCAAGAACAAGGCCTCATGGAACAATAGCATGCATATAAACAAGTAAATAATCCATAGGAACATGTAACATGTGAACAAGTAAACGTGTCAACATAAACGAGTAACATATAGACAAGTAAACAAGTCATCATAACCATGTAACATGTAAACGGATCATGCAAGTGTACGTGTCATGTCATGTCTTTTATTAACCTAACTAGGTAGCACTTCATGCGTCCCATACCACATGGTTGCTATCCGCAATCAAGTGAACGTTTAGACTAGTGGTGGATCTTATAGGTCACGTACTCGGAAAATATATCAAGTCAAGTCAAGTATATCTTGTATCAAGATACGTGCAATGTGGACATAGTGTAACGTAGCATGAAACATAGAACATAAAATTTGCAAATTTACAATTTGCAACTTGCAAATTTGCGTCGGGGAACCACGATCCCCCGTCCGAGTACGCTATTCTATATTGCCCACTACTAAATCTTTTCCCTTTATACCCCGGCTTGTTATCTTTTTAATTACAATTAAACATGAACAATAACTACATGCAACAACAGGGACGGATAACATGGCAGGATCAAGTATCAAGACTTATACGAGGCAGGAAACATATTTCAGGGCTTATAGAACATGTGATGCGACTAATGGCATGTATAATACTTAATCAAAAATATAATATATTATAACAATATGCAACCTAATAATAAGCAATTCATGCACAACATCATGTATATTTATAGGATTATATATGTGTGTATTAATTTTTGTGTTCGTGTCATGCATATGAGAACAAAGTATTCACGATCACATGTGAATACAGATCGACGGATTAGGTATGGAAACGGGTATCAATTCGACTTATGAATACGAATTGGAGTCAAAAATAATATACTTGCAGTATTTTTACAAGGGCTTGTACTAGAACAAATAAAATTGTACAAGAGACACTTGCCTGTTAGTCGAAGACGATAAAATTGAAGCAAGAATAACGGGATCAGTATCCCGGACAGAAGAATATGTGCAAAATATTTGTGGCAGCCACGCCAAAGTCAGCAACTCCTAGAAAAGCAAGCTCCAAAATAGCAACTTCACTTCAACAAGTCCAATGCAGTAAACACCCCCAACAACAACTCCAAGACAACAATACTCCAATCCAATCCCCTACTCCAGACCACCAAACACTAGTAAAACACCAATACAACTAAATAGTAACACCAAAACACCAACAGCAATCACAAACTCCAAGACAGTAAACACTCCACTCCAATCTTCTACTCCACATCACCAAACAGTAAACTAATAACCCCAACTTCTCTTCACAAACACCAACTCCAATAATAATCCCCAAACTCCAACACAATAAATCACCAATACAACAAAACAAATTCCCACAACATCAAAACAGCAACTATCCAGCAACAATTCCAAAACAACAACAACAATAATCTACAGCAATCCAACCTAAATCCTATCCTTCTTCTTCACCTCAACACAGATAGAGAGAGAGGGGAGAGAGAAAGAGAGCGAGCGGGAGAACAGCGATGGGAATGGCTTCAGGTGGTGCGATGGGAAACGACGGCGGAAGGTGAGGGCTCAGGCGGTGCGCGGCGTTTGACGGGGTCGGCGACTGAGGGTGAACTGGACGACGACGGAGACTGCAGTGCTCGAGCGGAGTGGAATGGCAACGGGGAGATGGGTTGTCTAGCGGAGAAGGCGCTCCGACTTTGGCAGCATCTGGATTGAGCGGGAGGCTTCGGAGAATGAGGGGGCGGCTGATGAGGTCCGGCGACGGCGACTGGACGAAGAGGGACGGCAGTGACTGAGCTTCAAGTGGGGAGCTTCGATGGTGTTCGGAGGAAGAAGACAAGGCGAGCGTTGCGGTTGAGTGGACAGCGGAGCTCGACTGGTGGATGTCGAGCGGAGGTGCGGAGCCGAGGTCGATAGCGGTGTGAGGCTGAGCGGGGAAGGAGTATGGCGGAGGCGTGGACTGGGCGGGGAATGGTGCGATGGGATGGCAGAATGAGAGGAAGGAGACGATGGATATGGGGTTGTTGGGTTCTGTTTTGTTTTTGTTTGGTTGGAGACAGAGGAGGGAAGAAAAGAAACGGGGAGAGAGATTTGATAACGGGAGAGATAAAGAACGGAATAGAGATTATTAATATAAATAAAGTAATGGAGTAGTGGGGATGAAAGAGAGTGGGGGTGGTTACGAGACATGGGGGAAAGTGCAGGCAAAGTGGGGAGGGAGTTGGAGTACGGGACAAAAAGAGGGGTGTGGAGAAATAAATTGTATACGGGTAAGGATAGGAAAATAAATCTATACAAATATGGATACTGGGTTTGAGCTTTAATAATGGGCTCAAATATTTAAATGAAGTAATTAGTATATTGGGCTAATCAATCGGGCTCAGATTAATTAAATAAATAAATAAGATCAAACTACAATTTTGGTCTTTGGATTAATTTAATAAAATCAAATACGAATTTGGGCTTAGGATAAACAATTTGGTTTCAGAATAAAATCAAAATACAACTTGGCTTAAAATAATAGCTAAACAATTGGGCTCACATTTAATAAAATTAATAATGTAAACTTGGGCTTATACTAGACAATTGAGCTTATAAAAATAGTTTAAATAACGAAATCAATTAGGGAAAAATAGTTAGGAGATACTGAGGATTTAAATACGAAAAAAAAATACTTTTAAAATACGTATTAATGGAAACAGTGGTTACATTAACATTCCTCACAACATCATAATAAAAAATAATAACATTTAGAGTTGACAGAACACCCACTCATTGAAGAATCTCCAAGCCTTTGCTAGCTAGCTCTTCGCCCCCTCTCAATTTCTCTTTCACCTTCAAAACTCGAAGAACCCACAAGCAAATCAAAAACCCTCTTCTCTATTTCTTTTCTCATCTCATGAATAAAGTAGTAGAAAATGATGGAGAGTAGAAGAAGTAGAAGAAAATGGAGGTGGAGATTTTTTGGGTGAAAAATTGAGATTGGAGATGGGGGGGATTTGGATTTTGGCCATGGGGGGATTTGGGTTTCAGTGGCATGAGGATGGGGAGGAGGATAGGTCGGTGGAGAAGAAATGGGGAAGGGAAAATAGAGTGGGGGATTTTTTATTAGGTGTGGTGTGAGTCTTCTACACCCAAATATATATATATATATATACACACACACACACACACACACATATACATACACATTTATTAATATACTTACATACTTATATATGTATATTCAAGTATAAAATCCAATTCATTACAATTCAATATATATATATATATATATATATATATATATATATATATATATATATGGGTAAAAGAGATATGAGCAACTTGCTCATTTACTAAATGAGCAATTGATTATGTGGCATGTATGTGATACATTGGACAACTAACCCTTTAAGAATTTTCCAATCACATGTTTGCCACATCATCAATTGCTCATTTACTAAATGAGCAAGTTGCTCATACCCCTTTTCCCCTATATATATATATATATATATATATATATATATATATATATATATATATATATATATATACTCATTACAAGTAAAATATTTATTTGTAAAATATAAGAATATATTTTATAAAAAATACTATTTGTCCCAAAGATTATCTCGCTAAAACAATCGGGACAATGCACATAGTTTAATAAAGAATATATCCCGAATATACCTCATCGGGTTCAGAATAACTAATATATCTGAAATTTCTCAATTAAAATCAATTATTATTAGAAAAATACATAATCGCGTGCAATTCTCAATTGTGCACGTATTATGATGCAAAATAGCAATATGCTATTTTGCAGGGTGTTACACATCCAATCTTACATTATATAACCACGAAAAAGTCATTCCATGCCCATTTAAATTAGGCAAGTGATTATTAGCCACCGGTGAATTTAGTGGTGGATGCACTGACCCATATGTAATTGGCCGAATTGCTTGCATATATGACACTGGCATCGGTTGTGATAAAGGCGGAGCTTGACCTGATGACTGAGGGAAATGCATTGATGGCTAGGGAAAATGGGATGGAGGCATAACGACATTTGATCTACCCGTTTCTTGTCCAACTAGTAGGAATTGATGGGACGTTAGTGGAATGAATGGATGAGCCTATTAAGGTGGAATCTCAAGTCAAAACTGAAACAACCAAAGCAAAAAAATCCTTCAGAAATTATTAAAAGACTAATACTAAACCGACCCATCTAGAAGGTGTAGAGAATCTGATATCACTTGTAGTGCCAATTGTGGAACACACTCCATAATAAACAAATTTGTCCAATACCTAGATGCACCAAGAACAAGCCACCACAATAATCGCAAGATCTCATAATTACACGAACACAATAATATGCATAGATAACTCAAGAAATACAAAGATTACAAAGTTATCAAAACTCTCAATCTTTCTCTCTCACCTTTGAAGCACTCGGCACTCACCTCTCTTGAAGTTGTACAATGATAACGGCTCACCTTGATTCTCTTCAGTTGCTTAACCCTAGATTTCACATCTATTGCTATATATATAGCCCCCAAGCAAACCCTAAAAGATATACACAAATACAACTTATTGGATCCAAAATTTGCATCCCAAAATAACATACATCACCACTGTGGTCGACTGATTGAGTATCGCCAAGACCTGAGAGTCGGGCAGTTGACTGCACAGCTGACTGCATATGACAGTCGATTGTCCCCTCCTCGGTCTGCCTTCTTCTCTTGTTGCGTTGTTGTATACTCCTCACTGCTTCGTGTCTTCTCTTCTTCTTCTCCAACTCCAACTTGACGTGTATTTGAGGCCACACCTCCTAACAGAAGGTCCCTTTGTAGGATTGTCTTTTGACAAAAAAATTGAGGTTGACTTGATCCCACCATAGGTTCAAGTGGCTTTTCAAATTATATATAACATATGAGATTCATCTAAAAAAGCAATCAGTTCTTATACTCTAAAGTAATATATTTAACTCACAACAAGAGTAGAAACTACACCAAAATTCTTTTACCAAGCTGATAGAGAGGGGACTAAGTATAAAAATGTGGTTAAAATACCTATTGACCAGAAGATTGTGGATTGTCGGTGTAACCCCCATTCCCGACAATTAGTATTTGCCGTGTATTTGCTATAGTTTGATTTTTATAAAGTTATGTTGTGCCAAATTCAATTCGGATTTTTATTAAAGTATTTTTTAATCGAAAATTTATTCATTTCGAATAACCGTGTGTTTTAATCTTACTTTCTACATCTTATGGATCAGATATTTATATTTGAGCCTGAAAACAAATTTATTATTATTATTAGATTATTTTAATAAATTGTTAAACTCGAATATTAATTTGTTATATAAATTTATTTTATTATGATCATAATTATTAATTGTTATTCCTCGATTATTTAATTAAAGTTCATTTATCGAATTATTTTATACTTGATCTAATTTTCTTGGCGAATTCCAATTTATTTTCAAGCCAATTTACATTCTCCTCATTTGTATTATTTATTTATTTATTTGGATTTAAATTTTTGTTCATGAAATTCTTCGTTCAACCTGATTGTGTTACTCTTGTTGATCCTATTTTCTCTTATTTAATAGTGGGTATTTTTAATTGAACCCTACTGATTTAGATCTATATCTTACTTGAACCCTAAAACCCAATTTCAATTGTTTTTGACCTAAAACCGCTATTATTGGATCATAAACCACTCACCTAATACCCTAATTGTACCCTATAAATACAACTCTATTGCAAACCCAAAAAATTATACAATTTTAAAACCCTAGCTGTCTATTCTCTCTCCTATTCTCTCTCCTCTCTCCTTTTCTCTCTCCGTGAGCTTTCCTGCCCAAAACAACCAAACCCATCTACTGTTCGTCTCTTCCGGCGAGCTCCCAACCTCATCGCCGTCCCCCGTCGCGCCCCCTGATGTGCGCCATCTCACCCCGACCCTCCTCCTCGCCCCTTGCCTGTTCTGATCGTCATCAGCCAAACCCCAACCTGACCTCCCTTGCTCCCTTTCCCGATCATCACAGTGTCGTCGTACTGCCCCCCGTCGTCGTCGACGTCAGCCAGTGACGCCGACGACCCCCCTGGCCGGCACTCTCTCTCTCTCCCTCTTGCTGTGGTTGCTGATCTTCTCTTGCACGTGTTATACACGTGCTAAATTGTGGATTTTTGTGGTCGTGGGTTCGTTGCTTGGGGATCCTTATCCCGTTATTCTTGGTATTCAATTTCACCGTTTATAAAGAAAGTCACTGTCCTCTTGAATTGTACATCGTATCAAATTCAAGTTTTATTGAAATTCTTGCAAGTAGATCCTATTCGTTATCATATCGTTGTATTGACTATCTTTAGTTGAGTTTATTGAAGGTTTACATGAGATAAACCCAATATTCTTGACTTCGTGCCACTTTGACTCCAAAAATATTGAATCTGGAATTTTTCATGCATCTCAGACACAATTAATTATTGTAGAGAGAATTGCTAGGTTGTATGTTGTTTGATCGATTGATGGTTGACTGATGATAAATTGATGTAGGTATGTGTTCTTAATCTTATTTACCATGTTTTGACACTCATTATGTTGATTATGAATTTATCTACTAATAGAATTGATACGATCATGTCTAAATAATTTGTTTCATGAAAAATACCCAAAATCCTGTATGTTGCTTGCTGGCTGTATGTTGACTGCTATTTTTGACCCAGTAAATAACCTCAAAATAAATTACTTTCTGAATAAGAGTTGTATCCTTATCTTTCTAGTTTCTAGAACATCTTGAATTTTTGAATTCCGAGTTGTGTAGCAAAAGTTATGCCCATTTTACTACAGCTGTATTTTTATTTCCAGATTTTTCGATTCTTGTATCTTTTATGCTTAAACTATTAAAAGGCTAATCAAATGATAAAATTCTGCTATGATAATTTTCAGATTGTTACTTAACATGTTTAAGAGTCAAGAAAATATTTTTAATGAATTTAATATTGAGTTTTTGCAGTTTCTAAAATTATAATAACTTGATGTCGAATTTCTGCCTGAACATGAAATCTGTAAAGAAAGGTGTGTTTGACCTATCTACTATTGTCGGATTTTGAACTTTAAATATGTGTTGGAACTGTGTGGAAGTCTAGTTTTCATAATTTCTGACAGTTTTAGTTTTCGAGTTCTGAAACAGCGGGAAACTGCATTTTTGTACAGACTACTCTTGCTATCCAAAATTTTATATCCCAGTTTATAATAGATTAATTGTTTCTATATCATAGTATTGCATGAATCGAAGTGTGTATATTGCATTGCATGATCCTAGTGTGCTATTATTCTAATTGTCTTATCTAAGTTATCGTTCCTATTGTTCCCTTATTGTTACTATCATTCATCTAATGTCTCTAGACTGCATATTGCATATTATATTGTTGCATCGATAAAATAATTAAAAAGCCGAGGTTTAAGGGTTGACTTAAATAGTGGACAACATAGAAACTGTACTTGAAAGGGATCTCATGGTTTCCCACAATTACTGAATGACTGAATAACTGGATAACTGCATATTGTTCCATGGACATTGATACTTACTGACTGAATGACTGAATAACTAAATACTAAAGAGAATTATTTACATCGTTCCCGAGTACATGACCTATAAAAATCCACCACTAAGTCTAAACGTAACCTATTTGTATGTAGCAACCATGTGGTAAATAAATGGGACTCATGAAGTGCTACATTAGTTAGGATTAAAATGATTAATAGACTTAAGGATTGACACCACATCGACATTGCATATTGTTCATTATTGTTCCCATTGATATCGAATATTGGCTAAGTGTTGTTTTTATTGATCATTGATTATTATTATGAAATATTGAATTATTGTTTATAGCCATTGCATCGATTATCATGACATTGATTATTATTATCGTGCCATATTATTGATTCCTATTAATCCATTGACTTCATTGTTATACCGTTATTCCATTGTTTCCTGCTTTCACTACTTGTTGTCCATTACTTGCTCTAAGAAAAAAAAAATTCCTCTTTTTAGATGAAGTGTTTACAGGTGTTGATAGAGAATTACCTGATGGATTGAGAAAACAATATTGGTGAAGGAATTGATAGCATCGCCGCTTAATAGATTATTGTTTTATCATGGAGATTTAATTATTGAACGATTTTTATTTCATTGTATTATGGGCTTATGACCCGAATATTGCTGGTATTTGTTTCCAGATGTTGGATTATTATTGTATTTGGATATTTCACATTGCTTCATTCCAAGTATTTGTTCATGAAATTATTATTATTGCCTGTGCAATTGTTCTATATTGATTATATTGTTGAGTTGATCGAATAAACGACTTATGGGTGACATTAGTCATTCGCTGGGCCAATATAATGTACTCGTATTCCGTATTT
This sequence comes from Hemerocallis citrina, assembly GCA_017893485.1. Taxonomy (NCBI): domain Eukaryota; kingdom Viridiplantae; phylum Streptophyta; class Magnoliopsida; order Asparagales; family Asphodelaceae; genus Hemerocallis; species Hemerocallis citrina. The sequence continues at coordinate 67,201,246 of CM030366.1, forward strand.
TTGGAAAGCGGGGCGTGACAGTTGGTAACTTCCACAAATAATTAAAACCAACGATGAACAAGTTAGACAAACTGCAATCACCCACAAATATAGGAATGAGTTAGTAGAGTTCAACAACATAAAACTAATCATGCAAAATATAATATAATAAACCTGAACCCATAGTTTTCCTACATTTTAAAAAAAAGTAATCAAAGTAAAGCATAGAATAGTAATATTATTGCCTAACTTCATATAGCAAAATAATATACATTCCTGTTGAAGGTGTCAGCTTCTGAATCTGGCCCAAAAATTTATACACTTCCATCAACCTTTTGATCACTTCTTCCCTTCTCATGTTCCCACATTTTTTCGACAATTTCATCAGAGAAGTTGCCAGTTTCAATATATTCAAAGCCTGCCCCTTTCTTTTTACAATAATTTCTGCTTTTATAGCTGCTTCCCTTTAATTACTACAATAGTATTAACAAAAAGAATTATCTAGCTTTCGATTCTGATTAAGGAAAAACCCCCAATTTTGGTCAGAATAATTCAAATTTTAGTTTCTAAAGATAACTAATTTGGTTTACTACAAAAGTTGTATCTTTATTCTTCCTCTTTGTATCTCAGACACATTACAACCACTCCATAAACTAAATTCAGAAATTCCAAGCGAACTACGTACACATTGTTCAATTTCCTCCAATATCTCAAATTCCATCAATAACCAACAATCCAGAACAAAAAAAAGACAATTTCCCTTCCAATTGTTTCAGATACATCAGCTCAAACAAATTCTAATAACTGCAAACCACAGTCTGCCTCTCAAAAGGTGCATGACTAGTTGGTGCCTCTTGATCATAGGCAATCCTATATATACACACACAAGCCTAACTCACCTTCCATGTGGGACTAAGTCACCACCACCTACCATGAACATCATGGCCCCATAGTAATTAAATCATTTTTTCTATAGGCTCTATACACACTACCAAATCTATAGGCTCATCTAACCATGAATTAATTACTAAGACCACCATGAAGCCCACCATGAAGGCCCATATCTTACGGGGTATTACATACACCCCACCTTGAGAACTCAGTGTGCTTGCTGAGCCCGGAGCTTGCAATCTAGCACAGGATCCCTTTCTAGTCGAAGTGGAGTGGAGTACTCTGATTCTGCTAGCGTACTACTCCTGGTCATACTACCAGCATACTGACCTCAGCTCCCTCTCAGGCATACATCTTACCCACTCTTACCTACTATCGGTGTCGAAAGTCGGCTCTGTTGCCATTTGTAATACCACCGGCCTCGCTCAAATAAATTCTAACAACTGTCCACCACAGACTGCTTCTTAAAAGGTATCATGACTAGTTGGTGCCTCTTGAACATAGGCAATCCTATATATACACACAATCCTGACTCACCTTCCATGTGGCACTAAGTCACCACCACCTACCATGAACACCATGGCCTCATAGTAATTAACTCATAATATCTATAGGCTCCAACCACACACTACCACAACTATATGCCACATATGTATATACATACCATATATATACATACTCCTCAAGTACGGGGTATTACATATATGTAATACCAGTATAAGATGGGCCTTCATGGTGGGCTTCATGGTGGGCTTAGTAATTAATTCATGGTTAGATGGGCCTATAGATATGGTAGTGTGTATGGAGCCTATAGGAAAAAACTGAATTAATTACGATGGGGACATGGTGTTCATGGTAGGTGGTGATGAATTATGCAATACCCCGTATGAGATGAGCTTTCATGGTGGGCTTCATGGTGGTCTTAGTAATTAGTTCATGGTTAAATGAGCCTATAGATTTGGTAGTGTGTATAGAGCCTATAGAAAAAATGAATTAATTACTATGGGGTCATGATGTTCAAGGTAGGTGGTGGTGACTTAGTCCCACATGGAAGGTGAGTCAGGATTGTGTGTGTATATATAGGATTTTAAATGATCAAGAGGCACCAACTAGTCATGACACCTTTTGAGACACAGCCTGTGGTGGGCAGTTGTTAGAATTTGTTTGAGCAGGGGCCCGGGGCGTTACAAATGGTATCAGAGTCGATTTTCGACACCGATTGTGGGTAAGAGTGGGTGAGATGTATGCTTGGGAGGGAGATGAGGTCAGTACGCTGGTAGTATGATCAGGGGCAGTACGCTAGCAGAATCAGAGTACTCCACTCCACATCGGCTAGAAAGGGATCCTGGATCAGGTTGTAAGTTCCGGGCTAAGTGAGGATGCTGAGTTCTTAAGGTGGGGTGTATGTAATACCCCGTACTTGAGGAGTATGTATAAATATGGTATGTATATACATATGTGGCCTATAGTTGTGGTAGTGTGTGGTTGGAGCCTATAGATATTATGAATTAATTACTATGGGGCCATGGTGTTCATGGTAGGTGGTGGTGACTTAGTCCCACATGGAATGTGAGTTAGGATTGTGTGTGTACATACATGAATGCCTATGATCAAGAAGCACCAACTAGTCATGATACCTTTTGAGAGGCAGCATGTGGTGGGTAGTTATTAGAATTTGTTTGAGCAAGGTTTGGGGAGTTACAATTCTAATCAATTCAGCATGAAAACCTAATTAAAATCTATTTTCGAATCACAATCGGATCTAAGAAAACCCATATCACCTTTTAAAACCTAGTTTCCAACCATGATCAATAAATGTACCAAAACAGAGCTTCAAATTAGAAAATTGAGAACAATGGAATAAGGAGTTTTTCAGTTCGATCAGGAGGTGATGGAGTTGAAGGACATTAGGGTTAGGGTTCATGCGAGAATTGAAGGAGGCTAGGGTCAGGGTTCAGGCGATGAGAAGGAAATAACTGAAAGGGGAATTTGGGATCTGGGAGTTATAGGGTTTGGGAGAGTTGGGAGAGGGTATTCTAGTCTTTTAGTCACATATAACATTTAAGAAGTACAATGAAGTACAAGAATATATAGGAAATTTTGAGGCTATGAAAGATGTACATACAAAGGTCGACTTCCAAATCAACATCAAAATTAGGTAAGTGTAGATATAATGCAATAATTGTACAATAAACATGTTCATATAGTATGTCTTAGTAATTAACTCGAATACTCATGTGTACAAACTACATTTACAATATACATATGAAGTTATGAACGTTTAATTCTTCAAATCTAGCTAAACTTGAACTCATTAGTTGACCTATTCTTTTTTCGCTAATCATTAGTTAACCTGCTTCTACAGTTAATAACATCAATCACATGTTTATGATAATCAATATATTTACACACGTACAATCAAATATAATTGACCCTGTAGCATAAATGTCAATTACAACCGAGAAATCAAATAGAAATGCATAATCAAATTACATAATTTATCAAACTCCTACTCAAATTGTCCAAATTGCCTTAATAACAAAATTTACGTACACGAATCTTACTACTGCAATCATACATCATCCTTCCTAGTTAGGAAGGAGACAGCAACCAGCAGCACCAACTCTTGTTGTATGATCACAAGACCCATCCACATTCAATTTCAACCAACCCACATTAGGTTGTTTCCAACATAGTAACTATAGCCCTCGTCGTAGAATTGCAAGTAGAACTTTTCATCACTGTGAGGTAGTCATTAGCCAATCTTTGTACTCGACTTCCAGTGCCACTAAAATTACCATCATCATCTTAAAAAACAACTTCGTTTCAACCCTTCCATACGAGCCAAACTATATAATACACAACATATTGAAATGAATTGGCTTTCTCATTATATCTTACCAGCTCTGTATGGAATTGTAGCTAAACAAAATCCCACACCATCTTGGAAGATGAACACCCATATGTGAGATGAAAACATTTTGTATTCAACAATTCCATGCTTAGGGCACAACATAGTATGAGCCAACCTTCTTTCAAACCAAAAATTCCTAGTAGAACAACATGTCTGAGTCTACAATCAAACCTGCAATTCCGTTACTGTAGCCAATCTCTAAAGTCACCTGAAACTGGGAAGAAGACGGGTGGAGATCTTTGTAAGACATATAAGTATTAAAGAGAAAAATCTTTAACTGAGATTTTATAAATTGGCATACCACACCAAAGCAGAAAATCATTACTTGCAGCCTTAGAAATTGGCAGTTGACATTAGTGATATTTAATTACAAACTTCAACTCTTTGTTTGTTACTTTAATTTTTATAGGGTGTTGGGGATGGGGGTTTTTTTTTTAAGAAAAAAGGTGACCTCGTCACCGCTTCATTAATCAATAATTAACGAAATAAGTAGTACAAATAGAATACATCTTTCTATTCCAAAAACAGAACAGTGTAGAACAATTACAAAGCTAAGCCTACATTCCTAACTAGGCCCTCCCATAGCTAAACTTGTAGGCGAGGCATATGCAACCTGATCTCCTACCCTACCCTCCCAGATGTACTTTGAATTCCAAAAAAATCTAATTTGAAATTTAAAAACCATCTACATAACTCTCCACCCCCGAACCTCCCTCCGCATTCCCCCAAACGTCCACCCTATCAACAACCTTAGCCACCATCTCATGCTGGCATACTAAATCCTCTCCCTATGACGTTGTCGTCGTGTATCCGCCAAACCAACCCCACTGCGACGCCATCTTCCAATTGCGTCAAATCCAGCCTTCCACAGTAGTTATTGCTATCAACCGACATGCCGGTGTTGCTGAAAAACATCTCCGCCAATGAAATCTTACGCTTGCACTCGCCAAACATGCCCATGCTTTAAATATGAATTTCAAATAAACATCTAATTCGAAATTCATATTACAACAAGATAATCCCTTCATACTCCCCATTCTGTAATTTGAGTTTCAAAAATCTACATTGAAATTCAAATTTCATTGAATTCACATCCCCCACATTCCAAATCAACTTTGAGCTTGAATTTCAAAATCCTAAATTGAAATTCAAAAATCAACATCCAGTCCAGTCTCCCTCACCGCTTATCCCCACATATCATCTCCTTAATTGTAATTTGCATTTCAAACCAAATCTATTTTGAAATTCAAATTACAAAAGAATAAACTCCCCGCACTTCCCACCTAGTATTTGAATTTCAAAAATCTACAATGAAATTCAAAATTCAAAGAAATTTCCCCTCCACACTCCCACTTTGAAACCCAATTTTGAATTTCGAAATTCATTCAAAATTCAAAAAAGAATTTCAAATTTCAAATTTCAAATTCGAAAATCAAATATCAAATCTGATTGTGAAAATCCTACCCCAGCTCCTATTCTCCCCACCGGCCAACTCCCCGACCACCGTCGCTCTCCGACGCACTACCCTCCTCCCGGTGCTCCCGTCATGCACGTCCGCCATTCCAATCCGGCCACACATCGCCATCAACAGATGGCAATCACCCGACAAACACATCTCCTCCTCGTCCTCGCCGCCAGCTCTGGTGATCCCCATCTTGGCAACATCGAGACAAACCTCCTCAACACGGCAGCGCTCTCTGCGCTCTCCGTCGAGCCAAGTCCAAATCTATTCCCCATCGAGCCAAACCATAATTGGATCTCAACGAGAAAAAAACCCAAACCTCCGGCAAGCCACGACCACAACAGCACTCTGATGAGCCCTAGTTAGAGACTCGATGCGCACCACCCCAAAGATTCAAACCCCTTGTAGGCTCCTCTCTGACTTCGATCCTCCTCGAACCCCCATCTGTAGCCCTCGCAAGAGACGAACGACCTGATGACTCATCATCGACCGCATTCACCTCAACCGCCAATCTTATCCTCTACTGACGGTGCCGCTCCCGCTGTCGGCCTAGTCCTCTTGAAGCCAACCATCTCCGCCGTGCCGTAAACTCGACACTATGCCTAATTGATCAACCCGACTGCCACTATGGCCAAATCGACGACCTCACCACCCCACAACGCGCTCGGGATGGTGGGTGAGTAGGGGGGAAGAGGCTAAGGAGGACGAGGGAGTCCTCCCCCTTCCCCGATCGGGTTCCGCTCTCCTTGTATCCTTTCTTTTGGGGGTTTTTTTAGAGCTGATTCTAGAGAGAGAAACCCCTTTTGGTCTGCTACACGATAAAGCCTAGGGTTGATAACTTGGTGTTGGGGATGGTTCATTTACTTAATGCACTCTAATCAAGTTCAGTCCTCTCAAGAAAAAATATGTGAGGCACTTAGGGATCTAGTATGGATAAGAAAACTTCTTATTTATATATCTAGCCACATGATACTTACCTAAACAGGATTGAGCCTATATGTCCAATTCATCCTGATGGCCAGATCTCAGCATCAAGGCTCGAAACAAAAAAAAGGGCATATTTTGACTATATGCGGCCAAGCCATCTGCAGATTTTTCATTTAATTGAAGCTACGCAGCGCCATAAATGAACTCTGTAATAGTTCAACAGTATGTGCTCAATTCATCCTGAAGGCTTGATCTCACTATCAAGACTAACAAAAAGTTCAAAAATATTTTGACAATATGCGGCCAAGTCATCTGCATATTTCTCATTTAAATGAAGCTAATGTAGCGCTAGTAATAGTTCAATGAAGAAACATAGTCTGACATAGTCTGCACAACAGAGCATGAGAAGGATTTCAAACCCTCTATGCAACCAGGGTTTGGCTTCCCAAATCAATATGGTCATCGTATAAGGGGCATGAAGTGACTGGTTGTTGAGACTACTTGTAACCCCTATTCTCGCCAATAAGTATTTTCCGTACATTTTCGATAATTTGATTTTTATAAATTTATTTTGTGCTAAATTTTGTTCGGATCTTTTATTAAAGTATTTTCTAAAAAAAAAAAAAAAAATTATTTCGAATTATGGTCTATTTTGATCTTCATATTTCTTATTGATCTGGTATTTATATTTGAGTCTAAAGCATATATGTTATTATTATTGGATCATTTTAATCTTATTATTATTCTTATTACTTTAATTGCAGTTATTACCCTTATTATTGTTATTATTATTATTATTGGTATTGTTATTAATATTAATATTTTGTTACTATTATTATTGTAATTATTAGTATTATTATTCTTATTGTCATTATTATTATTATTATTATTATTATTATTATTATTATTGTAAAGCCCGAACATACTTATTTATTTGTATTTTATTATTGTTATTACTTTAATTGCAGTTATTTGTACTTTATTATTGGATATATTGTATGTTTATATGTATATTTTAAAAACTCTATAGTCTATTTTCTTATTGGATTTAAACCCAATACCCAAAAACCCAATATCCTATTAAATCCCTATAACTACACTACAAACCTAAAACCCTAACCTATACACCTTAACCATAGCCGCCTAAACACCAAACCTACCCCATTACTGTACATACCCCAACCCTCACCCCTGTTCACCTTCTTCTACCTCTTCCCTATTTCGATCCCAACAGCGCACAGCCGTCTTCCCTGTCCTGCACTCTCCTGCTCGTCTGCACCCGACCACCAGAAACCCGCCTGCCCCATCGTCTTCCTATTGCTCCTTCGTCCTCTACCGACCCTCCACCGCCTCAGCCTCCTGCAACCACCGTAGCACCATCGCTCTCCACCATCGTCTTCATCCACAGACATCCGCCTTATCTTCGGATCCTTTCCCATCGCCCTGTCCCTCTCCCTACACCTGACCACCATCCCCTCGCCGACCCTTCCTCTATTTTGAAACGAAACAGAGTGCACCTACAGTCGACCTCCATCACCCTCGTCAGCCATCTTCCTCTCCCTCCGACCCATCGAGCTCCATTGCCGCTCTGCCTGCTCCTAAGCGCCGCCCTCTTTCGTCGAGCCATCAGTCGATGCCCAGAGCTTCTCCCCCGCTTTCATCTCTGTTTTCCCACCCAAAACGGAGCTTCTTTCCCCTCATCCCTGCCGTCAGCCGCTAGTCAGCAGCGCCGCCCCTCGACGCCGCTCGTCGACCACCAACGTCATTGTTGCGTCGACCTCGACCGTCGACGCTACTCGCCGACGACCCAGCAATGCCGCCGCCTCCCTTGGTCGGCCTTGCCTGCTGTGGTTACTGCCGTTCTCTTACTGTTGCTGCTTGTCTCTTTGTGTGTTGTGTTGATTAGTGAACGTATATTGCATGTGATAGTTCGTGTGATCGTGAGTTCGTTGCTTCGGGATTCTTATCCCATTATTCTTGGTATTCAGATTCACCGATTATAAGGCAAGTCACCATGCATCCTCTTGAATTTTTAATTGTATCAAATTCAAGTTTTGTTCAAATTCTTGCAAGTAGATCATATTCGTTATCGTATCGGTGTATTGACTATCTTCGTTGGGTCTATTGAGGGTTTACACGAGCTAACCCCAATAACCACTTTGACTCCAAAAATATTGAATCTTGCATACATCATATAGTATTGATGATAGGAAATTTTCATGCATCTCATAACACAATTAATTATTGTAGAAACAACTACTAGGTTGTATGTTTGGTTGATTGTTTGTTGTTTGAACGATGATGATATAGTGTATGCGTATGATTTTATTTTTATTTATCATGTTATTGCACCCATCATACAAATTATACAATTTATTGACTAAAGAAGCGATACTCATCATGTTTAAATTAATTTATTTTCAAGAGAACCACACAAACCTGTATATTGCTTGTTGACCTGTATGTTGACTGTTGTTTTTGAACCAGTAGACGATCTTAAAATGAAATTCTTTCTGAACATGAATTGTAGCTTTATCTTTCTAGTTTCCAGAACATCTTGAATTTTTTAATTCCGAGTTGTGTACCAAAAGTTATGCCCGTTTTACTACAGCTGTGTTTTTACTTTCAGATTTTCAGTTTCTTTTATCTTGCATGCTTAAACAGTAAAAAGACTAATCAAATGATAAAATTTTATTTTGAAAATTTCCAGATTGTTGCTTAACATGTTTAGGAGTCCAGAAATTATTTTTAATGAATTTAATAATGAGTTTTTGCTGATTCTAAAATTATAATAACATAATGCCGAAATTCTACCTGAACATGAAATCTATAAAGAACAATATGATTGACCTAGCTACTGCCGTAGAATTTTGAACTATAAATATGAGTTGGAAACGTGTGGAAGTCTAGTTTCTAGAAATTCTGACGGATTCAGGTTTCGATTTCTAAAACAGCGGGAAACTTTATTTTTGTACAGACTACTCTTGCTGTCCAGAATTTTATATTTCAGTTTTTAATGAATTAATTATTCCTATATCACAATATTGCATGAATTAATGTGTGTATATTGCATTGCATGATCCCAATGAATTATTGTCATCATTCTAATTGTCCTATCCCATGTTATCAACATATTATTTCCTTATTGATACCATTGTTCACCGAATGTCCATCGATTGCATCTTGTATTGTTGCATTGAAATAATTAACAAGCCGAGGTTTTAATGGGTGATTTAAGTAGTGAACAAAGTAGAGACTGTTCTTGGGGAAGGGGCCCTTGTTTCCCTAATTACCGTTCTGGCTACTGTTTTATCGTGTGATTGTGGTTATGGCGATAACCCAATCTATCGTGTACCATATCATTGCCAATGACTGTATCGTACACCAAAAGGTGAATAGTGTTTACCGTTGCTAAGTACATGATCTACTAGTGCACCACCTGTGGCTAAATGAAATTGATTGTATGCATCGAACCTGTAGTATGGGATGCAGTAGTACATACATTAGTTAGGATTAAAATGATTAATAGACTTAAGGATTGACACATCACCGACATTGCATATTATTCCTCATTGTTTCTATTGATATCGAATATTGGCTAAGTGTTACCGTTATTGATCATTGATTACTGTTACCGATTATTGCATCATTGTTTATAGCCATTGTACCGATTATCATGATATCGATTATTGTTATTGTCCCGTGTTATTGATTCCTATTGATCCATTGATTCATTGTTATACCGTTATTCCATTGTTCACTGCTTTCTTTACTTGTTGTCCATGACTTGCTCTAAGGATAATTTTTCTCCTCTTTTTAGATGAAGTGTATATAGGTAATGAAGGAGAATTGCCTGCTGGAATTGGAGAACAAACATTCTGGAGACTTAATTCTTCCTTTCTAATTGCTTATTGCTTTAATAAACTTAATGTATTGAGACTTGTTATTATTTTGGATTGGATTATTATTGTTTTTGGCTTATGTCCCGGATTTTATTATTGTTTCCAGACGTTGGATTATTATTATTGTATTTGGATATTTTTATTGCTTCATTCCAAGTATTATTGTTCATGAGATTATTATTATTGCCTGTGCATTTGTTCTGTATTGATTATATTGTTGAGTTAATCGAATAAACAGCTTATTGGTGACGTTAGTCATTCGCTGGGCCAATGTTACGTGCTCGTATTCCGTATTTTTGGGAAGCGGGGCGTGACACTGCTTGAGAGAAACTTTTCTTGTTTTTCTGTCAAAGCAAGCATGTCTGTCATAACACCTACCTAACGTCTCAAAACATATAATTGACGTATAGAAATTTGTATCGCCAAATAAGCTAATAATTTCAATCATCAACTTTAACGAAGAGACGGTTAGATTAATGTTTTTACACTGCTTGACTGTACCCAAAATAATATGACTTGTTCAAATCACATTGAAGTACTTAATCAAATGAAAAACAATGGTTCTTAATCCAAAAAACCTGCATTTGAGAAACAATAGATACCAAAGTTGGAACTAAAATTTAATCCAAATTTATTCTTATCCTCTTTCTTGGTGGGATTGCAAATTATGTATAGAAGCATTCGAGCAAACTGATGTATACATGCATGCCTTTCCACAATCAACTTCACTTTGTGTATTCTCCTTTAAAGGAATAGACAATTTGTCCAAAGATTAAAAATGAGAGCTTGAAAGAACATTAATATTTGGTATTGCCCATGTTTCGATAGTTTACTCATATAGGTGTAACAGAAAAGAATGAATAAGAAATGTGTAACTATACAGTTACTTGAATGAAATGCTTTACGGATGGGCATAGTCGAGCTTTTCCCATGTCACCATTATTAGGATTGTGGCCTCAAATACACTTTGGCACGGAGTACTTGAAGTTGGAGAAGAAGAGGAGGAGATGAAGACAGCAAGAGAAGACAACAATAAGTAGAAGATGTGCAGTCTGGAGAGTTGCGGTCGACCGACCCAAGCTGCTGAGAGTTCTTCGAGTGTACAGGTGTAACCCCTTTTTCAGATTTTTTTTGGATTTTCGTCTGTAGTTCTTTTCCGTTCTCATTCGTGTAATTTGTTCTTTGTATTTATCTTTATGATGAGTTTTGTTATTCATTTGCAACCCGATTGTATTTAATCAATCTATTTTCATTTCTCATGCTGAACCCTGAGATTTTTTTTGGGTGAACTCTACTCTCATTTTATCCCTGTATTTTGAGTATCCTAATTAGCCCATTAATGAACTTATTTATTTATCTATTTGGAGCCCAAACCCAAGCTCATCTCTTATTATATCCTAACCCAAACCTGATAACCCACATACCCTAATTCTCACTAACAGCCAAATCCTCAGATTACCTCCCCATGACCAATATCTGCTAACTACCCCCCCGCTGTATCCCCGTATCTCCTGATTCTTCTCTCATGCTCATTCTTATTCTCTTCTTCTTCCTCTCCCACTCACCAAAAAAAAAAACCCTCAAAACCTGACCCTAATCAAACCTTACCCTCTTATTCCTCTACATTCCGAAACCAAAGCCCCACCTTGCTATCCGACGAGCCGCCAACTCCCTCTGAGCTCCATTGCCACCACCTTCATCCAGCCTCGACAGCCTCTTCGACCACCATCCCCAACCATAGCACCGCGACTGCCCTCCACCCATCCTCCATCCACCTCGTCTCCACCTCCACCGCATCCACTGCCGCGTCAAGTCTTCCCTGATGCACAACACCTCCATCTTCATCCTCGTCGTCTGCATCCTGACCTCGTCCCCCTGTGCACCACCGCCCGCAGCCCCGATCAACCTCCTCCTCACCTTGCTGCCACTCTCTGCTCCATCCGCCAACCACCATTGCCATCCACCTTACGATCTCGCCACCTCTCCTCCTCATCATCGCCAGCGTCTCCCCATCGACTATAGAAACTCCACCATCCTCGTCGCTGCCTCCACCGCAGCACCATCATCTGTATCCCGACGCCCCGCGCTATCTTGCTGCCGCCCTTTGCTGCCTGCCTCAACCGCAGCACAACGAACACCACCCCCGCAGCCCCATGTCGTCGCCCTTGCTATCGTTGATGTTGCCGCTTGTTGTTGTTGTCTCTTGCATACTGTGTTGCACGTGTGTGATAATGTACGTAGTTTGTGCGTGCTACCGTTATGCTGTTTGCACGTGTTTCCGCATGCATTGCCATCAGGATTCTCATCCTGTTATTCTTTCATTTTCAGAGAATATTTAGCGATCTGACCCACTTTTTGAAAATTCTGTTCAAGAAGATTCACAAATGTATAAAAAATGTAATGATGCCTTTTTTTTCAAATAACAGCATGCTAAAAAAATTAAATTGATGCCACTTTTTAAAAGAACGACATGGTAATCACCTATGTCGTTATTTACAATAACGGTTTTTGCTGACATGTCCAAAACTGTGTCGATCACTAAATATTTTTGGAAGTGGGTCAAGGTCACTAAATATTTTCAAAAAGTGGGTCAGTGCGGCAAAAAATAACCTTGAACACTATAGTTATTCTAGTTCAAGAATCGTTGATCTCCGCAAGTAGTTCGTATTTCTATTATCGTAATGAATTGCTTTGATACCCTTCAAAGTGATTACTACGGATTCATTGGTGAAACCAAGTAGTAGTTCCCTTTTTGTGCCATACCATTTCATTAATCCTAAGCTTTGTTATCCCCATATGCATGCACTACATGCACACAAACTAGAAATGCTCATATATAGGTGATACAATGATTGGATGTATATCGATTGAATGTGTGGTTGCGACTTGATTTATAGTAGTGTTGATTTTTCGAGTGGACTGTAGGAATCCACCTTAATTGCTAATATCGATGGTAGTTTAATTCATGCTATAGATTTATGCGGGTTGGGTATTTTGTTGATCACATATGAATTGGGTTTCTACTGTTTTGCTGGTTGTTCCATGTTGCATTAAGTTTTCTGCCCTGTTTCTATTAAATTAATTAGAACTATATAAAAAGATATTGTAGCTTTATGAGTAGTTTCCATACCATTCGACAGATCTAAATTCTGACTTATAACCTGTAAGTTATCGTACTTTTAGTACTGCTGACTTTTGATTTCCAAACCTGCTGTTTAATGCTACACCAATATGATTTCTAATTAATATATAATGTTAACCATAGAATTTATGCTTGATTTCCCCCTGGGAGTTGCTAGACATGTTTTGGTTTCATCTTATGGTTTTTATCAGATTTTATATTGAATTTATAGTCCCGTTATGCATGCAAAGTTTTAACATGTTGCTACCAGAATGCTTAACCTGTAAAGAATAGGCTAATTGACCTAGCTGTGGTTAGAATCATTCAAAACTTGCAAAATATATGTTTTAGCTCTTTGAATCTGGGATCTGGAACATCTGACGATTTTGCAATCCAAATCTCGAATTGCAAGATACTCAGATTTTACTACGAACCTGACGTGATTTCAAATTCACTATTTTGTAAGGACGTCATCGTGTTTAACTAATTGAAATAGAAAGATAAATTATGAACTAGCTTGCAATAAATTCAAGAATACTAATGATCAATTCCAGGAAGTATAATGTAATTTTTGTAAGAATTTTGGCCTAGTTTTAATTGATGTATACCCATAACAATCCTTGCTCTGTGTTGCTGTCAGAACAGCAGACCCATAAAGAACTAGGCGGTAGACTAAAATCCTATAGTTGCAATATGTCGTGTAAATATGCATTGAAACTAGCAGGGAGGCTAGTTTACCCTGACAGAACCTAATTTGCTTTCCTTTAGTAACGGGAAAACTGATTTTTGTACAGCAACGTCTTGCTGTCCATAACGTGTGTTTTGTGTTTTTAAGCATATTCATATTTAATTTTTGCATCTAGTGGATAGAACTAGTTATACCATGCATTGCTTTGCCTTGACATCTTTTGACATTGCCTCATTGCTCCTATACTCATTGCATGTTCACATTAAATATAATAAAACAATAACAAGCCGGGGTAATAAGGGTCGACTTAGTAGTGGACATCATCAAAGACTGTACTCGGAGAAGGCTCCCTTATCTCGTTATTGTTTATTGTTATGGATTGTGGGTTATTAATTGTGGATCGTGGAATACTGATTGTTAATTATTGTTTATTGTGCCGAGTACACGATCTGTATAGTTCACCACTATAGTCTAAGTGATCAATACTGCATGCACCGAACCTGTAGTATGGGACACAGTATTACGTGCATTAGATAGGATAATAGAAGACTAAAATACCTAGAATAGATACTTGCAATTCCTGATCTTGATTATTGTCATTGGCATTGATTATCGCCCATAATCATTTATTATTGTTGCAACTATTGATTATTGCTCGATAACTCTAGACCCTTGAGCTCATCTGTAACCCCTGTTTCTATTAATATGTATTTTTTCCAAGTATTTCTCCGTATTTTAAATTCTTAGTTCTTTTAACTATTTTCTTAATTGATTATTTTATACAACTATTTTATAAAAACCCAATTGTTCTTATAAGCCAACTTCTTATTTTATTCTATTATTCTGAGCTCAATTTTTGTTATAAGACCAATGATTTAATTATCCATTGTTTTTTTATTTAAATGATTTAAAGTCTAAGCCCACTTGTCTAATTATTTAGTGCAAGCCCAATCCTATAATTAAATAAATAAAATTGTTTTGAAATCATAGACCAAGCCCATCCCCTATTGGATCTTGATCCACTAAACCAAACCCTACCCCATTTGCTGACCAGATCAACAAATCCCCAAAATCTCTCCTACATCCTGTAACCCCAAAATTTAATCCCTAACAATCAGCCCTAAAATCCCTTCTCCGTTATTTGACTGTTACAACAAATTTTTTTGCCTTTTAATCTCCTACACACAATCAGTAAATTGAATCCCGTAACCCCCTCCCCCTATAATCACTCTACTCCTTATTTTTATATTATTTCTATACATTTATTATATTATAATATCTCACTCTCTCTCCCCCCGTACTCTTTCTCTCCTTCTATGTTTAAACCCAAACAAAAACAAAACCCAAAAACACCAACTCCCCTCCTCTTCCTCCCGCTCACCCCCATTGTCGAACCCAACGAAAACACCCCGAGCCACCGCCATTGCCTCTCCACCTCGCCGCCTCTCCTCGTCAGCCCCGCCATTGCCAAACCCCCACTCCGTCGAGCGCCCCCGTCTTCCACCTTCTTCCTCCATCGAAGACCTCCGAAGAACCCAACCTCCATCATCTTCTTCTTCCTCTGGACTTCTGCTTGAACCCATCAATGCCTCGCCCTTTCCTTCGCCAGTAACCCCCCTCCACTCATCCCCAATCTCCGGTGCACCCCGCCATCCCATCGTCGCCCCTGCTTCGCGAGCTCTTCCCGCTCGCACCGCACCCCGACCTTGGCTACTCCACCCCTCCTCCGCCTTCGAGCGCTTCACACTCGGGCCTTGCGCCGTTCGCCATTGCCGTGCCGCTCGTCTCCTTCATCCGTTACAGACGCTCCCGTCGCCTCCGCCTGCACCACCCCATCGAGCTCCTCGCTCCACCCTCCGACAACCTCACTCCCCCTCGTCATTGCCATACATTCCAGTGCCACCACCCTGCTCCTCTGTTTCGGTGTAAAGAAACAAAGCTCTGCTCGAACTCGAGCTGCGCCGTCGACATTGCCGCAGTCGTCGCCAAGCCGCAGCCGTCAGCCACTCTCGCCTCTCCGCGAGCGTCGCTGCCACAACCACTACTCACTCCCGCCGTCGAGAATTCCCGATCGCTCTCTCTCTCTTGCCTTCGGAAGAAGGAGAAATTCCATTAGAGGGATTCGCCATTTGGTGTTCTGGGCACTCTAGATCTCGTTTGGCGTATGCTCTTCTGGCCCCGATCTGGTGTAAGGATCATATCCTATTGGTTGGGTTGCTGTCCCGTGTTCCGGGCACAGCGGATCCGATCGCTGTTCGGTGTTTTGTCCCGATCTGCTGTGGGGATTTCTTGCTGAGTTGCTGACTTTATTGCTTGGACTTCTTGCACGTATTTCGCACGTAATTTTTGGAGTTTGCCGGTTACTCTCTTTTGAATCGTCAAAAAGGCAAGTATCTCTTATACAAATTCGTTGTTCTAGTACAAGTTCTTTGCATAAATACCGCAAGTACATTCCTTGTCTCTAATTCGCATTCATAAGTCGAATTGAAATATGTTACTTTACAAAATATGTCGATCTCGTATTCACATGTGATCGTGAATACCTTGTTGCCTTATGCATGACATGAACATAAATTAATATGCACATATATACTTTTAGAGTTATACATGATAGTGTGAATGACTATTTTACCCATGATAATAATTTTGAATGATGTTATAATATCTTTTAAATCTTCATTAAGTTTTACACATGTAATCAATCACTTTGTAGTCACAATGTTGTTTTATATAACCCTAAAATACTGTTGACCATATTTGTAATAAAAATTAGACCCAGATATGACATTAAGACTACATGTTTTTGCATCTCATGACTTAGAACATATTTCATGAATAATTCCTTGATTTTCCTGTCCATATCTTGACACCATCCTCATTGCTTTATGATCAAGTTAAATTGAAATAAAAGTAACAAGCCGGGGTATAAGGGAAAGATTTAAGTAGTGGGCAATATAGAAGAGCATACTCGGACGGGAGCTCGTGATTTCCTGATGCAAGTTGCAAGTTACAACTTGCAAGATTGCAAATTACAAGTTTACATGTTTCACATTACAAGTTTACACTCTACATGTTTCACATTGCACGTATCTCGATACAATATTGAATGTACATATTTTTTCTTAGTACGCGACATATAAAACCCACCACTAAGTCTAAACGCAACTGATTGTAAGTAGCAACCAGGTAGTAAAAAGATGGATGCATGAAGTGCTACCTAGATAGAATCAAACATTAGACATAAGATTAACACGGGGACTTACATGATCCAATTACATGTTACATGTTCATGTTGACTTGATATTTGTTTACTTGATTACTTGTTTACATGCCACTTGTCCCATAATTTCTTGTTCATATCATGTTTACATATTGCATTTCCCTTACTCTCGATTCCTTGCTCTTTTCCTGTTTTTCTTTTGTTTTGTTTTGTACATGTTTTCCTTAGCTTGTACCGCTTGCGGCCCGTGACTTATATTAACGGTCGTCTCCTTATTTTCCTTTTCTCTTCTTTTTGCAATAATGTACTTGCAGGCCCGAATGGAGAGTTACCAGAAGGTGTCGCTGATCAAGTGTTTTAGACTTATTGTTTATCATGTTATCTTTAGTTTATGTTTTTTTTCTTGCAACTCTTTATTGTAATCCGGACTTGTTTGACCCGTAACTATTTGTATTTTTCAGTTGTTGGTTATGTTATGGACTATGTCATGAACTTTCATTATCATATTGTGATTTTACATGCCTGCGTGGTTTATTTTATTATTTGTTGTTGAGTTTACCTAATCATTCGCTGGGCCTAAGTCACGTGCTCGTATTTCTGTGTTTTGGGAAGCGGGGAGTGACATCATCATTTAACCATTGTTATTGCTTTTTACTTTGTTCGAGTTCATGTTCTTGATGTACCATGCTTCCTTTGTTCCATGCTTTTTACTACTTGTTGTTCGTGACTTGCTCTAACGGATATTTTTTTCCCCTCTTTAGTTGACGAGTTTGTAGGAACCCGAGGTGAGCTTAACGAAGGATTAGGTGAGCAAACATTCTAGTGGATGAAGGCACTTAGTAGTCTACAATAACTATTTGATTCATGTTTCATTATTTCTTGCATTGTTATTTCCCGTATTTTGTATTTCGGGCTTTGTTGACCCGAAGTTTGTTTTTCTCAGATATTGGATGTTACTTTGGTGGATTATTTCATGTTATTGAAATTTACTTAATGTCTATGTGATTGTTTATCCATGCGTGACTGTGTTATTTTCTTCATATTGTTGAGTTAAACTGGCACAGCTTATGGATGATGTTTACATCATTCGTCGGACCTCAGTTACGTGCTCGTATTGCCGTACTTTGGGAAGCGGAGCGTAACAACATGGTTCAACAAAGAAGGAGACGGTCGACCGTACAGTCGACCGGTCATGTCTCGGGTGTGAGCTTTACACGTTACGGTCGACCGACCTGGGGGTGCAGTCGACCGACATCGGCATTGTGTTATTTGGGCTGACGGATTTCAGGCCCAATTAGCTGAATTTTTTTTATCTTTTAGGGTTTACTTGGGGGTTATATATATGGCTATAGACTCTAGGGTTAAAATCAATAACTGATTAGAGAGAATTGGTGAGCCATTATCACAGTTCAACTTTAGGAGGGGATTGTGCTGAGTATTCAAAGGTGTGAGAGAAAGATTGAGAGTTTTAATCTTTGTATTTTTTGGGGAATAAGAAGTATTGGTTATCTCTACATATTGATTGTGTTCTTGTGAGATCTTACATATATCGTGGTGGCTTGTTCTTGGTTCATCTAAGATTTTGTAGTTTCTATTGCTTGTGGTGTACTTCCGCTATTAGCACTACGAGTTTTGGTAGATTCTTCAACAAGTGGTATCAGAGCACTTGGTTCGAGATGACCGATAGCAAGTCGAAGATCGAGAGGTTTGATGGGAGTGACTTTGCAATGTGGAAGATTCAGATTATAGCGTATCTTCGTTAGAAAGATTTTGATGGTCCGTTGTTCAATGAGAAGCCTAAAGATGCAGACAAGGAGGCGAAGGTCTTGGCGGAGTGGAATCGTTTGGATCAGAAGGTGTTAGGGCAAATTTAGTTGGGCCTAAGTAGGAAGGCATTATTTCATATCTCGAAGGCAAAGACCACAAAGGAGGCTATGAAGATTCTCATGGATATGTATGAGAAACTGTCGGCATCTAACCAAATTCTTCATCTGAAGAAATTGGTTAATATGAAGTTGAGGGAAGGGGGTTCAGTAGCAGAGCATGTGAACAATTACTGTATGGTTTATAACCAGATAGAAGCTGCAGGTTCGAAGTTTTCAGAGAGGGAGCAGTCATTGTTACTTCTATCTACTTTACCTGATAGTTATGGTATGGTGGAACAAACTATTACAGGTAGCACTGTCACATTTACCCGATATCCGGACCCGATCCGGACCCGACCCGGACCCAGCATTGGACCGGAACCGATCCGTTCTATACAGCTCCGGATCTGGGTACTAAAATAAGACCCGATGCACTTTCGGATCCAGGTCCGGGTCTGCTCAAAATAGAACTGACCCGGACCCGGACCCAGACCTATTAAAAAGTACCCCCAAACATATATAATTTGAATAATAGGGTTATAGGAATATACATATAAAAGTAATTGTTGAAGATCGATATGTAAATATAATATTAATTCAAGTACTTAAGTGCAAAAATTATTAGAATCTTAGGGTATCGGATGCAAAAATACTTAAGTGCAGATATTTATTCTCTACTACCGGACCCGACAGGTAATTTTTTTAACTAGAACCCGGACCTGGACCCGGTTCTTGCAAGTCCAGGTCCGGGTCCAATTTTTGGACCCGTGAGGTACCGGGTCCGGGTCCGAGTAGTGGAGGACCCGACCCGATAGGACCCGATACCAGCTCTAATTATAGGGCATTATGACAGATTCGATGACTCGATAGCATGTGGTGAGTAGCATTCTGAATGAGGAGGTGAGAAGGGTGAGAAACGGGGGATATTCATCATCATCTTCTAGAGATTCTACATTGTCTATTGAGAGGAGACGTGGGAGATCTAAGAGTGTTAGAAGAAGAAAGGATTAGAGTAGTTCATCTGAGAGTGAGTCTGATGATAGCTATGTGGGACATGGGCCTGAGTGGTGGTATTGTCACAAGAGATGTCACATGATACACAGTTACAAGGCTTATATGAAGAGGAAGCAGGAGAAATCGAAGAGAGATATCCCAAAGGAAGCTCAAGTGGGGCTTGTTAAAGAGTTATGCTTATCAGCTTGGGAGGAGTTGGGCACTCAAGATTGGTGTATTGATTCGAGAGCTTCTTTTCATTGCACTTTGAGGAGAGAGGTGTTTGATGACTACAAGGAGGGTTCTTTTGGAGATGTGATCGTGCGTAACGGTCACCGGTGTCCTGTACGAGGGGTTCGTACTGTTCACGTTAAAGCCAATGATAATCAGAGTATTGTCTTACGGAAGACAAGGCATGTTCCAGACTTAAAAGAAAATCTTATCTTGATTGGAAGGCTAGATAAAGAGGGTATGTCTACTACAATTGGCAGTGGGGAGTGGTGTATAACTACAGGTTCAAGGATGATTGCAAATGGGAAGTGTGAGGGAATGTTGTATTTGCTTAAAGACATGAGGGGGCATTTCTCCTGTAGTTGACTCTCAACCGGAATCGAGTAGTAGGTTGTGTGGGGTGCAACCGAGTTCTTTTAGTTGTGGATGGGAGGTTACTAATTTAGTGGGAGCTGCTGGCCTTGGAAGTGATCCTATAGGGCAAGACGTTGCTGCGGTGAGGGTACTTTGCGATATGGCAGTCGAAGTTTCAAATCGCTCTTGTGAGGTAGAGAGCACTAGTATCGATATGCAGGGTGATATCGATGAGGGTAATCAAAATAAGACTGTAGGGGTTGAACAGTCTGCGGATATTGTGGAGGTGGCGTCCATGGAGACTCTAGTGCAGAGGGTGCATTGAGAGGCTTTGAACCATGTCCGGTGTTAATGGAGATTCTGTGAGTTGGGGAGTCTTGTAACATGGAATCTGACACGGGAGATTGTTTCTTCGATATTCGTGCTTTATGCAATTGGTGGAGCACATCCTTCATGAGGCGATGAGGGGTGGTTGGTGTACTCCACATGGTGGAGTGACGGAGGTGCTCTTCACGTGAGTGGGGAGTACTTGGGTCTTTCATGAAAGTCAGAGATTGGCAGAGATACTGCGAGGTAAAGATTACAATAACTTTGAAGCATTGTGGATTTGGTCCAAGTGGGAGATTGTTAGGATTGTGACCTCAAATACACTTCAATGAAAGAAGAAAAAAAAAACCAATCAACAAATGTATTAATGGAACAGTCAATAATCATACAAACCAATCAACAAATCAATAAATCATTACTATGTTTAAACTCTGACAAAAATCAAAATCAAAGGAAACATAATAATGAAAGTGAATTTAAACTCTTCGAATAGAAACACCTTACATGGAGGAGGTGCCAAGATGGTGAGGGTGATGCGGTCGGGGAAGTAGTCAGCAAGGAGACAGGGCACAAATCACGGAAATGTGGAGGTTGGAGCGGCTGAGGAATGTGGAAAGGTTGGCAATGATGGTAGCAGCCATGGACAGGATGATTTTTCCCAAAATGACCCACTTTTTGAAAGTATTTATCATACTAGCTCACTTTCGAAACTAATTACCAAAATGACTCACTCGCTATCTCGGATAGCGAGTTCAGTGAAAATATCATCGCTATCTGTGATAGCAAGTGTATGATGAGGTGTTTCTCCACCATTTGGGGGAAAATGAAGAAAATATCAAGTTTAGACTCGTTATCTCAGATAGCACGTGTATTTGTACTACACTCGCTAATTGAGATAGCGAGTGTATGGTCTTAAAGAAAAATACAAAGTTTATACTCGCTATATCAGATAGCGAGTGTGTTTGTACCACACTCGCTAACTGAGATAGCGAGTGTCAATTGGGGACTCTTTTCAAGACTCGTTGTTTCGCTATCTCTCACTGTCTCATTCTCCTCTTCAGTTATCTCTCTCTCTCCATTCTCTCTCCCAACTCCGAAACCCTAGCTTCCAAATTCGTGCTCTCACCCACAAAAACTTTCCAAACCACAAGGGATCATCTTCATCCCCTCACATTCCTCTCTCCTCCCACTCTCAAAATCCTATACCCATCATCCAAGATCCCATATTAAGTTGAATTCGGGATAGTATAAAGAGGATTGGTTTGGAAGCAATTTCTCTATGTCGTCTTCTCCACGCTCATAATTGCTTAATCTTCCCGATCATTGATTTTGAAGGTATGATTTGTATAACTTTTTTATCATGTACACTTGGGTAGATTAGATAATCTCTCATTTTTGTATAAATATGTATAGGTATGGATTACGATATTCCTATTTGGATTTATTTTGGTGGTGAAATTATTCTTGAATCAAAGCTAGGTTGTTGTTATAGTGTTGTTGATCGTGAAATAATTTGGGCACCCCGTTCAATTACAATGGCAGAACTAGTCGATAAAATTTATGAGGTTACTAATTAGGCTAGAGATCAATGGAATGTTAAAATTTTAGCTTGATATGTAGCGGAAAAATGTGAAGGTCAAAATTTTATGACTGTGCCCGTAGCAAATGACAACGCTCTAAAGTCCATGATTTCTAGGACAGTTGATCCAAATTATAGTTGGTGCGCATTGGAATTATATATTCAGCAAATCCTAATTATTAATGCTCAGCCACATGCTAATCCTAGTTCAAGCTTCGTACGAGAAGTACCTGACATATAGAATGAGTTCTAACCAGTTCAAACATCAAATTCAATCCCACCGTCCCCATAAGAAGACACATTCACAAATACAACAAGCCCGGGTCTGCAGAATTTGAGTTGTCACGTCAACCTAGTTGGTTCAAGATTATGTTCAGAATGACAATGTCTTTGGAATATTTGAAAATGCTACCGTTAACAAAGATTTATTATATGATAATGAAGAAGAGGAAGAAACCGACGATGAAGTTGATGTGTAACCTCCGTTCCCGCAAATACATATTTCCTGAATACTTTCTGTATTTCATATTTTTATAAATTCATTGTGTTAAATTCGGTTTGGATTTTACATTAAAGTATCTTCTAATTGACAATTATATTTATTTACAAATAGTGGTGTATTTTAACTTTGTTTTATAATCCCAATTGATCGATTATTTATATTTAAGGCAAATCTAATGCATTATTACTATTTATATTATTTTAATGAATTTGTTAAACCTTAATTCCTATTTTTGTTATACATTCTTATTATTATTATTGTTGCCGCTGAAATCGGTGTGGGGGCAAACAGATAGATTTGTGGATTCTTGGGATGTTGAATAGTCAAACCTGAAACCTTTCCGCCGGAGTTTGACCGTGATCTCCCGCCGTTGGCATGCAAAAAGTGCAAAACACTGGGGTTGATCCCGGCGACGCACCCTCCGACGCTCAAGTATGTAATCAGACAGATTATGAATGAGCTTTAATTGGCAAAAGATTGATTACCTGGTAACAGTAGGGGATGGGGGGTATTTATAGCCGCCTTAGGGACCAGTTTCGGGATAAGATCAAATTCCTACTTCCCTGTGAATGGATAGAAGCGATCAGGGCCTTTGATTAAGGTTAACCATAAACCCTAATTCTATCCCGCTGGACCGAGTTTCTTGTAGGTTTGAACCTACACCCAGTTGAGATGGATCCATTCATGAGTTATTGGGCCTTTGGAAAGAAGACCCAGTACCCATTTTAGACCCGCTTGTAGGTGAAATTACCATTTTATCCCTGGTTTTTAAGATTCGTGCTTGATTTGGACGGTTCTGATTTAACCCCATTTTTAGCCATATCACGAGTCCCCCACTCCCGAAGACTGAGTTTGATCAGCCTTTGAGGAGTAGTTTTATTGTTTTAATGGCTTGTGAAGTTGTATCATAGTCCAAATAAGGGGTGTTGGATCTTTGTATGGGGTATTATGGTGATTTTTAGAGTTAGTTGCACGCTCAAGGTTGTTCTTGAGCCTTCCTGGACTTCTGGTAATTTTTCTTAATTTTTATTTATTTTTCGGGCCATTTGTTTAATTTTGCGAGGCGGTGATTTGTTGTTCGGGGTCCTTAATTATTTATTCAAAGAAATAATTATTTACCCAGGGGCTCAAAAATATTTTTCCGAATTTATAATTATTTTTTAGAATTTTTAATTTATTTCCCCGAATTTTTAATCATTTTTCGCAATTTTTAAATTAAATAATTCGATAAATGTGCCGAATTAAAATAGATAATTCGCAATTTTTAAAATGGCGTCGGTGCCAAGAGCGCTCGGCAAGGTGTGCCGAGGTCTGAAGGTGAGTTTTTTCTCACGTTTAGGCGTCGGTGCCAAGAGCGCTCGGCAAGGCGTGCCGAAGTCCAAAAGTGAGAATTTTTTCCACGTTTGGGCGTCGGTGCAAAGAACGCTCGGCAAGGTGTGCCGAGGTCCGAAGGTGAGTTTTTTCTCACGTTTGAGCGTCGGTACCAAAAGCGCTCGGCAAGGTGTGCCAAGCTCCGAAGGTGAGTTTTTTCTCACGTTTGGGCATCGGTGCCAAGAGCACTCGGCAAGGCGTGCCGAATTCCAAAAGTGGGAATTTTTTCCACGTTTGGGCATCGGTGCCAAGAGCGCTCGGCAAGGTGTGTCGAAGTCCAACGCGAGGATTTTTTCACGTTTGGGCATCGGTGCCAAAAGCGCTCGGCAAGGTGTGCCGAGGTCCGAAGGTGAGTTTTTTCTCACATTTGGGCATCGATGCCAAGAGCGCTCGGCAAGGCGTGCCGAAGTCCAAAAGTGAAAATTTTTTCCATGTTTGGGCGTCGGTGCCAAGAGCGCTCGGCAAGGTGTGCCGAAGTCCAACGCGAGGATTTTTTCTACGTTTGGGCGTTGGTGCCAAGAACGCTCGGCAAGGCGTGCCGAGGTCCGAAGGTGAGTTTTTTCTCACGTTTGGGCATCGGTGCCAAGAGCGCTCGGCAAGGCATGCCGACGTCCCGAAGTGAGGATTTTTTCCATGTTTGGGTGTCGGTGCCAAGAGCGCTCGACAAGGTGTGCCGAGGTCCGAAGGTGAGTTTTTTCTCACGTTTGGGCGTCGATGCCAAGAGCGCTCGGTAAGGCGTGCCAAAGTCCAAAAGTGAGAATTTTTTCCACATTTGGCTGTCGGTGCCAAGAACGCTCGGCAAGGTGTGCCGAAGTCCAACGGTGAGTTTTTTTTTACGTTTGGGCGTCGGTGCAAAGAGCGCTCGGCAAGGCATGCCGACATCCCGAAGTGAGGATTTTTTCCATGTTTGGGCGTCGGTGCTAAGAGCGCTCGGCAAGGTGTGCCGAAGTCCCAAAGTGATGATTTGACAGGTTGGAGATGACAGCTGGCCTTTTGACTATTGATCTTCTAACAACTTTGACCGTTAGTCATTAATGCGACGGTACGACTTTGTGTCGTCATTATTGTGACGGTATAGCTTTTTGTCGCTTTGTGTAAATGGGCCTGACTGTTGGTCTTTTGAGGCCCATTATCCTCGTTTTGTGTGCCAACCTCTATAAGACTCAACCCCCCCTTCATTTCCTCACTTCTCCAAGTTTTTACTCAGGTAGTGATTTTTTACTATCGAGAGCTTCTGGCGATTGTCGACCATTTTCCGGTGAATATTCCGACCGCGACTATCACTTCAAGGTAACTTATACTTACTTTATTTCAAGTAGAAAAATGTCTCTTTCCCCTATTTCGGGGCCTTCCCCCTCTACTGGAGAAGCACCGTCTTCGAGTCAGAGACCTCGTACCGACAAGGGCAAGAGAGTTGTCGGTCGGGACACCATAGTGGAAGATCCGAAGCGTATGGGGGAGTTCGGCAGACTGCTAGGGGTGCTGACGAGGCTCCATAGGGTTCGGGAACTTCCGGAGGAGCATGCCGAGTGTATAGTACACGGGAGGGGGCGGAGCTTCGAGGAGAATGCGGCGAGGGAGACCTCGGAAGCAGACGACACAGTTTCCATCCTCAATGAGGCAGACTTGGCAGCGATTCGGGAGTGTTTTCATATCCCGGAGGAGTACGAGTTGATGCTGCTGGGTCCCGGGGTGAGGGCCAACTCGCTGATGCCAGTAAACATGTGTTTCTGGCCGGTTGACGCCTTCATCGCCGGGGCGCGGCTTCCTTCCCACCCATTCGCGGTTCAAGTACTTAGGTGGTTCGGGGTCAGCCCCATCCAACTTATGCCGAACGCGTGGAGGGTCATCAACGGGTTCATGCTCCACTGTCAGACAGCCGAGATCGAGCCGGAGTTGAGGGTGGTCCGGACACTCTATCGGCTTCATCAGCAGAACAGGTCCGAGTTCAGATACTACTTGGCTCTGAGGCATGGCGCTCGACTCGTCAGCTACCCCGACTCGATAAAGCACTGGAGAGACAAGTATTTAATAGTTTGGAGCTGCAAAGTGTGGCCCATACCCTCGGCTTGGGTGGAAGAGGTGACTAGGAGAGTAAGGGAGTCGCCAGTGCTCCACCCCAACGAAGAGGAGATGGTTCGGATTCTTCTTGATCGGCCAAAGTTTTATTGGAGGGATCTGACGGAGGCCGTGCTCTTCAGGGGAGGGCTCTGTCACGTAGACCCTAGTACGCAGCTTTTATCCGGTTGTTTTTTTCTAATTTGATCATAACTTGTGTTTTAACCAAAAAAAATTATGTCGCAGAGAGTATGGATTACGATGCAATCCTCTCGCAGAGAGCAGCCCTCGGTAGCAAGGCATCTCGAAAGCGCAAGAGGGTCGCCACGAAGGTGACCTCGGCAAAGCTGAAGACCGTTGATGCCGCCGTTCAGGAGGCGGAGGCTTCGGTGACTTTGACTCCGAGGAGGGCGCCCGTAGTGACCTCGCCACCGGTCGAGGCTGGCGAGTTCCCGATAGCTGCTGTGCTCGGGATGGAGGTGCCCCTGCTGACGGCGGATGCCGAGGTGTTCCTCACCGAGGAGCACAAGAAGATCTTTGTTCCGGACTGGCAAGTTCGGAAACTTGATGGCTTCCTCGATGACTCGACGTCGAGTATGCAGACGGTGAAACACCTGGCGACACTGAAAGATCGAGTCGCCATGGACGCCGGCAGCATGGGCGACGATGCCCTCGAGATCGCTCGCTCGGCAGTATCGGTGAGTACCGATTCCTTTCTTGTAGATAACTTGCTTATTTGTTTCTCTAACTTCCCCCTTCTTCTTTTTTTTGTTGTTCGGCTGCAGATAACCGTCCACTTCGGTCATCTCATGGAGAAGATGACGGAGCTTGAGAAGGACCTCAAGAAGGAGGCTGATCATGCTCGGGCTGAAAAAGCTTGCCTCGCCAACGAGCTTGACAAATTGAAGGTCGTGGCCGAGGGGAAGACGACGAGGCTTGAATACCTTGAGGGCCTTGTCACGAAGCTCGAGGGCAATCTGCTTCGGCAGAGGGAGGAGTCGGCCAAGCAGCAGGCCGAGGCGATGGAAGCCAAGGTTACAGCGGTGAAGGAGGCCGAAGCTGCGACTATGGAGAAAGCGCAGGGCTTCCTCGCGGCCAACATGGCCAAGGCGTACGGTCACGCCATCGAGCAAGTGTCGGAGCAGTACCCCGAGGTCGACTGCTCCGGATGGCGACTCTTCCCCGACCACGTCGATGGCTTCGGCGCCGAGTCCGAGGGGGAAGCAGAGGACGATGAGGAGGAAGTCGAGGTCGAGGTCATCGGCGAAGCCCAGGAGTCCGTGGTGACTCCGCTAGCAATGGTCGCACCCTCGGGGGAATCCGACCCAGTCTAGTCCCGTCGCCCACAGAAAGAGGTCGCCCCTTGACTTCTTCTGCTTTCTCTCTATTTCTTTTTTTGTTTTTTGTAGTTTTGAATGTATCACCTAATTGCGGACTGGCCACCGCACTTTTTGTGATGAATGAAAATCCATCTTTTTGAGTTTGACTATACGTGTGAATCTTTTGGGAATGAGTTTACAAAAACTCTTGAAATTTGGCTAAGTGTTCATGTCGCCCTGCCTAAAGCTTCGGCTACGTGTTCACAAAAAAAATTTCTTTTCGAAATTTTGCCGTGCACACGTTGCCTTGTTCAGGAGTCGGCTTTGCATTAACCAAATTTGCCAATTTTTGGTCGAGTGTTTCATTGTTTGCCTTGGAATTTTTAGCTCGCCAAGGTGACACAGCTTGTCGAACCAACTAATGCTGCAAAGGAGTTATGTTCCGAGGTCGGTCTAGGGGCGACGAAGTTGTGTCTCACTAGGTGGGAGAGCGCCTTTATGAAGTTGAGTTGGGGCTGCGCAGAGCCGAAAGTGAACGAAATCATCTGCAACTGATCGTAGGCCGTCGAGACATCGAGATTCGAAGGCTAGAGGGGAGGCTTGCTGAGATGACCCCTGAAGGCGATGATGATGGCTCGTCAATAGCCTTTACTCTTGGCCTGAGGCTTAAGCGTCTCTGTCACTCCTTGTCGAAGACGAAAACGGAGAGAGACAAACTGTTAGCTGAGATTCACCATTTGCAGATAGTAGAAGAAGAGCTTTTGGCGAAGGAAGAAGAGTTAACAACGGCGGTGGGAAAGTTGATGGCCAAGCGCGATGAATTGACGGCGGAGTTCGACGAGTTGGAGAGGGTTATGGTCGACAAGAGTATCGAGGTTACTCAGCTCTGCCGAATTATTGCCGACAGTTCTGGTGCCACGTGCTCGGCTGTGCCCCCTCACTTCGAGGTAGCCGTGAAGGACGACTCTCTGAAGCAACGAATAGTCGAGCTGGAGGCGGAGGTTGCTCGCCTAAAGCCTCATTCGGGACCGATCAACGTCAGAAGCACTTCGTGCACCCACGAAGAGAGCGAGCCAGGGATTTCATTTTACGAGCTTGCGACTCGTTCACCTGTTGCTTGGCAAAGTCCAGGTGATGCCTAAAGTGGGGTGGTTTTGTCGTCGAGTGGAGCGTCCGTTGGCGCGACTGTCAGGAGCAGCGCAGAAGATACATCTCAGTTCGCCGGTCTAGGGACGAGCTCCGAGGTTAGGCGCCGCCATCCCCGGGTGTCTTTAAAGCGGAACATCCCTGCGCCTAGGAGGTGGTGAAGTAGCCTTTTGTTTTCCAAGTTTTGCATCTTGTCTAAGTATTACAAGTCGGCCTTGTAATTTTGGCTTTTCAACCCTTGTAACTTCGTTGTAAAGAAAAGTACTGTAACTTTACCTTTTTTAATTCCTACAACTTCGTTGTAAAGTAAAGTACCGTCTCGTAATTTTGATTTGTTCCTAAACTTTATAGAAGCGAAGCTCTTCCTCTCTTGTGGACTTGTGTGTTTTGTTAGTCATCTGTAGTTGTATTTCTTCTAACGGGTGGACCACTTCCAGCTCACTTAAGAGCGAGGGGTGGAAGTGGGGTCGAGCCAAGCTTTGAACTCCGAATAGGTTGTTTGGGGGTAAGTTTCAACGGTTGTGGGAGCAATTCCGAATGGCGAACCACTTCTAGTTCGCTTAAGAGCGAACCTGCGAAGCGGAGTCGAGCCAAGTGTTGGACTCCGAACACGTCGTTCGAGTAAGTTTCAATGGTTGTGGGAGCAATTCCGAATGGTGAACCACTTCTAGCTCGCTTAAGAACAAACTTGCGAAGCAGAATCGAGCCAAGTTTTAGACTTCGAACACGTCGTTCGAGTAAGTTTCAACGGTTGTGGGAGCAATTCCGAATGGCGAACCACTTCTAGCTCACTTAAGAGCGAACTTGCGAAGCGGAATCAAGCCAAGTTTTGGACTCCGAACACATCGTTCGAGTAAGTTTCAACGGTTGTAGGAGCAATTCCGAATGGCGAACCACTTCTAGCTCGCTTAAGAACGAACTTGCGAAGCGGAATCGAGCCAAGTTTTGGACTCCGAACACATCGTTCGAGTAAGTTTCAACGGTTGTGGGAGCAATTCCGAATGGTGAACCACTTCTAGCTCACTTAAGAACGAACTTGTGAAGCGGAATCGAGCCATGTTTTGGACTCCGAACACGTCGTTTGTGTAAGCATCATCAAAGGTCTTAAACAGAGTGATAAAATAATCACTAGAGAATTATGAGGGGAAAGAAGTTCTTTATTGATAACTGCTAATCAGCTACTTCTAAGTTGCAAGCCGTTATTACAATGAGAAAATAAAGAAGCAAGTACAACTAAAAAGATAGGAATGGCTCGACATTTGAAGGTACCCGGAGAGGCGCTCAGGCGCTCTCTTGGTACTTCAATAAATGGTCGGCATTCCAAGTTTTGGGTATCTCTCTGCCTTCAAGGTCTTCAAGACGATACGCTCCGGGCCGAACTACCTTGGAGATCTTGTAGGGTCCTTCCCAATTCGGGACTAGCTTGCTCTTTTGGCCAGGGAAGGAGATAGCTAGCTTTCTGAGGACTAAGTCCCCCTCATTGAGATCTGTAGGACGAACCCTTTTGTTGTAGGCCTGCTCAATCCTTCTCCGATAGTTTTGCTGGCGAATTGAAGCTCTTTCACAGAGCTCATCAATCAGGTCCAAATTCGTTTGGAGCTCTCTGGCATTCTTCTCTTCATCATAGGCAATAAGGTGAGGAGATGGCAGACCCACTTCTAAGGGGATCACAGCCTCGGACCCATAGGTGAGATTGAAGGGCGACTCTCTTGTGGGGGTCCGTTTCGTAGTGCGGTAGTTCCACAATACGTTAGGAAGTTGTTCTGTCCATAAGCCCTTGGCCGACTTATCTAGTCTCTTCTTGATGCCGGAGAGGATCTGCCTGTTGGCGTTCTCTACTTGACCATTTGACTGAGGATGGGAGACAGAGGAGAAGCATTGCTAAATGCCGAGGTCCTCACATAAAGATCAAAATGCTGCCCCTGTAAACTGTGTTCCATTATCTGTTATCAGGACTTGAGGTACGCTGAACCTACAGATGACATTTTTCCAGAAGAACTACAGCAATTTATTCTCAGTAATAGTAGCCAACGGTTTGGCCTCGATCCACTTAGAGAAATAGTCGATTGCCACGACTAGGAACTTGAGTTGGCCTGGAGCTGGTGGGAACGGACCTAGCAAGTCCATCCCCCACATTGCGAAGGGAATTGGACTCGAGAGAGATGTGAGTTGTGCTTGGGGTAGGCGGCGGATGTTGGAGAACTGCTGACAAGGGCTGCATTGCCGGACATGTTGCTCGGCATCTCGTAGTAGGGTAGGCCAGAAGTACCCGTAGTTCAAAACTTTTCTGGCAAGGGCCCTTAATCCTGAATGTGCTCTGCCTATGCCTTCGTGGAGTTCTTGCAAGGCGTACGAGGCTTCTTCCGGGGAGAGGCATCTCAAGTAGGGTCTGCCGTCTACTTGGGTATAGGAGCATTTGTACAAGACCCCTCCAACAAGGGTGTACCGCTCCGCTCTCGTTCGGATTCGACGGGCTTCTTTCGGATCTTGGGGAAGGATCCCATCCCTGAGGAACTCTATCAAGGGCTTCATCCAGTTGTCCTGGAGTTGGACGGGCAGCAAATCCATCGAGTCGGGGGCTTCTTCTTCTATGCTCGGTCTTAGGAGCACCTCGATTAGGACGGTCTGCTCAAGACCTTGGAGGGAGGAGGAGGCCAATTTTGAGAGGGCATCTGCTTGGGAGTTTTCTTCTCTAGGGATCCGCTGAATTTGTGCCTCTTCAAATGAAGCCATGAGACTTTGGACCTTGGCTAGGTACTTAACCATTCAGTCGTCTAGTGCCTCATAGTCCCCTAAGACTTGATTAACCACCAGCTGCGAGTCACTGAATATTCGGACACGTTGCGCTCCTGCCTTGCGAGCCATGCCCAGGCCTGCTATCAGGGCTTCATACTCAGCTTCGTTGTTGGAGGCCTTAAAGTTGATGCGGAGGGAGTATTGGAGAACGAAGTCATCTGGGCCTGCCAGAATGACCCCGGCTCCGCTCCCTTCGGCGCAAGAAGACCCGTCTACATATATTTTCCAGATAGGAGGCCCGTTTGCTGCTTGACTAACCTCCGGGATGGTGCTCTCTACAATAAATTTAGCTAAGGCTTGAGCCTTGATTGCGGTCCGAGGCTGGTAAGATATGTCATGTTGACTCGGCTCGATCGACCACTTCATCAGATGCCCGGAGGTCTCGGGTTTGTGTAGGATTTGCTTAAGCGACTGGTCGGTAAGAACGACCACCGAGTGGGATTGAAAATAAGGACGGAGCTTCCTGGCTGCCATAACCAAGGTGTATGCTATCTTCTCCAATCTTGGATAGCGGAGCTCGGTGTCTCTGAGAACCTTGCTCACATAATATATAGGCTTCTGAGCCTTGTCTTCTTCCCTCACTAGGACAGCACTGAGGGTTTGCTCGGAGGCAGCCAGGTAGAGGTAGAGTGTTTCCCCGGGAATAGGCTTGCTGGGGAGTGGGGCGTTGACCAGATAGGCTTTCAGTTGGTCGAGCGATTCCTGCTGCTGTTGGCCCCACTCGAAGCCCTTAGCCCCCCTGAGGGCTTTGAAGAAAGGAAGGCACTTCTCCCCTGACTTAGACAGGAAGCGCCCTATGGCCGCGAGGCGATCTGTGAGCTTCTGAACCTCTTTCACACTTGTAGGAAGAGCCATGTCTAGTATGGCTTTGTTCTTCTCGGGGTTGGCTTCGATCCCCCTTTGACTGACCGTGAAGCCTAGGAACTTACCAGACGAGTGTAATATCCTAAAATTTCACTTTTAATAAAAAAATTATTTTTCACGTGTTGTGCACGTGCAAACTTCATGTGTATATTATTTATTTATTTTATATAAGATCTCGTTTTAGTATGAACAATTATTTTCTTTTATTTTTCTAAAAAGCCTAAAACACTAATTATTTGTTTTAGCCCACTTTAATTAATTATTAATTTGGTTGTCTTGCCCCACGAGCATAAGCCCACTAATTGTGAAACCCACCAATTTAATAAATCAATTAAATGGTCACACTTGTCATGTAGAGACAAATAGTGAACATTTTGATTAATTAAATTGTACAAACTTCTAAATAGGGATACTAGGTGGCACGTATGAAGCATGTAGTGTGCAATGCACACTGATTGTGTATGGAGACATGGGGAATGGAGGTGTGTGTGCATGGGTGGTTACTTTATGTGTGGGTAGTTGCTACAACTACCTCTCCTATCCTAACCATTCATTCTATAACCATCCAACAAATCCTAGCCCTCCAATCTATTCTCAAATTAGTATAAATACCCCCTTCATACTTGTATTCTACACTAATAATCTATTGAAAGAAGAGACATTATATAGGAGATATATACTAGTGTGAGTTGAGTGTGAGTGTTCCCCTTGGAGGCCGGCTTTCATCATCCCCATTTGGAGCTTTCGGTTTTGGCAAGGAGACAAGAAGTGGAGGCTTTTGCATCGCAATCTAGGAGGAGAAGGCACTCTCTCGCATTCTAGGAGGCTCTAGGAGATTTCTTATTGGGTTTTTCTTCAAAAGGTGGGTGTTTCTCATGACTTCTAGAATAGAAATCATACTAGGGAATGAATTTGAATTGTTATTATGAGCTACTAGTTGAAATGAAATGCATGCTTGCCTAATTAAAAGAGAATTGATCATTAGCAAATGTGTGTTGTTTGATTACTAGATGAATTAACTATGAGTAAAAGTGTATATTCTCATTGCTATAAACATTAGAATGCATGTTGATTATGTTTAAATTGCAATTATGTGAAGTTCGCTAGTAAGTTGGAACCATGTTTATTGATTTAAAATGCTAGAGCAGAATAGTGTGTTAAAATTGAATTGATTGAAATGATTGTTTATAGATGTATTGAAATTACCCATTTCTATATATGCCATGTGAGATTTTGAATAAATGAAAAAGAATGTCCTTTTGCATACAAGTAATCGAATGCATCATGTGTATATTAATTAATAAAATGGAAGTTTTTACTCACTCATGAAGTTGATTTTTGTGCTCTAAAAATATCATAGTTGTCAAAACATCATTGTAGTGAATTTTGTGTGAAAAACCATCTTTATTTATGAACAATTATGTATTAGTTTCAAATGTCGAAATAGTGTTCATAAAATGCAAACTAAGGCTAAAATACATGTTTTAAAGAATTAGAAATACCTTTAAATATACTGGTTATTGCTAAATTAAATGTATTTTAATTCTGGATAGTTATGTTTCAAAAAGAGAAGAAAAAGAACTAAAAACATATTTTTTTTAGAAATTGAAAAACCCAGTAGCATAGTCGACCGATCTCGTTGAAACAGTCGACTGGTCTGAGAAAATGAAAAATATATAGTTCGAATCTTTTGTAGAACAGTCGACCGACTATTGTAACAGTCGACTGCCCTGATCGTTTTTATTTTTGAATTTAAAGATCATCGCAGAACAGCCGACTAGTCATATGTGACAGTCGACTTCTCTGATTACTTTATTTTCGAGCTTTAGAACCTCGCAGAACAGCCGACTGGCCATATGTGATAGTCGACTTCCCCGAAGTTTCAAGTAAATCTGTATTTTGTTTTGTGAGAAAATTTCTATGACCGGTGTCCTAGTATAAATGAGAATTTGAGACTGTTTTACAAAGAGGAACTTATTTTAATTATTAACTGTCTTTTTATAAAGGAAATCGAATGGACTGTTTAAGAAGTTTAAAATTGAGATTTTTGGTAATGAGAAATTTGAAAGGCGTGAATTGTGAAACCAATTGAAAATGTGAACTGTGGAATTGGTATGGATTGAAATGGAATTATGTGGGTTCTTAAACTAGCGAATGTGACGTGTTGCATTTTCATTGTTATGCATGATATTTTACTTGAGAAATTGAAATAGTTGACATGATGAGTTATGAAAGTTGTGAATACATGAATGTTATGACTATGAAACATGAATTGTGATTAATCATGAAAAGATCTTATGAGTATGAAAACTCGATGTTGCAATTATGAGTTGAAATTGAGAATTAGGATACAGCCAAGCCTTATACCGGCAATGAAAGAATTGTGAAATGATATTTGAAATAGGAAGACCAAGGTTGGGTCATGTGAATTAAATAAATAAGACCGGTATAGTGGAAGTGCTACATTCTAAGAGTTGATTTTTATTCATGATTCAATTAAACTAAGGATTAGATACATAGTGTAGATGTGATGAAAGTAAGAGAAAAACATTGAGTATGAGGGCTTTTGGAATGGCAGAGTGGGGAGTATTCACAGGATGTCCCATGATGAGTCATGATAGGGCGTGGATACTGCTCCAGAGTATCGTCCCGGTGGCGACGCTCGTGGGGTGTTTGACGACTGCGGGTGGTGTCATATCTATGGTAGGAGCTGAATTACCACAGGATGCCTGCATGATGAGTCATGTGTCAGTGCATTGGGATTCCCTCCAGGGCGCCTAGACATGAGTTCGTAGGTCAAAAAACATCTAGGATACTTACCATAGTTATAGTAGTAGATTAAGTCATGGCGAGGGATTGAACCCTACAAGATGAAGAACGATTAAGGACTTGCCCTCGGACCTATGTGGTATGGGCTGCATAGACTCTGAACAAGTGCGCATTAGTGTCATATAATATAAATAATTGCATTAAGGATTAAGTGCACTTTCACAACACGACATCAATAGGATAGTCCCTTCAGCTTTGTTTGTGACAAGTTTGTGGTTTGCTAAGAAATGAGAATCGTTATACTGTTTCTGGCATAGAGAGGATGGCCGTGTATAATATTTCGTCAGTTGAATGAACTGACGCGCCCACAGTTTTATATGCAGGGTAAAGATGCTTGACAATTGAAGTATACATGCTGTGCAAGACTATTTTAAGTGTTGTTTCGTGTAATTTATTGTAATATTACTTCCGCTATGATAATGTACAAGTGTAATGTAACTCCGATAAAAGAAAAGTTTTTATTTCCTTGTAAAATTGTACGAAAGAAGTGTAAAGATCCTGTGGAACTCAAATTCAGTTGTATTTTGGAATTCGGGGTGTTACAACGAGACCCCGAACGCACACTTGTTTAGGTTTAGTCTCATATCATGCTTCCTTAACACGTCGAAGGCTTCTTGTAGGTCGGCAACATGGTCGGTCCCACGGATACTTTTGACTAGCATATCATCAACGTACACTTCTATGTTTCGGCCGATCTGATTCTGGAAGACCTTATTGACGAGGCACTGGTAGGTTGCACCGGCATTTTTCAGCCCGAAGGGCATTACCCTGTAGCAATAGAGTTCTTGATCGGTGACGAAGGAGGTCTTCGGGATATCCGGGGAGAACATTCTGATTTGATTGTATCCGGAGAAGGCATCCATGAAGCTCAGCAGCTCATGGCCTGAAGTGGCGTCGATCAAGGTGTCGATGTTGGGGAGAGGGAAAGGATCCTTAGGGCATGCTTTGTTCAAGTCCGTGAAGTCGATGCAAATTCTCCAACTTCCGTTGGCCTTCTTAACCATAACAATATTAGAGAGCCATTCAGGATAGTTGACTTCTTGTATGAACCAGGCTTTGAGGAGCTTGTCCACTTCTTTCTTTATAGCTTGCTGGCGCTCAGGGGAAAATTTGCGCCTCTTCTGTTGGACCGGTTTGGACCCCGGAGCAATGCTTAGGTGGTGGACAAGGAGGTCCTTGGAAATCCCTAGCATGTCGGCAGCTGACCAGGAAAA
Organism: Hemerocallis citrina; assembly: GCA_017893485.1. NCBI lineage: Eukaryota > Viridiplantae > Streptophyta > Magnoliopsida > Asparagales > Asphodelaceae > Hemerocallis > Hemerocallis citrina. The sequence continues at coordinate 67,237,798 of CM030366.1, forward strand.
GAGGTCATGGTTCTTCCCGATACATTGGATTATGTCGGAACAGAGGGCAGAGGGGAGGGTCTTGCTTATGAAGAATTTGCGGTTCGGATCTTGCTCTGAAAAGAGCACTTCCCCCAGCTCGTCTACTGGTTCTGTAGGGTGTTCCCCTGGGGAATCTTAAGAGTCTTGAGGGAGAGGACAGGTACCCCGGTGGAGGTCATGTAACACTTGCGGGCCATCTCTTGACTACCCCTTACTTCCCCTACACCTGCCTTGGTGGGGAACTTCATTTTAAGATGATTAGCCGACGGGATGGCCTCTAAAGCAGCTAGGCCAGGTCGGCCTAGAATCACATTGTAAGTAGCTGGAATGTCGATGGCCATGAAATCCATTGGCTCCGTCCGGATAGTAGGAGTTTTGCCAGCGGTTACGTCGAGGGTGATCACCCCTTCGATAGTCACTGGCACTCCCGTGAACCCATAGAGTGTGTAGCCGGCGGGCTTGTGCCTGTCCCGCGATAACTTGAGTCCTCGGAAGGCCGCTAGGAAGAGGATGTTGACAAAGCTAGCATTGTCCACCAGAATCCTCTCCACTTTAAAATTAGCCATATGGAGGTTGATTACTAATGCATCACAATGGGGGGTGCGGACACCCTCCACGTCTTCATCCGAGAAAGTGATCGGGAAATAATTTTGCACTTTCACCCCTCAAATTGACAATTTTGCAAAAAGATCCTTCTTTTTCATAATATTTGCAAATCGATCAATAAATATCAGAAAAATCCAGAAAAATTACAAATAAATCCCAAATAATAAATGATAATTTCCATGAAGAAATTTTGGCTTTTGAACTTCTCAAAAAAATATTTGCACGTATTTTGCACGTGTAAAAAGATAAATCTTCAGAAAATATTTACTAAATCCCCCAAAAAAATCATTTTAATTCAATTATAAATCTATAAAAATATTATTTAAAAATACGGGGTACTACATCACTCCCTCCTTAGAAGATTTCTGTTCTCAGAACTACTGCAAATGAGGTCTAAAATAAGAATAAACAAAGAATTTGAAATTTCATAAATGAACCATAATTCAAAACATTCACATAGAAGGACATAATCAAATAAAAGAAATGAAACTCAATCCAATAGTACAATCATCCAAAGAAATATCATCACATAAATGAGATACAATCATATAAAAAGCTCAAGAAAATCCTTCTGCATGCGATCCTCTGGTTCCCAAGTAGCCTCCTCGAACTGCTAATTCCTCCATAGCACCTTAACAATAGGTATCACTTTGATCCTAAGAACTTTCTCCCTACGGTCAACGATCTCCACAGGCTGTTCCTTGTAACTCAAGTTCACCTGTAGACCTTCAGGAACCTCTACCAACTGATGATTCTGATCTGGCACATACTTCCGCAACAATGACATATGGAACACATCATGCACCTGTGCCAGCTCCTCTGGAAGCTCAAATCTATATGCTGTCTTACCAATCTGCTCCACAATCCTGTATGGCCCAATATACCTTGGCGCCAACTTGCCTCCCTTCCCAAATCTGATCACTCCTTTGGTCGGAGACACCTTGAGGAAAACTGCATCCCCAACCTCAAACTCCAAGTCCCTTCGTCGAGTATCAGCATAACTCTTCTACCAACTTTGAGCCTCAACCAACCTCTTGCGAATCAGCTCAATCTGCTCTGTCATCTGCTGCACGATCACAGGACCAAACATCTACCTCTCACCAACCTCATACCAACAAACAGGTGTCCTACACCTCCGCCCGTACAAAGCCTCATACGGCGCCATTCTGATACTTGCATGGTAACTGTTGTTATAAGCAAACTCAACCAATGCCAAGTATCTCTCCCAGCTACACCGAAATCCATAACACAAGACCTCAGCATATCTTCCAGCACTCGATTCACCCTCTCAGTCTGACCATCAGTCTGTGGATGAAACGCGGTACTGAAATTAGTTCTGGTGCCCAAAGTTGCTTGTAGGCTCTTCTAAAACCTTGAGGTGAACCTTGCATCTCTGTCGGAAACAATCGACACAGGAACTCCATGAAGCCTCACAATCTCACCAATGTACAACTCAGCCAATTTCTCCAACGACCAAGTAATCTTCATGGCCAGAAAATGAGCCGACTTAGTCAAACGGTCCACAATAACCCAAATCGAGTCATTGCCCTTTGAACTCCTCGGCAAACCCGTGATGAAATCCATACTGATATTCTCATATTTCCACTCTGGAATGGGCAACGGCTGCAACAAACCTCCAGGTCTCTGATTTTCTACTTTGATCTGCTGACAAGTCAGACACCTTGCTATGAAATCTGCCACATCCCTCTTCATACCAGACCACCAAAAGTGCTGTTTGATGTCCTTGTACATCTTTGTGCCTCCAGGATGTACTGACAACAAGGTACTGTGTGCTTCCTGCAAGATACTCTCTCTCAAATCTGCATTATCTGGAACACACAACCTCTCACCCATCCATAGAACTCCATCTTGGACACGAAACTCTGATAGCCTGCCTTCTAAAACATGTTGCAACATCTTCTGAATCTCTGAATCTAATTTCTGACCTTCCACAATCCTCTTTCTCAAGGAAGGCTGCAGTCTCAACTGAGCCAAAGACGCCGCCAAACCCTGCAGCACTACTTCGATACCTGCCCGATCAATCTCTGCTGCCAACTCGCTTCGAGTAGTGATCAAACTTGATAAACTACTCTTCCTGCTAAGTCCATCAGCTACCACATTCGCCTTGCCCGGATGATACTTGATCTCAGGACGAATGTCTTCCAATACTTCCAACCACCTTCTCTGCCGAAGATTTAGATCCTTCTGTTGATAAATGTACTTCAGGCTGTTGTGGTCAGTGTACATATTGACCTTCTTACCATAAACATAATGCCTCCACTGCTTCAAGGCAAAGATAATAGCTGCTAGCTCCAAATCATGCATCGGATAATTCTTCTCATGCGGATGCAATTGCCTCGAACCATAAGCAATAACCTTGCATTCTTGCATCAGGACACAATCCAAACCTCTGAGAGACGCATCACTAAAGATATCATAATCCTTCCCAGCTTGTGGCAAAGCTAAAATAGGCGCAGTAGTCAACCTCTCCTTTAACTCAAGGAAACTCGTCTCACACTTATCAGTCCATGAAAATGCCACATTCTTCCGGGTCAAACCTGTCAAAGGAACTGCAATCTGAGAATAACCCTGGATGAATCTCCTGTAGTAACCAGCCAAACCCAAGAAACTCCTGACTTCCTTCACAGACATTGGCTTGGGCCAATCCTTTATTGCTTCAACCTTCTGAGGATCAGTGGCCACTCCTTCCTTAGAAAGGATATGACCAAGGAAAGCTACCTCAAACTTCCAAAACTCACACTTCGACAACTTGGCATACAAGCTATGCTCCTGTAATTTCTGTAATACCGCTGTCAGGTGCACAGAATGCTCCTCCTCCGACTTCGAATACACCAAAATATCATCGATGAAAACCACTATGAAGGAGTCAATAAATGTCCTCAAAACCCGGTTCATCATATCCATGAACACTGCTGGCGCATTCGTCAAACTGAATGGCATCACCAAAAACTCGTAGAGCCCATGACGAGTACTGAAAGCTATCTTACTCACATCTTCCTCCTTGACTCGAACCTGATGATACCCTGATCTCAAATCAATCTTCGAAAACACAGCTGCTCCCTGAAACCTGTCGAACAAATTATCAATCCGCGAAAGTGGATACTTGTTCTGAATAGTCACCTTATTCAACTCCCGGTAGTCAATGCACCTCCTCATTGACCCATCCTTCTTCTTGACTAACAACACTGGCGCACCCCATGGTGAGAAACTCGGCCTAACAAGCCCCTTGCTCAACAACTCCTCAATCTGCTTCTTCACTTCGTCTTGCTCTACAGGTGCCATCCTGTACGGAGCTTTAAAAATCGGAGCACTCCCCGGCTGAACATTAATGCAAAACTCCACATCTCACTGCGGTGGTAATCCTGGCAAATCTTCCAAGAACACCTTAGAAAAATTTCTGACAACCGGAATGCCTTTGACTTCATCTGGAATCGCCATCTTGGATACCATTGCAGCCACCTTCGGAACCTTCTTCTTCTCTTGGAAAGTCACTGCGGGACCACCTGGTGCTTTCACCAACACCTCTTTCTGCTTGCATTCAATTGTGGCATCATATATTGCCATCCAATCAATACCCACGTTCACATCCACTCCTAAGACTTGTAGCTCAATCAGATCAATGCCGAATAATCTCCCACCAATTTCGATATCACAGCCCTCGTAATATCGTTCAGCGATCAATTCTTCACCTGACGGCATTGCCAACGACAAAACCTTGCCTGGAAACAACTTAGGCTCCATACCTAAGACCTTTGCAAAATTGGGCGACACATAAGTATGCGAAGAACCAGTATCAAATAAAACTTTTGCCTTAATTCCATTAACCAAAACAATCCCTGTTACATGAAGAATGATACTCAAACTCCAATTATTCTCAAATAAAAGTTTTACTTATTACATTGATTAAAAATAAAATCAAAACTCTTGCATACCCTGGATCACATCTTCCGAGTTACCCGCATCCTCTTCGGTTAATGCGAACACTCGCTCTTGCCTCTGAAATTTACTTCCACCTGGACCATCCTTCCTCAACTGTAGACAATGAGGCTTAGAATGTCCCGCCTGCCCACACTAGAAACAAGTCTGTTTTGCCAACTTAGGACACGCTGACCTGTAATGACCTGCCTCCTTGCAGTAGTAACAAGTCACTTCCTGAGTTGTGGGTGCCTTCTGCACTGAACCACTGAACTTGACTTGCTTCGCTGGGAATCCCTTCCCACTCTGACCTGATGCTGGCCTCTTGTTCCTTTTCCAAGTCTCTTGCTTCTTCTGGAACTGGTCCATGTCTTCCTCTGTCATAGCTGCTCTCCTGACCAGCTTGTCGAACCTCTTTATGCCCAACGGAATCATTCTCGACCTCAAGTTTGGCCTCAAGCTCTGCTCAAACTTCTTGGCCTTCTTCGCCTCATCAACTATCAGCTCTTGTGCATACCTTGACTGCTGAGCAAACTTAGTCTCATACTCTCGCACGGTCATGCTGCCCTGCTGTAGATTCAAGAATTCTCTCGCCTTTTTCTCCTGAATATCTAGGGGAAAGAAACGATCCCTGAATTCTTCCAGAAAAGCCTCCCAAGTCAATTGCTGGTCCCCCAAAGTTCTCTTCATCGTTTGCCACCAAACACCAGCGTCCTTTTCCAATTGCATAGTGGCCAACTTCACCTTATTGGCTGCCAGAGTTTTCGAGACCTCGAAGATTGTCTCCATCCGTCTAATCCAATCATCAGCCTCATTTGGATCAGACTGCCCCTCAATCACTGGCGGCCTCATCCTCTTGAAGGACTCAATCTGCTTGATCGAATCAGCATTAACCAATCCTGGTCCAGTCCCGTGATTCTGATGTTGGTTCTGATTCTGAGCCAAATTAGCTGCCATTAGTGCATTCAAAATCAGATACACCCTGGCAAATTCGGCCTCGAGATCAACTTCGGTTCCTTGGGAACTTCCATCTCCATCACCATTGTTTTCAACCCTGGATCTGGGTCCAACCATTCGGAATACTGCAAAATGAGGGGAGAGTTAGAGCACCACAACACAATTCATATTCACATCAATACCCCTTGGCAAAACCGCAACCATACCCCAAAAGTAAAAACATCATGTTTCAGTTCTATGTGATACTCACTCTCTAATGTCCACACCAAGGTACTCACGCTCTAGTGTCCACACCTAGGTTATTTTTTATACCATGTTTATTATTACTATTGAAGCATGCTCTGATACCAATCTCTGTAGCGCCCCGAATTCCTAATATGATATCTTAGAAATACGTGGCACAATTCCCAGCATCAACTTCAAATGTAATATTAAACACAGCCAACACCAATAAAATTTTCAACTTTCATTACATTAATCTTTACATAACACAGCGGAATACAATACGCCTTAAATTACAAATTTCTTTCTTACAACACTTTCTTTTACATATTACATAAATCATTACATCAATTTAACTCAAGCATCCAAATCCCGAGCTACAAGTAATCACCTGTAATATATGAAGCTAGAGATAACCCTAACTCCCAAAACTAAAGGGGTCAGCCATAAAGGTGTGAGTGACATAAAACAAGAACAAGCAATATAAATAAACAAGAAACCTGGAATTATAAACAACACGTACTAGAGACCAGAATAAAAGAAATACGAAATAACAAGGAAACATGAAAACATCAAGTGTAGCTAGACTAAGTGTCAAGTGTAGAAAACAGGAAACCACATGTATGAAACCAAGTCAAGAAAACACAATTCTATATGTTGACTCTCTAATGCGTACTTGTCGGAGTTTATGCATCCCACTCTACATAGGTCCGGTGCAAGCCCTTAACGTCTCCACATTATAGGGTTTAATCCCCCGTTATGCAACTAATTCTAACATGATGACTACTACGAGATAAAGACAAACTGTGAGTATTAGCCTATGCCCCGATAATTCCGGAGGTCAATCTCAATCCACAGATAATTCCGGAGACCATTTCACTCACACCTGGGAATCTTCGAGAATACCCCACACCACAAGCGATGGCACCTCATCACACGAATACTACATGTGCGTCGCCTCGACCCCGATAATTCCGGAGATCAATCTCACACCACAGGTAATTCCGGACACTTTTCACTCACACCTGGATAATTCCGAGGATTATCTCACACCGCAAGCCACACTGAGGTCCATAACCCATGTTCTCGTTCATCATATCACCACTAGTGCCTGTCCTTATCATTTTAGGTTATTTAATTACTTTACAAATCTCCTAGAGTTGGTGTACCCTACTGGACTCAACTCAACAACTGATCTACTAAAATGCCTCAACAGGCCCAAACATAAATATCTTGACTGCCGGTATACTAGGGTCACACACACCCTCTTGAGACTCACACCTAATATCCAAACAAAACTTCCAACATACATTGCTCAGTTAAACCACTTGAAAACACATGTTCAGTAGAAGATAAAGTATAGGTAGTAAGTTATAGATTAAGAACATTTAGAGAATAAATCATTTAAAGGAACATTCAAAGATATTAAGATATGTCAGTATCAGTCGACTATAAACAAACATAGGTCGACCGTCCAGAGAGAAAATCCAATAACTTTAAGAAAATAATTCTAAGTATTATAAGTCGACTGTGAAAGCCATAGGTCGATTGTCCAGAGAGAAAATCCAATATTCTTAAGAAAATAATTCCAAGTATAGTAGTCGACTGGAAAAGGTCATAGGTCGACTATCCAGAGCGAAAAATCTAAATCTTAGGGAAATATCAAAACAGAACAGACTCAGTCGACTGTAAAGATGAGTCAGTCAACTGTTCTGTGTGATAATTTAAAACTTTGAGAAAATTTCAGCAGCCAGGCAGCGACGGTCGACTGTCGACCTGTAGACTACAGATTTTGGTTGTGCATATTTCATCTGATACGTAGTTTTACTTCATGTAAACGATTTCTACCAAAAACATATTTCTTATTTGATCGAGTACAACTTGTAGGATTTATAATAATCCATGAACTACATCAAACTACTTGAATTCATAAAAAATAGCGATCTGTTGATTTCTTTCAAATAAAACATGAATTGTGCATATAATCAAAATAGAGTTTCTTTAAAAAATTATTTATTCATTGAAATAGCTTCCTGTTCAGATCCAAACCATATCAATACCGAATTTTCAAAAGATCCCCAATTTAGTTGTGTTCATCAACTCAATCCAATTTATCTCAAATCCAGTTCTCAAGACATGATCTCCTAACTCATCAGTCCTTCTCAACATTTCCTCAATTTCAATCACCATTATGAACTCATAAACATGAACAAATCTAACATTTCTATAGTCAAGTTGTGTCCATCCAAACTCAACGATAATAAAAACTCACATCATTCACATGCAAATCTATCCAAAGATAATTAGGGTTCATAAAAGATCAATTTTCAATTCATCCATCCATTCAATCCATCATGTACATATTCATACTCAAACCCTAACATGCTTTCTAGTTGATGAAATACTACATACAACATACACAAAATAAAATAAAACAAACAAGTCACTCATCTCAAATGACGAAATCTAACAAGAAACGTCTTTCTTTTGCGAAATCCAAGATCACCTCCTTAAATCTTCAAGAAATAATAAAACCTTTGTGTTGTGCAGCGAAAGATGGTTGCACTCCACATAAGAGTGGAGTGCAACCATCTTTCGCTGCACAACACAAAGGTTTTAGAGTGCAACCATCTTTCGCTGCACAACACAAAGGTTTTATTATTTCTTGAAGATTTATATATATATATATATATATATATATATATATATATATATATAGGCCGGAATAGCAGAATTAGGGTTTTAAACACATTTGCAAAATAACCCTTTTAAAGTATAACTTTACATAAATAGATCCCTACACTTAGAAATTTGATAAAACCAATTAAATTGATATTTAAAAGTAAAATAAACACTTTATTTCCAGCCGGCACTGTTTGGAAAGTCCAGAAAATAGTTTTGCACTTTCATCCTTCAAAATGACAATTTTGCAAAAAGATCCTTCTTTTCGTAATATTTGCAAATAGGTTTAATAAATATTAGAAAAATCTTAAAAAAATTATAAATAATCTCAAATAATAAATAATAATTTTTCACAAAATAATTTTGCCTTTTGAACTTCCCAAGAAAATATTTGCACGTGTTTTGCACGTATAAATATAAATTTTCAGAAAATATTTATTAAATCCCCAAAAATCATTTTAATTCAATTATAAATCTATAAAAATAATATTTAAAAATACGGGGTACTACAGTAGGTCTCCCAACTGTATCCTGTCCCAAGCCAGTATCAAGGGCGCCTACCCCTCAGTCCAGTGTCGGTCCAAACTCGACCTCCTCATCATCAAAGTCCTCCACCTGGAAGACTCTGGCAATCCTCCCTCTTGCTCTTGAAGTAGAAGCTGTGGCCCAAAAGGAAATAAGATGCACGATATGAGTAAGATTACCAGAAATACTATTACATGAAGAAAATAAAAATTATTTTTGTCTAGCCATAACACCCAAGTAGCTGCCGTAATGGCGATGTACCAAGCGTCCTTCATTTCGTGGTTTACAGAGGCAAATCTGGGGCCAACCTACAAATCCTCGTAAACACTGGGGTAGTCACATGTCCCTAAGGCCCGTAATACCTCTACCATAGTTGTCTTACTCCTTTGGCAGTGAATAAATAGGTGATTCAGAGTCTCCATATGTAAGTTACAGAATCCACAGTTGGTCGCGATCTGGAGTTGTCTTTTGGCAAGGTTCTCTCTGGTAAGAATTGCATTATTAAGCACTAGCTAGAGGAAAACCCTAACTTTAAGGGGCTTTTTGGCTTTCCATAACACCTATGCCCAACTGGGTCAACATCCTCGATAGTGAATACGATGATACAGAGATCTAACAGTGAATGCTCCTTTGGTCTCTAACCCCCACCGCATCTGGTCTAGGCCTTGAGCGCACATCGCCCCATTCCATATAATATGTGTTTGCAGTTCATTCAGTTGCTGCTGTAACCCTGGGCTAAGAAGCCCTTGAAAAGACGGTTTCCAATTACCCCTCTTCCATGTCTTAGCCACAGATACGTTTGGGCGGGTCATTTTCTCATACAAATCTGGAAAAGTCTCCTTAAGGGTATGGACACCACACCACTTGTCCCACCAGAATCTGGTAGACCGTCCATTACTAATAGTCGATGTAACTGCTGAGTTGAAAGGCCCGCTGGCTTTGGCAATCCCTTTCCAGAAGCGAGAGACTCTGGACCCTACCCAGAAGCCTAAACTTCTCGTAACTTTCCTCCTAAGGTATGGTTGAATGAACTCCTGCCATCCTTCCCCGCTGTGGTGGAAGACCTTCCACCACCATTTTTCCAGTAGGGCAAAGTTCATGTCTTTCAAGTCGATGATACCTAGCCCTCCATATCTCTTCTTCATGCATGCAATACCCCACTTGATCAGGTGGTATCCCCCACTATTTGAGTCCGCCCCTTTCCAGAGAAATTACTTTCGGATGCGGTCAATCCTTTGGATCACCCACTTAGGCAGCTCAAAGAACTACATGTAGTAAATGGGCATATTAGACAACACCGAGTTGATAAGCACCACTCTACCCCCGAGGGAAAGCGTCTTTCCTTTCCATCCAGTCAATCTGTCATCCACCCTGTCTATGATGGATAGCCAGTCCGTCTTGGTGAGCTTCCCTGGTCTGAGCAGCAGGCCTAGACACTTGATTGGAAAATCGTCCTTCATACAATTCAGAATGGTAGCATGGGCCTATGCTTCTGCATCGGCAAGTGAAAGCGGGATCAAAGCACTCTTGTGGAAATTAATCCTGAGACCTGACCAGGCTTCAAAACAGTAGAGGGCCCCTTTAAAGCAAACTGTTTCTGACATGTTCTCATTACCAAAGAGGAGGGTGTCATCAGCATACTGAAGAATCGTGCACCCTTGGTTAGAAGTGCTGCTAGCAATAGGTTTTATCCAACCTTTTTTCCGAAAATTATCTAGCATGCCCTGAGGACATCAGCTACAATAGTGAATAGAGGAGGTGACAGCAGATCCCCTTGCCGAAGACCCTTCTTGCAAGAAAACGGTTGTTCCGGTTGCCCATTAACCGAGATTATCGTTTTACTAGTGTATAAGCATTGTTTGACCCACCTAATCCATTTCACCCCAAGCCTCTTCCTCTGAGAGCTTCCAGCAAGCAGTCCCAGTCAACGGAGTCATATGCTTTCTCAAAGTTCAGTTTCAGAAGGAAATTCTTAGATTGGCCTGTATGACAGTGATGGATAACTTGTTCTGCGGTGGCCACACTATCCAGGATACATCTGCCCTTGATGAAACCAGACTGGGTGTTGCTAATTAAACTGTCCATTATGCTTCCCAAGCAGATGGCCATAACCTTTGTGATTATCTTAACCGAGCAGTTCATGAGGCCAATAGGTCTAAAATCCCCCATCCGAGTGGACTCCACCCGTTTAGGTATTAGGATTACTTTCGCAAAGTTGAACATACCCAATCTGAGATTATTGTGGAAGAATTCATCCATCATAGCCATAATGTCCCCTTTTATTTCTTCCCAGAAAATTTGGAAAAACATCATTAGAAAGTCGTCTGGTCATGGCGCCTTCTCTGCTCCCATTTGAGTGATTGCCTTTTCCACTTTCGTCTCCGAAAAAGGTACTTCCAGTTTCAATAGTGAATGAGCTAACTCATTCTGGGGCCCTGCCAGAAATCATCCCTAAGTGGGATCCTGAAGTCATCCTTCTTCCCAAAGAGGCCCTTGTAATAGTTGTGAAAGGTTTTGGAAATCACAATTTCATCTTGGGATGTACCCATTTCTGTTTGGATTGACAGGACAATGTTAGATCTACGTCTTGTGCTTGCCACTCGGTGGAAGAATGTCGTGTTCGCGTCTCCCTCTTTGAGCCATGAAATCCTCGACCTCTGTTGCCATTTGATTTCCTCCAGCTTATAAAGGTTGGCAATATTTTCTCGATGCTCAAGTAGCCTGTTTCTTTCATCTTGGGACAGGACTCGCGTTTCTTCCAATCTCTCTAGCTTATCAATTCCTTCCAAAAAGGATTCTTTTTCACGCCAGATAGTCAAGAATCTAGACCGATTCCATTGACGCAGTCTCTTTCGCAGTCTGCAGATTTTTTCACACCATCAGGTTGCAGCGTCCGATCCGCTAGTTGGGAGCGCCCAGTTTTCCATCACCATGTGGTGAAAGCCCTAAATTTCTAGCCATATCTTTTCAAATCTGAACTTCCTTGGCCTTTGATATCCCTGTACCCCAACATTGAGTACAACCGGGACATGATCCGACATAGGTCTTGGAATAGATTTAGCGGTTGCCAACGGGAATTTAGCCTCCCAATCCAACGAAACTAGGATCCTGTCCAACTTGACCATAATCGGGGAAGCTTGCATGTTTGACCAGGTAAATAGCCTGTCATTGATTGGGATATTGATCAGCTCCAGTTCCGTGATCACCCTAATGAATTCTTCTCTGTGCCTGTCGCTCGAGCCTCTTCCCCTGTGTTCGAATGTAAATCTAATAATATTGAAATCTCCCCCAATGATCCAAGCCTCCGACCATCATTGTCGGATATCGATAAGCTCTTGCCAAAAAGCATCTCGAGCAGTTGCCATGTTTGACCCATAGACCACAGTGACCGTGTGCACCTAGTTGTCAGACCGTCGCAACAATCGGATAAATAGGGAGAATGTTCCACTGTATTCCTCAAGATAGGTGAAAATATCTAGGTTGAACCCAATAGCAATGCCCCCCGACGCTCCTGAGGATGGGCGTAGCACCTATTCCTTGATCCTATTGCCCCCTAATCTTTTAAGTTTAAACCCATGTGCGAGCTTGGTCTCCGATAACCCTACCACTTCCGCCTTGGAGTTCATAATGACATACCTAACCATATCTTTCTTACCCCTATCCCCCAACCCCCTAACGTTCCAGAAGAGTGTACTCATTGGGGAACCGATTCAAGGATGCTCGTGGGTGTGGGACGGAGGTCTTCCTCGAAGACCTCCGTCGGCGCAGAGCAGGACCCAGGGTCCTTCTGACTATTAGCCTTAGCTCGTTCAATTTCCCATCCCCTAATTTTATTAAGCAGTAGAGCATTACGCTCTACGTCACACACCTCTAAGCCACAAGTTTGTGCTAGGAAAAAAACATCAGCATCTACCATGAAATTAAGTATAAAAGCTAAAAACCCCTCGTACCTCTATCATCGAACTTTGTAGCCTTGGCCACTGCATCCACCTCCAGATAGTCATCTAGGGACTCCTAATGAGCCCTCTTAGGCGTCCACTATACCCTAAAACCAACTGCCCTGCTTGACGTTCCAGTACTATAGACAGGCACTGTTTCTGGAAAGGTAGATAAGACCATCTCTGGTGAGATATCCCTCTGTGTATCAGCAACAAACTCAAGATCCTCTGACTCCTCATCAGAAAATGAGAACTCCTCATCCAAATTTAAGCACCCTTCCATGTCTTCATCGCTATCTGCTGAATCAGTAATTACAACCTGATCGGCCCCCATCATGGGTCCCTGCAGCTGTTGTTTATTGGACCATTCTGTTGGCCCACTCCCCATAAACAAGATCCACTAGTGGTATGTAATATCCCTGGACGGATATTACCTCGTATAAATTACTATTTTATTATTATTTTATTAATATTTGGTTTTAATTCCAAAATCAAATTATTTTGGTGATTTTTCGCCGGGTTGTCCACAAACATTGTCTACGCGCATATATCGGTCGGTGTACATCCGAAATACATCAAATTGGTAGCGCGATCCTCCGAGTTAATAATAAAACTTATTTTATTATTATTTTCAAATTAAACTATTTTATGAGGATTATGTAAGGAATTTTGGTATACACATACATACATTGTATTATACATAGTACATTATACAAAATATGTAGTATGTACCCTTGGACAATGTACTCATTCTTGTCATGACAACTTAATTAGATGATTAGGGTTTTATTTAAGTGGTTAAACTAGGGTTTGTATGCATAAGAAGATTAAAACCCCTTCTAGAAACCCTCACATAACACCTCCACCACATAACACCCTACCTCACCATACCTCCACCTCACCCCTACCCCCTAGAAGCATGGCCGGCCTTCACCCTCCCAAGGGTTTTTGTGCATATTGTTGAGTGCAATTTTGCATTCTCCACCCCTTTTCCCTCCTATAAATACCCCCTCCTTCTCCACCTTGTCTCATTTTAGAAAGATCAAAAAGAAAGAAAGAAAGGAAAGGAAAAGAAAGAGAGAACCTCATACTAACAAGAGAGTTTTCTTGTAGGTTTTTCCTAGGAGTTCTAAGAGCTAGGGGAAGGAGAAGGTTAAGCTAGCAAGTCCTTCCAAACAAAGAGATTAAGGTGGGGGTTTCTCTTTGTTTGTTTGTTTGTTTGTTTGTTTGAATGGTTGTTTTGATGTTCTTCTTCTTCTTACCCTCCTTGTTTTATTTTCTTTTTGGTGTGGTTGTTTTAGTAATGTGGTTGTATGGATTCTTATTTGTATGTTTGTAAATTTTAAGAGTAATAACCACATGAAAGAAAAGAACAAATAGTAGTGCTAAATACACCTAAAGATTGAATCTTTATAGTGGTAGTAGGTTGTTTTATGGACTAAAATGGCATGAGGCATATGGACTTATACAATACAACCGTTTGGGGTTGTAGGACTTGATGCGAACTTATACATAAAGCATATGAACATTTTATACAACCATGTTTGGTTGTAGGACTTGTATTGGACTTGACTAAAAAGATAAGCATATGTTGGTTGAACCAAATGAAGGTTCTTACTTATTTTATTATTGTTATTTTCTTTAATAATCTTAAGTAAAAGAACCTAAATTAGATGTTAGTTCTAATTATGAAAAAGAAATCACTAGTTGTAGAATGAATAAAAAGATCTTTTTCTAATCACTAGTTGTAAAAGGATTAAAAAGATCTCTTTTATGTCCACTAGTAATAATAAGAAACATGTGCTAATAAAGAATAGTAGACATTTAAGTAGTAGTAGTATGTTGTTAAAATAAAGTAGTAGTAGTATGTTATTAAAATAAAGTAGTAGTAGTATGTCATTAAAATAAAGTAGTAGTAGTATGTTGTAAAATAAAGTAGTAGTGGTATGTTGTTAAAATAAAGAAGTAGTAGTAAGTGTTAAAAGAAGTAGTTGTAGATAGTTGTATGTTATGTTCTTGGTTAAAATGAAGTAGTAGTAGTAGGAGATAATTGTATGTTATGTTCTTGGTTAAAATGAAGTAGTAGTAGTAGTAGATAGTTGTATGTTATGTTCTTGGTTAAAATGAAGTAGTAGTAGTAGTAGTAGATAGTTGTATGTTATGCTCTCGGTTAAAATGAAGTAGTAGTAGTAGTAGATAGTTGTAGATGTTTATTTTATGTTAAATACCATGCTAAGATTGGATTAGATTAATTTATTCATACTTAGAATGTTGTAGCATTCATTCAAAAAAATACCTACCATGTTTAGGAGTGTTATTTATGCTTAGAATGTTGTAGGATTCATTCTAAAATTTCCTACCATGTTTAGAAGTGTTATTTATGCTTAGAATGTTGTAGGATTCATTCAAAAATTTTCTACCATGTTTAGGAGTGTTATTTATGCTTAGAATGTTGTAGGATTCATTCTAAAATTATCTACCATGTTTAGGAGTGTTATTTATGCTTAGAATGTTGTAGGATTCATTCTAAAATTTTCTACCATGTTTAGGAGTGTTATTTATGCTTAGAATGTTGTAGGATTCATTCTAAAATTATCTACCATGTTTAGGAGTGTTATTTATGCTTAGAATGTTGTAGGATTCATTCTAAAATTTTCTACCATGTTTAGGAGTGTTATTTATGCTTAGAATGTTGTAGGATTCATTCTAAAATTATCTACCATGTTTAGGAGTGTTATTTATGCTTAGAATATTGTAGGATTCATTCTAAAATCTTCTACCATGTTTAGGAGTGTTATTTATGCTTAGAATGTTGTAGGATTCATTCTAAAATTATCTACCATGTTTAGGAGTGTTATTTATGCTTAGAATGTTGTAGGATTCATTCTAAAATTATCTACCATGTTTAGGAGTGTTATTTATGCTTAGAATGTTGTAGGATTTATTCTAAAAATACCTACCATGTTTAGGAATGATGTATACCATTCTAAGTGTATAACCATACTTGGAATGTTGTAGGATAAATGCTAAAATTACTTACCATGTTTAGAAGTATATATCTATATACTTAGGAATGTTGCATGTTCATACTAGTAGCTATCCATGCTTAGTAAGATATTCATACTAGTAGTTATTCATGCTTAGTAAGATTCATGCTAGTAGGAAGGTTGCATACCATGCTAGATTCACTTATCTATGTTTAGATAATTGTAGGAAAGTGGATATCATGATATATAAATTTATCCATGCTTACATGCTTATAGGAAAGTTGTATACCATGCTAGATTAAATAAATATTCATGCTTACATGATACCCATGCTTAGATAAGTATATGTTCATGCTATGTTAGTAGATGATCATGCTTAATCATTATTCATGATAAGTTAGTAGGTGTCATGCTAATTATTGGTTGTGTTAAGTTAATGGTATCCATGCTAATGATATTCATGCTTAAATTAAGGTAACTATCTATGGTTAGTTGTAGTGATTTTTATGTTAGGTTCTATCCATGCTAGAATTATGGTAGAAATTCATGCTATGTTGTAGGTTGATACTTAACTAGTATACATGACTAGAGTGTTACTAAAATGTACACCACGCTATATGTTAATGTGAAAGTAGCATACCATGTCTAGGAATGAGGCATACCATGCTAAAGTATAAATACATGCTTAGAATGTCGTAGGATTAATGTTAGAATACCTACCATGCCTTGGAACGTTGTATGTTTATATTAGTTATATATCCATGCTTGGGTTGTGGTGATTAGTCATGATAAGTAGTAAGTATTCACGCTTAAGTTATAACCTATGCTTGACCGTAGTGGACTTCATGTCTAGATCATAGTGATTTTCATGCTAAGATTGATATAAGCACATGCTTAATCACATTCATACTTAGGAGTATTATGGTGAATGGTTCTGTTATATAATTAGATTGTCGTAGGAAGATACTTGTGATTGTATGCCATGCTTAAGGCGCTATAGGTTGAAGTAATAAGGATAGGGAAGACCACTAGTAATAGTTAGTTGATAAAGGCTGTTATGTCGCCTTCGGCTCTTCCTTAGTAGAATACCGATCATAGACTGCTAGTAGATTCTTCTGTTGCTTCTAATAATAGAAGATTAAGTTTGCTAGTAAGCACGTTGGTTGCTTCTAGGATTGATTACCTGTATGGTTGTGCTCGTACGTAGCCCGACTGGCCCGTATGTAGCTGTGGGTCTCATACGTAGTTTATTTGGCTCGTATGTAGGTTGTTGTCTCGTACGCGGCTCGACCGGCCCGTGCATAGCTGTTGGTCTCATACGCGGCTTATTTGGCTGGTATGTACGTTGTCGTCTCCTACGAGGCCCGCCTGGCTCGTGGGTAGTTATCGTTTCATACGTAGCTTATTAGCTCGTATGTGGTTGTTACTTGTGTATAGCTTGTTAGCTAGTACACAGTTCGTTGTGTTCGTCTAGGGTGATATTACCACCCTGAGGGTTATCGACCATCAAGACATATGTTTTCTTACCCTAAGGAACTGTGGAGGAGTCACTCCTTGTGTGCCGTCGAGTCTTAACCAGGGTAGGTTGATCGAGGACCGGAGTATAGACGGAATCCAAGTTTAGGGTAGCGGCATGCATGTATATTCGCACGGCCGAGGTCTTGGATCGATGAGCCAGGAACCGGATCCCGAAGGATTCTGGGGAGTCTAGGTTGAGCAGCCTAGTAGAGTTGTCTTGCGAAGCCTAATTTAAGGCCTAGCATGTTATGTTATAATATTATCGTCCCTAGGATTGTCGAGTCAGGGACATCATTAAGGTAGTGACTTATAAAGATCATTTTGCTCAGACCCTAGCCGAAGAGAGAGGAGTTGGTTGTAGGGGGCGCCTTACGACCAACTTGTCCCTTGAGGCAGGCCTTAGGTGGTGACATTGGGTTGTATTTTCCCGTCAAAGGGATACGTACGGTGGCGTCTCACAAGTTGGGAGCACAGGTTGCGTATCTCGCTCTGTTAATTCCTGAAATACCGTGGCTGGGGTGCCACAGGATGCATGGTGCAGTCCTGCGCTTGCGAGACCCCAGAGGGTGCTACAGGGTAGGCTTCGCGCTACCCTGCGCTTGCGAGACCCTATTGTTTGATTTTGGAATGAGGCCCAATACACTGGGATCGAGTGAGGTCCGGCGTGTCAGGTAGTAGTGGAAAACGGAGACACCATAAGCAGACTGCGTAGGGGGACTTGACCCCTTCTGCAACCTCACAGAGTCATGGAGTATTGTCAGGAACAGGTTGTGTACAATTAGAATTCGTAACGCGGGTTCAAATCCCTATATATGGAGAAACGGCTTGAGATGGGGTCGCATGTAGTATGGGCTGCATGTTGCTTCGGAGACTTGCTGACGTTAGAATAGGGAGCATCCTAGTTCTATTTAAATATCGCATTAGAGTCTAGTCCTAGCACTCACGAACACTTAAACTACACCAACACCATTGCTATATTTTGTATGTTGTTTGGGAGATTCGCTGCTATATGATTAGCCTTTAAGCGTCAGTGTATACTGACGTCCCCACTTCCATAGGTACTGGATCGCCGAAGTGCAAAGGCGAGATTCAGGAGGACTCAAGGCAAGGAAAGCAAGGAGTCAGTGTTATGTTTAGTTCCGCTGCAGTATATGTATTGATTATCTATTAGTTGAGAAGTACTCAAGTGAGAGTTACCAAGTGTTGTTCTTCATTCCTTGTACTCTGATGTAAGATATTGAAAGTTGTAATACTTGGAAATGTAAAGGTATTATTGTAACACTATTGTAATGTATTGCAGTTGTATGATATTCAGACTTGTAATACATTGGGTGTTGAAAATAAAAGTTTTAAATTCTTCTGTTTTTCTGTGTATTGTGACTAATTGAAGAAAAGGTCTTGGCTCATGTCACGGTTTCCCAGTGTATGGAAATCGGGGCGCTACATGGTAGTTGGTTGCTAGGCAGTTAAAATCGGTTTTTGGAACTAATCGGTTTAGGAGCGATTAGTGATTAATCGGTTAATCGGAAAATAATCGGGGATTAAATCGGAAAAATTGTTATATATATAATTAAAAAAAGGATATATCCTCATTATGTAGCAATCCTAAATCCTAACATAAAACTATTATGAGATTATCAATAGGAATATATAGTTATAGAAAAAATGAAGAGAGTGCTCGGTTTGAGCTGAGTTTGGATTCTATTTGTGAGTTGGATCGGGTTTGCTGGTTGGTTCCATCGAACAAAAACAATCGAGGAAGAGCAGTGCGAGCAACAAGAGAAGGAGGTGCAGATGCGGGCTGAGTCAAGTATGCGATGATCCAGGGGGAGCGACGACGGGTCGAGTTTAGGTTTGCTTGAGGAAGAAGAAGAGAATCAGTTTGGGTTTGGGTTTGCACAAGGAAGAAGAAAGCGGCGATATGTCGGATTTGAGTTTGCGTGAGGATTAGAAGGGGTTTGAATTTTGAATTTGGATTTTAAATTTGGGACGGACTAAGCCCAAATAATACAAATGATCATGAAAATTAGAGGAGGGGATTTAATCGGTTAATCGGCCACTTAAAATCGGCCGATTAACCACTAATTGGCCGATTATTCCCGATCAAATCGCTAACTATTGAAATATTATAAATCGCTAAAAAAATAATCGTTTAGTCTCCGATTAGCGATTAATCGGGGATTAATCGGGCGTAATCGGGGATTTTAACTGCTTAGGTTGGTTGATAGTATTGGACCCCTCTATAGGCCCATCCTTTCTCCGATTGGACTTAGTATTCACATAATTAGGCCCAAAAAAGTTATTGGGCTCAATCACAACACACTTATTGGGCCCAACACAGTTTTTGGGCCCATTCACAATAATAGCCTGGGCACACTTAGTGGAGTCCTTCCGCATAAAGTTCACTCCCTGGGGACGCACCGCATGTGCTTCACTCTGGAGTCGTCCACGTGGCGTCTTGCTAATGGGGGGCAGAAAGGCAGACTCAGATGGTGCCTCGATCTCTAAGTGCACCTCGTTCTCTGTGTGTACCTCGATCTCACTGCTCTCAGATGGCGCCTCGATCTCTGAGTGCACCCCGCTCTCTGTGTGCACCTCGATCTCACCGCTCTCCTTCCCATTTTGGCTCTTAACTTTGTCTCCTTTTCGAAAATGCTCTTCAACCCAGTTTTGGATTTTTCCTTCTAAGCTTTCACCTAAAAAATCCCCCTCTTCCGAGCGCTGCTATCTCCTTGTTTTGGGCAATGGCCGATGGCTTCTGTAGTCGCCTCGATCCCTTCAATTACATTTCCCCTTTCATGATCTCCCTCTTTTAGGGTTGGATCTAAAGTATCCTTCCCCTTACCATTCTGAGGATCACAGCTCTCCCTAGGGTCGTGGTCGACCACATGGGTCTGGCTCCTAGACGCTCTGACTTTGCCACTTTGAGGATCCTTCCTCTCTGATCCTTTTCCACTTTCGAGATGCTTTGCCATTTGGGGCTTTGAATTTCTGTTCGAGGTCTCCCTCCCGCCTGCCTTCTCTACGCCCAAGCTTGTACGGCTTTGACCATCGGTAGGGAAATCTTGATCGTTGATCCTTGGTCCAGATCTGCAATCTAGACCCTTGAGGGCTGAGGCCGGTGATGCAGCCTCTAGAGGCAAGAATCGCCGTTGTTCACCTAGCTTAGCCACCTTGATGAGCTCCCGATGAGCCCTCTCAATCTCATGGGCACCGTCAATGGTTGTGTCTAGCACTGGTGCTGCTGCCTCCTTGTATGTTCTTTCGTCTCTGTGGGCGCTGCTCTTCGCCTGACCACCTCCTCCGCATTCGTCTCTACCTTATCGGGGGAGCACAAATCTGATGATGTACGCCTGTTCGTGAGTAAAAATCTTGGCGAACCTGGGCATGCGGCTGATATCTGGGCTTTTGATGGTGAGTCTCGCGGAGATCAGGTCTGATTTCCTCGCTGTCTTTGCATCTATGTCCACCACCGTGGCAAACTCCGCTACAATTTCCTCAATTTCTTCTCTTTTCCAACAGTTGAGAGGTAGATTATGCACCCAAATTTTGTAAGTATCCCCTTGCGGTCTCTCCGCCCCAAATTGCGGCGACCAAGGAGAGAATTTCACCTTAAAATAGCCAAAGTCCACCTCCCCCAATCCGGTAACTTCTTGCATTTTAGTTGGTGATGGGAATGAAATGAGAAATTGAAGTTGGCTGATCTTCTTTACTATCCAATCTCTGTCTCCCCTCATGGGCCATTTTTAGTGCACGTAAAAGATGATTCTCAGATGGTCTTTCGTTGGTAACTTTGGCGAATGCACACCATTGCCTAAGCCATCCTTCCTCTTGCTTAATAGTGTTGAGGCAACTTGCCAGCTTGATTGGAAATGGGTTTTCAGGTGACTTGCCTCGCGAGACCTCTCTGTTTTCCTCCATCTCCTTAGTAGGCACATTAGTGCACACATAAGATACATGGCCCTAGTTAAAGCATTTGAGGCATCTAATCTCCTTTGTGCATTCTGCCCTTATGTGTCCCAAATCTTCGCAGTTGAAACATGCGACCGACTTCTTCTTTCCCTTGCATTTCCAGATCAGTGATCCTCCCTTTCCTGCCTTCTGGTAGTTATTCCGATGTCTGTGGCTCACCTGCACCCACGCCGCCTCCCCTCCCTTGTCCCCTTGCTCGTCCATGTCATCTGAGATGCCTGGACCCCCATCTGAGGCCCTGGTTACCCCAGAAATGGACTGCAATGGTAGGATTGAGGGTGGGGGTGTAGCAGATGTGGTAGTGTGGGTGTGCCCATTGAGGGGGGGTTCTATAGGGGGACATTGGGACTGGGATTGTTGCTGTGCTTTGAGGGGGGTGGTTCATGGGAAGTTTGTTGGTGAAGTTGTTGCCGAGGTGGATTGGAATGGTGATGCTGAGAATGTGCATGACTTTGAGTTCGATGGTAAGTAGATGAATGTTGTTGGTGCTGGTGTGCAGTATGATATTGCTGTCTGTATCTGTGGGGAGGAGATAAGGGATGATTGTGGGTTCTTGGTAAGTAATGTATCTCCTCCCTCTGTCTCTTGTTAAAACTACGTCCCTCGCCTCTCCTATACTCCTATCCCTGATGCTCATAGGCCCGATGATCGATGGTGTGGTACTTAGCTTGCCCCGAGCAGCTAGAGGCACCCCCTCGTAGGGCCCTATCCCTCGGCTGAGGCGATGAAGCTCTGTGATGATGACTGGAATACCCCAGATGCCATTGGTGGGTGCTATGCTCCCCCACAGTTGTAATTTTGAGAGCTTCCTTGCCCTTCCGCGGTGGTGTCTGCCGTTGAGGGTAAGGATTAGGGAAATGTGGGGTAGGGTGCTTAGATGAGTTCGGCTCCATCGGAAGAGAGCCAGAGGTAGTGAGAGGGGGTGTTATGGCATGTTGGTTTGCGGGGTGTGCAGAGGGTGAAGCAGAGGGGGGGTTAGCACATGGTGGGGCAGAAGGTGGGTTTGCACAGGTTGAACAGAGGGGGGGTTTGATGTCTTAGAGGGCTGTGGTGGAGCAGAGGGTGGGTTAGCAGAGAGTGGGTTTGCACAGGTTAAGGCTGGGGGGGCTGATGTGCTAGCGAGCTGTGGTGGACTCAGGATGTGGACCCCTTCAGTGGGCCCACATCCCCGGAGTTCATCCTTATAGAGGTTCATGATCACCAGAGAAGGGGATGAAGGAGATGATCGGGGGCTCTAAACTTCACAGGCGATGGTGATCACCTATTCTCAAGACTTGGCACATTGGAAACTATTATTTGGAAGGGCACGAGTAGAATCGCCAATTAGTATCATAAAGTTTAAAGAGTTTTTGAGAGTGAACAAAGTGGTAGGAAGGACGTTCAACAAAATTAAGTGCATTCTCTACGATCATTGAAATTGCATTTGGCATTGTTACGGCATGCCTTCATCTCTCATTGTTACAACACTTGTTTTTTTTTTTTTTTTTTTTTGTTGAAGAAAAGGTGGAGTATGGCCACCATGTTTTATTAATAAGGGATTAATAAAACAAACTCAGAGTACTGAGCCAAATACAATATTCTACAATCATAACAAATGTACATAAACTCCACTCCAAACATGGGAGGTGAGACAAAAGAAGACTAGAATGGCCACAATATACATGCAACTAAACAAAATACATCATATCCCCCCAACAAACCCTGGGGCAGTGGGTATCTATCAACAGCAAAGGCCAAGCTGGTTGTCAGTCGATCGTCAGACCGATCTCGATTTCATCACCATCAAAATCCTCAACCTGGAATATGCTCGCTATCCTCCCCCTGGGACCTGCTGCGGCCACATTAGCCCAAAATGAAATAAAATGCATAATGTGAGTCAGATTACCAGAAATATTATTACAAGTTCTGCGAAAATAAAATTTATTCTTGTTTAGCCAAAGAACCCAGGTCATTGCGGCGATAGCGATATACCATGCTTCTCTCATAGTTCTTCTCTCAGTAGCAAATTTTAAACCTACCCACAGGTCCTCGTACACACTAGGGTACTGATCGTTCCCAGAGCGCTGAGTACCTCAACGAGTACCGCTTTGCTCCTAGGACACTGTAGGAAGAGGTGGTCTCTAGTTTCTAGGGTAGTGTGGCAGAACCCGCAACGAGAGTCCACATTCGGTTGGCGTTCAGTGAGATTTTCTCTAGTCAAAATCACATCGTTCAGCACCAGCCATAAGAAAACTTTGATTTTCAGCGGGGCTTTCGTTCTCTAAATGACGCATGCCCACTTTGGGGTAAATCCCCTAAAGTGAACATGTCGTTCTTTTTCAATCCCCAGGATTTCTTAACTGGACCCTAAGAGCAACTAATTCTAGCATTGGTGATGTAGGTCCGAAGTTCCATGAGTCTAATCTGAGAGTCCAGATCGAGCGATTGTTTAAAGGGTGGTTTCCAGACGCCTCTTTTCCAGACTGCGGCCACCGTGCAGTATGGTTGTGACGCATGATCATATAGATCAGAGAACAGGGCTCTAAGTGTGTGATCACCACACCACTTATCCCACCAGAATCTGGTGAGTTTGTCGCTACCGACAACTGATGTCACATAACTAATGAAGGGTTCATAGGCCTTAGCAATGCCTTTCCAGAACCAGGAGACACGTGGGCCTACCCTGAAGCCCAAATTTCTCGTTCCATTCCCATGCAGATATTCCTGAACAAAATCTTGCCACCCTTCTCCATTATGGTGGAAAACTTTCCACCAGCATTTACCCAGTAGAGCAAGATTCATATCTCGAAGATCAATAACACCTAGTCTTTCATGTATCTTTTTCATGCATACCTTCTCCCATCCGGGTTTTCCCCTTTCTATAAAAACCATTTTCGAGTCTGGTCAACTCTCTGAAGTACCCATCGCGATATTTCAAAGAAGGACAAATAATGGGTTGGAAGATTTGAGAGGACTGCATTAATGAGCATGACTGTCCCATCCAATGATAGGGCTTTACCTTTCTAAGCTCCTAGACGGTTCTCAACCCGATCAATAATGGGTAGTCAATCAGCCTTTTCGAGTTTCCCGGGCCTTAGTGGCAATTCCAGGTACTGAATGGGGAAACTCTTGGTAGAGCAATTGAGAATTGTGGCATGTTCTAGTGCCTCCTCTGTTGTCAAGACAATGGGGATGAGAGCACTTTTGTGGAAGTTAACCTTGAGGCCAAACCAGGCTTCAAAACTATATAATATTCCTTTGAAGGTGGTTGTTTCCCCGATGTTGCCATTACCAAATAGGAGTGTATCATCTGCATATTGGAGGATTGAGCATCCTTGGCGATTGACTCCCTTGGCCACCGGTACAATCCAACCTGTTCTATTGCAGTTAGCCATCATGGACCGAAGTACGTCTGCCACAATGGTGAAGAGAAAGGGTGAGAGCAAATATCCTTGTCTGAGGCCCCGTTTGCACGAAAATGGGTAGCCCGACACCCCATTTACCAAAATTGCAGTTCTGCTGGTGGTAAGACATGTGTGGATCCATCTGATCCATTTATTCCCAAAACCTCTTCCAGCAAGCATTTCTAGGAAACAGTCCCATTCAACCGAATCATAAGCTTTCCCGAAATCCAGCTTCAGGAGGTAGCTCTTAGCACTCAATGTGTGGCATTGGTGGATAGTTTCTTTAGCTGTAGTTATACTGTCCTGAATACATCGCCCTTTAATGAACCCCGTCTTATCGTGACTAATGAGACCATCCATCACCTTTTCCAGTCTATTAGCGAGAGTCTTGGTAATGATCTTGACAGAGCAGTTAAGGAGACTAATAAGGCGGAAGTCTCCCACTCGCCGGGAGTATTCTTTCTTAAGAATCAGTACAACCTCTGCAAAATTAATTCTCCCTAATGTTACAGCACTAGTGTTACCTTGTGCAAATTGTACAGACTAAAATAATTTTAATGGACTCATAAAATTATATAGAACTTTAAAAAAATGTGAGAGAATTGAGAGAAATTAACTCTTGAAGTGTATAGTTAAGTGAAATTTTTCCAAAAAAATACGCTCACAATCCAGCCTTTGTATACATCCTAACCGGCAACACGCCTCATCTCAACCCCCCCCCTCCAATTCACACCCTATCAGATGTCTTATCCATCATCGCACGCGTCTCTGTTGTCTTCGACCGCAGCGACGTCCCCTTTTCCAACATCCTTCTCCACCTCTGTGGTCGCCTCACCCTACTCTCTGCCACCTACCTCCTTACCAAATCTCATTCTTGGACCTAATACCACAATCATCCCCATCGTACTTTTCACCAAATTCAAATTTCAGGATTTTAAAAATACAAATTAGAAATTGAAAATAAATGAGGTAGTGAATTAGGGTTTTAGAAATTAATACATATATATACCATACATAGATACAATTGATTTAGTTAAGCAAAGTTTTTCAAAACCATTTTTCACAAACACAATGTGTGCTACATAGGCATTTCATCGAATACTTAATGAGTAAAGCACAGTTCTAGTAATTAAGTTCTAGATTTATAGGTTTTGGGCTTTTAATATTGTTTTTGTAATGAAAATGTGCATAATGCACATGTTAATAAATGTGAATCCTACTTTTACTCTGCTTTCTTTATTTTAAAATATAGAAAGAAGAGAGATTGACACTCTCTCTCCTATTAGTATATAATATATAGATATAATAATGCCTTCATCTCTCTTTCCTAAAAAGGGGAAGAGAAAAGAAATTTTAAACATCCTCGACGAACTAAACTAATTAACTTCGTGTTGAAATATGGGGCTTCCTCTTAGAAGATGCGTGATTACTATGTTTTAACTTAAAAAACATAAAAATTCAAATATGTAAATTATATACATAAAAGGATCGAAAAAAATCTTGTAACTAAATTAAAACGATGCAACAAAATATATACTTTATCTTATTAATGAAACAAGGTGGCCTTATCCCACCTTTCCCCTAAAAAAAACAAAATATATACTTTTCTTGCATAAAAAAGGGTTATTTTGCTACTAGGTCCAATCAGAAAGAAGTTTTCTTTGTTGCGTCCTCCAAATTATTTGAAGTGAAATTGTCTCCCAGTCCGATCTAGAGTTACGATCCCATAAGTATAACATAATCTTTCACACTTTCAGTTATAGCCTTAACCATTATACCTTCCATCTTCCTACCATCTTTCTAATGCACGCCAGGAATGAGTTAGTAGGAAGTGAAGAACAATTGAAGTTGAATTGAAGAAGTTATGTTGTAAATAAAGTCGCGTATGTTTTATTACATATCAGTCCATTTTCAGTTCGTATTAGTTAATGAATAAATGTAATAAAAGTAAGGGGTTTTTGTGTAAACACATGGGCGCGATCGCTATGTAGACCGTTGGATGTAAGAGGGACCACTGGATTATTAACCGGCTAACCGCACAACTGATTCGTTGTAGCCCGTGCTTTGCACGTAATGAACCTCTATAAATACAGATCGCATAACCCATTCAGGGTGTCGATCGATTAATTGAGCTAAAGCCTCTGTCTCCTTTTTTGAGATAGCCACTCTTCTTCAATCTCCATCTCTTCCTCTCTAATTGAGTTCATCTTCTTGTGTTTTCTTGGATCCAATGGCTAGAAAAGCTCTTAAGAGTACAACAATGGCAACGGTGCTTCCAGAGCCGCACCACCTGTCGATGATTAGAACAACTGCTAAACCAACAAAAGAATAGGTTTCCGCCGGTTAATCTTCCACAAAAAGTAGCACCATCTATTCCCTTCTTTAACTATGGTATAGTTAATTATTATAGAAAAACTATGCTACCGTTTCAAACTAACATCTCCACTACTATAATGGGAGATGATCTTAGTGTAATTTGTCCATATTTCAACCCGTGCAACGCATGTTTAATTAAATTCTACAATATAAATCAATGAAATACGTACAGTACACGTTCAAATTTATTACCCTCTCCCTATCTCTCAAAAAAACCAAAAACCCTACCCTCTTTATCTCCCTCTCTCTCTGCACCTGCCCCGCCTGCACTTGCCCTATGGGAGAAATATCATGAACAGTGAATGTCAGTCTATTATTTTACGTGTTCCGCAGGTGCTTCTCCCATTATAATATAGATAAATAGAATATAAAAAAATATTGTTCAGACCTGCATTGCATGTGTATTCACTAGTAAACTTAAATTGAACTTGCTAGCTAGCCCTAAAGGATACAACATTTAAGGAGGGCACTTGATAATAATTCCAAGAAGGACAAAATATAAAATACACATAGTTTTAGAGCATTTGTAGTCGTTGCCTTTTTACCCACAAATTTGAAAAAAAAAAGGAAAAATTGGTGTTGTAGTTGTTTGCAATATACCCAAAATTTTTGTTAGCATCGCCCAATTCAACGGGGTGAATCCCAACTCACCGCATGACAGATGAAATGTGTAGGTAGTATCTCACCATTTCTCAACCAAGGCCTCGACAAGCTTATGAAATGACTTTTCGGTATCAGTTGTGAAAAAATGCTGCCAGCCTGCATTATCAATTATTTCTTTCACTAGTGGAACACGAGAGCATATTTTGTATGCTTTAATTGGACCATTCAAAATTCCCCTAAATACACAAAAACCCCCAAAAGATATTTGAGTAATATGCTTACAAATATGAGCCCTGTTGTCGACTACCTATTTCCAGTTTGTCGGATCGCTTAAAAAGATAGATGAAGGGAAATTTAGGAATTAAAAAAAAACAAAAAAGATAAAAAGAATCAAACGGCAAATGATTCACAATTAGTGTAATTTGTTCATATCCCAACCCGTGCAACGCACGTTTAATTAAACTCTACAATATAAACCAATGAAATACGTACAGTACACGTTCAAATTTATTACCCTCTCCCCATAATAGGAGAAGACCTTAGTGTAATTTGTCCATATCCCAACCCGTGCAATGCACGTTTAATTAAACTCTACAATATAAACCAATGAAATACGTAGAGTACACGTTCAAATTTATTACCCTCTCCCTATCTCTCAAAAAAACCAAAAATCCTACCCTCTTCATCTCCCTCTTTCTGCACCTGCCCCGCCTGCACCTGCCCTGTGGGAGAATGATCATGAACAGTGAATGTCAGTCTATTATTTTATGTGTTCCGCACGTGCTTCTCCCATTATAATATAGATAAATAGAATATAAAAAATATTGTTCAGACGTGCATTGCACGTGTATTCACTAGTAAACTTAAATTGAACTTGCTAGCTAGCCCTAAAGGATACAACATTTAATGAGGGCACTTGATAATAATTCCAAGAAGGACAACATATAAAATACACATACCTTTAGAGCATCTGTAGTTGTTGCCTTTTTACCCACAAATTTGAAAAAAAATAGAAAAAATTGGTGTCGTAATTGTTTGCAATATACCCAAAATTCTTGTTAGCATCGCCCAATTCAACGGGGTGAATCTCAACTCACCGCACGGCAGATGAAATGTGTGGGTAGTGTCCCACCATCTCTCAACCAAGGCCTCGACAAGCTTATGAAATGACTTTTCGGTATCAATTGTGAAAAAACGCTGCCAGCCTGCATTATCAATTATTTCTTTCACTAGTGGAACACGAGAGCATATTTTGTATGCTTTAATTGGACCATTCAAAATTCTCCTAAATACACAAAATTTCCCAAAAGATATTTCAGTAATATGCTTACAAATATGAGCCCGGTTGTCGACTAGCTATTTCCAGTTTGTCGGATCGCTTAAAAAGATAGATGAAGGGAAATTTAGGAATTAAAAAAAAAATAAAAAAGATAAAAAAGAATTAAACGGCAAATGATTCACAATTAGACCCATTTTTTTTCCTGTAAGCGACGAGACACAATATTTCGTGCGTGCTTCAAATGTGGCGCGATCGATCCGATGAGGGATGATTCCCCGTCCGTGACTTCGTTTATTATATTTTTTAAAATAGCATCGGACATGAACTGATTTCCCATCCGTTTGTTTTTTTTAATAAATAAATCGATGGACGAAATATCATTACCCGTCCGTTTAGTTATATTTTAAAAAAATCCAGCAACGGTTCGAGTTTTTAAAAAATAAAAAATGAATTTTTTTTGGGATGTGACATGATTTTTCATCTGTGGATGAAAACCCAAATTTTGGGTTAGAATGACTACAACTGAAACTCATATTTCATATTTTAGAGCATCTGTTGTCGTTTTGTTTTTAAAATGGGTATATGGCAATTATAGAAATAGCAAATAGCGGATATATATGCTGCAGTCGTCTATACTCATAATTTGGGTTTTTTTTTTTTAACAAACGATATATGATATACCGTCTGAAGAATTGCAGTAAAATGCCATTAAAAAAAGTTGGGAAGGACGGCAATTGATTTACCATGTACACTTTTTTTCTAAAAAAAACCAAGAAACGTTTCAAAATATATATATATATTCCATTAGTATATGTTAAAAAATAATTATAAATGGGGTGTAAAATCTAACTTCTTAGAGCTTTAAGTGTGAAAATGGTGAAATTTAACTATTGAAGAGATATTTGATATTTTCAGTATAACATATGCAATAAAAAACATAAAAATTCTAAAATTTTACAGATCTGAAATCTTAAAATCTAAATTTCCAAGTAATAAAAAAACATGGGAGAGAGAGATAGGGAGAGAGAGAAAGAGATAAATATGAAAAAGTGAAGAGAGAAGAGAGAGATAGTAATAAAGTAATGATTTTTTTTTTTTGTTTTGGGGGGAAAAATTTGGTTTTGGGATTTAAAATTTTGGAAGGGAAAATATGTTTTGTGAGATTAGATCTGGGCATGCAATAAAAAACATAAAAATTCTAAAATTTTACAGATCTGAAATCTTAAAATCTAAATTTCCAAGTAATAAAAAAACATGGGAGAGAGAGATAGGGAGAGAGAGAAAGTGATAAATATGAAAAAGTGAAGAGAGAAGAGAGAGATAGTAATAAAGTAATGATTTTTTTTTTTTTTTTTGGGGGGAAAAATTTGGTTTTGGGATTTAAAATTTTGGAAGGGAAAATATGTTTTGTGAGATTAGATCTGGGCCTTTGATTTTGAGGGCATTGAATGTGAGCCACTTGATAGCTTTCTTTGTGTTTTATTATATAGATATATATATATATATATATATATATATATATATATATATATATATATATAAATTCCACCTTTGAAGGACCAGAGATGATATCCCGTCCTTCACAAGTTGATTTTTTTTTAATTATTGAAACGGTAGATCATCTACCGTTTCTCGCGTTTAAAAAAAAAAAAAAAAACTCCGACGACATATCATCTACCGTACAACTAAGAAACGGTAAATCATGTTCCGATTTCCAAAATATGGAAAAAGCTATATTCTCTCCCAAATTTGGCCGGCTCATGTTCAAGCCAAACTCAAAAAATGGGTATATAGACAGCAACCACAAATCGTTTTTTTTCTTCCAAAATATCAATTTTTTGGATATATAACCAACGACTACATATGCACTGATATGTCAAATACCTAAAATTTGAATAACAACAACTACAGATGCTCCAAGAGATTTATTTACCCTTTGATTTATAGGCAACTAATAGCAAAAACTAATAATAATAAAAAATCTTTAAATAGAAATTTTTATTTTATCAAACTTGAGGAAGAAAGCTAAAATGTTATAAATGACGAAATCGCCCCTGACCCTATAAATGCTCTCGCTCTTTCTCCTTCCCACGAACCGAACCAGATCCCGACTACCTGCCTCTCCCTTTCTCTCCTTTCTCTGTAAGTATTTTCCTTATCTCATCTAATCACATTTTTAAATTCCCTTTTTAAGAAATTAATCATATCATGCTTTCTTCACTCTAGATTTCATTTCCAATAATCCCACATTTGTCAATCATATTTTTCATAGCTTTTAATTTTATTTCATCTATGTATAATCATTATATTTGTGATTCTGTAACTGGATTTTTTTCTCTAATTATTTTTTACAAAAAAATTAGCTGGTTTGTCAATCATCTGAGTTTAGTTGTAGAGTCTAATATGGGATTAGTTTCTAAGTTAGATGATCATGATTTGATTTCGGTAAATGGGCATTTTAGTTAGCATCTTATTAACTGAAATTTAGTATTTAGTAATAATTCTAATGTTATTAGGATATTGTGATGGAAAAAAGACCTTGATCCAAGCTGGACCACAATGATAAGATGACCTGATGGACCGCAAACAAAACATTGCTATATTTACAACAGCAAGCCTTCCATGGATGACTGGAACGGCTGTCAACCCTTTATTTCGTGCTGCATACCTTGCCAACAGTGGTAATAGAGAGGTTACATTGGTAGTTCCTTGGCTTTCTGTCAGTGACCAAGATTTGGTTTATCCGAACAAGATTAGGTTTGTTTCCCCGTCGGAACAAGAATTGTATGTTCGTCGTTGGCTTGAAGAGAGAACTGCCATTAAGTCAGGGTTCAAAATAAGCTTCTACCCAGGAAAGGTGATTTTTTATGTACTATTATTTATATATATATTTTTAATGAGTTCTGATTAATTTTGAGAAATGTGGTTAAAGGAGTGTATGAGGTATTGTGTAGGAGGTTTTAACTTAGTTATAGTAGATGATACTTTTAATCTTTGTTTATTGATTTATTTAAAAGGAAAAGGAACTAGGAAGTAAATTCAAATATCACATGAGATTCACCAGAAGTCCAAAATTATTCTAATTTGCTACCTATGTTGCCAGAAATTTGGATTACAAGAAATGATGTCCCATGAGATTTGTTACCAAGTATTTTCTCTTGGATGAAGTGCTAAGAAGAAATGAGGTGAGAAAATATTTGATATTCCGTATCTTATGTTGGAGGAGGTCATAACATTCTTAACTAATGGGAGGGGAGAGAGATGATCCTGCAAGATCAGGATTTTAGCTGCATTTTTTTTGATTAATTAAAGTAGTACATTGATCACGTTTTACTCATATGGAATCTAAGGAATATGCTTTAAACTCGTACTTCTTATAGTAGTATAGATTTTATTTCTCATTTACATTTATTTTGCAGTTTTCTTTAGAGAAAAGGAGCATTCTACCTGTTGGAGATATAACACAAATCATTCCTGATAAGGATGCAGACATTGCCGTTCTCGAGGAGCCAGAGCATCTTACATGGTACCATCATGGGCGCAGGTGGAAAACCAAATTTCGGAAAGTACTCGGTATTGTTCACACAAATTATTTGGAATATGTGAAGCGAGAGAAGAACGGAAATATTCAAGCTTTCCTCTTGAAATACATCAATAACTGGGTTATTAGTATCTACTGTCACAAGGTATATCGTTTGACTTGAATCTCATAAATAGATATTTGTGCTTAACGATTTCAATATAAGTGTACGGATTTTGTTTGCGCACACAATAATTTCTTCAAGTAACTTGTAGAAGGGATGAACTAGATATTAATTAGATTTAGTGTATTTTAGTGCTTAACTATAACTAAAATGGCCATTTTCCACTTCAATATATTACAACAGAGGTAACTTACCTGATGCCTCCTACGGTTCTGATAATATATTTTTTTGCAAAATGTATTAACTAAGTGTGAAGAAACTGCATTGATTGGTTAACCATTAACCTTTCGAGCAATTTAGCAGGCCCTTATGGTCCAATAGATAAGATCTTTTGGCAACCTTGATAAGTTGGCACTTGATTTACATGGGTTTCAAAACTTCAAAACCATATTTTAACAATTGGATTAATCGAGATAGATGCATTGATTGAGAAATTGGAGAATGCCAATACTATCGATGGTAGTGCATATCAATTTATGTATGGCCTGGCAACCAAATCCTTTGTTATAGGCCTGGCAACCAAATCCTTTGTTATAGATTGTGTGTTGCCTTCAGTTATTATCACCCATATAATGTATAACAGGTAAAAATCAAAAGTAGCAGTGATCCATGTAGTAGAATTTTCAGTTCCTTGAACGCCCATTTTGAGTTGCGGGAGTGCACTAATGATATGCTTTATCCTTCTCACTTGAGTAACATGTAGCAACTACTAGGAACATAGGACTGGTCCATTTGACAATTTCAGTTTATAAACGGTGGTTCCTTTTACTAGCTTTGTGCTTCATCAGTGATGTAAATTTCCGTTTCATTGACCCACATGATTCAAAGTGTCCTATGAAGAGCTCCCCTCCCCTAACATTGGTGAATTAACCTTGGTCCACCTACAGTATCCCTTGTTAGTGAAACAACCCTCTCCTCTCCCTCCACCCACCCAAAAATTCAGGATTTGCTGCATTAGTTATGTATTTGCTTCTCGGTTTTAGATTTTAGAGCATATAATGTAATGCAAATGTGAATTATACAAGGTATGCATATGACTTTTGTCAAAGAGCATGTATCTAGTGAAGAACAGTGAATGGTAGCGTTGGAAATCGGTTCCATCGTATTCTACTAATCAAGACGTATAAGATGTACTCACATGTCCAAAACGGATTTCAAATGAATGGAATATTCGCCTCCAAAGTTAGCTTGTTAAAATGAAGAATTGGACTTTTGCTTGATATGTGACATTGAAGTTAGTCCCATATCGGAAAGGAGCAAAAAGCAAATGAAGTTATAAGTTAAAAACTGAGCCAAATGGTGTGTTCTTAGGGTACGAATATTTTCTCCGGAGGGAGAACACACCCAACTTGGGCATCGGTGTGAAACACACGCGCGCGCCCACCTGGCCCGGCCGGGTCTGGCCCGGCCGGGTCTGGCCCGGGCTTGGGCTTGAAACAGTAAACTTATTTTTTGCAAAATTCAGTTCTGATTTGATACGGGCTGGATACGAGCAGTTGCACCTGTCATGACAGTTTTGTCTGAACAGTTGCAAAAACCGCCAAGGACTTAGGGCTATAAATAGGACTGCATTCTGATCAAATTCGGATCCCATATATATCTTCCTTACCACCCTGTATCAGTGCAGACATATCACAAAAACGCTGTATAAATATGGAGACTCGGTCCATTCTCGACCGAGTCTCCATTATTCTAGTGTAAGTTAATGGAGTTCTGACTATTGTATCTTGGGAAGGCGACTGCCGAATAAACTATGTACACCAGAGCAGTGGTAGAAATAAACGTCTTAAGGATATTGTTTCAACAAGCCTCAGTTTGTCTATTTTTCTTCACCAAATTCAAAGTCGGAATTGAAGATAACATATCTTCTCTGTGCTTTGTGTACAGTGATATACACTGTTTGCGAAACAGTTCCTTAATTCACAATTATCAAGATTCGAATTGAAGATATATTATCTTCCTTTTGTTCTTTGTTGATAGTGAATTTTTCTGTTGTTGTAACAGTATAATTGTAATTAAATTCGAGTAGGAATTTAATTATTTCTTTTATTAATTTTTCATTACAAGATTAATTTTGACTACTTAAGATATAACAACTTAAGACGTTTATCGTGTTTTTTTCTTTTGTAGACAACAATCTGACTACCAAATCAGAACTCCCGAAAATAGTCAATAGTATGCACAACGAACCCGAGAATTTCAAAGGGACTAACTTTAAGACATGGCAGAGCAAAATGCTCTTCTATCTCACAACCCTTGGGCTGGACAGGTTCCTCGAGGAGGAAGAACCTAAGCTCGCTAATGGGCAAACTCTAGAAACTCACAAGGAGACGTTTGCAGCAATGGATGCGTGGAGGCATTCAGACTTTCTTTGCAGGAACTACATCCTAAACTGTTTGGATGAAGTTCTGTACAAGATATACAGTCCACTTACTACTGTAAAAACCTTGTGGACCGCTCTAGCTAACAAATACAAGACTGAGAATGCCAGCTTGAAGAAATTTATCGTGGATAAATTTATGGACAACAAAATGGTGGACTCTAAGTCCGTCACTGTCCAGATGCTGGAGCTTTAGATCATTATTCATGAGATTGAAGCCGAAGGCCATAAGGTTGGCGAATCCTTTCTAGTGGAAGCAATCATTGGAAAGTTGCCACCATCTTGGAAAGACTTTAGGTATTACCTCAAACACAAAAAGAAGGAAATATCCTTGGAAGATCTTGTTGTTAGGTTGAAGATTGAAGCAGACAACCGAGGAACAATCAAGTTCAAAAGCGAGGAGGCTAAAGTACATGTTGTGGAAAGCTCCAACAATCGGAAGGGCAACTCCAACAACAACAAGAAGAATTCCAAGAAGAGGAAAGCTTCAAATCAAGGATCCAAAGGCAAGAAGCCCAACAAGAAGTTCAATGGAAATTGTTAGATTTGTGGGAAGCCTGGTCACTCTGCACGAGACTGTCGTTTCAAGATAACTTGTAGCACCCCGAGTTCCGCACACTGGAAGCTCGTGACACTTACCCAAAATCTTTACTTCAATGAGTACACAACACAGAAATCACATGAAATTAGAGACTTACATTATAGAAGGAAACTATATCTTCCACTTGGGTGCTTTCCGCAGCTCGAGTCCCCTACTCCATGATCCGCAATCCTGCAATGAGAAAACTATAAGCACGTCAGTTGAATACAACTAACGCAATGCGGATGAAACCCGCAATCTCCAAAATTCTCAATAATCAATATTTGATGCAGAAGAAAAGAAACGTGAAGATCATACAAATATAAATATCGGTGTATGTCATGGTTTAGATTCTAATGCATAACTTATATGCACACCATGCTCTTAATCTAATGCAAACTTGATTTGGAAACGTATGCATTCCATACTACATACTCCCCAAATCGAGTTCGTATTCTCCAGATGATAGGGTTCAATCCTTCGCCATGCATCCTACTTTTTGTACTCCTTGTTTCTGACATTCATCTAGTGACTGGTAGAGTCTGCAGCACATGCGGTCCATTTCAGCTCCTGCAGTCGGATCGTGGTCCTTCTCCACTCCGAATGGCAGTGATCACTCTGTTCGTTCAGATCATGGTCCTTCTCCACTTCGACAGGATCGTGGTCCCTCTCCATTTCCGGTCAGGCCGGTGATCACCAGCTCTGCCGGAATCATGGTTCTTCTCTACTCCTGCCCCTACCAAAGTTATTATGAACATAAGGCGAATCAATAGGGTCACCCCTACTCTGCTAAGAAACTTAGAGTTACACTCTTGCTCCTTGTTCGTATTGATAACCCAGAACATAAACAGAAACTTAAGAGTCTATTTCCTAAGTTCCGACAGGACTTGTGACTTACGTCTGCATCCTGTTCTTATCACTAAATCTCAGAAATTAATACCACGCTGCACATGTCCCAGACGAGACGACGCCGCACGTGTCCCCTTGACAGGTGAGTACACGCCCAATTAGTGTCTGTCCGTACCAATCATCCTAAATTAACTTTATAATTCACCAACTTACCTGTTCTAATTGCTTTATTAACACAACTTCTATTTTCTAAGTTAATTTAATTGTGCTGCTAGTTTCCACTTTCACCCTTCAACAAGTTACTTAACTAAATTAACTTAATTCACTAACTAGGTTCTAAGTGAATCCAACCTAGTTCAATCTCAACAAGTCTCGTCTAGATTTAATTTGGGTTCAACTTAGCTTTCAAATTATGCTAGAGGTCGGCCCAACATGCACCACTAGTGCACTCAATGTGCACAAAACACTACCATATGTAAATACTCAAGTATGCATACCCGCATACACATGCATACGGTATTCCATCAATCACCGCATTCATGCCTACAATCTATTCTATACTACCAATAATTCTTTACTACAATCTACTTAACTTATCATGAGCTTTTTATTAGCTAAGCATGCAACTACAAGTGGCTTTTCTATCTTACTACCATTACTATATCATAAATTAGTTAGCTAAGTATCCGATTATGGTTTTTTACCATTATCTACTTACTACCATTACTTTAAGTGACTACTAACTCTACTTTGAATTTACTACTTCTACCATGCATTACTAACTAACAAGTAGTTTATACCATCATGAACGAGTTGTTTCCTATTCTACAAGCTAACTGAATAATTATATTAACTAGGCATACACTTCCTACAATTCTTCTATTTAAGTTTCTTTGTTATAAGAGCTAAGCATATAATCATACAACATCATTCTATATAATTTATATCTACTAACATACAATCATCATTCTATATAATTTATATCTATATAAAAAATCTCATGTATTAATTCCACATAGAGCTTACTATAATTAATCATGCATGTAACTTCTTCATCAATTCTACCCTACTAGCATATATCATTTCTACTAGTGTCTCTTTCCTAATTACAACTTTTTATTTCACATAATCACTTCAACTTGTTATGCATAATCAAACAATTAATTAAAACATGATTGGGCGTAAACATACATTTTTCTTGCTATGTTAACTCTATATAAACTAAAGTATTTAATACTTTCAACCAACAACATCTTAACCAAAAAAACTTCTAACATAACCTTACTACTTCAATTCAACAATTTTAACAAGCACAACTGCGATATAATAAGTCATAAAAGTAATCAAAAGGTAAAGGAAAATACCCACTTTGATTATTTGCAAGCTTCAAGTTGCTATCTTCTCCTCCTTGCACATTTAGTCTTCTTGACTTCTTGCTCCAATCCAATAGTAGTGGTAGAGTAGTATAGTAGTAGTAGTAGTAGGTAGTAGTAGTAGTAGAAGTAGTGGTAGGTACTAGTAGCAGCAATAGTCAACAGCAGTAGTAAGAGTGGCAAGCAGTAGGCAGTAGTAGTTAAGTAGCAGCAGTAGTATTAGGCAGTAACAGCAGCAGTAGTAGTAGTGAAGTAGTAGTAGAGGTAGAAGTAAATATCAGTAGTAGTAGTAGTAGTTAACTGCAGTAGAAGAAGTAATAGACATCAGCCGCACTAGTAAAAATAGTATTAAGCAGTAGGGGTAGTAGTAGTAGAAATAGAAGTAGTAGTAGGTAAATATATAGAGAAAGAGAGGTGGAAAGAAAGCTGTTGTTGCTGTCGGCTGCAAAAAGAGTAGGAGAGAGAGAGATAGTAGGGTGTGGAAAGGTGTAGAATGCTTAGGTGTCTTCACCTTTTACACTTAACCCCTCAAACTTTATTTATTTACACTTAACTACTTAAATAACCTTATTGGATCGGGCTTTAAGAAAAGAAAGTGTTGGGCTTTTTAAGAAAGAAAAAGTTAAACATATGGATATGTTAAGCAAAAAATAAACATAGAAATAAAAATAGAAATAACAATGTCAATGCACATGTATATATATAACAATGCATATATATTTTTATTGTAAGAAAAGTAGTACATACCAGGGATATTACAAAACTGGCAGCACTTCAGAAGCAAATGTCACTGAGAACATCATTTCAAGCATTGATGTCCTAAACTTGTATGTTGTTGTTTCTAAATGTAACCTAGTCCAACATCCCGGACAATGGTGGGTAGACACAGGTGCTACTCGGCACATATGTTTCGATAAGTCATTGTTCTCGACTTATCAGAAACTGGATCATGAAGAAAAACTTTATATAAGCAATTCTGTTGTGTCAATGGTCGAAGGCTGTGGACAGGTCATCCTGAAGTTCACGTCTAGCAAGAACGTCACGCTGAACGATGTGCTTCACGTGCCAGACATCCGCAAGAACCTTATTTCTGGATCTTTGCTCTCCAAGAAAGGCTTTCGGATTGTGATTGAGTCAGACAAGTTGGTGCTGACCAAGGCTGAGGTTTATGTTGGAAGGGGATGTCTTTGTGATGGATTATTCAAAGCCAATGTAGCCGTAATCGGCAAAAATCTAATGTAGTATGATTCTATGATTAATAAAAGTTTAGTTTCTTATTTGCTTGAGTATGAAACACTTTTATGGCATGATAGATTATGACACATAAATTTTCGAAGGATGAAAAAACTTGCAAATTTAGGTTTGATTCCAAATTTTAAATTTGATAAAAATCACAAGTGTGAGACTTGTGTAGAAGGAAAAATGGTCAAGAAACCATTCAACACGGTGGACAGGAGTACTGAGCCATTATGCTTAATTCATACTGATTTATGTGATTTCAAATCCTTACCCAAGAGAAGTGGGAAAAAGTATTATATCACATTTATCGATGATTGCGCTCGGTATTGCTATGTCTATTTACTAAATAGTAAAGACGAAGTAATTGCAGCATTCACAAAATACAAGGCTGAAGTAGAAAATCAGCTTAATAAAAAGATCAAAGTATTGAGGTCTGATCGAGGTGGAGAATATGAGTCTCCATTTGCACAATTATGTGAAGAGTATGGAATTATCCACCAAA
Organism: Hemerocallis citrina; assembly: GCA_017893485.1. Lineage (NCBI taxonomy): Eukaryota > Viridiplantae > Streptophyta > Magnoliopsida > Asparagales > Asphodelaceae > Hemerocallis > Hemerocallis citrina. The sequence goes on from CM030366.1 coordinate 67,277,430, forward strand.
CAACTGCCCCATACTCACCTCAGCAAAATGGAATTGCAGAAAGAAAGAACAAAACGTTAAAAGATATGATTAATGTCATGCTTATAACTTTTGGTCTACCTACAAACTTGTGGGGGAAGCCTTATATATGTCGAATCACATATTAAATAGAGTCCCACACAAGAAAACGGATTCTATTCCATATGAGTTATGGAAAGGACATATGCCTAATTACAAATACCTCAAAGTGTGGGGGTGTTTATCTAAGGTCTTGGTTCCTCTTCCCAAGAGAACCAAACTTGGACCAAAAACTGTAGACTACTATTTTCTAGGCCATGCCGAAAATAGTAGTGCGTACAGATTCTTAGTCTTCAAGTCTGAAGTATGTGACATCAGTGTAAACATAATCATTGAGTCAAGAGATGCCATATTCTTTGAAGATGTGTTTCAACACAAAAGAAATAATGGAAACCCTGATCTCAAAAGAATAAGAGAAGTGTCAACTGAGAAACAGGATGAAACTCATCATGGAAATGGTGAATCCGAACCGAGAAGAAGTGTAAGAACTAAAATCTCTAAGTCTTTCGGTCCAAATTTTCTAATGTACATATTAGCGGCTGAACCTCAGAATTACAAAGAGGCAGTCTCATTCTCAAAGTCTTCATATTGGAAAGAAGCTATCAATAGTGAGATTGAATCAATTCTAAGCAATCACACCTGGAAATTGGTTGACCTTCCACCAGTCCATAAACCAATTGGATGTAAATTAATCTTCAAACGGAAGATAAAACCAGATGGTTCCATTGACAAATATAAAGCTAGATTAGTGGCTAAAGGATAATACCAGGAGGGCTTATACTTCTTTGATACCTATTCACCAGAGATAATTCTATAAGAATGGCAATAGCAATAGCATCTATCTATAATCTTGAAATTCATCAAATGTATGTCAATACGGCATTTTAAAATGGGGATCTCGAAAAAGAGATCTACATGGAGCAACTGGAATGGTTTGTTTCAAAGGGAGCTGAAAACAAAGTATGCGAACTTGTTAAATCTCTATATGGACTTAAACAAGCTCCGAAATAATGGTATGAAAAATTTGACAATGTCATGATGAAAAATGGTTTTCGAATTAATGAATGTGATAAATGTGTTTATTACAAACAAATGGGACAGTCATACGTGATTGTTTGCCTGTATGTGGATGATATGCTAATCTTTGGTCCTAACCTGGAAGTCATCAAGACTGTAAAGAAAATGCTAATCAACCACTTTGACATGAAAGACTTAGGTGTGGCAGATGTTGTTTTGGGTATCAAAATAATAAGAACACCTAGTGGCATTGAATTATCTTAATCACATTATGTGGAAAAAGTGCTTGAAAGATTCAAGGAACATGGGATTAAAGGAGGATCAAATTCTTTTTCACCATCTGTAGTTTTGCACAAAAATACTGGTGAAAGTATAATGCAACTGGAGTATTCTAGCGTAATAGGCAGTTTAATGTGCCTCATAAACTGTACAAGACCAGACAGTGCTTATGCAGTGAGCGAACTAAGCAGATACACAAGTAACCTAGTAAAATGTCACTAGGCTTCATTGTTAAGAGTGCTTGGATATTTAAAGAATACCACAAAATGTTCATTGTATTATGGCAGATATCCTGTCGTTCTTGAAGGATATAGTGATGCGAATTGGATATCGGATTCAAAGGAATCAAAATCCATAAGTGGTTATGTCTTTATCCTAGCAGGAGCTGCTGTGTCCTGGAAGTCTTCTAAACAAGCATGTATTGCTCGATCCACGATGGAATCCGAGTTTATTGCTTTAGACAAAGCCGGTGAAGAAGCATGATGGCTTCGCCACTTTTTAGAAGATATTCCATTTTGGCCTAAACCTTTGACGGCCATATGTATCCATTGTGATAATCAAGTTGCGCTGAGCAGAGCACACAATTCTGTATATAATGGCAAATCGAGACATATTCGTAGACGCCATAATTCTGTTCGACAGTTACTCCCAAATGGAATTATTTCCATTGAATTTGTATCTCAAATGGAATTATTTCCATTGAATTTGTAAGGTCACAGGATAACTTAGCGGATCCATTTACTAAGGAATTATCCAGAGAGAAAATTAACTATGCTTTGAGGAGAATGGGCTTAAAAGCCTAAAACAATATGAGTTACCTTATACGGAAACCTAACCTAGCGACTGGAGATCCCACAGACCAGGTTCAATAGGACAACCAGTTATGAGTAACTCAATCAGTAATGCATTTGGACTCAGTCCCATCTCATTTCTATGGTGCAACAATAAATGCATGCCTACAGAAGTATTAAAAGGTTAAGCTGTGCTTTTAATGACGTCCATATCTTGAAACTCACAAGTGGAGTATTGTAGGATACTCTTTATGGATGCGGTCACCTATGTAATTGTGAGCTGGGTCGGCTCTATGAGAATTTTAAAAGGCTGAAGCTCTCTAAAACACTCGCAGAACTGAGATTTGTTCATGGCCAAAATGAACACAAATGAGAGATTGGATGTGAAGAACACAATGTTGTGTAGAGTTTATTGTTTGGGCATACACTAACGGCTGACGGTTCAAGATGATATATTTCACCGATTAACCAAGTATGTCCGATAAATTTTAACTAGGGAATGTTCAAAGTGAAATATCTACCTATTCACGATGCGCAGTGTTCTAAAAAGCGGCCTAGGCGGCCCTCCAACGCCTCGCCTAGGGGCTAGGCGTTTAAGAAAATTGGTTAATGGTTCTAGGCGGTTAAAAGCTGGTCTAGGCGGCTCATAATCGGTGTAAGTGGGTCTAGACGGGCTAGACCCGCTTAGACCTGCTTAGGACTTATTAAAAAAAAGGGACCCGACTTGTTTCATCCCAACCCGCTCTAATACACTCAAACCCCTAAAACTTCTCTTTCTCCTCTAAATCCCCCGTAAAAAAATCCCCAAATCAATTCTATTCTCTAAATCCCTAATTCCTCTTCTCTAAAACCCCCAAATCACCTCTTCCGCCTCCCTCCACACAGTCGGAGGCTTGCAGCTCGCAGAGCACTTCAATTTCGACCTCCTTCGCCTCCCTCCTCGTAGTCGTTGCTTGCAGTCGTCAACACAACCTCCTCCGCCTCCTTCCTCGCAGTCGCAGCTTTCACTCACTCTGTCACTCAGTCATCAAAACCTCCTCCACCTCCCTCTTTGCAGTTGCAGCTCGCTTCAACTTCAACCGACGTCAACACAACCTCTCTCCTCTCTTCAGCTTCAAAGTCAAGTCGTCAACACAACCACACACTGCATGCCACCTTGCTTCACCTCCGACGTCAACACTACGTCCTCATCTCTCTCAAACTTCTCTTGACGCAACCCTCCCCCATCCCCCGACTCAGGCCTCCCGCTTCTCTACACTGTTTGCTACTTGGACTGGAACAGCTGAACAGGTAATCTCCACTACTGATCTTCGTCATAGATTAATACTAGTCTAATAGATGAGTATAGAACTATACAAAAAAAGAAAAAAGACTAATAATAATACACCGATTCGATTTTGTAAAGCTCATCCTGTAATTGCAAGGAGAAATATCAAGAGTAATAATTGGGAACAAAAAAACAAAATAAAATGATAAAATATATAAATAAAATATATACATAAATAAATATATGTATATAATATATAAATAAAACCGCCTAGCACCTAGCCGCTTAAGCTCCGCTTACAAGGCCTAGGCGGTAGGTACCCATCGGCCGCCCGACTACTGCCTAGCGACTTTTAGAACATTGACGATGCGACATTGTTTCAATTGCACTTTGTGATATGTACCTTTTATAAGGTGGGAGACAAAAATTATCATTCATGTGGAGGATTGTTGGAAATCGGTTCCATCGTATTCTACTCATTAAGACGTATAAAATGATGTACTCACATGTCCAAAACGGATTTCAAATAAATAAAATATTCGCCTCCGAAGTTAGCTTGTTAAAATGAAGAATTGGACTTTTGCTTGATATGTGACATTGAAAGTTAGTCCCATATTGGAAATGAGCAAAAAGCAAATGAAGTTAGAAATTTAAAACTAAGCCAAAGGGGTGTGCCCTTAGGGGTACGAATATTTTCTCCGGAGGGAGAACACACCCAACTTGGGCGTCGGTGTGAAACACACGCGCGTGCCCGCTGGACTCGGGCTTGGGCTTGGGCTTGAAACAGTAAACTTGTTTTTTGCAAAATCCAGTTTTGATTTTATACGGGCTGGATACGGGCAGTTGCAACTGTCATGACAGTTTTGTCTGAACAGTTGCAAAAACCGACAAGGGCTTAGGGCTATAAATAGGACTAGATTCTGATCAAATCTGGATCCCATATATATCTTCCCTACCACCCTGTATCGGTGCAGACATATCACAAAATCGTTGTCATATCCATTCTCGACCGAGTCTCCATTATTCTAGTGTAAGTTAATGGAGTTCTGACTGTTGTATCTTGGGAGACAACTGCCGAATAAACTGTATACACCGAAGCAGTGGCATAAATAAACGTCTTAACGACATTGTTTCAACAAGCCTCAGTCTGTCTATTTTTCTTCACCAAATTCAAGGTCGGAATTGAAGATAACATATCTTCTTTCTGTGCTTTGTGTACAGTGATATACACTATTTGCGAATCAGTTTCTTAATTCACAATTATCATGGTTCGAATTGAAGATATATTATCTTTCTTTTGTTCTTTGTTGATAATGAATTTTGCTGTTATTGTAACAATATAATTATAATTAAATTCGAGTAGGAATTTAATTAGTTTCTTTTATTAATTTTTCATTACAAAATTAATTTTGTTTACTTAAGATATAACAGGTAGATTGTGAACAAAGGTTGGAAAGAGGTTCTGACCTGAATTTTGTGTGTTTTGCCAATAAAAAGAAAAACCAATGGGGATGGATATTAATGGCATGCCTTAAGTTCCCACGTTAAAATCTCAACAACAGTACTTAATTCTTGACAGTTCTAATCAAGGTCTGTTTGTGTGAAGATTGAGGAACCTAAGACATGAGCCATAAAGATGGGTTTTGAGGATGTCTTTATCTTCTCCAACTGTTCTCTCTTGCAATTTATACTGGCATGACTTAGATTGACAGCATCAATGTGCAGGAGAAGGATCCAGTCTAATGAGTTCCTTATGGCGTCTTCGAGTTGAGTGCAATTGTCTTGCCAAGTCTATTTTTTTCCCCATTCTAGAATTCCATGGGCTGTAAGATAAAAGTTTAAGCCCCTGGCTGCACGAGCTTAACCTGCAGGACTAATGAAGTATATGTCCTTTTCCATAAATGAGCCTTTTAGGATGTGCAGTAGACCTCTCTCTTGTTCATAGCCTTCTTGGTTAAGAATAAGGTACATAAAGCGTTTGATATTTTGTTCAATATCTTTAAGCAATCCCCCATTTTTTATAGCAAAAGAGTTAGATGATGAGGATGGGGGCAAACCTTTATTGGTGGTATACCTCGGTTATGAAATTTGCTTCCAAACATTTAGCTCTTGGTTTTTCATGAGATATTCCATGATGATAAACATGATTTTTTTCCCAAAATGACGCACTTTTTGAAAGTTTTTCCCAAACTGACCTACTTTTTTTTAAAATTCCCTAATTGACCTACTCGCTGTCCCAAAAAGCGAGTTTGGTAAAAATCTCATCGTTTTTTGAGACAGCGAGTGTGAGTTTTGGGTTTTTTTATTTCTCCCTGGCCAAGACTCGTTGTCTCAAAAAGCGAGTGGGTTTTTCCTAAACTCGCTTTTTTAGACAGCGAGTGTCGTTTGGGGATTTTTAATACCCCAGGCTCGCTGTTTCGAACTCACTTTCTCTTTCAACTCTCTATCTCCCTCTTCCTCTTCTAACACCGAAACCCTAACCCATTTTGTCGATCTTTCTTGTTAATTTGGTTGCCAAACTTTCTTGTGTGCTTCATTAATTGATTAGTTTTCTGTCTCTTTATAAGGAATTCAGGAATGGATTAATGATTAATTAATATGATACATTTCTTCTTTTATTTACAAGATTAGTATGATACATGTATTCTAATGATCTCAGAGCATTATTTTCTGTTATTATCATCATCATCATCATCATCATCATCATCATCATCATCTCATATATGTGTGTATAATTACGCATGTTATCTTACATATATTCTGATGATTTCAAATTAAGCATTACTTTCTGTTCTATTATCATCATCTCATGTATGTGTGTATAATCGTGTTGTCTTACTCTATGACTCAAAGTTAAAGTTCGGATTGCAATGGAATTATACCGATACAAGTTCAGGTACCTTATATTTTCTAACAATAGATAGTTCATATGATAAGACATTTCTGAAACAACGAAAAAAAAAGAAAGGAAAAAATGGGTTAGGGTTTTTGGGTTAGAAGAGGAAGAGGGAGATAGAGAGTTGAAAGAGAGAGTGAGTTCAAAACAGCAAGCCTGGGTATTAAAAAACCCCAAACGACACTCGTTGTCTCAAAAAACGAGTTTGGGAAAAACCCACTCGCTTTTTGAGACAACGAGTCTTGGCCAGGGAGAAATCAAAAAAACCCAAACCTCACACTCGCTGTCTCAAAAAGCGATGGAATTTTTACCAAACTCGCTTTTTGAGACAACGAGTACGTCAATTTGGGAATTTTTTAAAAAAGTAGGTCAGTTTGGGAAAAACTGTCAAAAAGTGGGTCATTTTGGAAAAAAAATTCGATAAACAGAGTCCTAATATGATCCTATATGCAGTGATTAGGTGTAACTAAGGATCTTTTCTTATTATTTAAACTTAATAGTACATGTCATTATATTAATATTTTCCCTCAGTGAGGATGGCAGGGAAGCTGTCTATCCAAACTCGCCGTCTTAACTGTTTTGGCATGGTTCTTTTTAATTAGATCCAGTTACTTGATGTTCTTAGAAATATTTTCTTCATGTTGGTTCTAGATATGTATTCTTACCTATCCAACTATGGAAATTGAACTGTATGCATGATTTAGTTAGACAATGTAGCCTGGACACACAACTGTTATTATATTTTCTTCTGTGGTATTTAAGACTTAGTTGTGTTGTTGACTCATGTCCTGTTCAATAATTACAATAAATAATGCAATGCCAAAACATTCTCTCTCTCTCTCTCTCTCTCTCTCTCAATTTTTTCACCTTTCACCTGTGCTTTGTACCTTGGTTTCATACTTTTCTCTATCCCCTTTATTGAAGTGGAGGATTGTTTAATAATATTAAGCTATAATGCGAATATGAAAAAATGACATTTTTAAAGTAAATTCAGTTACACATCTAAGAATTTAGTTTTTTTTTTTGATAGAATAGATAGAGCTCGAAAGAGCTCCAGCCAATACGAAATATAAAACCAGGTCTTACAAAAGCATATCCCAATGCTACTACTACATTCCAGTAGCTAGCAAATAAAAACATCAAAATAGCCAAACAAACAAGAGAACAGACACAGTCCAGAACCAAAAACAAACAATAACAGCATTACAACTAATATCCACAGATCATATAACCATCCACACTGCACTCCACCTTACTGCCCATACAAGATAATCGCAGAAGACCTCCCTAAATCCCTAGTAGTAGTAGCACCTGAAACAGCTCCCACAGGATCAGCATTTGAAGCAGAAGCAGAAGCAGCAACAGCAACTTGAGCAGCACCCATAGAACTGATTGCATCATCAAGTGGCTTGAGATCCAATTTTTCCCTCTTCATGTGGAACAACTCCGACGAATGATGCAAACAAAATTTAAATTTATCAAGAATGTTAGTCATAGAAGTAACTTTTTGAAGAAATGATTTACTATTCCTTTCATTCCACACCACCCAAATTAAAGCAATCAGAGACATATCCCACCCAACTCGGAATCTCTTTTTAAGCCTAAGATTTCTCCATTGACCCAGCCAAGCTCTAACTGAGCCAGGTTTGCCATTTGACTTTCCAAGTTTCTTACAAATAGTCCAAATATTTTTAGCTAAAGAACAACGTAAAAAAAGATGATTAACCGATTCGACATTATGCCCACATAAACAACAACATTACCCTAAAGCCAAATTCCTCTTACTAAGATTCTCCATAGTAAGAAGTTTGTTATGAACCACTAACCAAGTAAGAATTGTAGCTTTGAGCGAAGCCACATTTTGCCATATATATTTATAGAAAGGAGAAATCAAGCCACCCGAATTCAAAATTATTATAAAAATATTTAACCGTATAATATCCAGAAGATGACCATTTCCACTTACAATCATGAGAATTCGTCCAAACATAAGAATCCAACATAGCTAACAAATTAATATACTTTGGATAGTGTTAAGAAGAAAATGATCCCCGAAGAAATATTCCAAACTGTTTGACTATTAGAAATAGAAAACAAAGAAGCAATAGTAACATTGGGATTAGAAACAACAGAAAATAACTCTGGAAATTGATCTGCCAAAGTATTATTGTCAATCTAACGATCATACCAAAATCTAAGAGTCGATTCATCCCCACAAATTTTTTGTAAACCAATTTTAAAAGACTTGGGACATTTTCAAATTCCTTTCCAAAACGGAGATGCCTTAGCATGCACCTTATGATCTAAATCCCAAATTTTGAATCTCTTATGGTATTTATGTTTCACAATTCTAATCCAAGAAAGTACATCAGACTTAATTGCCTTCCGTAAACATTTACCAAGCAAAGCTAAATTTTGATCTCTAAGATTATTCACACCCAATCTTCCTTCCTCTTTCGATTTACAAACTGTTTTCCAATTACACAAAAATTTCCAACTATATACTTTTGAATTACCACACCCAAAAAAAACTGATGTAAACTTCACCCTAAATAGAGAATTTTCAAGAATATTAAAAGATTAAGTTTACCAACACTTAATGCAGATTAAGTTAGAAATTATAACTATTAATTGGTTTGATAAATTTTCAAGATATGAAATAGTTTAACAAGCCCAATTAAAGATTCAATTCTATCAATCAACAATAATACTTAAATCGTTCTTAGCATGTAAGATATTCAATAAAGATTTGTACCCTAATTAGCAAGTAGAAGCACTCACTCTCAATATTTGTAGACGAAAGAGAAATCAAATAATATTATAGAGATGATAAAGTAGTAACACAAATATTTGAGAAGTAGAAAGAGTTTACCGGGGTTGCAAATTGTGTGTAGTTGCGATGGAGGAGCAGCGGGGTTGTGGGATGCGCCTGCAGTCGTCAGGGAAGGGTAGCGATGGTGGTGCAAGGTGGTGCAGTTGGTTGGTGGTTGGCGAGGTTGCAGGGAGGCAAAGGTGCTAGATTGCAGGCGACAACGGCGCAGGGGGATGAAGTCGACAGAGGTGGTAGTCGAGGGTGGAGGATGATGGTGGGGCGGCAGGTTGTGCGGCGATGAGGGCGGCTGCGGGGAGGCAGCTAGGCGACGAGGTTGGGTGGTCGCTAGCGTTCGGAGGCCGAGCGGATGATGGATTTCGGAGTGCAGGCAGAGGAAAAAGATGGATAGGGGAGTCGTGATCGATGGCGATGAGGATGACGATGGCGGCGGCTGATTAGGTGTTCGATCGACGAGGGGGGGCTGGCGGCGTCGCAGGGTGACGGCGACGCCGACGAGGGTTGGGGAAAAAGAGGGAGAAGATGAAGAGGGGCTAGGGTTTGAATTTGGGGATTAGGGTTTAGGATTTTATTTTGAGAATTTGGATGTAGTTTTATAGTTTATAACAAACCCTAAAATTGCATCTCAATATCTCACACAATAAGATTAATGAAAAGCAAAACTCAAACACAGTAAATTTTTTTAATCAAGAATAACATAACTTCTCATTATTCTCAAGGCTTATATATAGGCTCAAAACAAATCTGAATACAAATCTCAAAAATATTCTAATGCATAAAAGAAATGTGCAAATCATAAAACTACTACATATTGCTATAATTACCAAAAATAAATATGAGTACTAAATAAAATACTAAACTAATGAAGCAGCTGTCCTAAACGATGCCTATGCTGATAGAAATGCCTGAATCGTCTTGAACCGATGTCCTCATCATTCTCCTCGGGAGGGAGAGGGCTCGACCCAGTCGAGGCGAAACCAGTCCTCCTATCATAGTGCTCCAAAAGGTCTGGATCCAAGTGCTGGAGCTCTTCACGATCTACCCACGTATTCTCCGACTTCGGCTTGTTTTTCCATCTTACCAAATACCTATGAATACCACCATCACTAGTAGAGATTATCTGATCATCTAAAATATTATCCAATTTTTGTGTCGGTGGGTAAGTAGTATCAGGTAGTGGGTATAATGTGGGAATCTCACCAGTAGGTTGCAGGGTAGGCTCATCTATACGAGAATTTCTAGGATTAAATTCTGGGCCTTCATAGGGTACTGGATCCTCAATATTAAAAGTCTTACTTATGCTAAAACATCCAGGAAGGTCAATGACAGGCATTATCATTGATTTTATAAAGAATTTTAAATGAACCTGCAACACGTGCATTCAACTTTTTAACGGATCCAGTTGGAAACCGTTCCGGACGAATCCGAACCATCACTTCGTCACCCACATTAAAAGTTTTAAATTTTCTTCTAATATCTGCTTTTGGCTTGTAGTTACAATTATTCTCATTAGTTTTCTTAGAAATTTCTCTATGCAAATCATAAATGCAGGGATGCAAATGTAGATGCAGACCCTGAGACTCTGTGATGTTCCAACATGGGGACAAGATCTGTGGGTTGCCTAGAATGATACCATGCACAACTTTATGTGGACTCATGCCAGTGGTTCTATTCTTAGATATGTTATAGACAAATTTAACAACCGTTAATTTTAGTCCCAAGTTCCCAAGTTATCTTTCACAAGAGTACGCAAGAGATTGCCAAGACTCCGATTGACAACCTCAGTTTGTCCATCAGTCTGTGGATGGAAGGCTGAAGAGAACTTCAATTTCGTGTTCATCTTGTGCCATAGGGTATTCCAAAAGTAACTCGTGAATTTCACATCCCTATCGGACACAATGGTTTTTGGCAATCCATGTAGCTTCACAATATTATCAAAGAAGATTTGAGCTACACGAGATGCATCGAAAGTTTTTGAGCATGGGAGGAAGTGGGTCATTTTAGAAAAAACGGTCCACAACGACAAGAATGGAATCGTGTTTCTTTTGTATTTTTGGTAAGCCTAACACGAAATCCATGCTGCATGCTGACATCATAAGATCATGTGACAACGACTTAACACATCTGCAGCCTTATTATCAACCCCTTTCTTATGCCATGGTATACGGATATTCCTATAGGAACTCTACCCATCGAGCATGTCTCGGGTTCAACTTTTGTTGAAAATTAAGGAATCGTAAGGCCTCATGGTCTGAGAAAATGACGAATTCATGCGACATGAGGTAATGTCGCTAATAGCGGAGTGACTTAATTATCGCATATAAATAAGTGGAGTATTTTTGTTTTGCTTCATCCAGCTTTTCGCTAAAATAGGCAACAGGATGACTCTCTTGACTGAGGACTCCATCTATACCAATACCAGAAGTATCACATGTTACTTCGAAGACTTTAGTAAAATTAGACAACCTCATGACAGATGTCTGAGTCATTTTTTTCTTGATCTCTTCGAAGCTTTCATGGCCTCTATCGACCAGACAAACTCACCTTTCTTCAAACAGTCGGTTATCAGAGCCATGATTGTGCTAAATCATTCCACAAACCTGAAGATAGAAGGTGGCAAGGCCATAAAAACTCTGCACATCATGAATATTGCGGGGCTCACGCCACTCCGTAATAGCTCGTATCTTTTCTGGGTCAGCGGATACTCCTCTGGCAGAGATAATAAATCCCACAAAGATAGTCTGATCGAGAGGAAGGTACATTTGGTAAGATTAGCATAAAGTTGTTCCTTCCTCAAACATCGCATACCTGTTTCAAATGGTCAAGATGTTGCCCAGCGGATCAGCTGTAAATGAGAATATCATCAAAGTACACCACAAGGAACTTGCCCATAAAGGGACGGAGTACCTGCATCACGATTCTCATAAATGTGCTCGTGGCGTTCGTCGTTCCAAACGGCATGACCATTTATTCGTATAGGCCATCTTTCGTCTTGAAGGCGGCCTTCCATTCATCACCGGGATGAACACGTATTTGGTGGTAGCCACTTTTAAGATCAAGCTTGAAAAAGATTGTGGCACCAGACATCATGTCCAACATGTCATCCAACCGTGGAATGGGAAAACGATACCTCACCGTGATCTTGTTTATGACATGGCTGTCTACACACATACGCTAGGTTCCATCTTTCTTTGGCGTCAACAGAGCGAAAACAAGGCAAGGACTTAAGCTTTCTCTGATAAAGCCCTTTGCCAATAACTCATCAACTTGTCTTTTTAACTCTGCATGTTCTGTCGGATTCATCCAATAATGTGGCAAGTTAGGTAGACTCGCTCCTGGAACCAGATCAACAGCATGTTGGATGTCACGCAGCGGGGGCAACTGGTTGGGAAGGTCTGCAGGAAAGACATCTGCAAATTCCTGTAGGACAGGAGTAACTTGAGGGAGGGTGGATGACAAGCTCTTTAGAAACTTCTCTCGCTGTAAGTAGAAAAATTATCTTCCCTTTGTCATTCTCTTTCGTGAGCTCCTTTTCACCCATATACTCTACTTTCTTGCCCTTTCTCGAGGGAGCTGGTGTTGTTTCAGCCGGACCAGATCGTGGTCTCACGTGTATGAGCTTTATTTTTAATCCGTCGTGCTGGAACACACATTGGTTGGATCGACCATATATGGTCACATCGTGGTCGTAACCAAGGTCTCCTTAAAATGACTTGACCTACATTCATTTTGAGCACATCACACCAAACTTTCTCTTTGTAAGTTTTGAAGTCTACAGAGACCAAACATCGATGTGTTACTTGGAGGGTTGTCGCATCAATCGAAGATACTTTGTATGGGCATGGATGAGGTTCAACTTTAAGTCTGGTCAGCGTTGACGCAGCTCCCACTACCAACAATCACCTTGCAGTTTTTTCTACCTATACTTGGAGGGTTGTCGCATCAATCCAAGATACTTTGTATGGGCATGGATGGGGTTCAGCTTTAAGTCTGGTCAGCGTTGACGCAACTCCCACTACCAACAATCACCTTGTAGTTTTTTCTACCTATAGTCGTAAATGTGTGAAATATAGTAGTGCACTTCCAATCATCTTCTTCTTTTGGTTGGGACAAAGCACATCAACTACATTCAGGTGAGATGATTGGATCGACCAAATACAGTGGAGATACTAGTCATCCTCTTCTTCACCGAAGTCATCGCTTTCATTTGGCTCATAGGAAAATTCATTGTCGGAATTATCAACGATGACTGCGGTACCCTCTACTATATTGATCCTACTGGGGCTGGGACAGTTGCCAGTAATATGGCCGTATCCCTTACATTTATAGCACTTAGTGAGAGGATCAATCTTAGAGTAGTCTCTTTCGGTGTTATTACCCTTATTGTCATTTCTAGGTGGATAGGAATTTGAATTAGGCTTGCTAGGGTAAGATTTGTTGGGGTATTGAGAAGAGGTCTTAGGCCTAGAGGGGTCAGTGGAGGTCATTCTAGAGGAATGATCTTTCGAATTGCTGGACTTATAATGGGAACTTGCTTTAAGGGAATCCATATCGAGGACAAGTGCATAAGCTCCTGCCAAAGAGTCACGTTTCTATGAATTAGCTCGTTCCTAAGATCGGCTCGTAATTCAGCCCTGAACCTAGAGAGAGTTTGTTCTTTGCTCTCTTTACCTAAAGCATTGTACCGAATGAGGAAGTCATCCAACTTATCTACATACTCTTGGGTGGATTTACTTCCTTGATAGAGTTGATTCCACGAATCAAGCATTCGGGTGTGAAAAGATAGGGGCACATATCTCTCTGTGAGCTTCTCTTACATGGCCTTCCAAGTGGCTATGGGTCCAGGCCTCAGCCTTTACGATGTGTTCAAGATTGGTCCAATATTGTTGAGCTTTACCAGTCAATTTCATCGTGACTAATTAGACCTTCAGGGTTTTGTTCATATCAAACCACACAAAGTAGTGGTCCATGGCATGGATCCAATCGAGATAAGCTTGGGGTTTCATACGGCCTTCAAAGTGAGGAACGTCAGCCTTAACGCTCATCTTGTATTGTTCGTTAGGGTCACAATCTTGACGTCGATCGTCACGATCATTCCCTTGAGGGATCTGATGATGAAGCTCAAGAGCAATGTTTTGATTCAATTCCACTTTCTAAAGCCTCTGATTGATATTGAAAAGAGTTGTTTGAATGGCAGTGAGGGTAGTGGAAATATCAGAGTTATCCATCTCAGTTCGAGGAGGGGCTTGCGGAAGTCTAAGGTTCCTAATTGGGTGGTTTGGTAGGGACAAGAAAAGCTTTTCGGAATTTGTGATGGTGCTGCGAAGACGCATTCACCAACGGTGAAAACTAGGGGTCGTGGAGATGTGTATTTGCTGAAATTTGGGAAACGTATCGTAAGTGCACCTAAGTGTATTTTTTTTAATCCGAAATAATCTAAAAGAAAGAACGAAAAATAAATGATTCCAAAATGATCCTAAATGAATGCAAAAATTATGACTAAATGATGCAAGAACTAGGATTTTTAAAACCTTCGCTCTGATACAAAAATGATGTAAACTTAACCCTAAATAGAGAATTTTCAAGAATATTAAAAGATTAAGTTCACCAAGACGTAATGCAGATTAAGTTAGAAATTATAACTATTAATTGGTTTGATAGATTTTCAAGATATGAAATAGTTTAACAAGCCCAATTAAAGATTCAATCCTATCAATCAACAATAATACTTAATCGTTCTTAGCATGTAAGATTCAATAAAGATTCGTATCCTAATTAGCAAGTAGAAGCACTCACTCTCAATATTTGTAGACGACAGATAAATCAAATAATATTATAGAGATGATAAAGTTTGAGAAGTGGAAAAAGTTTACTGGGGATGTAGATTGTGTGTAGCTGCGGTGGAGCAGCGAGGTTGTGGGATGCGGCTGCAGTCGTCAGGGAAGGGTAGCGATGGTGGTGCAAGGTGGTACAGTCGGTTGGTGGTTGGCGAGGTTGCAGGGAGGCAAAGGCGCTCGGTTGTAAGCGGCAACGGTGCAGGGGGATGAAGTTGACGGAGGTGGTAGTCGAAGGTGGAGGACGACGGTGGCACGGCAGGGTGCGCAGCGATGAGGGCGGCTGCGGAGAGGCAGCAAGGTGACGGGGTTGGGTGGTCGCTGGCGTTCGGAGGCCGAGCGGTGGATGGATTTCGGAGTGCAGGCGGAGGAAAAAGATGGAGGGGGAGCTGGGATCGATGGTGATGAGGATGATGATGGCGGCGGCTGATTAGGTGTTCGATCGACGAGGGGGGGCTAGCGGTGTCGACGAGGGTTGGGAAAATTGAGGGAGAAGATGAAGAGGGGCTACAGTTTGGATTTGGGGATTAGGGTTTAGGATTTTATTTTGGGGAAAACCTCCTTTTTTTCTAAGATTTCAAATAAAGGACCAATCCACCTTATCATAGGCTTTTTCAAAATCTAATTTTAACATAATCCATTCCATCTTATTAAAATGACAAGAATTAATCACATCTTGGGCAGTGGCCACACTATCCAGAATAAATCTATCTTTTATAAAACTGGATTGAGCATTATCAACTAGCAATTTAATGACAAAACCTAATTGTTTAACAGGAACCTTCATAATAATTTTGAAAAGGACATTTAACAAACTAATGGGTCTAAAAGCAGAAATCCTATTAGCCCCAACATTTTTAGGAATTAACACAATATGAGCATAATTAATCCTTGCTAAATTATTAGTTTCCAAAAACTTAAACTTAAACTTAGCCTGTCAAACCATTGACGTAGTTGGTCTAAAATGTTGGCAATTCATAGTGTCAAACAAAACATTATCACACTCACATCATGACACTAAAAATATTAATAATCCATAGTTGATACCATCAAATGGGAGGAGGAAATCACATCAGGGCTAAAATGTGTGAAGAAACTGCCTTTTAATAGAAGGTTAGACAGATTATTCTCCTATAACGAAAAAAGGTTGTCTGATGAAGAGTTATGGAAAGGATGGAAAATGAGGAAATTGTGTAGAGTGGAAAGAAAGTAAAATTGGCATATTTGTACAAGTAGACCCCATGTTTTCATCATAATCAAACCTAATCAGTGGATCCAATCGATGAGAGAGATTATAATCAAGGTGAACAAAGTGGATCATTAATTATGAGTCCACTGAGTAATTATAATCATTGTATATTGGGGAAATTACCTTATATACATAGGGGACTTTTCAAGAGAGCACTATGCTCTCAAGGCCTTGGAGTGCACTAGTTGAGAATCCATTAATATGGACCATGTATAAAAAATCTAAATCATTCATCTTGTTCTACATGCCTAAGATAGCCTTGGCATGTAAAATCACGTTATTTGAAGTTCGTTTGTTTATGTTTTACTATATCACAAAATTGTATGAACGAAATTTCTTTATTTTTCTATCGACATGATGGATGGGTAGATGGATGTCAAATAAGTTGAGTTCACATCCACGAATTAGAATAGGACGAAATTTCTTGATTTCACATCTGCAAATTAGAATAGGATGAGCAGATGAATGTAGAATAGGATGAACGGTTCGGATTTTCTATGGAGGGTTCTCAATTTGTGCTCTCTAAGGCCTTGAGAACACAATGCTCTTTTGAAGGCTCCCTATATATATAGGGCTATGATCATGTGAGAACTCTTTCGATGAGAACCAAGTGTGAACTTTTTTTTTTGGGGCTATAAATTGAAATTTTTGAACCATTCAGTTTGATCTACACATCTAAATTAGTCTACGAATGAGAAATCAAGTAATTTGAGATTTGTTTGTCCATGCATTTAAGTGTTACAAATTGTATGGCTGAATATCATTATTTTTTTTGTAATGACATGTTGGATGGACAAATGAATTTTGAATGACTTGATTTTACATATTTAGACTAATTTAATCATTCTAAATAATGTGAATAGTTCAGATCATTCATATGATGGCTATGTAAAAAGTTTACATGTAGATTACTCCTATATATATATATATATATATATATATAGAGAGAGAGAGAGAGAGAGGCGGTTCAATTAGAACTATTCTCACGATAATCTGTGAGAATTCATTGCATAGCTTTCACATGGATGATCTAAACCATTTACATTGATTAGAATGACTAAATTACTCTAGAAATATAAAATCAAGTAATTTGAAATTTGTTTGTCCATCCATCATGTCAGAAATGTAGAAAATAATGATATTCAACCATACATTTTTTTACATTTTAATACATGCTCAAACAAATCTCAAACGACTTGAGCTCCCATACTTGGACTAATTTAGACATGTCGATTAAAACGAACGATTCATATTTTTCCATTAATGTCCCAAAAAAAGTTCTCAAATGGTTCTCACCAAAGGAATATTCACTGGATCATCCTATGTGTGTATGTGTGTGTACATACATACATAGGGTGGTGTTCAAGGAAGCATCACATTTGTGAGCACTCGTTGATACTTGATACAACCCCCCCCCCCCCCCCCCCCCCCCCCACCAACCCCCCACAAAAAAAATGAAAATGAAAAATCCGAGGTTTATCTTCTTCTACATGCCTAAGCTTGTAATTCAAGTTATTTGGAGGTCATTTGTGTATGTCTTAGAACGTTGAATTGTTTGGCTGAAAATTCTTTATTTTCTAATGGTATGATGGATGAACAAATGAATGTAAAATAACTTGATTTCACATCGTCGATTTATTTTAGGCATGTAAAACACGATGAACGGTTTTGATTTTTGATAGGGGTTCATAGCAGTGGGTTCTCATTTAGTGCTCTCCAAGGCCTTGAGAGCACAATTTGTCTTGAAGACACCCCTATATATATATATATATATATATAATATAGAGTGATTATAAAACTAAATGAGACCATTATGGACAATCCTCATCTTTCACCTTGACTTTCATTACTTTATCTCTCTGTGTTTGAAGAATCAAATGGTTCGTATGCCTCATTGACTATGTTTCAAGTAGAAAAAAAATGAACGGTTTTTCAGTAATAAAACAAATTGGACTCCAAGTTGAGTGGGTAAGAAACCTCCAAATCACTTGATTTTTACGCATGCTTGGCTTATGACATAAACATGAGAGCGGTGCCGGATCGTCCATAGCTAGTGATTATAATGATCATTTTATTTGAGGATTCCATTTCTTTCTTACAGGGGAACACTAAATTGAGAACGGTTGTCCAACTAGGTTTCATGAGAACTCCGTGTTGGGACCATCTCATGAACGATTTGCACCCCTCATCTTGATCTACATGGCTAAATTTGCTTGAGTATGTGTTATCAAGTCATTTCATTTCTTATTTCCCATGCATCAAATCGTTCTCATGAAGCTTAGTTTGATGTCCATTCTCAATGGAGCATCCTCCTTCACACATACATTTAGTCTGCTAATAGATGACACTTGCAGCATGCTCTTAAAGTGGGTTCTGCTAGATAGATGCATTGTCTAGGTAGTTGATTAAAAAATAATAATGGTCCAAACATTGATCCATTTCTAGTGCCAATAAACATTCAACATCTTATATAATTACAGGTTGTAAGGTTATCAGCTGCCACCCAAGAAGTTCCAAGATCCATCATCTGCAATGTTCATGGTGTGAATCCCAGATTTCTTGAGGTTGGCAAGATGAAAAATGGGCAGCAGCAGAGAGGTGAACATGCCTTTGCCAAGGGTGCTTACTATATTGGAAAAATGATATGGAGTAAAGGCTATAGTGAGCTACTTCAGCTACTCAAAACGCATCAGAGGGAGCTAACTTCCCTCCAAGTTGATCTGTATGGTAGTGGGGAAGATTCTGATCAAGTTAAAGAAGCAGCTGGAAAGTTGGACCTGGTGATTAATCTGTTCCCTGGTCGTGACCATGCTGATCCTTTTTTTCACGAGTAAGTCTCCAGTTATCATTCTCTTGTGCGATGTTATTCTCTTATTTCCTTTTTTTTGTTTTAAATTTACTAATATCTATGTTATGGATGAGTTTCTGGTTATTCCAATAGATTTTGTTGAAGTCGTCTTCATTGGGAATGAAATAAGCGAACATAAAAAGGATATGTCTTATATATTAACATTTGGGAAGGCTTCCTTTTTGGATCTTGGCTTGCATATGTGCCTTCGAGTAGGATTACATTCCTATAACAATTTATCATCTTTATCCTTCTTCTGGACTATTTTTCCTTGGTCGTGGAGGATTGGAGGATGCCAAGTGGTCCTTCTAGGACCATGGTAAACCCTCTCTTGTCATAGTTTTGGACTTTGGCATAAACTAATTAGAGAGGGTTGATGTCATGTGAACAGCCGGTCATAAAACTTTGTCAAATATTATAGGAGTCTTGACTTCTTAGCCGACCCCATTTTAATGAGATAAGGCTTAGATGATGATGTTGTTGTATTGTTATAGTGTGGTGTTCTTTTTTCTTTTTCTTTTTAACTCCACAGCATATGTATCTCCTTAATCTGTTCATATCTCCCGTATCTAGATTCATCATCTCCTTTATCTCCATGGAAGACATTAGTATCTTTCTCCTTAATTTTTCACTATTAAATGTAGTTACTTACACATTTGTAGAAGCACTCGACTTGTATGGTTCACTAGTAATCTTATAAAGGCTTGTCCTGTATTGCAATAAGTTTAACATTTGAATCAGTTTATTTATTATTACTGCCACCAAAATCAGTGGACTGTTTCCTTTTCAAGTATTTCCCGTCATAAAAGTGCAATTAATTATGGACCCACGAGTATGAGTTCTTTGTTTCTAATGATGTTCTTTCTTGTCAGCTACAAGGTATTCATTAACCCTAGCACAACAGATGTAGTTTGCACAACCACAGCGGAAGCATTGGCAATGGGAAAAATAGTGATATGTGCCAATCACCCTTCAAATGACTTTTTCAAGCAATTTCCCAACTGCCACATGTATAAAAATGGTGCTGAATTTGTGAAACTAACTCTAAAAGCTCTATCTAAAGACCCTGTACCACTTACGGATGAGCTGAGACACGAGCTGTCATGGGAAGCTGCCACGGAGAGATTTGTTAGAGTTGGGGAGCTAAATGATGGCATCCCTGAAAGTCCAGTTCCTCACACTTCCAAACCTTTCATGCATGTCAATTCTCAAGGGTTGATGAACAGTTTAGAGGATGCATCGGCAATTTTGCATAATACTGTTTCTGGGATTGAGGTGGCTCGCCGTGTCTTTGGTGCGATTCCAGCGACTTTGCAACCTGATGAACAACTGAGTAAGGAGCTTGGGTTGAGTTGTCAAGAACAAAGACAATAGAGCATTAAGTATGTGGTCTTTACAAACGAGAAAGTCCCGTGTGACAATATAGACCAGGGATCTTTGACGTATTTCCTTGCTTGAAAGGTGATGCTACGGTGGAAAGGTGATCTTTGAGGTATTTCCTTGGTTGAACGGTGATGCTACGGAGGAAGAAAAGAAAGAACCAAAATGCTCATTTTTGTTATCTAATTTATGATTTGTTTTTTTGAGGTAATTTGTTGTTATAATCTGTTCTTCGTTATGTATGCACTTTTTTTATGACCGATAATTTTTCACACATTAAGTGTTTGTCTATATGGGGGCACTCACAAACATAGTGATCTTAATTCAATATGCTCTTTAGTTATCGTTAGCATGTAAATTGAGGATCTTAATATTATCCTTTCTGGGACGAAATTTAAGCTTAATACTCCTTTTTGTTGATAAATTAACTATATGAAGCATAAGTACCAAATATTCTTAACATTGTGTCGATACTCGGTTATAAGTTACTTTCGCTATTTCTCGTGTTTTATGACTGTGGACCTTGAAACCTTTGAAACAATGTCTTTTCTTTGGAGAATATCAGGCATATCAACTGTTTCTTTCAAATACTACAAAAATATGAAGGATTTATTTTGAACTCTTCTATACAAGTATGTTGCTTATGGAGGAAGTCTAATTCATAAATTGATTTGAGTAATTTATCAGGATTGCAGCGTCGCTACCAGAGTCTGGTCATGGTCGGAGGAGAGGTCATGGTCGGAGGAGAAGCGTCGAAGCCAGCAACAGCAAGGCCATAGCTAGGGAAGAAGATAACAGGGATAAGCAGAAATTACTGTAGCTACTGAAGTAGGCGTATCTGTGTTTTACGTAAAAAGTGCACTAAATTCAAAGGTTGTAGAGGTGGGACACTTTTTACGTGATGCGCACGTGTTTCTGTTGTTTGTCGTTTTTTTTTGTGCTCTAACGGCCTATAAATACTGTTAAAAGTTTGTTAGAAGAAATAATGAGAAATTAAACTCTTTCCCCAATCTTTGTCTCCTACATTTCCAACCCTATTTCCTCTGAAAACCATTGCCATGGGTAAATCCAAGCAGCCGAAGAACTCAACTCCTGACAACTTGGTATCAGAGCAGGTTATCGGCGATGATGATGGAAGGGATGAAGGAAGCACGACGGCGATTGAGAGCAAAGTGATGGAATTGAAGAATGATATGGAGTCGATGAAAGCTCAGTTAGGGCTCATCTTTGGCAAGCTGAAGGCCATGGCATCCAACATCACGTCCTTACAATCGCCAAATCAACAACCGAATCCTTCAATTGTTACTCCTCTGCTTTCGACACTTGAGGTAACTAACCCCAATCCCTTTAATTTCAATTCCAAAGGGCGGGGAGATTTTGGTGGTATGTCAAGGATTCCATTTAAGGTGGAATTTCCGTTGTTTCATGAGGGAGATCCGACTGAGTGGAACTGTGGAGTTGAACAGTTTCTTGAGTTTTACGAGATTCCTGACA
The DNA here is from genome assembly GCA_017893485.1 of Hemerocallis citrina. NCBI lineage: Eukaryota > Viridiplantae > Streptophyta > Magnoliopsida > Asparagales > Asphodelaceae > Hemerocallis > Hemerocallis citrina. The sequence goes on from CM030366.1 coordinate 67,299,372, forward strand.
CTAAAAAATTGAAGTATGCATCGCTGCACTTGAAAGGAAGGGCTGCTCAGTGGTTCCGAATGCATATCAAGTCTAATGTTTCTGAGATTACCTGGCCGAAGTTCTTAAAGAGTTGATTACCAGGTTTGGAACAACCGAATTCCAAGATTATGGCGGAATCCTGTCAAAATTACAACAAAAAAGGGATTTGGAACTATATCCAACTTTGTCGATGACTGGACTGAGTCCCATTATCTCAGCACTTGTTAGTGGACTCAGAGATGAAATCAGGTGGGATGTGAAATCACAGAAACTCAAGAATGTCAATGAAGCTATAGGGCTCGCTCGAGGTTATGAGGAGAAACTAGCTTGTCTTCGGAAGAACTATAAACTTGCATCATTCCCAAACATTTCTCCAGTAATCCTACAACACCCAATACCACTGCTAAAGTGCAAGAGACACCACCTCCATCCAATTTCGTTCCCAGGAGATTAAACATACAGGAGTTGAGAGAGCGTAAGGTAGGGTTGGCAAACGGGTCGATCGGGCCGGGTCGGGTCGAACCCATCCGGGTTAGAACCCAACTAGGGCGGGTTTGTAGCACCCCGAATTTCCAATATGATATCTCAGAAATACGTGGCACAATTTCCAGCATTAACCTCAATTATAATAGTAAACATAGCCAAAACACAGATAAAACTTTTCAACTTTTATTGCATTAATTCCTTACAAAGCACAGCGGAAAAACAAACACCTTGAATTACAAATTCTTTCTTTTACAACACATTCTTTTACAATTTACATAAGCCATAACATCATTCTATCTCATGTATCCAAATCCCAAGCTATGGGTACCTACCTGTAAGACATGAGGCTAGAGAAAACCCTAACCCCCAAAACTACAGGGTCAGCCATAACGGTGTGAGTGACATAAAATAAATGCAAAATAAATAAAACATAAATGATAAAGTCGTAAATAACATCTATCAACAGTAAGGATAATTGACAAGAGTATGAAATAATAATAAATAAAACATGAAAACACCAAGTGAAACTAGGCTAAGTGTCAGGTGTAGAAAACAGAATACAACATGCATAAAACCAAGTCAAGAAAACACCAATGCTATATGCTGACTCTCTAATGCATATTTGTCGGATTCTATGCATCCCACTCTACATAGGTCCGGTGCAAGCCCTTATCGTTCTCCACTTGATAGGGTTTAATCCCCCGCTATGCAACTAATCCTACTGCGATGACTACTACGAGATTTAGATAAACTGTGAGTATTAGCCCACACCTCGATAATTTCGGAGGTCAATCTCTATCCACAGATAATTTCGGAAACTATTGCACTCACACCTGGGAATCTTCGAGAATACCCCACACCACAAGCTATGGCGCCTCATAACACGAATACCCCATGAGTGTCGCCTCGACCCCGATAGTTCTGGAGATCAATCCCACACCGCATGTAACTCCTATTTCCCGTATCTGTACTTTTTTTCTACTGTATTTTCATTGCTGGTATTCTTGTATTCAATTTGAGATCCTGTATTTTGTTTTCGTTCGAATAAAATCGTTATATTATTTCAACTCAATTTTTGGTGCCTTTATCTAATTCAATTGTATGTCCGTCCTGCTCCTTTGTGTCGTTCTTCATGAAGAGATGAGCTGTTTCATATCATTTGTCTCTTTATCCCCATTTTTATAGATTTTTGACCAATTCTCTAATTGGATCCCACTCAAACCTGCTACCCAAATACCCAATAACCCAAACCCTAACTATATAACCCTAGACCAAGCCTAACCCTAACCCAAAACCTAATTAGTGTTTAAACCTAACTAACCTGCCGCCTACTCTTTCTTCCTCGTCTCCTTCTTCCTTCATCTCTTCGAACCCAGACTTCGACCTCATCGCCTTTTCCTTCAGCCATCGTCGTCCCCATCCCCTGCACACCCTCGCCATCATCTCACCACCACCATCATCGCCGCATCGCCACGATCACCTCGCCCCATCACCCATCCAACCTTTCACCGCCATTACCTTCGTCGTCACTCCCATTCATCTCGCCATCACCGTCCCCAACCCTCGAACCCCATTTTTTCCGTTACCCAACTCCCGATCATCCAAGACTCCACCGAACCATCCACCTCCGACCATCCCCTATCTCCATCTTCCCCTGTCCTCGTCACCAACCCGCTCGAACCCAAACCAATCCACCGAACCCATCACCATTGACCTTTGCTTCATCGCCTCTGCTGCTTGAATCGCTTCCACTCGCCGTCGCCCACCACGATCCCTCGCCGTGCACCCCCCGCAACCTCCGCCGATCCCTAGCACTGTCGTCGTCGCCGTTCAAGCCCCTGATCGTGCTGTCGTCGTCCCTCTATTTTTGAGTCGAAAACAGAGCTCTTCGTCGGAGCCTTCGCCACTGCAGTCGCTTCTCGACCAGCACCGTCGCTCGTCGCTCCGCCTCGTCCCGAGCTCGCCGCAGTCGTCGCCAGTCCCGTGCGCCCACTCCCGCTCGCTACCGAAGTGAGGAAGAAGACGATTCGTTAGTGGTCGAACTCGCCGTTTCGTGGCGCTAAGGATCAGTGATCGCTGTCCCGTGTTTTGCCTCGATCCACTGTGTGGGTGGTCGCTGATTGGTCGTTTCAGTGTTCTGTGTTTAGGTACAGCGGATCTGGTTTGGTGTTTGCTGTTTTGGGCAGGATCTTGTGTTGGGTTTTCATAGTTGCTGTTGGATTCTTTGCACGTGGTTCGCACGTGCTTTTGGGAGATTTCGTCCGGGATTTTCGATCCCGCTATTCTCAAATTATCAGATCTAATCGTCGTCCTAAAGGCAAGTATTCATCTTGTACAAATTTTCGTTCCAGTACAAGCGTTAATTTGAAAAATACCGCAAATAGATAGTAGTTGTGACTCCTTCTTGACTGTCGTTGTTGATCAAATATTAATTCTCATCGATTCCTTAATCTTAAGAGTCACAACAATTTCATTGTTATATTTACAACTACTTGGAACTCATTTTATCTCCTAGTCACATAAACACATGAAATTAAGAAACCCTAGATTTGTAGATGTGTGTTGTATCTCGTATGTGATGATCTTGCACCCACTTGAGTTGAGAAATAAATGTTGATTGCTATTTTGATAACCATTACCCCGTATTTGTATCACACATTAATCTAGACGCCTAACAACCAACTATCATGCAATTTATATATGAAAGACATTCACACTTGTTGCTGTCCTGAACCTTACTTGCTGTTTTGACCCCTTTAGAATCAGAACATGAACTAGAGCCTTGAACAGTAAATGTAGCTCTAGATGTCTAGATGTCGATAACATCCAGAATTTTTGAATTTCAAGTTACGGTCTAGGAGATATCGCAGTTTTACTGCAGCTATGTCGGTAGTCGCAGATTCACAAAACTGCTGCGCTTCTTTAGTTTGCAAATTAATTTAACTATGTTAACAGTAAGCGTTTGACTTGAAATTTTATATGCCGTTGCTGGACACCCTAGAGAACCTTCCCAAATTTTTTCAGAATTAATTAATAATGTTTCAACACTATTTCACATGTATAAACTTAGATTCACAAATTCTGCCTGAACACATTAGCTGTGTAGTTCGCTGTTTTGACACATGTTACCACAACTTTCTCGTACCTTAATTATATGTGTTGGAACCGGGCAGGAGTCTAGTTTCTAGATATTCTGACAGTTCCGCTTTTGCTATCTTGTAGCAACGGGAATCGCGGTTTTGGTACAGCAACGTCGTGCAGTCCAGAATTGAGATTTTCGCTGTTCTTGATATTTTGATTCGTGTTGACCCTCGAATATGCTATATAAATATCTCAAACTTGTTCCATGTTCATGATTATGATTTCTTGACTTGTTTCGCACACTATCATGCTTGCTTGATGTTAATAATAAATAATAAGTCGGGGTTTAAGGAAAAGACCATAGTAGTGGACAATATAGGTAAGTGTACTCGGAAGGGGGCCCGTGTTTCCCAGTACTCGGTTCATGAACCTGTTGCACCTTGATGTATTCATGGAGCCAGTTACTTGGCTCACGAACCTGTTGTATTCATGAACCTACTGTGTAGGTCTTGAACCTGTTGGTATTCACGGACTTGTTTCGTGAACCTGTTATTTATTTTCGTATTCATGAACCGTGCCTGCTTGATACTTGATACCTTAGTACACCGCTCTAGACTCCTCCACTAGGCCTAAACGTAACTGATTTGTATGTAGCAACCATGTAGTAAAAAGATGGATGCATGAAGTACTACCTAGATAGTAATAACCACAAGACTTGATACATGAAACTTGAACTTGATACATGCTTACTCGATACTTGATTACATGATAGATGAGACTTGAAACATGAAACTTGAACTTGATACATGTTAACTTGATATTTGATGACATGTTACATGAGACTTGATACTTGAATATAATACTTGACACTTACAACTTGATACTTGAGACCTGACAACTTGACACTAGACCTGAGACTTGTTACCTGACACTTGTACTTGATGCCTATCATTTGAGGTTAGATACCCTTACATGTTCACTTGTCACTTGCTCCACTATTATTATTTGTTATCCAGCCTGTTTACTTGATTTGTCCTTCTTGCTAGCTAGTTCTTGGATTTCCACTACTTGTTGTAACCCTGTTACATTCTTGATTCCAATTCTTGTTCCACATTACTTGTACTCGTTTTTACTATATGTGGCCCTAACTTGCACTAAGGGCGTTTTCTCTACTTTTTTTCCTGTTTATAATTATTAAACAGACTTTGGAGATGAGCTGCCTGCTGGAATTGGTGAGCAGACATTTTAGGCTTCGCTTGGAGCAAGGACTTATTTAAATATTTGTTTTCCTTAAGTTATTTATTTCTCCTCTGTATAAAACTTGTAATGAGCTATAGTCCCGAGTTTTATCCTTTGTTCCAGACTTGAAAACTATTTGGATATTATTATTTGTTTTCAATTGTTTCTGTTGCGTAATAAACTATTCATGCATGCTTGGTTGTATATATATCTTGTTACATTCTTGTTGTAATGCTGAGTCGATCCTACAGCTTATGGATGATGTTAAAATCATTCGTTGGGCTTCGTCACGCGCTCGTATTCCATGTTTTTCGAAAGCGGGGCGTGACACCACAGGTAATTCCGAAGACTATTTCACTCACACCTCGATAATTCCAGGGATTATCTCACACCGCAAGCCATACTGAGGTCCATAACCCATGAACTCATTTCATCATATCACCATCTAGTGTCTGTCCTTATTTTATTAAGTTAATTAATTATTTGTTAGATTTCGAATCTCTTAGAGTTGGTGTACCCTACCGGGTTTAACTCAACTGAACAACAATCAAAATCTCAACCGCCGGTAGCTAAAGCTCCACTCAATCTCTAAAGACTCATAGCTCAACCATCAATACCAAAACTTTCAATAAAACTCACAAATCCATCATCAAAACGATTGTAAGAAAAACTTCTTAAATTGACAAAATCCAAATCTACATAATGTACTCATAAAATTCCAGAATTCAAATAAAATATTAAATCCATTAAATAACAGAAAACCATATTTTAAGTTGTAGAATATCACCAAAACATCAATTCCTTGAAAACACATGTAACTCTCTTAATAAGATCATAAGCATACAATTAAAATTCTATTATAATTAAAATATAACTCTCTATAAAATAATGTAATCTGTTGTAAAAGCATCATATAAAACAGTAAAGTAAATATCAAGAAAACAATCATTTAAAAGAAACGAAGAAAATCAGCAAACAACCCAACAGAATAATTAACGGTCGACTGCTCAAGAAGGGCAGTTGACTGGCAATTGAAAATCCCCAAATAGAAGCGCAGCCGACCGTGACCTGCAACACAGCCAGTTGAGTTTTTTGTGCATGTTTCGACTGATACTTGATTAAAACTTTGAAAAATCAAAATTAAACTTCCTGAGATGATTAATTATAACTTGTATAACATATCGGAGTTGATAAAACAAATCAAAACATATCAAGATCTTAAAAGAGTGATATTTCGCAAAAAAAACTTCAAAACAGTCAATGTGTATATATATATATGTTTATGTGAGGGTTTAAGCATCACCTGTGTCACCAAATGTCATCAATTAGAAGTAGTAAAATATCTAATTCGATCTCAGTATGAAAGTAATCAAGATTCAATTCGAAAATTCGCAAAACACACAAATTTCTCAAAACAGTGCAATAGTTATGTTTAAGTGTATGTGTATATATATATATATATATATATATATATATATATATATATATATATATATAGATCAGTAAAACCATGTTAAGGAGTAGTGTAGGGTTGTATTTCGTTCTTAGTATCATATAAAACTCAAAGCCCAATCAAATCTTCAAAAAATTACAAAATCCACTTTCGGCCTGCACACCTACAGTCCCAAAGGCCAACCTGTCTTCACAAAATTCAAAACTTGATCTCATCAATCCAAAATCCCTCTCTAAAATTTATTAAACACATATACGACTACTCACATCAGTACCCATGAATACAAGCAATTAAATCAAGTATTAATCAAGTACTTCTTCATCAAAACTCTCAAAACAGAGCATATATATATATATATATATATATATATATATATATATATACACACAGTAAGGCATGGTTTTTTATTCACTTTTTGCAATAATCGTCATACAACTCAATATACATGATCAAAATCAGCAAGCATATGATGGAAAATAACATACCCATAATTTCTATTAGGTTCTTTAACAATCTCAAGTCATCTAATTAGGGTTTTAATCATCAATAGTATAGTTTCATGAAAAGATTCATCTTTTAGTTCTTCTAATCATCAAAATTTATTATGATCATCATACAATTCCTAATCATGCTTTCTAATACACAACCATCACATACAACATCCTTAGAATAATAAAAAAAACAAACATATGTCACTCACCTTATTGAAGAATCAACCGAAGATAATAAAGAAATAAGAAAAATCCTCCCTTCGCAAGAAAACCAAGATCCTCGCTTTAAAACTCCAAGAATAATAATAATAAGAAATCCCTTTGTGTTATGCAGCAAAGAGACGGCTGCACCCCACCCTTTATAGGCCTGAAATTTGTGCATCTAGGGTTTTAAATAGATTTGTAAAATACCTCTTTTAAATATACCTTTACATATATAGATCCTTATACTTGGAAATTAAATAAAACCAACTTAATTGAGATTTAAAAAACAAAAACAACCACCCTATCATCAACCGGCACTGTTTGAAAACCCAGAAAAACGAAATTGCACTTTTGCCCTTCTAAGCGGCAATTTTGCAAAAAGACCATTTTTTTTATCAAAACTTGCAAAATAAACCAAATTTATTATAAAAAAAAAAGTAAACTCTTTACCTCTGAGTTGACTATCAAGCCCAGTCCAAAAATCCAAAAATCCAAAAATCTGGTGTTTTTACTCCAAGTGGTAATTTTGCAAAAAAATCCATCTTTTTGTAATATTTGCAAATCGGTCAAATAATTATCAGAAAAATTCAAAAAATTCAGAAAATTCACAAATAATATCTAATAATAAATAATGAGTTTCCCTAAAATAATTTTTTACTTTGAATTTCTCAAGAAAATATTTGCACGTGTTTTGCACATGTAAGAAGGTAAATTTCAAAAAATATTTATTAAATCACCAAAAATCATTTTCATTCATTTATTAATCTTAAAAGAATTATTTAAAAATATGGGTTATTACAGGGTTTTGGTCGGGTCTAAATGGCAACCTGGCCGGGCCGGGCCTGGTCGAAATTGAAAAAACTCGACCCGCCCAACCCACGAACCCATTCGGGTCCAACCCGGATCGGGTCGCGGGTTGGCCCGTCTATTTTTTTTAACTTTTAAAAAAATATAATTTTAATAATAATAAAAAATGTAATAATAATAATAAGAATCAAAGAGTGAAATTGCCAAAAAAATGTATATATTATTAATATAATTTCAACTTATACAAGTTTCCCAATTTGTAATAAGAAACACGGATTTTCTACAAATTTGTTTTATACAATAACAAATTTCTACGATACAATTTCAATTTTCTTCAATTTGTTGGTCGTCAATTTGTTGTTGTTGTTGTTGTTGGTCTTGAATTCTTCATGTTGGTTGCTATTGTTGATGTTGTTCTTCCGGCAATTTCCTTCCACTTGTAGACGTGTCGAACCCTTTTCCTTTAGTCCTATCTTCGGCCTTCATCCAGTCTTCTGTGCAGATGAGCATCTCCAACGATTAGGGCTTCAAGCGATTCCTATAATCTGTTAGAACTCTTGCCACTTGTAGAAAATGCACTTTCTGAAGCAACTATGGAGACAGGAGGAGTTAGTAGATCTTTAGTCATATATTTAAGAATATTATAAGTATGTTCATGGTCTTTCCACCATTGTAAAATACCAAGTGTAGAAGTAAAACTTTCAGAATCTTGTTGATTATACCAATGCAATTCATTTGGTTGATTAGTCCTAGGTTTTTTTTATTGAAGTTGTTCAAGTAAATTACATGTGGCATCATCTAATTTATTCTTACCCTTACCTCTAAAAGTAGCAGAAGAAGAACTAACTAAAGTATTAGTACTACTAGATGAAAAACTTCTATCATAAAAATCATACAAATTATTTAATGTCGCTTCAAATTTAGCTAAAAACGTTTCCAAATCAATTTTAGAATCATCTTCCCCAAGTAAATTTAAAAAAGTTCAATCAAACTCTTCGTACCTTCTAATTTGATACGAGGATCCATCACGGTAGCAATACAATACAATATAGGAGGATGATCAAAATACATCAAAATTTTGGTGTATGCAGGTTTCACAATATGATCAATAAAACCACCATCGATCATTTCTTTGAAAGTTTACATCATAGTAACTATTGAAATAAAAATGCTACTAGAAGTAGATGCATAAGATTTTGAAAATTTGAAAGTTGTGGTTTTAAAAGGTTCTAAAAATTTTAACAAAGATTCGGCATAAAATCAAGCTTGGGGAGTCATTTCAAAATTTGGCATATTTTTTGTCATACAAAAATCATTTATACATGCTTTATATTCAGTAACAACATGTACTAAATAAAAAGTAGAGTTCTATCGGTGTTTAACATCTTTTGGAAATTTTCTAAAATGTATATTTTTAAGCCTACACCAAGCTTTCCATTCTTGAAATATAGAGCCACTTAATGCAATAAAATGTACACAATTTCTAATGTTAACTATATATGGTTCGGCTATTTTTAATGCATCTTGAACACATAAATTTAAAATATGACATGCACATCTAACATGAAGAATATTGTCGGATGGAGGGTTTAATGCGGTTTTTAATATACTAATTGATGCATTGTTGTTAAATGCATTATCAAAACTTATACACATAATTTTATCACGAATATGAAAAATATCATAAATTTCTAAAATACGATTTGCAATTTCATTACCACTATAAGGATAGGGCAATGCGGCAAGTGATATTATCCTTTTTTGAATAATCCAATCACAGTCGATCCAATGATAAGTTATTTTCATCATTGGAATATTGTTGCAACCCGTCCAACAATTAGAAGCAATTGGAAGTTAAAGAAACTCTACAAGTTAAACGCCATAAAAGTGCAATCAAAGCTTCTCTCGTTTCATTGTACATTTTAAAACAATCAGACTTCAAAGTATTCCTAGGGATTCTTTTAAAATGCGGGTTTAATGCGGTATGATTAAAAGTTTCTAAGTCCCTACTCTCGGAATAGGAAAATGGTAACTCTTCCTTAATTACTAGTCGGGCCATTTCTTGACAAACAACTTCGGGATCATAAGGGTGGCTATCAACTAGACCAGTCCTAGGGTGGATTTTTTGTTGGTCGGGTAAGTTTACAAGAAGTTCCTTGTGTATATTTTGGATGTGTCGTTTTATTGTACCCGTCCCCTCACCCTTCTTCCATTTGTATGCTTTCGAACAAGTTTTACAAATTGTTATACCTACACCCGGATTTTCTTCGTCGGGAACATAATCATAAAATTTATGTCAATCACTAGTTTTCCCTCTAGTTTTTCTACTACTAGTCGGTTGTGTTGTTTCAGTTGTTTGTGTTTGTTGTTCTTCTATGTCTATGTCTCCCACAAACACATCGTGTGTACCAATGTGTTGGGTCATAGGATACTCTTCAGCGGGCTCATTTTGTGGGACAGTAGAAGGCCTACGAGAAGTGCCGGTGGAATCTTGTCCACTTTGGCTACGGCCGCTACCTTGTGATCTAGACATGTTGATATAGTAGTGTATGTGAAAAAATTAAATACAATCTAGGCGAAAAAATCTAGAAAACAATATGAGGGTTTTGAGAGTGAAGATCAAAAAACCAACAAACAAATATGATAACAAAAATTATAACTACAACAAAAATATCAAGACAATAAGAGGGTTGTGAAATTTTGATACCGTACTTCGCGGATACTCGTATATAGAATGAGAGTGAAAATAAAAGTAGAAGTAGAAGTAGAAGTCCAGACTCGTATATAGATAGAAAGAGAGATTCTTTGTTGGAGCCTTGGAGGAGTTGAAGACTTGAAGACGTAGTTGAATGTTGAATTCGATACGATCGGAATTTGTAGCTTCTATGTTGATAAAATTTCAAAAAATTGAGATTGAATTGAGTAGTAGTAGTAGAGAGAGTAAGAGAATGAAGTGTAAAATTTTTAGATTGGGTTTATAGGGTATTTATAGGGGAAAAAAACCCAAAAAATGGCTAGAATAGCCAACGGTCTATTTTTCGTCTGTTGGACCTGCGGGTCGAACGTTTGGCCCATACAGGTCTAACGGTTCAAAACCCGCGAGTCGACCCTCGGGTTGGTGGGCGGGTTCATCACTGTTCACCAGGTTCACGGGCCGGGTTCAACGGGTTGGAAACTCTTATTAGACGGCCCGGGTCGACCCGCTTAGACTCGCGGGTTCGACCCGGACCCGAACCGTATTTGAATGGGTCGGGTTTTGGCGAGCGGGTCGCGGGCGGGTCACGGGTCAGCCCGGCCCGGTTGCCATCCCTAGCGTAAGGCCAAGGAACTTTGTTTTAACTATGATGAGCAATATACTCAAGGCCACCGATGTAAATTCCAAAAATTCTACTTCCTAGAAATGTTTGAAGAGGAGGATGAAGAAGAAACTGCAGGAGAAGAAGAAACTGCAACACATGAAGAGAGGGTGCTCCAACATGAAATTGCCTTTCATGCTCTGTTGGGAGCGCAGGTGTATCCCCAGACTATGAGGGTCAAGGGAAAAATCAATGGAAAAGAAGTTAACATCCTCATTGATTCCGGATCCACACACAACTACTTAGATCCACAGACGGCTGTCAAGGTTAATCTCCAAATCCAAAGTGAACCTAGGTACAGGGTCACAGTGGCCAATGGTGCAGTTATGCACAATGAAGGAAAATTTGAAAATGTGCAGTTCATTGTACATGAAGTGGCTTTGAATGCGGAGTTGTTATTACAACCTCTAGGTCCCGCACAAATGGTCTTAGGTGCTAACTGGCTAAGATCTTTAGGATCTGTTACAATGGATTTTAGTTGTATGACCATGGATTTCAAAGTGGCAAGGGAAATGAGGAGATTACAGGATATCATTAAGCAGCATATACAAAATGATGGAGGTAGTAGAATTACCCAGTGCACTACATAGTTCTTGCCAAGCATTTATGATCCAAATTGAAGAAGTCCTTGATCCCCATTAAATTCAAGGTTTGGATGCAAGTTCTTCAGCTCAACTATCTTCCCAACCTCAAGAGGTTCAACAAGTTTTACAGTTATATCCTGAAGTCTTCACTCCCCAAAGCACTCTTCCTCCACCAAGAGACAGAGACCATCAGATTCCTTTGATTGAGCGGCAAAAACCCGTACGAATTAGACCTTACAAACACCCTTACTACCACAAGAATGAGATAGGGAAACAAGTGAAGGAGATGCTTGCGTCTGGGTTGATTAGACCAAGCAACAGTCCCTTTGCATCGCCTGTTATATTGGTCAAGAAAGGAGCCAAAAGTTGGAGAATGCGTGTGGACTATCGAGCTCTCAATTCCTAAATAATTAAGGCCAAATTTCCTATTCGAGTTATCGATGAGTTGCTTGATAAGTTGAATGGAGCTAGGTACTTTTCTAAAATTGATTTGAGATCGGGGTATCATCAAATCAGGGTTAATGCGGCTAATATCTTCAAAATTGCCTTCCAAATGCATCAAGGACACTATGAGTTTGTTGTAATGCCTTTTGGACTCACAAATGCCCCATCTACGTTCCAATGCCTCATGAATGAAGTCTTCAAGGAGTTTCTAAGGTACTTATCTTGGTTTTCTTCGATGATATCCTAATCTATAGTCCAAGTTGGGAGAGCCATTTGAAACATTTTTTGAAGGCCTGGAGGTACTCAGCTTGAACAAGCTCATTTCCAAGAAAAGCAAGTGCACTTTTGGGTAGGAGCCGGTGAGTTATTTGGGGCATATTATCAATTCTCATGGTAACAAAATCCAAGTTGTGGAGCAATGGCCAACACCTGCAAATGTGAAGGAACTGAGGGGATTTTTGGGTCTCACAAGATATTATCGGAAATTTGTAAGGAACTGTGGTGGAATAGCAGCCCATCTTACTCAATTGTTGAAGAAAAATGCTTTCAAGTGGTCCACAGCAGCAGCAGCAGCTTTTACATTGCTAATAAAAGGCTATGACAACCACCCCTGTACTCAAAACACCTGACTTCACCAAAAATTTCATTGTAGAGTTTGATGCATCTCAACATGGAATAGGAGCTGTTCTTATGCAGGAGAAACATCCCATAGCCTATATGAGCAAGGGTTTGAAATGAAAGGCATTGGCTCTATCGACCTACGAGAAGGTGGTTCTAGCTATTCTACAAGCTGTCAAACAATGGTGACATTACTTGCTTGGTGCTCCTTTTGTGATTAGAACAGACCAGAAAAGTATAAAATATATCTTGGGGCAGAGGATCAACACAGAAATGCAGGAAAAGTGGCTCTGGAAATTGATGGGATTCAATTTTCTAGTTGAGTACAAGAAAGGCAGTGATAATGTCGCAGCTGATGGGCTGTCGAGGAGAAAGGATGTGCAAGGAGAGCTATGTGAAGTAACCTTTGTGGTTCCTCAGTGGCTTGATGAAGTAAAAAGGATGGTTCAATCAGATTCTTACTTTTCTGAGTTGCAAGATAAGCTCAGCACTGGAATTCTGAATGCAGAACACTTTAAGTTCATGGCAGGAATATGGTATCATCACAACAAAATCCTTTTGAGTCCATCTGCTACTGTTCGAAGATTGATTTTTTTTTGAAAATCATGAATCTCAAGAAGGAGGGCACTCAGGTTTTCAGAAAACATTACAAAGAATGCAGAGGGCATTCACTTGGGAAGGAATGAGCAAAGATGTGAACGCAATGGTGAGAGATTGTTTACTCTGTCAAAAGAATAAGACTGAATCTATGTCCCCTACTGGTCTTCTTCAACCCTTACCCATTCCTGATCGTATTTGGGAAGACATATCGATGGACGTCATTGAAGGACTGCCCCACAACTCTGGAAAAAGTGTGATTATGGTGGTGGTTGACAGGTTAATGAAGTACGCTCACTTTATTGGACTTTCTCACCCCTATACAGCTCAATCGATAGTCCAAATCTTCATTGACAATATATACAAGCTCCATGGAATGCCCAAGAGCATTGTGAGTGATCGTAATCCAATTTTCATTAGCAATTTTGGAAGGATTTCTTCAAAATTCAAGGCAGTCGCTCGAAATTCTCAACTGCGTACCACCCCCAGAGTGATGGGCAAACTGAGGTGGTGAATAAGGTGCTTGAGATGTATTTGCACTATATTTGTGGCCAAAAACCTGCAGAATGGATGAAATGGTTGAGTTGGGCCAAATTTTGGTATAATACAAATTGGCACTCTTCAACCGGAGTCACACCTTTTGAGGAAGTTTACGGCAGAGCACCTCCCTGTCTGCTGCATTATGTTCCTGGAACTGCTGCTGTCCAAGAAGTTGATGAGGGCCTACGAGAGAGAGACTCTGTTATCAAGCTACTAAAGGAGAACATACAAGCAGCTCAAGTGCGGATGAAACACTATGCTTATAAGAGGAGGGCTGAAAGAGAGTTTGCAGTTGGTGATCAAGTGTTTTTAAAGTTGCAGCCCTATAAACAAAGTTCACTAAAGTCCTTTACACCTCAAAAACTCGCTTCCAAGTATTTCAGATCTTACCGCATTGTCGAGAAGATAGGTTCAGTAGCCTATCGTTTGGATCTTCCATCTACAGCCAAGATACACCCAGTCTTCCATGTCTCTTGACTTAAGAAAATCCAATGGGGTGCATTAGCATGTCATTTCGGATGGACTGCCACACTAGTGGGTGGACGAAACTCCCTCTCTCGTGCCTGAGTTTGTTTTGGACCGCAGGGTCTTTAAGAAAAACAATAGAATGGGGACATAATTACTCATCCAATGGAAAAACTTGGGTTATGAAGAAGCCACCTGGATTGATGTTGAAGAACTGCGACGACGGTACCCTTCCTTTGAATTTGGGTCAAGTTCATTCTTAGGGGGGAGGAGTTATCAGGATTGCAGCGTCGCTACCGGAGTCTGGTCATGGTCGGAGGAGAAGAGTCGAAGCCAGCAACAGCAAGGCCATAGCCAGGGAAGAAGATAACAGGGATTAGCAGAAATTACTGTAGCTACTGAAGTAGGCATATCTGTGTTTTACATAAAAAACGTTCTAAATTCAAAGGTTGTAGAGGCGAGACTCTTTTTATGTGCTGGGCACGTGTTTCTGTTGTTTGTCGTTTTTTTTGCTCTAACGGCCTATAAATACTGTACAATGTTTGTTAGAAGAAATAATGAGAAATTAAACTCTTTCCCCAATCTTCGTCTCCTACATTTCCAACCCTAATTCCTCCGAAAACCATTGCCATGGGTAAATCCAAGCAACCGAAGAACTCAGTTCCTGACATAATTTTGCTGTTGCACAATGAGAGCATATATAGTATAGATTGATTTTTGTTGTCGAAATTTGTGTAGACAACAATATGTGAGATCAATCATACTAACTCTTGCTATTTCTCACCAACAACATTATACAGTATTAATAATGTTGCAGATTAGAAGCAAATATTTGATGACGGATATCATATATATTGTCATCATACCTCCAATAAAATGAAGATCTCACTCATCCATAATCCAACCGACACTACTTCTTAAGCATACACGGTACTCATCCTCACATACACACAACCAAGGTTACCAAGAACGAGGACACTTTGGTAATTGAAACGTAAACAAGGATGTAGAAAGTTACCGTCATGAAAAGTTGTACATCAGGGATAGGCTTTTTTAGGTATTTTTAATTTAGAACTAAATGTATTGTTCATATTGAAAATAGAATGATTTTCATAAATTCGCAAAGGAGTTCTACATACTGAACATACATGGTATCAGGGGCGAAGTCAGGACAAATTTTCAGGGGGCCAAGAAAAAATTTTATAACTATATATAAATATATAGGTATTTTTTCATAATTTAGGGGGGCCAAATAACAAAATTTAATAGATTTAAGGGGGGTTTTAAAAAAAATTCAAAAATTTTTAGGGGATTTTCAAAATTTTGGGGGGCCCGGGCCACCCCGGCCCCCCAAATAGCTCCCGCCACTGCATGGTATTGTATTCTACTCTTGATTAATTACTCAAAATAAAGCTATATACATATATTGCTCTCAGAGGATTCATTTAGATTATAAACACATTTTTCTTGTTCCATATCGCTAACGATCCATGTTTTGAGCCGTGTATTCCAACACTAAGAGAATGGCATTCCAGTAACACTACACAATTCATACTAACATTTGAGAATTATAGCTGCCAATACAGCAAGTGTTAAAATAGGGTTGGCATTCGGGTCGAACGGGCCGGGCTGGACCCAACCTGCTTGGGTTGGACCGTGACTTGGGCGGGCTCGGGCCGGTTTGGCCACTTAACCGGGCCGGGCCCAAAGTTGCTTTAGGCGACCTGCCCAACCCGTGAACCCTTTAGGGTCCAACCCGGGTCGGGTCGGGTCGACCCGCGGGTTGGCCCGTTTAGATAGATAGTTTTTTTTAAAATATGTTTAGCTTAAAATAATAATAATAATAATACTAAGTAACTAATAATACTAATAAACATTAAAAATCGTAATAATAATAATAAGATTGAAAGAGTGAAATTGGCAAAAAATTTTGAAATATTATTCATATGAATTTAAGTTATACAATTTTCACAATTTCTAATGAAATGAAGAATTCAATTCACAAATATGTTTTATACACTAACATATTTCTTATATACAATTTTAATTGACTCCAATTTTTCTAATTTAACATAACAAGCAAAGATATAATACAATTTCTAACGTGTCGGTCGAGTTGCTATTACAAGCAAAGCTATTGTTGTTGTTGTTGTTGTTGTTGTTGTTGTTGTTGTTCTTCCGGCGAGTTGCTTCTACTTGTGGACGTTGATAATGCTTTTCCTTGTGTCCTATCTTCATCCTTCAGCCAGTCTTCTGTGCAAACGAGCATCTCTAACGTGTCGGGCTTCAAACGATTCCTGTAATCAGTTAGAACTCTGCCACTTGAAGAAAATGCACTTTCGAAAACAACTGTAGAGACAGGAAGAGTTAGTAAATCTTTAGCCATAATTGACAGAATACTAAAAGTGTGTTCATGGTCTTTCCACCATTGTAAAATATCTAGTGGAAAAGAAGAAGGCTCAGAATCTTGTTGGTTATACCAATTTAATTTATTTGGTTGATTAGTCCTATGTTTTTTTGATTGAATTTGTTCAAGTAAATTAAATGTTCTATCATCAAATTTACTCTTACTCTTACCTTTAGAAGTATCAGAAGAAGAACTAACTACAGAAGTTGTACTACTAGAAGCAAAACGTTTATCATAATAATCATACAAGTTATTTAATGTAGATTCAAACTGAACTAAAAAAGTAGCGCAATTAATTACAAATTCTACATTTTCCTCAAGTAATGCAAAAAACATTTTAATCAAACTCGTCGTACCTTCTAATTTGATACGAGGATCCATAACGGTAGCAACACAAATCAACATAGGAGGAGGAAAATAATACTTCAAAAATTTTTTGTATGCAGATTTTACAATATCACCAACATAAGTATTATTTAACATTTCGTTAAATGTTTGCATCATGCTAACTAATGAAATAAAAATGCTACTAGAAATAGATTCATATGTTTTTGAAAATTTTAAAGTTGCGGTTTTAAACGGTTCTAAAAATTTCAACAAAGTTTCGGCATAATACCAATCGGTGGGAGTCATTTCAAAATATGGCATATGAAATGCGATACAAAAATCATTTACAACTGCTTTATATTCGGTAACAACAAGTAGTAAATAAAAGTAGAATTCCATCGGTGTCTAACATCCTTTGGAAATTTTCTAAAAGGTACATTTTTAAGCCTACACCAAGCTTTCCATTCTTGTAATATGCTTGGACTTAATGCAATGAAATGTACACAATTTCTAATTTTAATTATATATGGATCGGCTATTTTTAATGCATCTTGAACACATAAATTTATAATATGACATGCACATCTAACATGAAAAATATTGTCAGATAGAGGGTTTCATACAGATTTTAAAGTAGTAATTGCTACATTGTTGTTAGATGCATTATCAAAACTAATACACATAATTCTATCGTGAATATGAAAAACATCACAAATTTTTAAAATACGGTTTGCTATTTCAGCGCCACTATGGGGATACGGCAATGCCGCAAGTGATATGATTCATTTTTGAAGATTCCAATCATTGTCGATCCGATGACAGGTTATTTATATCATTGGAATATTGTTGACACCCGTCCAACAATCCGAAGTTAAACTAACTCTACAAGTTAAACTCTATAAAATTGCAATCAAAGCGTCCTTCATTTCGATGTACATTTTAAAACAATCCGATTTGCAAGTATTTCTCGGAATTCTTCTAAAATGAGGGTTTAAGGCCGTTTGGTTAAAATTTTCCAAGTCCCTACTCTCGGGATAGGAAAATGGTAACTCTTTCTTTATGACTAATCGGGCCATTTCCCGACGAACAAGATCGGAATCATAAGGGTGGCTATCAACTAGATCGGTCCTAGGGTTGAATTTTTGTTGGCCTTGTAGATCAGCAAGAAGGTCTTTATGGTTATGTTGGATGTGTCTACTAATTGTACCGGTGCCGTCACCCCTCTTGAATTTGTATGTTTTACCACATGTTTTACAAACTTTCAAACCTATACCCGGAGTTTGTTCGTCCGGGATATAATCGTAAAACTTATGCCAATCATTAGTTTCTCCTCTACTTTTTCTACTACTACGGGGTTGTTTGGTTTCGGTTGGTTGTTGTTGTTCTTCTTCTTCTTCTAATTGTATGTTACCTACAAACTCGTCGTGTGTACCCCATTGTTGGGTAGGAGGATCATGGTACTCTTGGGCGGGCTCACTAATGGGGACAATTGGTGGCCTACGGGAAGAGGAGGAGAAATCTTGCCCGCTACGACCGCTACCGCGTGATCTAAACATAATGTACTAATGTACTAATGTATGTAAAAAAAAATACACAATGTAGAAACGGTGAATTATTAAAAAAAATCTAAAAAACAAGAGGGTTGAGATGGAGAATGTCAAAAAACCAACAATAATTTTAACTACAACCCAAAAAAAAAATAACGAGAGAGGTATGAAATTTTGATACTGTTCACCGTGGAATACGCGTATGTAAAATAAACCGTGAAAATAAGAATAGAAGTAGAACTAGAAATAAGCGATTCCGCAATTGAAGAGTTGAGGAGAGCTTGAAGAAAAATTGACGAGAGTTGAAGAGAGTTGAAGAGGTTGAATTTTGATTTCGATACGATCGAAAATTGATCGTGTATATGCCTTGTTGAAGACTTGCTTGTTGAATACTTCAATTGTTGAAGAATTCCTTAGAAATGATTTATAATAGTAGAGAGAGTAGGAGAGTAAGGTGTGATTTTTTTTAGGGGGTTTTGGGGGGTATTTATAGGCTACAAATGTTTAAAAAAAGCAAAAAAAACCAAAAAAAAAAACCAATAAAACGGTTAAGTGTTGTACAGTGACCCAACGGGTCGCTGACCCGCGGGTCGAATGTTCGACCCGTACGGGTCCAACGGGTCGTAACCCACGGGTCGACCCACGGGTTGGCGGCGGGTTGGGTATTCTTTAACGGGTTTGCGGGCCGGGTTATCTGGGTTGGATTCACGTTTTCTTCGACCCGGGTCGACCCGTTACTGTACACGGGTTCGACCCGAACCCACCAAACCCTTAAACGGGCCGGGTTCAACGGGCCAGTCGCGGGTGGGTTGCTGGTTGACCCGGCCCAGTTGCCATCCCTAGTTAAAATCAGCATATATATTCATTCTTTTATCTGAATGATTAACCCAGCTTGTATGCTGCTCCGTTTGGTTCTTTTGTCCTGATAAACAGATTCCAGGCTACTACCACCTGGTAAATAAATAGATATAAATAAATAAATGCAGTTATTTATCTTTAGACATCTATATTCTATTGACAAATTGAACAAAACAGAAATCATTTCTCTTCCATGTCGTATATGGATACAAACAACAAAACCTCTTTGAATTCGCAGCACAATTTGGCAAATACTTGTACACGATAACACAAAAATAATAATAACTGGAGCAATCCTTCAAAAAATATAAAAATATAAAAAACAATTCCAGCAATCCTACGAATCCTGTTGATAATAACACCATTTGACAATTGAAAGCTGTTTTCCATTTTGTGCCAGAAAAATTAAATCACGATATCCAGATGTTGGTCACTCTCACTTCCAAGACAAATATAACATCCAACTTTCAACGACAAGTTTTGTAAAATAAACAGAAACAAGAATGGGTATAATTCGGAGAAGCCTTCAGCACATCAGCGCACTCTAGATAGATTCATGTCCCTTATGCAATGCCATCTGCATTCTTGAGACCGCAACTAGGATGAGAACAGAGAGTAACTATCACCTTAAACTTGCTCATTCTCCTCCTTTACCAGATTATACCAGATTCTGTTCGCTACAATTGAACTTCGTAGCCAAAAAAACTTGGCACTTATCATTTAAAACCAACTAAATGGGAAAAAGATACAATTTCTTTTATAAATAAAAAAAATGTAAGAGATTTCAAGAGAGAACTATAGTAATTGACGAAGCTGCTGATTCTCCCTACGCAATGACCGGACTTCCTTGATCAATTCATCTTGTTTTTCCAGTACTGAGACCAGCAAATTTGACATTTCCATCTGTTGCAATGAAAGGAAAAGGAATGCATAATTGTTGGGCAGAGCACAGAGTTATCAGAAGGTATCTTAATGCTAGAATCATAACACACTGTGGAAGCAAGGTTCTGATAATGGGTGTAAGAGGTGTGACATAAGAGTAATATGATATTGAAATCAAACGTAGCAGTAATATGTTATCGTGTTTCTTCTATTTAAACCATGAGCAAATTCAAAACATATTTTATATGATCTGTAATAGCAAGTCAAAAGTTTATGGAATGCTGTCTCAAATGTAGCCTGTCGGTACGGTTGCAGTCACAAATAAACCCTATATCCAACTTCAAAAATTTCAGTCATTCAATGATGGGCCTGCTCCATCCATTCTTGGGTAACATAGATGTTATCCCTGAATAGTTTTTAATACTATATCTCTAGTCCATAGTTCATCACCTACTGCTTTCATGCTTGCACCCAAGCAGTGCCCAGTAAGTAAAATATTGGAGCGGGTGTCAGCCGAGCTTCAGGAGTGAGGCCAGTATGACAGTTTCATTTCACATTTCCCCACAACCAACAGCCTAGTACTGGAGTAGATATTGAAAATGGACTTTAATGGATGCTGATTGCAACTTTTTAAAATAGGAAGTGCCATGCATTCAACGAAATCAAGCGACTTCGACGCGTGTCCAATGTGAGCCATGATGCAACTTCCCAGTAAAAGTGTTTGTGCTTCAAAGCATGGGAGTTGGTTTTATTTGAAAAGTTGTTATCGTTGAAATATAAATATGCAGTCGTTGAGGGATAAATTATGCATATATGAATAAATGGAAATAGCAATCGATCGTTTTGCTGCAGTCGTCAAATGCTATTTTTTACCTTTTATATTAAAATAATAATGGGACGGTCCTTCATGTTCCGTCGGAGAGGGAAAAAATAAAAACAATAAAAAATGGTGGGACGGCATATGAAGCTCCATCGGAGTGGGAAAAAAAAAGTAATAGGTGTGACGGCACTTGAAGTGTCGTCGGAGGAAAAAAATGGATTCGAAGTGCAAAAAATTTTTTATAAAAATTACAAAAAAATTACAAAAACATTACAAAAAATTACAAAAAAAAATCAAAATTGCAAAAAACTACACTGAGTGGAGGGACGGCGCACTTGAAGTGCCGTCAAGTGCGGTCCGAGAAGTGGGGTCTTTTTGGGGTCTTTTTGGTTTTTTTTTAATTACGAAATTAAATTTTTTTGGTGGGACGGCACTTCAAGTGCCGTCCGACCACTAAAAAAATAATTTTTTTTGTGCGACAGCACTTCAAGTGCCGTCCGACAATTAAAATTTTTTTTTTTTTTGGTGCGGCGGCACTGGAAGTGCCGTCTCTCATATATGCATATTTCTCATTTCCTCTTTCATTTACGGCAATCTCTTGTAGCGAATTATGCATATTATGCATATTTGGCCAACGACTGCAGCGCTGTTTTTGGCCAAATATGCATATTGTGCATATTTAGCAAACGACTACAGATGCTCTTAGCGGCTAATAAGAACTAATTCATCTACTAAATGGAAATTAAAATTGCCAAGAGCAAACGTCCAATTTTATTTCAATTTTATTTTTCCTAAACTCTCTCACTACATACAACTCTATTTCTCTGCCAAAAAAATGTTTTATTCTCTAAACTAATTTAAGTAAAGATTCTAATTGTAGATATTCCAAGAGGTCTATCTAGTGAACGTTTTTTTTTTAATCTTGAAAATCAACTTGTACTATCTATAGTACATCGGCGGGAGGCACTGTGATTATAACAAAACCCACGAAACGAAACTCAGCCCAAATAAGTTAATTTTATTTTATTTGTTCAATTTATCTTTATTAATAATATATGTCATATTTCTAGTCAAAATTTTCCTATCTCTTACTACCTATATTCTGTAATAAACTCTCCTTAATGTCTTTATATGCTGGGCCGGGGAAGTGTTAAAGTCATGTCCCATTCTTTTGCACAGGTTGGGAACGGGCATGCCCCTTTGTGTTTGAGCCCGTTGGATTTGGTGTGGTTTTTTGGGGCCGTTGTTTTTGGGTCGTTTGGAAGCATTTCGCTTCTGTGTCGGACACGTGGGGAGATTTGTGTCGCTGAGTGAGTCGCACTGTGTTTGTTGCGTTCTAGGATTGAGACAGGATTCTTTGTTTTAGATTTCTCCACTTATTTTTCTCGTCCTCTTCTGCTTTCTTCTTCACTTTGCTTGGTGTGAGCTTTGGCGTTCGTTGCTGGAACTTTCTGCCTGTTGAGGGTTAGTTTGTTTTCTTTCTTTTGTGTATTTGTTATAGTGGTTTTTGGATTCGTATGGGGGTTGGTTTTAGTTGTTATTATTGTTGTTGTTTTCTTTAGATTTATTTTAGGGTTTCCTCTCTTTTTGGTGTAAGCTTATGTTGCTTCGTTGTTTTTTTTTTTTTGGTAGATAGAGTTTAAGCTGAATGAAGTTACTACAAATTTAGGGTTTAAGCTACTTTCGGTAACCTCGAGTGCGTTCTCCAATTTTTCTTTTTTTCTTTCATGCAATCATAGTTTTCTAAGTTGCTTAGGATTCGATTAGGTACTCTCGAAAATAGTTCCTCATTTGTGTTTCATTGTTATTTTCAATAATTTCTTATTTGGAGGGATGCATTTTGGGAAGAGTTGATGAAGTTTTCGGAGGTAATAGAGGTCAGCAACAAGCAAATGCCACATGTAGTTTTCAGCTCAGCTATATGGTAAAACCTGGATCTAGGGATTCTCAAATTTCAATTTGATGCTATTGTAAGTCATCTAGGAACTATTGTAGTGTGCAGATTCATCATGGGGAACCATTATCATGAGTCGTGAAGAAGACAATCAATTTGAGCGCATCTGATCTTGAGCTTGCGGAAAGAATGGTTTGCAAGGAATCCTCCTTGCTCTACGCTCACCCAAACTAAAATGTGTAGTAGTGAATGATTCTACAAATGCCAGTTGGATGAATCGTTGATATGTGGTGTTTCAGATATAGGTAACATTTCAGATTTCTGAAACAAGCCTCAAACGTTGAGTGAAGTTAATGTTTTCGTCATCTAAAAATCTGTGAATTGTGTAGATTATGCAAGCAACCCATAGTATCTGATTCGAATATTGGTTGAGTACATTCTATCCTTACTGGATTCTATTCTTATCATTTTACTATTATTATCTTTAATTCTATCATTTTTAAGGGGCTTGTGAAGAACAATCTTATGCATTTTGGTTGCACTTAACCAAGAATACTGTTATCTAAATTTTGCAAGGCCATATGTTGAATGGATTGACAAGAAAATGAAGATATTGATTTTTATGGTTAATTAAATGTTCTTTAGAATGTTCTCCATGTGTTGTTAATTAAATGTTGATTAAATTGTGCAAGGGCCGCATGTGTTGTTAATTAAATGTAAGTGTTGCAGCTGAATTCGATGTGGGGGCAATCAGATGAATTTGTGGATTCGCAAGAACTCAAATGAGTCAAATCTGACCTCTTCCACTGCTATTCAGTTGGCTCCTCGCAGCTGCATGGACCTGCACAAAGTACGAAACACCGGGATGGATCCCGGCGACGCACCCTCTGACGCACTTGTCAATACTCAGAAAAGAATATCAAAAAAAGTTTTAGGTAGGCAAAGAGTGATCACCTTGTAACGGTAGGAGGTAGGGGGTTTTTATAGTCGCCATGGGGATCTGCTTCGAGAAAAGAGCGAATCTATACTCCCCGGTGTTGCTGGATAAAAGTAGTTAGAACCACCTTTCCAGGATAAGGACGGATCAGGATCTCTTCATATCTTCCTGAATTGCCTCTCAACGGGTTGGGACCCATTTTCAGTTGAACAGATCCGTTCATGGGTTATTGGGCCCAAGAGAAGAGAACCAGTTCCTATTTCGGACCCGTCTGTAGGTGAAATTGCCGTTTTGCCCCTGTGAACTTTAAGATTCGTGCCCAATTTGAACGTGTAATACCCCAAAAATTCTTAATATATATATATATATATATACATGTATATATATGTATATGTATATTTATATGCATTGGCATTACCATTATTATTTTTTCATACACTACACTATTATTTATTTTATGTTAGTATGGTTAATTTTTTTAAAGAGCCTAATTTGTTTTCTTTTAAAAGGCCCACAAAACCCAATCCAATAAGGTTATTTAGGGCTTAAGTGCAATTTCATAAAGTATAAGGGGTTATGTGCAAAAAGTAGGGATACCTAAGCCTTCTATACCCTTCCACACACCTCTCCTCTCTTTTCCCTTCTTTCTGCAGGCAACCAGCAGCAAACAACAGCTGTATTCCTCCCCTTTTTCTATATATTAACCCCTACTACTTCATTTACTACTACTACTACTAATTACTCCTACCTTTTTCTCCTTCTCTCTTCTTTCTTCACTGCCGACAGTAGCAACCTTCCTTTTCTTCTCCCTTTTTCTATATATTTATTACTACTTGCTATTACTTCAACTACTACTACTTACTACTATTACTACTACAATTACTACTACTATTACTTCACTACTTTTTCAACAACTACCACTTTTACTACTACTAATATACTACTCCAGCAGTACTACTACTGCAGTACCACTACTGCACTACTACTGCACTACTTCTACTACCACTACTGCTGACTACAACCACTCCTACTACTTCTACTGCTGTCCTAGTGTTGTCTATTACTTCTTCAACAACTACCACTTCTACTACTATCACTTCTACTACTACAACTCCTACTACTACTACTACTATACCACTCTACAACTACTTTTGAATTGGAGCAAGAAGTCAAGAAGACTAAAGGTGCAAGGAGGAGAAGTAGCAACTTGAAGCTTGCAAGCAATCAAAGTGGGTATTCTCCTTCTCCTTTTGATTTCTTTTATGACTTTATTATATAGAAGTTATGTTTGTTAAAGTTGTTGAATTGAAGTAGTGAGGTTATGTTAGAAGTTTTATTGTTAGGATGTTGTTGGTTGAGATTATTAAATACTTTAGTTTACAAAGAGTAAACATAGCAAGAAAATTGTATGTTTACTCCAATCATGTTTTAACTCATTGTTTTGATTATGCATAATAGGTTGAAATGATTAGGTGAAATAAAAAGTTGTAATTAGGAAAGAACACTAGTAGAAATTATATATGCTAGTAGGGTAGAATTGAAGAAGAAGTTGCATGCATGATTAATTATAGAGATTCTATATAAATATAAATTATATAGAATGATGATTGTATGTTAGTAGATATAAGTTATATAGAGTGATGTTGTATGATTGTATGCTTAGACCTTATAACAAGGAAAGCTTAAATAGAAGAATTATGGGAAGTGTATGCCTAGTTAATATAGTTATTTAATTAGCTTGTAGAATAGAAAACTACTCGTTCATGATGGTATGAACTACTTGCGGGTTAGTAATGGATGGTAGAAGTAGTAATTCAAAGTAGAGTTAGTAGTCACTTAAAGTAATGGTAATAAGTGGATAGTGGTAAAAAGCCATAGTCGGATACTCGATTAACTGATTTATGATAGTATAGTAATGGTGGCAAGAAGGAAAAGCCACTTGTAGTTGCATGCTTAGCTAATAAAAAGCTCATGACAAGTTAAGTAGATTGTAGTAAAGAACTATTGGTGGTATAGAAGAGATTATAGGAATGAATACGGTGACTGATGGAATACCGTATACATGTGTATGCGGGTATGCATACGTGGATATTTGCATATGGTAATGTTTTGTGCACATTGAGTGCACTAGTGTGGTGCATGTTGGGCCAACCTCTTAGCATGATTGGAAGCTAAGTTGAACCCAATTAAACCTAGACGAGACTTGTTGAGATTCAACTGGATTGGATTCGCGGAGAACCTAGTTAGTGAATTAAGTCAATTTAGTTAAGTAACTTGCTGAAGGGTGGAAGTGGAAACTAGGAGCACAGTTTAATAAAGCAATTAGAATCGGGTAAGTTGGTGGATTAAGAAATTAATTTAGATGATTAGTAAGAACAGACACTAGTTGGGCGTGTACTACTCACCTGTCAAGGGGACACGTGCGGCGGCGTCTCGTCTGGGACACGTGCGACGTAGTCTCGACTGTTGATTCCTGAGATTTAGTGATGGAGATCTCGAAATCTAGAGAAATGGACCCTTATGAGTACGTTATGTTCTAAGTTATCCATATGAATAAAGAGCTAGAGTGTAACTCTCAGTCTCTGGCGGAGTAGGGAAAGGCCCTGCCGATTCGCCCTGTGTTCAGACAACTTATGGTAGAGTCCGGGTGTGGAGAAGGACCACCGATTCCGACAGGATTGCAGCGGAGCTGGATGATCACCAGCCTGTCGGGAGTGGAGAGAGACCAGCGGCCGGGCAGAATGGAGAGAGACCACCGATTCCGATAGATCGGAGTGATCACCGACTTTCGGAAGTGGAGAAAGACCACCGATCTGATGCAGTAGACGGAATAGACTGTATTTGCTGCAGCTCTACCAGTCACTAAATAAATATCAGGAACAGAAAGAAGTACAAGAGTAGGATGCATGGCGAGGGATTGAACCCTACCATCTGAAGAATACGAACTTGATTTGGAAAGTATGTAGTATGGGATGCATATGTTTCCAAATCAAGTTTGCATTAGATTAAGAGCATAGTGTGCATATGAATTGTGCATTAGAATCTAGATCATGACATACACCGACACTTGTGATTTAACCTTCACATTTTTCTTCTGCATCAAATATTGATTGTTGAGAATTTTGGAGATTGTGGCTTTCATCCGCGTTTGCGTCAGTTGTATTCAACTGACGTGCCCACAGTTTGCTAATGCAGGATCGCTGATCGTGAAGCAGGGGACTCGAGCTGCGGAAAGCATCCAAGTGGAAGATATAGTTTCCTTGCGCAATGTAAGTTTCTAATTTCCTGTAATTTTTCTGTGTTGTGTACTCATTGAAGTAAAGATTCTGGGTAAGTGTCACGAGCTTCCAGTGTGTGGAACTCGCGGCGCTACAGAACGGTTCCGATTTAACCTCATTTTTAGCCATATCACGAGCCCCCCACTCCCAAAGACTGTGTGCTACAGCCTTTGGAGAGTAGTTTTGTTGTTTTAATGACGTATAGGACTTTATAGGAGTTCTTAAAGGGGGTTCGAATCTTGTTTGATAGGTAACGGTGTTTTCCTGAGCTGGTAACATGCCCAAGTTTGCTTTTAGGCTCTTCTGGATTTTTGGTGATTTTTCTCGATTTTTACATTATTTTTCGAATCATTTATTCAATTTTGCAAAGCGATGATTTGTTTTCCGATAGCATTAATCAATTACTCTAACTAATAATTATTTATCCAGGGGCTCAAAAATATTTTTCCGAATATATAATTATTTTTTAGAATTTTTAATTATTTTCCCAGAATTTTTAATTAGTTTTTTGCAATTTTTAAATATATAATTCGAATTAATAAATAAAAATAGATTTAATCACCGTATTATCGACGTGGACGAATCTGGGACATCCATCGCTCGCTGGTGCGAATATCTGAACGATCGGACGATCCCCATGATGCGAAGGCATTTTCTCCGCGTGAGCAGCTCGGTGCCTCGGTCGCTCGAATTTTGTTTCTGAGCGACGTGGCGGAATCTGGGACGTTCATCAGACTTGGGCGAGAACTTCTGAATGATAAGACAGTTCTCATGATGCAAAGGTGTTTTTCTCCATGTGAGCAGCTCGGTGTCTCGGTCGCTCGGATTTTGGTTCTGAACGACAGCGCAATCAGGGCTGTCTGATGAAGATCAGGCACGAATCACGATGAAAGAGTAATTTTTCTCCAATACGCAGCTCGGTGCCCCGGTCACTCGGATTTTAGTTCCGAGCGATGTGACGCAATCAGGGCCGTCTGATAAAGATCAAGCACGAATCACGATGAAAGAGTGATTTTTCTCCAATACGCAGCTCGGTGCCCCAGTCTCTCGAATTTCGGTTCCAAGCGACATGGCGCAATCAGGGCCGGCTGACGAAGATGGGCACAAATCACGATGAAAGAGTGATTTTTCTCCAATACGCAGCTTGGTGCCCCGGTTGCTCGGATTGTGGTTCCGAGCGACGTGGCACAATCAGGACCGTCTGATGGAGATCAGGCACGAATCACGAGGAGGGAGGCGTGAATCACGAGAAAAGAGTGATTTTTCACGACGTGGTGCAATCAGAGCCGTCCGATGAAGATCAAGCGTGAATCACAAGGAGTAAGTGATTTTTCCCCAATACGTAGCTCGGTGTCCCGATTGCTCGAATTGTGGTGCCGAGCGACGTGGCACAAGCATAGCTGTCTGATGGAGATCAGGCACGAATCACGAGGAAAGAGTGATTTTTCTCCAATATGCAGCTCGGTGCCCTGGTTGCTCGGATTGTGGTTCCGAGCGACGTGGCACAATCAGGGCCGTCTGATGGAGATCAAGAACGAATCACGAAGGAGGCGTGAATCACGATAAAAGAGTGATTTTTCACGACGTGGTGCAATTAGGACCGTCTGATGAAGATCAAGCTTGAATCACGAGGAGTAAGTGATTTTTCTCCAATACGCAGCTCGGTGTCCCGGTTGTTCGGATTGTGGTTCTGAGCGACGTGGCACAATCATGGCCGTCTGATGGAGATCAGGCACGAATCACGAGAGTGATTTTTTTCCAATACGCAGCTCGGTGCCCCGGTTGCTCGGATTGTGGTTCCGAGCGACGTGGCACAATCAGGGCCGTCTAATGGAGATCAGGCACGAATCACGAGGAAGGAAGCGTGAATCACGAGAAAAGAGTGATTTTTCACGATGTGGTGCAATTAGGGCCGTCTGATGAAGATCAAGCGTGAATCACGAGGAGTAAGTGATTTTCTCCAATACGCAGCTCGGTGCCCCGGTTGCTCGGATTGTGGTTCCGAACGACGTGGCACAATTAGGGCCGTCTGATGGAGATCAAGCACGAAACACGAGGGAGGCGTGAATCACGAGAAAAGAGTGATTTTTCACGACATGGCTCAATCATAATCGTCTGATGAAGATCAAGCACAAAACACGAGGAGAGAATGATTTTTCTCCAATACGCAGCTCGGTGCCCCGGTTGCTCGGATTGGGGTTCCGAGCGACGCGACACAATCATGGCCGTCTGATGGAGATCAGGCGCGAATCATGAGGAGAGATGTGTGAATCACGAGAAAAGAGTGATTTTTCACGACGTAGCTCAATCAGGACCGTCTGATGAAGATCAGGCGCGAATCAAAAGGAGGCGTGAATCACGAGAAAAGAGTGATTTTTCACGACATGGCTCAATCAGGGTCGTCTGATGAAGATCAAGCGCAAATCACAAGTAGTAAGTGATTTTTTTCCAATACGCAGCTCGGTGCCCCGGTTGCTCGGATTGGGGTTCTGAGAGCGTGGCACAATCATGGCCGTCTGATGGAGATCAGGCGCGAATCACGAGGAATTAGGCATTTAGGATTCTGGTGGGCCTCTTGGGGCCCAATACATCTGAAAGCCCACCCAAATTCTCTTTAGTGCTATAAGATCTCACTCCCCTCTCATCACTCCCCCATTCTTCACTTCTCACTTTTACTTTTCACTTTCTATTGTTTCTTGCTCTCGAGTGGCGCTGCTAGTGGTCGTGGCCAGGCGATCATCTTTCCGACGAACTATTCCGACCGTAGCCATCACATCAAGGTAATTAAATATCTTTAACTTGTATTCTAAAGATGTCTAGAGCGTCGTCGGGGAGTGAGACCTCCACCTCGGACCGAGACAGCGACTGACCCTTAGCGGTCTCCCCGGCAGTGGGCAAGGGGAAGGAAGTAGCGAGGTCGGCAATCGTGGAGACCATCGTTGAGAATGTAAAGGGGCTGGCGCTTTAAATCGGCTGCCGTCCACATTATCGAACCTCAGGAAGGTTAGGAACTACTCCGGAGACCTTCTATCCAAGGCGGTATACGGGAGGTCTACCGCCTACGAGAAGAATCATCCGAGGGATCCTTCTGAGGTTGACGACATCCCCTCGATTCTAACCGAGGCGGATCTTCAGCGTATCCGGAAGGGGTTCCGGATCCCGAAGGAGTACACCTTGCTCCTCCCCGGTCCGGGCTTCCGAGCGTGCACGGAGACTTTGCCCGACATATGTGTCTTCCCCTATGACGCACTCAACGCCGGCCTTCGGCTGCCTCTGCTACCGTTCATAGTCGAAGTGCTACAATGGTATGGCTTGAGCCCGGTGCAGTTCATGCCGAACATGTGGCGGCACATCATCGCTTTCATCCTTCAATGCCAGGCAGTAGGGGCAGAGCCTCGGCTCGTCATGCTTTGTAGTCTCTACCTGATCTGCCGCATGAGTAAGATGGAGTATCGGTATTACTTGTCTCCGCGGAAGGGGGTTAAGCTGATCGAGAATCCGGATTGCATCAAAAATTGGAAGGAGAAGTACTTCTTGATTCGAGGTCCTGAGCCGTGGAGTTTTCTGACAAGTTGGAAGGAGGACGTTCCGAAGTGGACGAAGGCCGAGCCGGTGCTGACTAAGGAGGAAGAGGGAGTCGTGTCGAGGATCCTCGGTCTTCCGACTCTGGGTTGGAAAGATATCACCGTGGGGTCCTCTTTGGTGGGGGTCTCAGTTCGATCGACCCTAGTACGCTCCGTCTAATTTTTTATTTTTTTTTAATATCATTCTCTTCTGGCGCTAACTCCCTTCGGTTTTTCTTTTTCAGAGGCCCCCGGTATGGATTTCAGAGCCTTGTTGGCGAAGCAGAGTACGGCCACCGTGAAGGGACCGGACAATAAGAAGAGGAAGAGGACGACGACGGGACCCCCGTCCGACCGAGCAGCCCAGACACCCTCGGCTCCTACGCCCGTTGTGGACTTGGTCTCCGACTCTCCCTCTGCTCCCCAAGTTGCACTTCCCTCGACCACGGCTTCCGAGCCTTCTGGGGGGGCGTTCTCCGTCGGAGCCGCGCTAGCGCTCGAGGTGCCGCCCCTCACCGCCGAGGCAGAGATCATTCTGACCGAGGAGCACAAGAAGCTCTTCGTTCCCGACTGGAGGGTGATGAAGCTTGACGGTTTCCTCGGCGATGCAGCGATGAGCATGCAGGTCGTGCGCCACCTGCCGACCCCGAAGGACCGAGCGGTGCTGAAGGCGGGTACCGTGGACGACGACGCGCTAGAGATTGCCCGGGCCACGATGTCGGTAAGTGTTCTTGCTATGCTCTTCGGAATTTCGAAGTTTGTGGTTTTTGATACTCACGTCCTTCTTTCTCTCCGGCTTAAAAGCTTGTCTTTTAGTGAGAAGTGGACCTCAATGTATTTATAATGTATGTTTGGGGTAAAAACTCATGTATGTGTAGTCATGCTCAATCTGATAAGCATAATACACATATGCACAGATACGATAGGACCATTGTTCTAAATTTCGGTCGAAATCATATGACATGATTGACGTGTGAAAAAGTCAAGACCATTAAGCCTAATCTTAAACGGAAGATAGTAAGGCATTTTCACACATAACAAGAAAGAAGAATCAGACCTTGAAAATGATGGATTCCAAAAGATACTCATTATACTTCATGATTGGTAAGTGCCATGCACATTCAACAAAAGTGGCTTGACGTTTGTCCAACACGACACATCTTCCCACTAGATGCGTCTGTTCTGCTGCCACCCACCCCACACGCACACACACAAAACAGTATTTTAATTATAATAATAGAAAAGAGATACCATATGGTGACACTTATAGGATAAATTATGTGATCAGATAATTCAACCATCATTAAGGACAGTGTATAAAAATCTTTAAGACATAACGAAAACTAACCTCTTGCATGTGGAATTGTCTAAGGAGTTCAATATGAAGGTTCTTCACATCTTCATGGATGGCATTCTGGATGGAGCCCAATGATTCGTCAAGGGTGCGTTGAACTAGCTGGAGGGAAAATGAAGAAGTTGCTTGCTGCAGATCTATTGGCTGACCTGGAACCAGTTGTGCCTGAGAGGCCAGACACTGCCACAAAATATGTGCAAACTTCAACTTTACAATTTTAGTTGCATAGGATCCAGCAATGTTGTGCAACGCAGAAAGTGAAATGAAGACAAAATACAACACCTTCTATTACGATTCTAGAGATAAACATTGCCAAGATTACCTTAAAATAAAAAAGTTAGACATGAAAACATAACAAGAATAAAGAAATATCATCATAAAGACAGAATTTTAGAAAGAGCATAACTTATGAAGAACTAAAATAACACAATATGGTTCTAATGTATTAAAAAAACTCATAACAAGACATTATTTTGCTACAAATCTTAATGCAAGGATGAAACAGTAAAAGAAAAGACGAAACTAAAACTAAAAATTTAACGAGCTTTAATAATAATGAGATCAAGTATATAGTTATTTACATTGTTTGCTGAAACAATTCCTGCCCCTGCAATAGTTGAACCATCTTTTCTTGACAATAGGTTGTTTAAAAGCTCTTCCCTAGTTTCTGATCCTGTTTTCTTATATTTAGGTGAGGCAATTAGTAAACCAGTTGAGGCAGTAGTGCTCATTCTCTCTGCAAAAGTGGAAAATCTCTGAGGCGCAGCTGACAGCAATGGTCCTGGAAACTCAAAATTAGTTGATGATGCTATCACTTCGGTGCTTGAGGATGTGGAATGGTAAACAGATGAAGTGTCAACAAATGCAGGTGAAATCCCGTAACTGGACATAGCTTTTCCCTGCGAGTCAGTAAAACTTAATCTGGAATTTGTTAAAGAGCTTATCATAGAGTCCTTGGTGGATGAAGATGAATAATGAAAGCCTGCAAATATGGAACTATTTGCTAATGGCAATGATGTTATAACAGATGGTGATGTTGAGCCTAGCTGGTTTTGATGGACTGAATTGTCAGGTAGTGGATTTCCTCCCCGGGCTTCAGGAGGAGTTGAAAAAAAAGATGATTCACTCCTCGAAGATGCAGGAGTCGAAGATAACTGTGGAACATAAGAATTATCCTGCTTGTAACAGTACAAGAAAACTTCCATCAAAATTTTAACTGGCACAAGAAGATACACATTGTCAAAAGGCAATGAAAATCTTGACACTAATAAATAGGATAACCAATAAGGATGTGTTTTATTTGTGATGAGAATTTAAAATGTGGAATTAAGTAGCGGAATCTAAACTTTGTGAGGCCCCACTAAACTGTTAGGGTTTCATTCATCTATTCTTTCTTTTTGATAGTTCAGAGGTCTCCAAAATTATTTTAAAATCAAATACCAAGCTTAATATTTTTGTGTAACTCACTGTCTACTTTGCTAATGCAAAAAAGAGATCTCTACTACAGTCAACTGGAAAATAAATCCTGTGAACTAGGCAAGGGGCCTCATCGACAATTTTTGTTAGTGGTAGTTTTCCATCATTTGTCTGTGAGAAGGAACAGGATTTCCCCCTTGCTCCTTTTCCTGTGCTTCTTATCACAAACAAACAGCCCTTTAAGTGAAGATAAACTTTCATAGTCATCAAACGGATAACCAAATTTTGAGGATTAAGTGTTCCTTATTGTGAAGAAGAGAGACACGTTCGGAAGTGTGAAGTATAAAGCAGTCACCACCAATGTACTAATGCGGATACAGATATTTTACCTGAATGGAGGATGGTTTTGATGACCAGTCTGAGATTGGGTGAGGGTCAGCATTGCTTTCTGTAAAGGGAAATCCTCTTGTAGAGGAAGAAAATAGTCTATTAGGTTTGTCAATTGGCTCAATATGTACTTTGGCTTCGTCCTTATCCCACAAATAGCCAACTGATGGCGTAATCGGTTGAACATCAGCAAGTGGAGAAAAAACATCCATGTCATCCTTGAAATTGTAGCTAGAATGAGGTGCTTGTAACTTGGACAAAGATCCACCTTTCCACACTTTATTCGTATATGGTGTTTCTTCTGTTGTAGACGCCACCAGTGAAGAACGAGAACTGGAGATTAAACTTGAATTGATGTTCAAAGTTGACATAGAAGGTAGAGGATCTGGCATTAGAATAGAATCTTCGCTGTTACCCCCAAGAAGAGCAGTTTCAACAGTACAATTGTCCTCATTTACAAGGGTGGGCTTTAATCTTTGCCAACACAAACTTGCAACAGCCTGATAAGAACAAGAAACTTTTAATGGTATTAAAATAAACTAAAAGGGGAAAAAGATGATCAGACTTTATATGCCACAAAAATGACCTAGACTCTTGCAGGTTCTCGAATTGAATATAGTTAATAAGAACAATATGTCATTTAAGCATGTTAACAGAAATAAGACTCTTACAGTAAGATTTGGGTTTTTAAAAAAATTGAGTTCTAGTTTGGGGTTTGAAAGCAATCTTCCCTTTTGTTAAACATGGGCAGTTGAGTTCAATATTGAGTCTGGTTCTTGCTTGGTATTTAGTTTGCTTATAGTAGTGTATTGGTAGTAGTTGTTGTTGCATTGGGGCAATAGTACCTTTGTTGTAGTTATATTGCTTGTATATGTGATGTATGTTCAAGTAATTTTCTCATTGCACCCTAATTTTCTATATATTTCCCATTATTTTCCTATTATTTTGTATTTTAAAATTTTGAATTTTAAGAAATAGCTTGCCTTTTTTGCCGCTCTAGCCTTGCTAAAGTCAAAACCCCGACCTACCATTTTTCTCTGCTTCCATCTTTTTGAAACTGTGTCCAGGTAACATTGTTTACTGGCAGATAGCTGTCTTTGTTGAATTTGCATCTCCAACCAAGCTGGACTCTCTTTCTCATGCATTCTAATTCATGTGTAACTTGCATCGCTGTCACATGGACTGCAATAGGTTCATGAGCTACAGATTGTATAATAAACAGACTGATAAGGTGCAATTTACTTGCTGTGTATTGTTAAACTAATTAATCTTTTCTAAGAAAAAAATTGAGACTGACTTCATTCATTTACAAATTTTGCTCCATTACCTAACTCATCATAGATGGGACACAGTGAAAGCAAGGTGTACATAATACACAACATATGAAATGCATCATGTACATAGTGATTTGGACTGTCATATATAATTCTGAGGAAACTGAGGATACCAAGAGGTAAAGATGAAATAAAAAACTAGAGAAGAAATAAATGCAATGATTAGACTATTTCAGTTATAAAATTCTAGATTAATCAATTATTTGGCAATATTATTTATTAAGACGAAAGCTAAAAGTGAATTTCGATAATAAGGCAATAAAATTAGCCTTCCATTTAGGCATCTTAATTTACATGTAGAACGACCAATACTAAGCAATCAACAAGCACACGAGGCTAGAGAAAAAACAATACATGAGCAACAATGTTTTAATTGAACATTTTTAAAAGTTGCATACCACTGAACTATTATAAGCACGAAGTACAGTAAACGGCTCAGGTTTCCCCCGAACATCGTAGAATACGACACGTCCATTGTTCGTCCCAGCAGCTAGTATATTACCATCATCACTATACACTAGTGAAGAGAAAGGAGCCTCATAAGGAGTGCAAGATGTTGGCCGTCTTGACCCCGAATCAAATGTGTATAACTTTTTATCCAGACCGACGCTAGCAATTATCTGAAATTTTTGAATATATGTTAGGCGGAAAATAATATTTAATCTGAACAAACACTAACATATGTGAAATGGTTGAACATGTATTAGGCAGTGAATGTATACGCTGCATAAGATAAAGAAAAAAAAATTGCAGAAATCATTCTTTACTACCATTTAGTAAACCAACCCATTTTTCTTTCATATAAAGAAGTAAAAACAAATATGATGGAATCACACCTTGTCGCTTGCCGGCGAGAAGCAAATGCCGGTTGTTGGTGCTGAATGTAGTTTTAAATATGAAACCTGTAACAAGGACAGCACTGAGCTACTTAGTAGTACATATGCTAAATACCTGGTATGGACATGTAGGAGGTAAATAATAAAACATAAAAATATAACCTATACAACAGTTGACTTGTTCTTGATCATGCCTTTATATTGAACTTCAATCAATTCTACCAATATATCTAATCAATCTTGATCTCTACGTTAAGAAGCATCAATCTTGATCTCTACAATTCAACATGATAAGCATCACTAACAAGTTACGAGTCTTATGACATAAAATCTTATTTTTTAATTAGTGCAAGCTTAAAGCAAAGGACTTGACTTCTAATAGTGCAGAACATAAACAGCATTAGCTACACTAGTTCTTAATTTTTAAGGTTATAAGTCTGTTCTTATGAATATAATAATAGGGGAAATAACTAAAACAACTAAGATTAAAAAATTTGTAATCATTGCCTAGGAATGAAGATGAGAACGGAGTGCTCAATTGTTGCTAGCATTGCCAAAGTTATCACCTGATTCGTTGAGAAAATGGAAACAGTAAAGGACAGGAGCTGTTATGGATTTGAAGTGGGAGTACAAAGAAATTATGATGCAGTCAAATTTATTGTAGCAATTGTCTGTTAATTGCTAGAGGTGCTGCAGGTAAAAAGTAATGAACGAGGGGAAGTGGCTAGAACCCAGATGAGAGGGCATTGTGTAAAAAAATTTAGCTTACTTTTCTTTTATGCTTTTGTGTGTTCCGGTTGGTGTTGGGTGTATGCCTCAATGTGAAGTCAATATATTCTCAAAACGATCTAAGTGTAAATGATAGTCAAGATAGGGGGCTAAAGGGAAAATTGATGTTTGACTTCCTAATTTGATAGGGAGAGGAATATCAGGAATAAGGCTATAAAATAGGAACAATATATTATTATATTGTTTCCTAGTTTCAAGGCCGGAAGAAGTGAGGAAAGGATTTGAAAATTGTCTTGGCGCCCAAGTTTTCCTTTAGAGTTATAGAGTTAAATGGAAACAAATATTGAGAGTATAACCTAGGATTCTCTAGACTTCTATAAAATAATTGTAATGACCTCCATAAGAGATAGTACTTCATATAAGAGCTTTTCATTGTAAACACCAGAACGGAGTAGAGTCTCTTCTACTGAAGCTTGAGAAAGATAGGTTCTTGGTGAGAGTATAGTAATTCTTGTTTCGTCTCTAGTTGAATAATATCTCAGTTCTTTAGGTTTGCCGAACCAGGACAAATTGTGTACTTCTATGTTAGGTGTGGTCTATGATTGCTTGGTTGGTCATTGTGATCGATTGTCGCCTCTCGCTTCTACTTCCGCTGTGCAAAAATTTTCTAACAGTTGGTGGGTGGGTGGATGGGGGAAGAGGGAGAGAGATGCAATGTTCGAAAATCCCAAAGGTAATCTTCAGCAACAAGAATAATAAGTGGTCATTTAAAGGACCATGAATAATCAGCAGCAATAACATAAGCATGTCCATTGAGTTTATTTCTATTTTGTCCTAATACTCAAAGGATTAAGAACCACAACATTGTAACCTTCAAATATGCAAGGATTTTCATTGATATTTTACAAACCTTTGGAATGCGACCAGTTGTATCCCAGAGATGTACAGATCCTTCATCACCTGCTGTCACCAAAATGTGCCGACTAAGTCGAGTATAATCGAGCACTCTTAATACCTGACCTTCAGAATTGATCCAATTTGGTTATCAGTATATTAGATGGTTAGAGCCAAGAAATTCAATATTGGAAGATATCCCCATGCATCAAAAAATAAAAACATCTAACCAAACAACCTGCCCATTTGGGTCTTTGAGTTCAGCCGTTCTTGCTCCAGAAGCAAGATTGTGAATAATAAGATCGCCTTTCATACTTATGGATGCTAGATGCTCATCTTTGTAATTGTACATCACACCAGTTATTGTATCAGTATGACCACTCAATCGTTTGATGCAGCGCTTCCTTTGCAAATCCCATATTCTAACTAGACAGCCACTTCCTCCTGAGCATAGATATCTTGAACCTTTATTGCTAAAGTTGATAGAAAATACTGACTCCTGAAAAACAGTTGTTTAACCAAAATTTCAAATTCTAACTAGTTTAAGGCCCAAGTCAGATGATAGGGATACTCAAAAAGAAAAAGAAAAAAGAAAAAAGAAAAAGAAAAAGAAAAGATAATAGGGAGTTTGCCTGAAAGCAGAAAGGAAAAATTAAATAAATAAAGAGAGGGTTCATGAACTTTAGGAGATTGGGATGGTACATGTTTAAGCTGGGAAGTAGATGGTAGAGTCAGAGGTTCGGGAACAAGGAATCGCAACCACTTTACTATACAACATCAAGTCTGATATACCTTGCAAAAAATCTTAGATGTTCAGTGAAACAGGGAAGTTGAGGAAACATACATTTTGTCAATCAGATCACCAGTTGTGTTCAGAAAGTGACTTCAAAAAGAATTTGGTATGGATATCAACCATGAGAAGAATATCTATATAACACGTCGGAACTAATCTCGTAAGGAGAAGTGAATGATGAATTATTGCTTATTTTCATAGTCAGCATGATTCATCAATTATACAAGCCTTTTCACCCTGTTAAAGTAGTCATAGTCCCACACCTAAAATAAACTTAGAATTAATCCTTGTACTCTCGTATATATAGGTGGCAGTGTATTCAGTTAGAGCATCTGTAGTCGTCCCAACTCAAATTTTGGGTATTTGGCATATAGAAATAGAAAAATTGGGTTCCAATTGTAGTCGTTTGAACCCAAATTTTGGGTTTATTTAAAAAAAATCGACAGACGAGAAATGATTTTCCGTCTATTAATTTTTTTATTTAAAAAAAAAACCAACAGACGGGAAATCATTTCCCGTCTATTGGATTTTTTTTTTAAAAAAATAAGAAAGTAATTAATTCCTAATTAACTATTAATTTTATCCTAATCAAATCTTAAATAAATCTGAATATATAATTAAATATCAATTAATAACTAATCTATACACATAGGAATAATTATAGGCCTGGTTCTTTAGGAATTTTTATACCAAATGGGAAGGGACAGTGGATCATTCCCCGTCCGATTCTTTATTTTATTTTTAATTTGAAAATCGAATGGACGGGAAATGATTTCCCGTCCGATCGATTAAAAAAAAAAATGGATCCGACGGGAAATTATTTGTCGTCCGATATATTTAAATTAAAAAAACATTCACCGACGAAAGATGATCATCTTTCGTCTCATTGATCTTTCGTCTGGTATTTTTTCCAACGCTAAGTTTAAAAAAACCACACTAAGTTTTGGGTCAGTCTAAAAAAACCGCACTAAGTTTTTTTTTTAAAAATGACACAAAATTTCAAAAAACTCCACTGGGTTAGTTAGAGTTAGGGTTAGGGTTGGGTTAGGGTAGGGTTTAAAAAAATCACTTTTATCTTTCGTTTGTGTTTAAAAAAACCACATTCATCTTTCATTTGTGTTTAAAAAAACATCACTTAACTAAACAGATGTATAAATAAACTCTCCCGAACTAACCTTAACCCTAACTAACTCAGTGGAGTTTTTTGAAATTTTGTGTCCTTTTTTTTATATAAAAAACTTAGTGCGGTTATTTTAAACTGGCCCAAAACTTAGTGTGCTTTTTAAAATTTAGCCTTTTTCCGAATACCCAAATCTTCTTCCAACTATAGCAGAGTACTGTTCACCCAAAACCCAAAATTTGGATATATAGCCAACGACTACAGCTCACTCTTTTCTATTTTTTGGGTTTTTTTGGGTATATAGCCAACGACTACAGATGCTCTTATGAGTATCTCAATAAAATATTTCTTTCAGTCTCTATATTTTAACA
Source organism: Hemerocallis citrina (assembly GCA_017893485.1). NCBI lineage: Eukaryota > Viridiplantae > Streptophyta > Magnoliopsida > Asparagales > Asphodelaceae > Hemerocallis > Hemerocallis citrina. The sequence continues at coordinate 67,339,505 of CM030366.1, forward strand.
TGGTATCAGAGTTGGAAAAATATACAAAAAAAATAAATTTCACAAAAAATTAGGGTTTCTCTTTAAAAAAAAAAGGTCAAGCTGTCTTGTTCATCTTCTTCTTGCTCTCTTCTTCCAAAATAAAAAGAAACCCTAACCCTAATTCTCTACCTCCCGCCGCCACTCCACGCCACCCGCCACTCTAGCCGCCGCCGCCGCTCCTGACTTCGCCACCGCTACCCCCACTTCAGCCGCCCCCGCCTCCTCTCCCGACATCATCTTCCCTCTCCTCTCCAACAACCACCGCTACTTCCCGTCATCCCTCCCCACCACCGCTAGCCCCTCCTCCAGCGATCGCCGCCTCCTCACCCGCCACCGCCACCCCCCCTCGACTAGTCGTCGCCGTCGCCTCTCCACACCCGAACCCAAATCTACCCTCTCCTCTTCCTGACCCGAACCCACTTGCACCCGAAACTCGAACCCTGTAACCCCCTTCTCTCTCTCTCTTCCTGTTTTCTTTAAAAAAAAAGAATAAAAGGGGGAAAAGTTATATAAAAAAAGAAGTAAAAAAAGTCAAAAGGGGGAAAAGTTGCAAAAAAAAGATGAAACCTCGTGCTGCACGTTGTTCTAGATTGCGTGTCAATCTTTGATGCCCTCTTCATTCCTCACATATCTCTCTCACCCATCTTCTCCTTCAGATTTAATCTAGATCTGCTACTATGGCGACCTCTACTAATACAACGGTGACCACCTATCATCCTCCAATGGCGATCTCCTCTCCTCTAACGGTGGACCCTTATCCTTTCACTGATGCTCCTACGTATGAGTCAACCTCCTCCCAATCTATCATTTATGTTGAAGAGTATCAGGACTTTTGCAACATGCTGCTTCCTCCTTCTGGTAACTCTGTTCACTCGAATAATGCTTGTTATGTTTCCTCACATCAATGATTAATTGATTCAGATGCTTCTGAACACATGACCTCTTTATCGCTTTTTCCATATTCTTTGCTTCCAAATTATCATGTGCGTATTGCTGATGGCTCACCTGTCCCTGTTGAAGGGGTGGGAGATATCTCTTTTACTTCAGACCTTCACCTTAAATCGGTTTTACGTATTCCTAACTTTCCAAATAACTTATTATCACTAAACTTTACAAAAATTTAAACTGTTCAGTGACATTTTTTTCTTCTCATTGTGTGTTTCACGATACTACAACGAGGAAGGTGATTGACACCAGTCGTGAACAACGTGGTTTATATATATTGAATTCTCCGTCTTGGCTTTTAATTCCTCTGCTGATCGTGAATTGTGGCACCGACGACTGGGACATATTTCCTCTACGACCCTTAAGCACTTAGTTTCAGGTTGTGAGCCTTCATTTAAGGTATCATGTGAGTCATGTGAGTTAGGTAAATATCATAGAGTTTTCTACCCAGGACGCATCAATAAACGTAGTAAACATTTGTTTAATTTAGTGCATTCTGATGTTTGGGGTCTGTGAAAGCCTGCCACTAAGCTAAAACTTCGAAGTGGTAGAAGGATTGAGGAAAATTGCACTTGTATTTTAACACACCCCCTCAAGTCGAGAGCTCATTTTTTATAGGCCATATAAATGGGATAAATGCCCAACAAATTGTGGGCCAAGACCTGGACTATAACGCATCGTTATTTTTTTTAAAATCCGCATTTAAATTGCGTAGCCAGTGAGATTCGAATCTGGGTTGCTCTTATCAATGTAAAAGTCCCTACCACTAAGCTAAGACGGTTAAAAGTAGTTTTAATTTTAATCCCACATCTGAAATAATCTTAGAATTAATCATTGTACTCATACATAAGAGGCAGTGTATTCAGTTATGATCATCCAATAAAGTACTGTTTTCAGTCTCTATACTTTAACATGGTATCAAAGCCTACAAAAAATTAGGGTTTCCCCTCTCTCTAAAAAAAATTTATTGTACCCCCTCCTTCCTCCGAAACCCAAACCCTAACCTCCTCCTCATCCTCCCGCCGCCACCGAAGTCTCCTCCCGCTACCGCCATCAACCTCCTCTCCCGATCCCGAAGACGTCCCCGCTGCCACCAACCCCCTCTCCTCCCGATCTCGACAATCTACTCCCTGCGCCGCCCCCACTCCTCCGCCTCACCGCCACCACCTTCTCTGCTCATTACCCCCCTCCATCGTCGGTGTCCCCCCACTCCCGCACTCCTCTCCTCCCCATGCAGCCCCCCACTCCTCCGCTTAGCCACCGCCACCACCTCTACTCGTCGCCCCCCTCCTCCGCCGGCATCAGCCCCCCACTCCTCCGCTTAGCCACCGCCACCACCTCTACTCGTCGCCCCCCTCCTCCGCCGGCATCAACCCCCCCGACCCTCCTCCCCACCTCCGCTACTCCTCTCACTGGGAAAAAAGTCAAAAATGGTCAAAAAAGTCAAAAAAACGAAGCTCTGTGATGCGCACTATTCTGGATTGCGTGCCAGTGTTTGATGTCCTCTTCAATCTTTATCTATCCTCCTCACCCGTTCTCTCCTTCAGATCTAATCTAGATCTGCTTCTATAATGATCTCCGATAATTCAACGATGACCCCTCCTCTCCCTCCCCAACAGACAACTAATTCCCCTTCTCTCTTGAAGGTCGAACGCATGACCACTGAGAACCTCCTCGGATGCAGCACCTTCATGACATGGTCCCGTTCTGTCATGTGTTTACTTAAAAGGCGCGAGATGTACCATCACCTCACTGACCCAGCTCCTCTGTCTACAAATCCCACATTCAAAGTCTGGAATCGTGATGATAACTTGATTGTCAATATGATGACCAATTGTATGGACCGGGACATCTACACCTCCATCACTTTTCTCGACACACCCAAAGAGATTTGGGTACCCTTCATAACATGTACTCCTCTTCCAATAACATGCAGCGCCTGTATGATATCTTTCGTGATGCCATCGAGACTAAGCAAGGTGACAACATTCATGCATATCTATAACGCTTCAATCAGTTCTTAGAAGAATGGAAGATCTATCACTCATACTCTGCCGATTTTGCAGTCCAGCAACAGCAACGTAACACCCATCTTGCCGTTCTAGCTTTGGGCAATATTCGCCCATATCTTGAAAGTGTTCGCTCTCATATTTTCGCCACCAATGCCAGTCCCTCTCTACGTGATCTCCATGTTCAACTACCCCGGGTACCCCCTCCTGCTCTTATTGAAATCCCAACACCGTCTGCACTCGTCTCTGGCCATGGTCGTGGTTTTTCTGATCCCTCACCACTATTATCATCGTCCTCCTGGGGTTGTGATTCTTATTCTTCATGAGGCCGTAGTGATCGTGGTCATGGCTGTAGTGACAGTCATCGCAACACCAAGTATTGTACCTATTGTCAGGGCCGGGCTCATGAATATGCGACATGTTGAAAACGCATTAGTCGTCCTCCTGCTGCTCATTAGTCTTCCTCTATAGGATCTTCTTCCACTACTGCTCCTACAGTTGTGCCAACCTCCTCCCAATATACCTTCTCTGCTGAAGAGTATCAGGCATTCCGCAATTTGTTGGCTCCTCATGGTAATTCTGTTCACTCGGGTAATTCTTGTCATAGTTCTTCACATCAATGGATTATTGATATAGGTGTTTCTGAACATGTCTCATTTACCGCTTTCTTCTTTTTCTTTACTTTCCAATTATCATGTGCGTACTGCTGATGGCTTTCCTGTCCCTGTTGAAGGAATGGGCGATATCTCTATTTCTCCAGTACTATCTCTTACATCTGTTTTACGTGTTCCTACATTTCCTAACAGCCTATTATCCGTGCCTAAACTTTCTCAAGATTTAAACTGTTCAGTAACATTTTTTCCTTCTTACTGTGTGTTACAAGATATTATGACAAGGAAGGTGATTGGCACAGGTTGTAAACAACAAGGGTTATACATCTTAGATTCTCCTGTCTCGGCATTTCATTCTTCTACTGATCCTGCATTATGGCACCGACGTCTGGGGCATCCTTCCCTTCCTACTCTAAAGCATTTACTTTATGGTTGTAAGTCTTTTTTTCAGCTATCTTGTGAATCATGTGAGTTAGGTAAACATCATCGAGTTCCCTACCTAGGATGCGTCAATCAACGTAGTGAACATTTATTTGACTTAGTTCATTTTGATGTTTGGGTACCTATTGATTTTCTCACGTTTAATAAATATCGTTATTTTGTTACGTTTATTGATGATTTCTCCTGCATGACATGCTTGTTTCTCTTACACGATCGTTCTGAAGTGTTTACAACTTTTCAAAAAAAATTCTATGAGATAAAAACACAATTTGGTACTACTCTTATATATTTTCGTTCTGATAATGCAAAAGAATATGTGAGTTATGATTTTCAAAAAAAATTCTCAACATGGGATTATATACCAAACATCTTGTGCATATACTCCTCAACAAAATGGAGTGGTCGAACGCAAAAATCAACATTTACTTCGCACTGCTCGTTTTTTGATATTTGAAATGAAAGTTCCAAAGTTTTATTGGAGTTTTGCGATTCTCCCTACCTGTTTTCATATTAACTGTATGCCTACTCTTCTTCTTCAAAATCAGTCACTTTTCAACCTTGTATTTCCATCTAAAGATCAATTTCCCCTACCACCTCCTGTTTTTAGATGCACTTGTTCTATTCAAAACCTCCAACCGGGCATTGATAAACTTGACCAACGTGCTACTAAATATTTGTTTTTCAGCTATTTGCAATTTTCGAAATGTTATCTTTGCTATTGCCCTTCACGACAGAAAATGTTTACCTCGGCAGATATTTCATTTTTTAAACATAAACCTTTTTTGAACAAAATCTTTCCGAAATTCCCGATTTACCAAGGGTTGTTGTTGAGTCTTGATTTCCCACCAACACCACCACCACTTTCAACACTGTCACTCCCACCACCACCACTACCATCACCACCACCATCTCCACCACTACCACCACCACCGCCTCCACCACCGCCTCGGCCAATGTAGGTTTATGTCAGAAGACGTACGAATCATTCCGACTCAGCCATCCAAACTATACCCTCTGTTATTCAACCAGTGCCAACCACTTCTATCGGTAATATTCCTACCACAGACGATTTACCTATTGCTCAACGTAAGGCTAAGTGTTCTTATGCTCACTATCCTATTGCCCAGTTTATTCTACTTTTAAACTAAACCGATCTTTTCGAGCCTTTACCTTTTCCTTAGATTCCATCTCTATTCCTAATAGTGTTCAGGAAGCACTCAAGCGCCCTGGTAAGATAGCAGCCGTGAAAGAGAAAATGCAGGATCTTCAATAGAATGGTACTTGGCAGTTGGTTCGCCTCCCTATAGGTGGTAGATCGGTTGGTTGTAAGTGGGTGTTCACAGTCAAACACAATCCTGATGGCGCAGTTGAACGACTCAAAGCTCGCCTTGTCGCTAAAGAGTATACCCATGAATTCGGGGTCAACTATGCTGAGAACTTTTCTCCGGTTGCAAAACTCACATCTGTTCGTGTTTTTATCTCTCTTGCATCCAATTGTTCTTTGCCTCTTCATCAGCTTGATGTCAAGAATGCATTTCTTAATGAAGACTTGCAAGAAGTGGTATATATGCAGCAACTTCCTGGTTTTGAGCGACAGAGAGAGAATCTTGTATGTTCGCTCAAAAAGTCTCTTTATAGCCTCAAACAGTCTCCTCGAGCTTAGATTGAAAAGTTCGGCGAAGCTGTGTGCTCTTACGGGTTCTCAAGAAGTAAGGCAGATCATTCTCTCTTCACAAAGAAAGGAAGTAAGGAATTGTTATTCTGTTAGTCTATGTTGATGATATCATTATCACATGCAGTGATTCCCAAGGAATTATGGACACCAAGCTAAGGTTAGCTCAAACCTTTCAAACAAAGGATCTTGGTCTGCTTTGATATTTTTTTGGTATTGAGGTTGCACGCACAAATGATGATATCTTTCTATCCCAAAGAAATTATGTCCTTGATATTCTTATCGAGAGAAGAATGTTGTGATGTCGTCCCAGTGGCATACCTATGGATCTCAATATTAAGTTGTCCTCCTTCTCCAATGATACATTGTTCTCTGATCCAGAACGTTATCGCAGGCTTGTTGACAAACTCATATATCTTTTAGTGATTAGGCCAGATATTGCCTATGCAGTTAGTCGGGTCAGTCAGTTTATACATGCACCGATCATTGGAAAGCAGTGGTTCACATTCTTCATTATCTTAATAAAGCCCCAGGGCAATGACTTCTCTTCAGGCCAGTGAATCTCTTTCTTCACGAGGATATTCTGATGCTGACTGGGCAGGATCGATTGATGACAGACGATCTACTAGTGGATACTTTGTGTTCTTTGGAGGAAATCTGGTATCTTGGAAGAGCAAAGAAGCAACCTATTGTAGCTAAATCAAATGCAAAAGCTGAATACCGAGCCATTGGGAATTTGGTTTCTGAAGTTGTATGGCTCAAATCTCTCCTTCGAGACTTGGCAATTCCAGTATCTTCTTCAGTTCCACTGTATTGTGATAACCAAGCTGCTATGCATATTTCTGAAAATCCAGTGTTTCATGAGCGCACAAAACACATCGATGTCGATTGTCATTTCGTTCGTGATGAGTTGGAAAAGAAAGTGATCTCACTTTCATATGTCTGGTCTGGTGATCAACTGGCTGACATCCTCACTAAAGCATTACCTTCTAAGCTCTTTAAAACTTTCTTGAGCAAGCTTGGTTTCGACAATATCTACGCACCAGCTTGAGGGGGAGTGTTAAAAGTAGTATTAATTTTAGTCCCACGTCTGAAATAATCTTAGAATTAATCCTTGTACTCTTATATATAGGAGGCAGTGTATTCAATTATGATCATCCAATAAAGTATTGTTTTCAATCTGTATACTTTAACAGGGTCCTATTGGTTTTCACATGTTTAATAATTATCGTTATTTTGTTACGTTTATTGATGATTTCTCTCGAATGACGTGGTTGTTTCTTTTGAAAGATCGTTCTGAAGTATTTAGAGTTTTTCAAGAATTATTCTTCGAGATACAAACACAATTTGGCACAACTCTTAAATATTTTCGTTCTGATAATGCTAAGGAATACATGAGTTCTCATTTTCAACGAATTTTTTCTCTACATGAAATAATTCACCAAACTTCTTGCGCCTACACTCCACAACAAAATGGAGTGGCAGAACGCAATATTTACTTAGCACTACTCGCTCTCTGATGTTTAAAATGAAGGCCCTAAATTTTATTGGAGTTTTGCTATTCTCACTGCATATTTTCTTATTAATCGAATACATACTCCTATTCTTCAAAATCAATCACCATTCACACTAGTATTTCCATCTAAACATCCATTTTCCATACCACCTCGTGTTTTTTATTGCACTTGGTTTGTTCAAAATCTCCACCCAGGCAGTAAAAAACTTGACTTGCATGCTACTAAATGTGTATTTTTTAGGTATTCACATTTTTTGAAAGGCTATCATTGTTATTGTCCTTCACATAAAAAAAATTACTCCAGCATATGTTTCTTTTTTTTTATTATAAACCTTTTTTTGAACATATTCCTTCACACAATCCTGATTTACCGAGGGCTGCTGTAGAGAGTCTTGATTTTCCACCATCACCACCACCACCACTACCACTGCTGCCGCTACCAATAATACCACCATCCTCACCAATGCCGCCACCATCGCCTCTGCCACTTCAGGTTTATGTCAGAACACATAAGACTCGTTCAGACTCGACCATCCCAGATGTAGCCTCTGTTGTTCAACAAGTGTCAATCACTTCTATCGGTAATATCCCTAACACAAATGATTTACATATTGCTCGCCGTAAGGCTAAACGTTGTGCTCACTATCCTATTGTCCAGTTTATTTTTTTCCTAAACTGAACAGATCTTTTCGAGTATTTACCTCTTCCTTGGATTCCATCTCTATTCCTAAATATGTTCAGGAGGCACTCAAGCACCCTGGTTAGACAACAGCCATGAATGAGAAAATGCATGCTCTTCGGCAGAATGATACTTGGCAATTGGTTCGCCTCCCTATGGGTGGTAAGACAGTTGGTTGTAAATAGATATTCACCGTCAAACATAATCCTGATGGCATAGTTGACCAACTCAAAGCTCGCCTTGTTGCTAAAGGTTATTCACAGGAATTTGGGGTCAACTATGTAGAGACTTTTTTTCCAGTTGCGAAACTCACTTACGTTCGTGTCCTTATTTTTGTTGCACTTCATCAGCTTGATGTCAAGAATGCATTTCTCAATGGAGACTTGAAAGAGGTGTATATGCAGCAACCTCCTGGTTTTGAGCAAAAGAAAGAAAATCTTGAAAGTTCACTCAAAAAGTCTCTTTCTGGGCTCAAACAGTCTCCACGAGTTTGGTTTGAAAAGTTCGGCAAAACTGTGTGCTCTTACTGGTTCTCAAGAAGTAAGGCAGGTCATTCTCTCTTCAAAAAGAAAGGAAGTAATTGTATTGTTATTTTGTTAGTCTATATTGATGATATAATTATCACAGGCAGTGATTCCCAAGGTATTACAGGCATCAAGCAGCGGTTAGCACAAATCTTTCAAACAAAGAATCTTGGTCCACTTCGATATTTTCTGGGCATTGAGGTTGCATGCACAAAGGATGATATCTTTCTTTCTCAAAGAAAGTATATCCTTGATATTCTTACCGAGACAGGAATGTTGGGATGTCGCCCCAGTGACACATCTATGGATCCCAATATTAAGTTGTCCTCCTTCTCAAATGATGCATTGTTCTCTGATCCAAGATGATATCGCAGGCTAGTTGCCAAACTCATATATCTCTCAGTGACTAGGCAAGATATTGTCTTTGCAGTTAGTCGAATTAGTCAGTTTATGCATACACCGACTATAACTCATTGGGAAGCAGTGGTTCACATTCTTCGCTATCTTAAGAAAGCCCTAGGGCATGGACTTCTCTTCAGGCCCGGTGATTCTCATTCTTTACGAGGATACTATGATGTTGACTGGACAGAGTCAATTGATGACATGCGATCTACTAGTGGATACTGTGTTCTTTGGAGGAAATCTGGTATCTTGGTATAGCTAGAAGCAACCTGTTGTAGCTAAATCAAGTGCAGAATCTGAATACCAAGCCATTGGGCATTTAGTTTCTGAAATTTTATTGTAACACCTGGGCCTCACTCAGCTGCGCATGCGCTGCGTGTCCGCACACCCGAACAAAACAAATCCTAACAATTGCTCACCACAGGCGTGCCTCACAAAAGGTGCTATATCTTTCAGGTACCCCTTGATCATAGGCATATCTATTTAAGCTCTAATTCTCTCTCTTTCACAATCGATGTGGGATTATTCAAATCCCACATCAACACAAATCTAAAGCACGTGCACGCCATGTAAGCACACACACACACCAGCCACTCACTCCTCTCTCTCATCTCACGTGCAGCACACACCACACCACCCCGGGCCCTACTGCACACATAACACATTTTTCTTCTTTACTTTCTCATCTCATCTTAATCATGGCCAAATTCCATGGATCCAAGCCCATAATCAAACCTATACTATATATATATATATATATATATATATATTCCCCAATATAATATTATATATATACTTTTAAGTTCGGGGTGTTACATACCCCCCCTTAAGAACTCAGCGTCCTCGCTGAGCCCGGAGCTTGCAATCTAGCACAGAATCTCTTTCTAGCCGATGTGGAGTGTACCCTGATTATGCTATATAGTCTCCCTACTCGGGACAACTGGCCTAGCTGCATCTCAGGCGTACATTTTGCACACAATCGGTGTCGAAAGTCGGCTCTGATACCATTTATAATGCCCCGAGCCTGGCTCAGCTGCGCACGCAGCTACACGTGCACGCACACGCGAACAAAACAAATCCTAACAACTGTCACCACAGGCTTGTCTCACAATAGGTGCTATAGCTTGTAGGTGACCCTGGCTTTCTATTGAAGGTTGATGATATTAGCACTCCATGAATCTTCAGAAGCCTTTGATGTATCCCTTGGCCAGCTTCCTCAGTGACTGATAACTTGTCGCCAGAGATTGCGCTGGTTGGTTCACTTTCACTCAATCGAGTCGTCATACTTTGGACTTCCAAGCAGCCTTGCGATGATGTCCTTGTTGATAAAGGATAATCTTCCTCTTTCATCTTGAGTAGATGATGGCCGATGCGGTCCTCCGGTCTCCGGTCTTGAACTTCTGATACCTGCAATACTCCGATACCATTTGTAACGCCCCGAGCTCCGCTCAGCTGTACACGCGACTACACACGCGCACACACGAACAAAATAAATCCTAACAACTGCCCACCATAGGCATGCCTCACAAAAGGTGCTATAGCTTTCAGGTACACCTTGATCATAGGCATATCTATTTACGCTCTAATTCTCTCTCTTCACAATCGATGTGGGATTATTCAAATCCCACATCAACACAAATCCAAAGCATGTGCACGCCATGTAAGCACACACACACCAGCCACTCACTCCTCTCTCTCATCCCACGTGCAACACACACCACGCCACCCCGGGCCCTACAACACACACAACACTCATTCTTCTTCTTTTCTTTCTCATCTCATCTTAATCATGGCCAAATTCCATGGATCCAAGCCCATAATCAAACCTATAGGCCCAACTACCACTCTCACATATATTACTGTATATATATTATTATATTTTCGGCAATATAATATTATATATATAGTCTTAAAGGGGGCGCACGTGAACAAAACAAGTCCTAACAACTGCCCACCACAGGCATGCCTCACAAAAGGTGTTATAGCTTTCAGGTACCCCTTGATTATAGACATCTATTTAAGCTCTAATCCTCTCTCTTTCACAATCGATGTGGGATTATTCAAATCCCACGCCAACACAAATCCAAAGCACGTGCACGCCATGTAAGCACACACCACGCCACCCTAGGCCTACTACACACAACACTCATTCTTCTTCTTTTCTTTCTCATCTCATCTTAATCATGGCCAAATTCCATGGATCCAAGCCCATAATCAAACCTATAGGCCCAACTACCACTCTCACGTATATTACCATATATATATATATATATTATTATATTTTTTCCAATATAATATTATATATATACTCTTAAGTACAGGGTGTTACATATATGGCTCAAATCTCTCCTTTGAGACTTGACAATTACAGTATCATCTCCAATTTCACAATATTGTGATAACCAAGCTACTATGCATATTTTCGAAAATTCAGTGTTTCATGAGCGCACAAAACACATCGAGGTCGATTGTCACTTCGTTTGTGATGAGTTGGAGAAGAAAGTAATCTCATTTTCATATGCCTAGTCCGGTGAACAACTTGCTGATATCCTCACTAAAGCACTACCCCCTAAGCTATTTCAAACTTTCTTGAGCAAGCTTGACTTCGACAATATCTACACACCAGCTTGATGGGGAGTGTTAAAGTAGTCGTAGTCCCACATCTAAAATAAACTTAGAATTAATCTTTGTACTCTCCTATATATAGGAGGCAATGTATTCAGTTATGAGTATCCCAATAAAATATTTCTTTGGTCTCTATATTTTAACACACCCCTAAATGAAATCATATCTTCCATGAAAGATTTGACAAATTTTCTGGTTGACTGCCAACCTTGTATCATTTTTTACCAATCCCCAAACTTATACATTAGTATTTCTCGAAAAAAAAAGATATATAATTGAATAGAAGAATAAACGGGCACACTTCAGTATAAACTAGTATTTGAGGAGCAGAAAATATATACAGCCTCAGTACCAACATAGATCACATGAACTTTTAGTATGCACTGTAGTGAGTGACCATAATGAAATATGATATCTCCGAATGAAAATATTTATTAAAAGAAAAGTTCAAAATTAATGGCAATCTAGTTATAGCTGTGAGACGTATTGATTTTAAATTGTTCTTGAGAAAGGGAAAAAAGAAAGGGAAATAGCTTGGTGTATTAACAGTAACCTATGTATATTAATTTACCTCTAAGTTATCACCCGCTTCCCTATCAAAGAGAGGCAGTGTCCCCAAATTTTGGCCATTTTTGTGCCACAGTGAAATCTTCTTATCATCTCCTGCACTTGCTACTACCAGATCTGCATATAGAGATTCAAGTGATAAAAAAAACAAAAAAAAAAAACAGAAGATAAATTGATTAACACATACAGTGTTTCATTATCTATTGTATCCCCCAACACCAAGCCAAAACTTATTGCACAATGTTTATATTCCTCATATGATGGATCCAGGTTTTCCAATGATGATACTGACATACGTGGCTATGGTGAATCGAAGATGATCCAGTATTTATCGGAGATTAAAAAATATAAAGGAGATAAAACTATATATAGTTATCATACTTAATATCACCAATACTAGTTTAGAGAACTGTATGGGTGCTTCTAAAGGGTCTGCCTTTATAACAACTTAGGTTGGTGAATATTTTAAGTGCTAACAAACAAATGTTCACTAGTCCATTATCAAGATATTACTAAATCTACTAAGTTAAAAAGATGAACTTGTCACATAATACTTAAGGAATCAATGGAGTAGTAGCACATCAGAAGCCCATCAAACAATATATAAACTGTAGAAAACACAATTCAAACATACCCAAGTAAGTTTAGGTACACTATTTGGCTCTAAACATACCCAAATGACTAACCATCACATAACATCCAGAACGACCTTATACATACTCATGCGACTAGGAGAGAAACTTAAGTGACCAAAAATCAAATAACCCCTCATACATCCCATAAGGGTATACTCCAAGTAACTAAACAAACGTCTCAGATCCCAGGGTTAAAGCTCTCTCCTACATGTCTAATCTGTGCGGCCCGTTCCTGTATCAGTTTCATCCTCCTCAAAACCTAGTACAGCGAATTCTCAGTGGTTACCTGATGCGGGAGAGGAGCACAAGACTATTTCGCTATTTTTTGGCAAGGAATTTAAAAAGATGATTTTCAAACGGAATTTTAAATTACTTTCCTACTTTGGAGATATTAGATTTTTATTTATTTTCCGAGTTTAGAAATATTGTATCCTTTATCGCTTTCCTAGTTTAGGACATTTTCAGTTATTTGTTTCTTCGAAAATAGGTTAGTTTATTTTTATTTGTTCAAGTTTAGTTTACCTATTTAAAGGGTGTAAGGAATTCTTTTGTAATCATATTATTATTATTATTATTATTATTATTATTATTATTATTATTATTATTATTATTATTATTATTATTATTATTATTCAATCAAAAGAAGAGTTTTTTCTTCAACGTATCTTTCTCGTGCGAGAGAAAACCCTTGTTAATTCAAGAACCGTAAGTTTGGAGGAAAACAAACAACTAGTCTATAATTTGTCCTGCGTCAGGTGGTATCACAGCCCAAGAGTCATTCCTTGGGATGTGCGGTGTCAATTACAAACACGAAGACGATGACCCTGTTAGCGGTGATTGTGATGATCTCCAAAAGCAATTGACAAGAGGAGAGTTCATGCTTACTATGAGAGACTGACGGATCGGTATCAACGACGACTTCCATGGGTACCATATCGAGTTCATGCCGGAAAACCGAGCTCACGCAAATTTTGCCAGTCCGTTCGATCCAAGGCACATCCGACCATTACCTCGTCGAAACCACTTGGAACAAAGATCACCGCCTGCTGATAAGGTTAGTAATAATTTATTGAAGGCCTTAGTAATGAAGAGTATGAGAAGCACCACCCTCACCAACAACGCTTCAACTATCATACCCCTATGAACCCTACCGCAATGACAAGTACCACATTAAGGTAGATATTCCAACATTCCACAACAACGTCGACGTTGAAGGCTATTATGATTGGGAGTACGAGGTAGAGAAGTTCTTTAATTTGTGAACATAGCCGAGAAGAAGAAGGTAAAGTTGGTTGCATACAAGTTTAACGACAGTGTAGCTGCTTGGTGGTCACACGTGTAGGCCTCAAGAAGATTTAGCGAAGAGCATCCTATACGAACATGGCGATATAGAAGCACCTCATGCAAAAGAGATCCTGCCGATGGTTACAGACATATGATGTACCAACAATTTCAGAACTGCAAGCAAAGCAATCATTCCGTCATAGAGTATACCAACAAGTTCCTTAGGTTGCAGTCTCATTGTAATCTTTCAGAACCAAAGGATCTGCAAGTGTCGAGATACACCAACGGCTTAAGGTATGAGATTCAAAATCGTTTGATATTGCACACTAGTTGGAGCATCGATGAAGTACAACAAAGAGCATTGCAAATCGAGGATACATTGAACCTAAAATATATATCTTTTCAAGGAGACCGAGGAATTCAGTAACAAGCATCTCAGCCTAAAGTCTCTCAAGTAGAAGCGGACAATTGTTTTCTTCAGTCAGACAGTCACAACGGAGTCTACTTTCAGTCATGATGTCAAGGAGACAGAAAAATTTTGCGGGTTCGAAAGTAAGAGAAAATAGGAGATTAAAGAAGTGGTTGAGGAAATAGTTGTAGAAGAAGTTGAACACATTCCTCCAGAAATTGTGCAACCTTTGTTGGAGTCCAGTGAGCCCTTGTCCCTTGTCAGAGGAACCGCCAAGTCAACTTCCACCAATATATGATCTTTATTTTGGTGATGACAATATTCCCGTTTTAGGGTTGCAAGGAGAGAATATGTTTTAGAGAAAAGGGTTGAACAAGTGCAATTTATTCAGAAAGAGTCAGAGATTCTCTATCGATGAGTTTTGTATGAGGGGCAAGTTGATGAGAACAAATAGGTTCAAGAAATTATGAATCCTCATCCAATCCCGACTTTGCTAACCCCAAAGAAAGAAGACAGTTGTACAGTTGAGATGTTCACTATGTCCTAGAGAGTTCCATTTTTTATTTTTGAATACATATTTGATCCGTTTCAAAAATTTCTAGTGTTTTTGAAAATTGATCTACAAGATGGGTAGCATCATATCTTTATTCGGCCAAGTTATGAGTGGAAGATAAAAATGAGAAAGCTTGAAGCCTCCAATGAGAAGTACAGGATTGATGTTGGAGATTATGTAGTGATGTTCATGTGCAAAGAGATGTTCCATATTGGTAATTATCATAGGTGGAAGGCAAAGATGTTGAAAGTTGAAGTTGAGATCATGCTAATTTCATGCAAATAGTCTATCCATGATATCAATGGTTTTTATCATAGGTGGAAACAGAAGAAAGATCAGCTTATGGAGATGATCCCCTATACTCCATTCGTAACTTGAGGTCGAGTAATTTTTCAAGTGGGTGAGAATGATATGGAGCAATACAACGCGATGTAGCACATTGAACCACCAAAGTTCGACAACGATACCATAGTGGTTCATATGGGAGAACAAAGCACTAACGACCATAAATTAATTTGCAATCAGAGGAGAATCAATTGACGGATGAATGTGATTTGGAGATTTAGTTGGAGCAGATTGAGCTGTTCTTCTCTAATCATAACTTGAGGAGTTAATTTTTCAAGTGGGAGTGTATGATGTTGGAGCACAAGACAATTCGGCTATTTTTGGCAAGGAATTTAAAAAGACGGTTTTCAACCAGATTTTTAATTACTTTCCTAGTTTGGATATATAGATTTTTATTTATTTCCTAAGTTTTGAGATATTGTATCTTTTATTGCTTTCCTATTTTAGGATATTTTCACTTGTTTGTTTCTTTGAAAATAGGTTAGTTTATTTCTTTTTGTTCAAGATTGGCTTACCTATTTAAAAGGTGTTAGGATTTCCTTTGTAGTCACTTATTATTATTATTCAATCAAAAGAAGAGTTTTTCTTCAATTTATCTTTTTCGTGAGCGAAAAAACCCTAGTTAATTCAATATCCGTAAGTTTGTACGAAAACAAACAACTAGCCTATCTTCGAGTTTTTTGCCTTAATAGGCCACTTTTTGAAAATATTTGCGATTATGAGCCAGTTTCGAAACTATTAACGCTCGTGGGCTACTTTGTGCCATGTCAACAGTGGCCGCTATTCCTATTAACGACCTCTTCATTTTGAAAGTTGCTAATGGGAATAATAACATTTGTTTTAAAATATTTGAAAATTTTTGTTTGTTGTCGCTATTCCCACTAGCGACCTTAGTATATATGAGGTCGCTAATGGGTTTAGCGACCTTTAATGAGCTGTATTCTAACACTTAGCAAAATCTAGAGAGTTTTTGCTCTCTGAAAAATAACAATCAATTTATTTTTAAAACTAACGTTGTTATTCGGAATAAAGGCTTTTATTGTACTAAGGTCGCTATTCCAAATAGAGACCTTAATTGTATGACTATTTTGCAAATTTTACAAAGAACAAGGAGATTGTGTTTCCTGCTGAGTTCGCTATTGGGAATAGCGACCCCTCGCTATTGGGAATAGCGATCTCAGTATACTCTGAGGTCATTATTCCCAATAGCAACCTCAGTTTTAAATTTTCGGGGAAAGCTCTTTAGGAATCGCTAAGTATCTCAATACATTCATTCGAGGTCGCTAATCCCCTCGAATTTAAAAAAATTCAAAACATTTAAAACATAGGCTGCTATTCCCATTAGCGACATTCAAAATAAATAGGCTAATGAGAATAGCGGCCGTTGCCGACGTGGCACAAGTTAGCCCACGAGCGCTAATAGTTTCGAAACTGGCCTATAATCGCAAATATTTTCAAAAAGTGGCCTATGACGGCAAAATATTCCCTATCTTCCGTCATGCGTCATTACCCATGGGCTAGATGCACATTAGTAGAGCTTCGATTATTTGTACACCAATCTAACCAAAATCTCGTACATTACATGTTTATCATTATGTTGCTGGATACTTACCCTTTCCAGAACCAAAACACCCAAGAGTCTACTACCAAAAACCACTCATGTCATCTCTTTAAAGAAAGCCAAATGCATATCTTGAAAGACGATTGTCAAACTATTTATAGCATTTACTAATTCCCTCTTGCATTACTACACCAAAACACTCAGTATCATTACTGACCCATAATATAATACATTGTTCCAAGTTCAGAAAACCAAACATCTCAGCTGTGCGGTGTGAATGCAATTCAGAACAAGAAGAGACATCTATCGACGAAAAAGGAAAGGAACCTAAAAAGGTGGGGAATGGAGAGAGAGAGAGAGGCTCACTGGTGTGGTTCCATTTGACGGAGTTGATTAGGGATCCAGGGGAAGGAGTGTAGCTCAAGGTGCAGGGATCGCCGGAATCCACCGTCACATCGAACAATTTCACGGTGTCGCCACCGCACGTGGCGAGCAGCGACGTGGACGGATCCACTGGACTCATGCTCAGAATCTAACAGCTCGATCGATTCTTAAGAGATGGATTTCACACGAAGCGTCAATTTGATGCCCTATTTTGATGGCAGAGAATGAGCTTCACTGATGAGAATTGGGATCGGAATTACCTTTCCTTCCTTTCGCTGGAGATGGATGATAGGTGGAGTTGGATTCTGTTGTTCCAGGTGGGAATTTGAATTTTAGTATTTTAAGGGATGGATTGGAGTATAGCTTTGGATTGTGTAAAGAAGGGAGGGGGGGGGGGGGGAAGAGTAAATGGTGAATCAAGAGAATTTTTGTGGTACTGACCCACTTTTTGAAAATATTTGCCGTTCTGACACTTTCGAAAACGATTAGCGATCTGACTCAATTTTGGACACGTCAGCATAAACCGTTATTGAAAATAACAGCATAGGATATTATATGCCGTTGTTTCCAATAGCGGCATTATTTTAATTTTTTTTGGCATACCGCTATTTGGAGTAACGGTATCAGTATATTTCTCATACAAGTATGAATCTTCTGACTTGAAAAAAATTCTAAGTGTTGAAACAACTTATAAATAATGTCGTTGTCCCCAATAACGGCATTCGAATTACTAATACCGTCGTTGGAGATAACAGCATCAGTTATAATAAAATGAATTGTTGCCGCTTCACTAACATAATTAAGTGCCTGGTAATGGCGAAAGTGTGAGGGCAGCGAAGGGCAGCCATAGCGTTTCTAGGGCTGTAAATCGGACGGGACGGGACCGCACAGTCATATGTTCAAGCTCAGACCGAAATTTTACTCGGACGGACTTATGTCCGGCTCAGCCCAGATCAGACAAACTTTTTATAGTCTAGACTCGGTTCGGTAAAGTATCGGACCACAATAATACTCGGACGGACTTATGTCTGGCTCGAGCTCGGTGAAATACCGGACTTAATAATTTGTTCAGGTTCGGTTGGTATAACAGTTCGGACGGTCCACGGTCGGGCCATTTCTCGAGCTAGACTCAGACGGACGATGGACCGTCCTGTTCATTTTACACCCCTAACAGTTTCAAGGATTTTTTCCCCAAACATACCCACTTTTTTAAAACTAATTTCCAGGATAAATAGATGACTTTCAAAACTAATTTCGAAGATAGACCAGTCCTCATAGATTGCAATACAAAATTGCGGATTCTTCGATCTCGAGGCTACATACATAACATACATCTTCGACTAATAGGCTCTAAGACTTGGGAAAAACTTTTCTAAGTGTAAAATATGAAAAATACGATGGCACAGTTCACAACTGCGACCTAAGTACATATCATACATTTTTGGCTAATAGACTTCGAGACTTGGGAAAAATTCTAAGTGTAAAAATGTAAAAATGTAAAAAATACAAAGCTGCAGTTGGGTAATGCAGCCTCGATATAACATAGGCCGCAGATCGCAACTACGGCCTCAGTTATATGCTTCATAAGACCCATTTTTTAGTATGTAACTAAGGCCGCAGTTGTGAACTACGGCTTATATTATTTCGAGGTCGTAGTACCCAACTGCGGCCTCGTATTTTTTACATTTTACGCTTAGAAATTTTTTTCTCAAGTCTCGAAGCCTATTAATCGAGTATGTATGTTATGTACGTAGGCCGCAGTTGTAAACTGCGACCTCAAGATCGAAGAAGCCACAGTTTGGTACTATAGCCAATTAGGACTGGTTTACCTTTTGAAGTAGTTTCGAAAGTGGTCTATTCTGAAAATTAGTTTAAGAAAGTGGGTCCGTTTGGGAAAAAAGTCATGTTTCAACGGAGGAAAGAGATTGATTATGAAAAGTTTTCTCAGATCAGGTGGTGATCTCTGACGAACGCCTTGAGGCAGCAAGATCTAAGTGGGAAGGAGCTCTGGTTGGGAAATTTGTAGGTTAGGAAAATGGATCTGAGCTTTGTGGGGAAGGTATTGTCTTGAATCTGGCAACCCAAAGGGGATTTGGAGATAATTCCATTATTGGAGGGATTTCATATGCTTCGATTCACTAGTGCGAAAGACAAACATCTGATCTAGACTGGTTGGTTGATCGATTTTGGCACTCTGAGAGTGGCGGCCAGATTTCAAGCCGCAAGAGGGTCAAATCGCAAAGGCAACAGTATGGGTGACAGTAGACCGTTGAAGATACGAAATTTAAAAAATCCTTCGTCTCTAACGGCTAGTTTCGACCCAGTTCCCGCTTAGATAGGTTTTGAAGAAAAGAGATATTGTTTGCCGGACTGTTCTTTGCATAACCTGCTTGAAGCGGTGATAGTTTTTTGTTTTTAAATTGCTCCACCAGGTGGACGGGATCTGTGGGGAAAGGCGGAGAGAGGGAGTGTGTTTGATTTTGAATTTTGAATTTTAATTTAAGATTTTGAAATTTAAATTTAAATTTGATTTGGAATGTGGAGGGAGAGAATTCGATGAATTTTGAATTTCAATATAGACTTTTGAAATTTAAATTTTAGTTTGGGGTATATGGAGGGATTATTTTGATGTAATTTGAATTTCAAATTAAATTTTGTTTAACATTCAAATAACATATGGGGAGTGATGTGCGTGAGCAAGTGACACATCTGATAGGCGGTGGAGTTCGTTGGCGGAGGAGTTTGTCGGTAGCAGCAGGTTGTTGACTGGGACCAACGATTACTATTGAAAGCTGTATTTAACGCAATCGGAAGATGGCATATCGGCGGGGTTGGTTTTATGGATCAGTATGATGGCAGCGTCGTTAGGAAAGGATGAGTTCTGCTGACAAGAGACGGTGGTTGTGGTTGTTGACAATGTGGACGTTCGGGGGGGAGGTGGAGAGGTTTTTTTTTAATGGAATTCAAATTTCAATTTAGATTTTTTCAAAATTCAAATTACATTTGGAGGGATGGGTGGGAGAATAGGGTGCACATGCTTTCGTCTATAAATTTAACTAAGAGAGAGACTAGTTAATGTTGTAGACTTAGTTACGTAATTATTTTCCGTTGTTCTATTTTAGGAACAGATAGATGTATATTATTTGTACTATTTGTTTCATTAATTATTTATTAATAAAGCCGTGACGATGTCACTTTTTTTTTTTAAAGAAAAGGGTATGGGTGACGATGCCCGGACTTCCAACCGAGTATTTGGAGAGCTCCCGTCAAGATTGATGTTTGCACTAGCGAAATGCGAAAGGTAGCTTTTGCACAGGCATGTGTTGAGATCTTTGTGAGGCCTCTAGTAGCAGGTACGCCATAATTAATACTAGGTCTGTTTCCCAATGAACTGCCTTGCATGGAACTGTAGGGGGGGGGGGGCAGCGTACGTTATGCTGTTGTAAGTCTTTGATGAGAACTCATAAGCCTGAGATAGTTTTAGTTCTTGAAACGCATGCTACCGATACTAGAATAAAGTGAGCTCGTCGGTGCCTCGGTTGGGGTCTCGCGTTCATGATGGTGCCTGCAATAGGACTGTCGACTGGTATATTAATATATTATTTTGGAATAAGCATGTTGTGTCTATTAAGGTTCATATTTATAAACAAGTTATTGTCAGGAGAAGGGGAATGATGGATATTAGTTGGTGTTTGCGCTAGCAATAATGTTGAGGAACAAAGAACCTTATGGAGTATCATGCAACATGTGTGTGAAAATCGGACTTCCCCGTTTGCTCTTTAATTTGGGGAAATGTCATTCTTGAGTCCTCGGAGAAGTGTGGGGGGGAATATTGTTGAGAGTAATGGCATGCTTGAGTTTCGTAGCACTGTTAGAGATTGTGGTCTCTGTGACCTCCGGTTTTGTGGCCCACAATTCACTCACTACAAGATTCGCGAACTACACCGGCGTATATTCTCCGGCGTTTTACCAATCGCGCCGGGTAGGATAAGATCATGATTGGGTCGCAAAATTGTATAGTTATACACCGGCGGCCTCTACAAAACGCCGATGAATTATAATATTCACCGGCATTTTTATAAAAACACGCCGGGAAATAGAAAGCGACAATATACCCCACAAATCCTCTCCCATTCACCGGCGTTTATTAATAAAAACGCCGGTGTACTGGGATAATTCCCCAATCCTACCGCGAAACCCTTACATTTCGTTTTGGTTTTTTTTTTCCCAACCCTAATTTTTTCGCACGCCATCGCCACTGGGCCTCATTCCCTTCCTCGACAACTCCTCTACCATCGGAGTGGGTTCCACGTCGATTTTTCCTTCAGGGCCGCCGTCGCTGTGCCCACGTCGACGTCCACGCACTCTCTATCCCGCTCACTCATTTCTCTCTCATCGCAAGTACTCTCTCTCTCTCTCTCTCTCTCTCTCTCTCTCTCTCTCTCTCTCTCTCTCTACTTCTTGATTTTGTTTTCAGGGCTATGCTCAAGAACTCATGCGATTCTGTGGTGGAATCTCGTCTCTAATTTTGCTTCACTGTGCTATTCTGTGATGGGATCTAGGTTTCAATGTGTTACTCTGTGATTGGATGTAGCTAGGTTTTAATTTCACTGACTTGTTGTTTTTGGGATTTTGAGGGATTTAATCTCTGTTTGTGTTTGTGGGAATTTTGGGTGGTAATGGTTTGAAACTCAATTTAAGGGAGTAATTTAGGGGAGATTTCGACATTTTCGCTTCACTGTTTTTGTAAGGAGTAATTTAGGGGAGATTTGAAACTCAATTTGCCAAAAATGTGGCAATATACTCAGATTTGGAGTTTTACCAAAAATGTGGCAATATACTAAATTTTAGGGGCTGTTGAAGCTTTTGGAGCATTTGACATGAGCTAGGGGTGGGGGTTGAAGTGCTTGAACCACTTCGAAGTCTTTGATGTCCAGGCTCGAATGCTTCGACATCGAGTTTTGATGAAACCCATTAAGCAAACAAGTGCTCCTCCAACTCATTTGGACTTCGAGTTTAGGATTGAAGTCTCTCTTTTGAAGCATCTTGTTGATTGTAACTAGGCTAGATTTGAGTGCTTTTGAGTCTGAGCTAGCTCCTTGTTGGTTCTTCTTGTTGATTTTCGGCTAGGCTAGCTTCTTGTTGATTCTTATTGAAGCTAGAGAGCTTTAAGAAGTTGAACTAACTGGCTTGTATCTGAGGAGTTAGTGGACTTCGGAGCCAGGTGTTTTTAGCTCGGATTTTGCTAGGTTTTTGGAGCTCGATCATCCCTCATCTTGAAGCTTTATGTAAGGTTATATACAAGTTTATTTTACAGATCTCAGTTTATAGATCAACGAAGTCTTTTTGGTGAACATAGCATGTGCTTGTCAACTCGTTTTGTTGAGTATGGTTTGAAGATCTCTTGAGTTTTCGCCCACTGAATGTTTGGTTCACTGAATGTTAGTTTTCGCCCACTGAATCTTGATTATGCAAAAGGTAATGTTAGGGTATATGAATGATGGGGAAAAAAAATCAGGATATATAATAGCAAATGATTTTGCTTTTGGGGGCTTCCAGTTTTGATCTTCATATTCAGGTTTAGATTGAAGAAAGGGATCTTTAGTTTGGGTTATTTGTATAGTATGTGCTTCATTTTTTTCACTGCTCAATACTTGAAGCTTATCATGATTAAAACAAAAATTGGGACCATGCAGGTTCATTTTTTTCATTCTTCAGTTTGAGTTTGCTTTCTTATGCATTTGGAGATGGGTTAGTTGCTTTTGGAGATGGGTTATTATGCATTTGAGTTTTAGTATGGTTCAGAGTAAACTGGAATTATTATGCATTTGGAGATAGGTTAGTTGCTTTTTTGTCTGAATTTGGAGATGAGATGGATCATGTATCTGAAGTTGCACACTATGATTTTTTGAGGAGTGACTAGTGATGAATTTTTTTTATCTAAACTTTATATATAATTATATCATGATGTCTACATGAGTATCAGTTTCTAACGTAATGTTCATGCTTGTTGCTTGGGTTTGAAAATGAGATTGTTCTTTGCCGTATGGTTTTAAGTGGTGATGAGATGGATTATGTAACTGAAGTTGCATACTATGATTTACAGAGGAGTGACTAGTGATGAAATAATCCTGTTTAACTTATGTTGTGGTTTCAATTGACAGTTATCTCATGAGTATTATAAAAGTATAAGTTTCATTTCAGTTAGTAACATTTTTACCTGAATTCGACACTGAAAGTATTCTTTTCTACTCTTTGTAATTCAATAATTTGAACTCCATATTCTGGTTTTGATTGTAAGAGTACTGCATGTTTTTTTTTAAATTTTTTTTTTAAAAAAATTTATATACCTACACCGGCGTTTGTAAAAATGCCGGTGTTAGAATGACTATAGGGGAAGAAGAGGACAGTCTTGAATAAGCCACCGGCATTTTTGCGACCGCCGGTATATCTTACAGAAATACCGGCGTTCGCAAAAAACGCCGGTATAAACCCCCTTTTCTGCGACGCCTTCTTCGGCGGCATTAGCACTGCGATTTTAAAAACGCCAGTGAATTATTCACCGGCATTTTAAAACACCGGCGTTTTAAAATGCCAGTGAATCTCAGAAAAAACGACACAAAACCCATTGTGTGTAGTAGTGACTGTAATAACCGTAGCAGGGCCACTAGAATATGGCAGGCGTTGGAGAGGTATCTGGTCTCCAATGTTTGTCTTGATAATTTCTCTTCTACAATACTTCAACATCTGACTCGTGTTGCTTCTAATCATTGTCCTGATCTTGTTCTTGATATAAATGCATCAGATCGTGGTGATCTTGTCCTTGATATAAATGCATCAGATCGTGGGGGACCGAAACCGTTCTGTTTTGAAAGTTTTTGGACTAAATTGCCTGGCTCGGAAGAGGTGGTTTGGAAAGCTTGGGAGGAGCCTTGTGATGGGAATGCTTTATTCTTTTTGACCTTGCTGCTAAAGTCGCTGATGAACCAGATTAAAGCTATACAAGAAATTGAAAGTGTTCGACCATTGTGTGATGATGAAATGTGTCATTTAACATATTTGACGTGCTCCTTGCATGAAAATCTCTCTATTCAAGAAGACTTTTGGCTACAATAATCAAGAATTGGTTGGATTAAAGGTGGGGATCAAAACTTTGAATTTTTTCACCATGTACAACAGTAATTCGTCACTCCTACAATGCAAATGATCCAATTCAAACTACTGATGGGGGTGGAGGTGCTCAGTAGAAAAATGTATCTCAATGTTTTCTTAGTTACTTTTGTGACAAGTGGGCACCAATTGTGGAAAACCGAGATGTTCTTGATGTGTCTTGCATTGATCAGGTGGTGTTCAAAGAAAACCAACGATCACTTGTTCGGCCTTTTACCAACGAAAATAGATTGTTGGAGTTTTCAAAGCTATGCCCTCAGGGAAAGCTCCAAGGACCCGATGGGTTTTCTGGACTCATCGTCAAGAGATATTGGAATACTAGATTTACCTGTGGGCACGTGCATACGGCACGTCTTCGGAACGATACAAAACACGAAAAACCATGTAAACAGTAAAACAATAATTATGTAGCTCAAGTTTGAATAGTATGACAATAATTAGTTATAAATAAAAGTCTATATTGAAAAATAATTATAAATGGGGGTATAAAATCTAACTTCTTAAAACTTTAAGTGTGGAAAATAATGAAATTTAATTGTTGAAAAAATATTTGCTATTAAAAATTCTGAAATTTTACAAAACCGAAAATTTAAAATCAAAATTTCTAAGTAAATAAAGAAAGAATGAGAAAGAGAGATAGAGAGAGAAAGTAAGAGAGAAATATGAAAAAGTAAAGAGATGAGAGAGATAGTAATAAAGCAATGAGTTTTTTAGGGGGAAAAATTTGGTTTTGGAGTTTGAAATTTTAGAAGGAAAATGTGTTTTGTGAGGTTTGATATGAGCCTTTGATTTTGGGGGGATTGATTGTGAGCCACTTGATAGCTTTCTTTGTAATTTATTATATAGATTGTTGTTATAGATGTTATGAACACTATAAAGGAGTTTAGTGTAACTACGTCGCTCCGCTCTCAGTGGAAGGCAAATTTTATCACACTCATTCCAAAGGTTGATAATCCATCTAAATTATAGTGTTCGGTGTAAGAGCATCCACAATGGTGTTTCTCATTTTTTTTAGAAAATGGCAGCTACAGTAATAGAAAATAGAGATTTTCTCTACAGTGGTTGTTTGCTAAAATTTTGCTAAAATTTGAGAAAAAAGAGACATGTTGTTTCGTCCGGTTGGTTTATGTTGCCGCTGAATCTGGTGTAGGGGCAAACAGATAGTATTTATGGGTTCTTGGAAAACTTTGAATAACAAACCTATTACCTATTCCGCCGGAGTTTGACCGTTGCTCCCGCCGTTCACCTGCAAGAAGTGCGAGACACCGGAGTTGTTCCCGGCGACGCACCCTCCGACGCTCAAGTCAGTAATCAGAAGTGATTATGAATGAACGCAAAAATTGGCAAAAGATTGATTACCTCTTAATGGAGATGGATGGGGGGTATTTATAGGCGCCGCTGGGATCAG
This sequence comes from Hemerocallis citrina, assembly GCA_017893485.1. NCBI lineage: Eukaryota > Viridiplantae > Streptophyta > Magnoliopsida > Asparagales > Asphodelaceae > Hemerocallis > Hemerocallis citrina. The sequence goes on from CM030366.1 coordinate 67,365,266, forward strand.
ATTAGGAATGTAATCCCCCTGTGGTTAGATAAGGAATGTAATCCCTAATCCCCAGTGAAGGGATAACTATGAATCAGGGCCATTGATTAGGATTTAATCAGAAACCCTAATTCTATCCCTTCTGGACCGGGTTTGCTGCGGGTTGAAACCCGCACCCAGTTGAGGTGGATCGGTTTGCGGGTAAGTGGGTCTTCGGGGAAGATAACCAGTACCCGCTTTAGACTCGTTGGTGGGTGAAATTACCGTTTTACCCCTGAGCTTCAAGATTCGTGCCTAATCTGGACGGTTCCGATTTAACCCCATTTTTAGCCATATCACGAGCCCCCCACTCCTAAAGACTGAGTTTGATCAGCCTTTGAGGAGTAGTTTAACTGTTTTAGTGGCTAGTGGAGTTGTATCGGAGTCCGAATGGAGGGTTTCGAATCTCGAGGGGGATAGTGAGGTGATTTTTGAAGCTGTAAGCCGCTCTCGTGCTTCTCTGGATGTCCGACGGTTTTTATCTATTTTTCGGATTATTTGTTTAATTTTGCGATGTGTTTTCGTTCGGGAGTCTTAGCAACACATTCCAGGCAATAATTGTTCGTTCAGGGGCTCAAAAATATTCTCCCGAATTTATAATTATTTTCTAGAATTTCTAGCTAATTTTCTTGAATTTTTTAGCAATTTTTTCGCAATTTTTAAATAAATAAAACGATTAAAATAAATAAAAACTGATTTTTAATACCCATTTATGGCGTGGCTTGATCTGGGCCCTTTATCTGCGTCGAGCGCGATTTTCTGGGCGATCGGATGGGCGTAGTCGCTCAGTGGCTTTTTTCCCATTTTGGAGCTCGGATGGACACTTGCTCGGCAACCGACCGGAGGTCTAGGGGCTCGGTAGTCCGAGCGACATGGTACGATCTGTGCCGTCGGATCCCAGCACGAATCTCGAGGAGGCGCGTTTTCCAAAAAAACGTTATCTTGTCGTTTAGTGCACGTGGCACGATCTGGACCGTCCATCACCAGAAGCACAAATTTCTGGAAGATCCAACGGTCGTAGTCGCTCGGCGGCTTTTTTCTCCGTTTTGGAGCTCGGATAGGCACTTGCTCGGCAGCCGACCGGGGGTCTAAGGGTTCGGCTGTCCGAGCAACGTGGCGCGACCTGAGCCGTTGGATGGTGGCACGAATCTCGAGACGGGCTCAGTTCCTAAGAAAACACTATCTTGTCGTTTAGCGACGCTGGCAAGATCTGGGCCGTCTGATCGAGATCTTACACGAATGTTGAGGGAAAAGTGATTTTTCTCCATTTTGGGGTTCAGATGGGCACTTGCTCGGCAGCCGACCGGAGGTCTAGGGGCTCGGCAGTCCGAGCAACGTGGCGCGATCTGGGCCGTTGGATGGTGGCACGAATCTCGAGACGGGCTCAGTTTCCAAGAAAATACTATCTTTTCATTTAGCGACGCTGGCAAGATCTGGGCCGTCTGATCGAGATCTTACACGAATGTTGAGGGAAAAGTGATTTTTCTTCGTTTTGGGGCTCGGATGGGCACTTGCTCGGCAGCTGACCAGAGGTCTAGGGGCTCGGCAGTCCGAGCAACGTGGCGCGATCTGGGCCGTTGTATGGTGGCACAAATCTCGAGACGGGCTCAGTTCCCAAGAAAATACTATCTTGTCGTTTAGCGACGCTGGCAAGATCTGGGCCGTCTGATCGAGATCTTACACGAATGTTGAGGGAAAAGTGATTTTTCTCCGTTTTGGGGCTCGGATGGGCACTTGCTCGGCAGCCGACCGGAGGTCTAGGGGCTCGGCAGTCCGAGCAACGTGGCGCGATCTGGGCCGTTGGATGGTGGCACGAATCTCGAGACGGGCTCAGTTCCCAAGAAAACACTATCTTGTCGTTTAGCGATGCTGGCAAGATCTGGGCCGTCTGATCGAGATCTTACACGAATGTTGAGGGAAAAGTGATTTTTCTCTGTTTTGGGGCTCGGATGGGCACTTGCTCTGCAACCGACCGGAGGTCTAGGGGCTCGGCAGTCCGAGCAACGTGGCGCGATCTGGGCCGTTGGATGGTGGCACGAATCTCGAGACAGGCGCAGTTCCCAAGAAAACACTATCTTGTCATTTAGCGACGCTGGCAATATCTGGGTCGTCTGATCGAGATCTTACACGAATGTTGAGGGAAAAGTGATTTTCTCCGTTTTGGGACTCGGATGGGCACTTGCTCGGCAGCCGAGCCGGACTCTTTGATGTTGGGGTCGGATCGCACGTCGCTCGGATTTTGATCCCGTGTGTGCCGAGCTATTCGACTTGTATCGAAACGTTTTGCCTTTTCGCCAACCGTTGCTGCTCGGGTACAAAGTCGTTTGGGCCTTCGTAACGCTTCAAAAGCCGATCAAGAGTCGTGCCCTTACGTTACAAAGTCCAAGAGACTTTTTCTTTTACAATAAGTCTTCACTCCCCCACCCCCAATCTCATTATTCACTTTTACTTTCTTACTCAAGTTTTTACTCTTCACCATCGAAGTTTTTGGCTCCCGGGTGGCGCTGCTAGCTGTCGCGACAAGGCGTTTCTTTGCTCCGGCGAACTTTTCCGGCCGTAACAGTCACTTCAAGGTCAGTCTCTCTCCTCTCTCTTTAGAAAAAATGGTTAAGATTACTTCTTCGGATGAGACCCCCGCCTTTGACCGAGTCGTTAGCCGAGCGGGTGAAGAGAAGGAGGTGGTAGAGCCGACCGAGCAGACCGTGGTCCGGCCGAGCAAGAGTGGGGAGGTCGCCGAGCCACTCCAGGAGGTTTCAGCGAGGTCCCGGAAGGGTAAGGGAGTGGTTACGGTCATAGAGCAGCCGAAGACGGCAGGGGAGTTCGGTCGGCAGCCGATCGCTCTGTCGGGCGTGGGGGGAGTACGGAGCTACTCCGAAGAGATGCTGGAGAAGGTGACCCAGGGCACCACCAAGTCGGTAGAGGAGAACGAGCCGAGAGAGATGTCCGAGGTGGACCAGATCTCTTCGGTTCTTACTGAGGCTGATCTGCATTGGATCCGGACTGGATTCCAGATCCCTGCCGAGTATGGGCTACTTCTCCCCGGACCCGGTTTCCGAGCCTGCACGTCGTCTTCGGCCGACACGTGCATTTTTCCGGTGACTCCTTGGCCGCCGGGCTTCGTTTGCCGTTGCATCTGTTCATTGCCGAGGTCCTCAATTGGTACGGCCTGAGTCCTGCCCAGCTGATGCCGAACACTTGGAGGCACGTCTTGGCATTTGTTCTTCAGTGTCAAGAGATCGGCGCCGAGCCAAGTCTGTTCCTCCTTCGGAGCCTCTACCGTCCTTGCCAGCCGAACAGGAATGAGCAGAGGTTCTACCTTTCGCCGCGGACAGGCGTGAAGTTGATCGAGAATCCGGACTCAATCAAGCATTGGAAGGAGAAGTACTTCATTGTCCGAGCTCCCGAACCCTGGGCAATTCCGATAGCTTGGTCGAGGGATGGCCTGCCCAAGCGAGCGAAGAAGGAGCCAGTGCTTAGTGACGAGGAGACGGAAGTCCTCAAGAAACTCCTCGGCCTGCCAACGCTTAGTTGGAAGGACATCACCGAGGAGGCTTTGTTCCGAGGGGGTCTCAGTCCGATCGATCCCAGTACGCCTCTGGTATTTTTACTTTTTCCTTGAAGTTCTTGAAAATTTTTCTAAGTTTTTTCATTCGGTTTGTGCAGAGTCTTCCAGCATGGACTATAGAGCGTTGATGGCGAAGGCCAAGGCGGCTAGGGAGCAGGAGGCGAGGAAGAAGAAGAGACCCTCGACAGGGCGAGCACCGAAGATACCTTCGGTCCCAAGTCAGGTCTTCGGCAGTCCCGAGCGACAAAAAGGTCGACCCCTGACTTGGTTGCGTCTTTGGTCTTCTTTTTGCTTCTTTTCTCTTTTTTTTTATGTGTAAAGCCTAACTGCGGACTGGCCACCGCTTTCATAAAGCTTTTTGAGTTTTGAATGAAAACACTTTTTGCTTGGCCAAAAATTCTCCAAGTGTTAGACCTCGGATTTTGTGTTTGACTAGTCGCAAAATTTTTCCAAGTGTTGGGCATCGGATTTATCTTTGCTTTTCAGGTGAAGTTTGGTTCGATCACGGAGGTTTTGTATCTTCGTAAGGAGCTGAAAGAAACGAAGTGAGAGCTTTCTCATAGCCAAGAGAGGCAGTTTTATATGCTCCTGCAGCTGGAGGAGATAAAAGCAGCTACGAGGGGGTATTGTTGTGAGTTGAAGCAACTACGGAAGCAACCCCAAGCTTCTCATCTCGAAGGTGAGATAGAGCTGCTTCGTAGGGAGCTTTTCGTTGTCGAGCAAAAGAATAACGAGCTCTTGGCTGAGATCTGTCACTTGGAGGTAACAGAGAAAGAACATTCGGCGGAAGAAGAGAAGTTAGCTTCCGAGTTGGAGAAGTTGTCATTCGAGTGCCAAGAGTTGTTGGCCAAGATCGACAAGCTTAGGAGGATTACGATAGACAGGGGGATCGAGGTCACCCATTATCGACGTCTTGCGACCGATAGTGCCAATGTTGCGGGCTCGTCAAGACCTCCTTGTTTGAAGATGTCGACAAAGGATGATTTTCTGAGAGATAGGATTATCGAGCTGGAGAAAGAGATCGCGTCGCTCAAGCCTCTGGCTAAGAGGGCCAACGTTCGTAGTACGTCGTGTACTCGCGAAGAGAGCGAGAGAGGAATTACTTTCTACGAACTTGTGACTCGTTTGCCTTCGGTGAGGCGGAGTCCTGCTGACGCTTAGAGTGGTGTAGCTGTCTCGTCTAGCGGCGCCTCAGTTGGTGCCACAGTTAGAGTTAGCGGCGGAGGGGGATCTCGCTTCGCTGGTTTGGAAACGAGCTCGGAGGTTAGGCGTTGCCGCCCTCGCGTTTCCTTGAACCGGAGCGCTCCCCTTCCGAAGAGGCACTAAACAAGTTGTATTATGTTCCTTTAAGTTATTGTAAAACTCTGCTGTAGCGTCGGTCTAGTTGTATGTAGAGCTACTTTATTTGAATAAAAACCTTGCTTTGCTTCTGATGCTGGGTTGGGGGTATTGGCTTCATGTGTAACTCCAATTTTTGACAACTTACTCAAAATCAGAAGCAAATCTTCTTTCTTTCGTGCGAACGGTCGTGGGAGCAATTCCGAATGGCGACCCACTCCTAGCCCGCTTAGAAGCGAGCTTGCGGGGTAGAATCGAGCCAAGTGTTGGACTCCGAAACCATCGTTAGAGTTCAACGGTCGTGGGAGCAATTCCGAATGGCGACCCACTCCTAGCCCGCTTAGAAGCGAGCTTGCAGGGTAGAATCGAGCCAAGTGTTGGACTCCGAAACCATCGTTAGAGTTCAACGGTCGTAGGAGCAATTCCGAATGGTGACCCACTCCTAGCCCGCTTAGAAGCGAGCTTGCGGAGTAGAATCGAGCCAAGTGTTGGACTCCGAAACCATCGTTAGAGTTCAACGGTCGTGGGAGCAATTCCGAATGGCGACCCACTCCTAGCCCGCTTAGAAGCGAGCTTGCGGAGTAGAATCGAGCCAAGTGTTGGACTCCGAAACCATCATTAGAGTTTAACGGTCGTGGGAGCAATTCCGAATGGCGACCCACTCCTAGCCCGCTTAGAAGCGAGCTTGCGGAGTAGAATCGAGCCAAGTGTTGGACTCCGAAACCATCGTTAGAGTTCAACGGTCGTGGAAGCAATTGCGAATGGCGACCCACTCCTAGCCCGCTTAGAAGCGAGCTTGCGGAGCAATTCCGGTTGTGGGAGCAGTTCTGAACGACGACCTACTGCTAGCTCGCTTACGAGTGAACTTGCGAAGTAGGGTCGAGCCGAATGTTGGACTCCAAACCATCGATAGAGTGAAGAGTGAAGGCAGAGGGATGTGAACAATTTTTACAAGTAAAATATGAAAAAGCTCTTTATTGATGACTAATGGTCGGCTGCTTCTAAAGTTGCTAGTCGTTATTACAAGAGAAAAATAAAAGAAAATCATTACAAGTAATAGGAGAGGAACGGTTCGACATCTCAAAGTGCTTAGAGAGGCGTTGGTGCTCTCTCTTGGTACTTTAAGAGATGGTCGGCATTCCATGTCCTAGGGATCTCCCTGCCTTCGAGGTCTTCTAGTCTGTATGTGCCGGGCCGAACTTCTTTGACGATCTTGTAAGGTCCCTTCCAGTTCGGGGCCAATTTGCTCTTCTGACCTGGGAATGAGATGGCCAACTTTCGGAGGACCAGGTCCCCTTCTTTGAGGTCCGTGGGGCGGACTTTCTTGTTGTATGCCAACTTGATCCTTCTTCGGTAGCTTTGCTGATGAATGGCAGCTCTTTCTCGGATCTCATCTATCAGGTCTAGACTTGCTCGGAGCTATCTGGCGTTTTGCTCTTCTTCATAAGCTATTAGACGAGGAGAGGGTATTCCGACTTCTAGGGGGATGATAGCCTCGGACCCATAGGTGAGATTGAATGGGCTCTCTCCTGTGGGGGTCCGTTTTGTTGTGCGGTAGTTCCACAGTATGTTGGGAAGCTGATCGACCCATAGGCCTTTGGAACATTTATCCAATCTCTTCTTAATGCCAGAGAGGATCTGTCGGTTAGCATTTTCGGCTTGGCCATTCAACTGGGGATGAGAGATGGAGGAGAACCTGTGTTAGATGGCAAGGTCTTTGCATAGAGCTCGGAAGGCAGCCCCGGTGAACTGGGTTCCGTTGTCTGTTATTAGGATCCGAGGGACGCCGAATCGGCAGATCACGCTCTTCCAGAAGAACTGAACAACCTTGTTCTCGGTGATCGTGGCCAAGGGCTCGGCCTCTATCCATTTCGAGAAGTAGTCGATCGCCACGACTAAGAATTTGAACTGTCCGGGAGCTGGCGGGAATGGCCCTAGTAAATCCATCCCCCACATTGCAAAGGGGATCTGACTTGATAGGGATGTGAGTGGAGCTTGTGGTAGGCGTCGGATGTCAGTGTACTTCTGACAGGAGCTGTATTGCCGAACGTGTCATTCGGCATCTCATAAGAGAGTGGGCCAGAAATATCCGTAATTCAACACTTTGCGGGCAAGAGCTCTGGACCCCGAATGTGCCCCTCCGATGCCCTCATGAAGTTCTTACAGGGCGTAGTCGGCTTGCCCGGAGGAGAGGCATCTCAGGTAAGGCCGGCCGTCTACCTGTGTGAAGGAGCGTTTATATAGGATACCTCCGATGAGTGTGTAATGCTCGGCTCGGGTTCTAACTCTTCGTGCTTCCTTAGGATCTTCGGGGAGGAGCCCGTCCCTCAAGAATTCGACGAGGGGTTTCATCCAATTGTCTTCGAGCAGGACAGGCAACGTCTTTATAGAGTCGAGAGTTTCGCCCTCTATACTTGGCTTCAGAAGGACTTCTATCAAGACGGTCTGCTCGAGACCTTGAAGGGAGGAAGAGGCTAGTTTGGAGAGTGCATCGGCCTGAACATTTTCTTCCCGGGGTATTCGTTGGATAAGGGCTTCCTCAAACAGTGCCATGAGGCTCCTGACCTTGGCTAAGTATTTAACCATCCTATCATCGCGTGCTTCATACTCGCCGAGGACCTGATTCACGACTAGCTGAGAGTCGCTAAAGATCCGGAGGCGTTGCGCCCCTGCATTTCGAGCCATACCAAGGCCGGCTATGAGTGCGTCGTATTCTGCTTCGTTGTTCGAGGGCTTAAAGTTGATACGGAGAGAGTATTGGAGGATGAAGTCATCTGGGCCTGCCAGAATGACCCCGGCTCTACTTCCTTCGTTGCAGGAGGATCCGTCCACATAGACCGACCAGACTGGTGGTCCCTTCGTTGCTTGACTGAACTCGGGGATGGTACTTTCAACTATGAATTCTGCCAGGGCCTAAGCCTTGATCGCAGTCCGAGGCTGATAGGTTATATCATGCTGGCTCAGCTCGATTGACCACTTCATAAGGCGACCCAAGGTCTCTGGCTTGTGGAGGACTTGCTTCAGCGGTTGGTCGGTAAGAACGACAATCGAGTGGGACTGAAAGTATGAGCGAAGCTTCCTTGCGGCCATCACCAGGGCGTAAGCCATCTATTCTATTCTCGGTTAGCGGAGCTCGGCGTCCCGAAGTACCTTGCTCACATAGTAGATGGGCTTTTGAGCCCGGTTTTCTTCCCTTACTAAAACGGCACTGAGAGTGCTCAGAGGCTGCCAGGTAGAGGTAAAGGGGTTCTTCAGAAATTGGTTTGCTGAGGAGAGGAGGATTGGCGAGGTAGGCCTTGAGCTGGTCGAAGGAATCCTGTTGCTGTTGACCCCATTCAAAACCTTTAGCCCCCCTGAGGGCCTTGAAGAAGGGGAGGCATTTTTCCCCGGACTTTGAGAGAAAATGCCCTATGGCGGCTAGGCGGCCTGTTAGCCTCTGAACTTCCTTAACATTCTTGGGAGGGACCATGTCTAATATGGCCTTGATTTTCTCAGGGTTTGCTTCAATTCCTCGCTGGCTGACCATGAAGCCGAGGAACTTTCCTGACGAGACGCCGAACGCACACTTGTTCGGATTGAGTCTCATATTGTGCTTTCTCAAAACATCGAACGACTCCTGGAGGTCAGTTACATGATCGGGACCTCGAATGCTTTTTACAAGCATGTCATCAACATACACTTCCATGTTACGGCCGATCTGAGCTTGGAAAACCTTATTGACGAGGCATTGATATGTGACCCCTGCATTTTTCAAACCGAATGGCATAACTCTGTAGCAATAGATGCCTTGGTCGGTCACAAACGAGGTCTTCGGGATATCCGGAGGGAACATCCGGATCTGATTGTAGCCTGAGAAGGCGTCCATGAAGCTGAGGAGCTCATGTCCCGAGGTTGCATCAATCAGAGTGTCGATAGTCGGAAGAGGGAAGGGATCCTTGGGGCAGGCCTTGTTGAGATCGGTAAAATCAATGCAAATCCTCCAAGTCCCATTGGACTTCTTCACCATTACTACATTCGACAACCACTCGGGATAGTTCACCTCTTGTATGAACCGGGACTTCAAGAGCTTGTCCACCTCCTCTTTTATAGCTAGCTGGCACTCAGGGGTGAACTTGTGCCTCTTCTGCTGAACCGGTTTAGACCCCGGAACAATGCTAAGGTGGTGGACCAAGAGCTCTTCGGAAATTCCGGGCATGTCTGCAGCTGACCAAGCGAAGAGCTCTCGGTTCCTTCGGATGCACTATATAATGTCCGAGCATAGGGCGGACGGGAGGGTCTTGCTAACAAAGAACTTGCGAGTTGGATCCTGCTCAGAGAAGAGCACTTCCTCCAATTCATCCACCGGTTCGGACGTCGGTCGGGCAGCATCCTGGGGGATTTCCAGAGTTTCTAAGGAGAGGACGGGACCGAGGGTAGAGGTCATATAGCACTTGCGGGCCGTTTCCTGATTGCCCCTTACTTTCCCTACTCCGGCCCGAGTGGGAACTTCATTTTGAGGTGGTAGGCAGAAGGGACGGCTTCAAGGGCAGCTAGGCCGGGCCGACCCAGAATGACATTGTAGGCTGCGGGGACATCTACGACCATGAAGTCCATCGACTCCGTTCGGGTGGTAGGAGTTTTGCCAGCGGTTACGTCGAGGGTAATTACCCCTTCAATAGTCACTGGCACTCCCGTGAACCCATGGAGCGTGTAGCCGGCAGGCTTAAGTCTGTCTCGGGAGAGCTTTAGGCCTTTAAAAGCGGCGAGGAAGAGGATGTTAACGGAGCTGCCATTGTCCACTAGGATCCTCTCCACTTTGAAGTTCGCCATGTGGAGGCTGATGACGAGCGTGTCACAATGAGGGGTGCGGACGCCTTCAAGATCTTCGTCTGAGAACGTGACGGGCACTCCGAGGCCTTTGGGAGGAGGGGTGGCGCGGACCGAATTGACTTCTCTTATAAATGCCTTTCGAGAGGAGTTGGAGGAGCCCCCCATTGGGCCCCCATGGATGAGGTGTAGGACACGCTCCTCTACGAAGTTGGGCGTTTCATCGCGTTCCGGACGCTTATTAGCCCCCGAGGTGGGAGAGGAAGATCGGTTCGGTCCTTTCTCACGAATCTGGTCAGCTGCCCCCTCTGGATAAGGGCTTCTATCTCATTCTTCAGGGCCCGATAATCATTGGTGTCGTGCCCATGGTCCCGGTGATAACGGCACCACTTCTCTTTATCTCTTTTCTTGGCAGGGGTGTTCATCCTCGGAGCAGGAGGTATGATCCCTTCATTTTCGACTTCCATCAGAATGGTAGAGACATTAGTGGTGAGGGGAGTAAACTTCTCGAATCTGGGGGGAGGTTGGGGTTGGCCGGCATTATCCTTCTGGAGCTTCTTGGCTCCCTCCTCTTCTGTTTCCTTTCTCTTGAACCCGGAGGTAGACCCTTCCAAGTTAGGGCGCTGCTCAGCTTCTTCGGCCCGAATATACTTTTCGCTCCGGAGGAGGAGGTCAGAGAAGTTCTGTGGGGGCTTCTTGGCGAGGGAGGAGCGGAGGTTGGCATTGAGAACATTAGATTGAAATGCTGCCGCAGTGATCGACTGGTCGAGGGATGCTATAGACCGGGCTTCAGCTGTGAACCTCTTCACATAGTCTCTCAACTTCTCACCCTTCTTCTGGTGGAGGTACAGTAGCGAGATGCTGGTCTTCTCAGTTCTGCGGCTACTTACAAAATGGGTGACGAAGAGAGTCTCGAATTGCTCGAAGGAGAATATTGAGGATGGGGTAAGGCGGGAGTACCATTCTCGAGCTGGGCCCTTGAGAGTTGCGGGAAAGGTTTTGCAGAGGAGGGCATCGGAAGCTTGATGGATGAGCATTAGGGTCTTGAAGCTTTCGATGTGATCAACGGGGTCAGTCTCCCCGGAGTAGGTCTCAAATTGAGGAGGCTTGAAGCCGATTGGTACATGTGCCTCCATTATGGTTCGGGAAAAAGGAGGTCTGCTGGGTCGAAGGGTCCTTCCTCTAAGCTCCTCTTCTCGGTCTAACTGACCCAAGCGCCTCTCCATCTCATGGAGATGGCAGTACACAGCGTCGTCCCTTCGACGGTAATCAACCGATCCTCTAGACTCGTCTTCGTACAAGGGAGAGCGGGGGCTACGACGACGGTAGCTTCTGGAGCGGCGAGGACTTTGCTCATGCCGGGAGTTGCTGGGAGCTGGAGGAGGAGATGGGGACCGTCGGCGAGGACTTCGGACCGGAGGAGGAGAGGGGATCTTGGGTGCATTGGTGTTGGGACGGAGATTGAGAGCTTGTAGGACGGTCGCTTGGAACCGCTGGAACTCGGTACGGGTGATGGGTGCCTCATCGTTCCTAGGCTGTTGCCGACCTGCGGGAGAGTGTGGTCTTCTTCTGTGATGCTCGGGGGACTCTCTCCGCCTCCTGTGGGTAGGGGACCTTCTGTATTCTCGGCGGTGAGGAGATCGCTCATCCGGACGGTGTTGGCGGGAGGTTCCCTCTCGGGCACGCTTTTCATCCAGATGGCGGCGAAGGTCCTCATCCTTCTGCCGACTGAGGACAGTGTGGTGGTGATCGGAAGCTCGGGGATGGTGAGAGGCCATAGAGTCCGAAGAGGCATTATGGATGGAGACGTGGTCCGGATGGGGAGGCTGTTTCTGCGAATTGGGACCTTTGGGAGGCTGTTGGTTCTGAGGAGCAGGCGGGCCCTGTTGGAGTGGGTCCTCTGCCTGAGGAAGAAGTTGCCCCTGCTGTTGAGCGGGCTGAGGAGGAATTTCCTATTGCTGATCGGGGTTGGGCCCTCGATTGGACCCTCTGGATCTGACTTTCCTAGGAGGCATGGCTGGAGAGGATCTGACCAACGGGAAGAGGGGAGGTTGCTATCCGTTAGTTTTCCACAGACGGCGCCAATCTGTTGCCGCTGAATCTGGTGTGGGGGCAAACAGATAGTATTTGTGGGTTCTTAGGAAACTTTGAATAACAAACCTATTACCTGTTCTGCCGGAATTTGACCGTTGCTCCCGCCGTTCACCTGCAAGAAGTGCGAGACACCGGGGTTGTTCCCGGCGACGCAAATCTGTTGCCGCTGAATCCGGTGTGGGGGCAAACAGATAGTATTTGTGGGTTCTTGGGAAACTTTGAATAACAAACCTATTACCTGTTCCGCTGGAGTTTGACCGTTGCTCCCGCCGTTCACCTGCAAGAAGTGCGAGACACCGGGGTTGTTCCCGGCGACGCACCCCCCGACGCTCAAGTCAGTAATCAGAGGTAATTATGAATGAACGCAAAAATTGGCAAAAGATTGATTACCTCTTAATGGAGATGGATGGGGGGTATTTATAGGCGCTACTGGGATCAGATTAGGAATGTAATCCCCCTGTGGTTAGATAAGGAATGTAATCCCTAATCCCCAGTGAAGGGATAACTATGAATCAGGGCCGTTGATTAGGATTTAATCAGAAACCCTAATTCTATCTCTTCTGGACCGGGTTTGCTGCGGGTTGAAACCCGCACCCAGTTGAGGTGGATCCATTTGCGGGTAAGTGGGTCTTCGGGAAAGATAACCAGTACCCGCTTTAGACCCGCTGGTGGGTGAAATTACCGTTTTACCCCTGAGCTTCAAGATTCGTGCCTAATCTGGACGGTTCCGATTTAACCCCATTTTTAGCCATATCAGTTTATTTTTTAGAATTAATTAATTAGTGATTAGATATTAAAATAGGTTAATTAAATAAATTAAATAATATAATGTAACCTAAAACCTCATTAATTACCCACTAAACCAACTTTACACCTAATTTGACCCCCCCCTTTCTGGACGGGACATGTTGTCCCGTCCAAGCAAAAATTGCTTGAGACGAGGCAACATGTCTCGTTTTAGCATTTTTTTAAATTTTTTTTCTTTTTCAGACGGTACATGTTGTACCGTCCGATCAATAAAAAAAAAATCTGACGAAACAACATGTCTCGTCTGATCCCATTAAAAAAATGAAAAAAATTGGGACGAAACATATTGTCTCGTCTCTTATAATTTGAGAATCGCACTTTGGTTTCTCATAAATGAGAAACGACTATAGCTACTTTGCCAATTTATGGCAAAATAGCAAACCACTGCCGCACCAACTTTCTCAAAAAATGAGAAATTGGCAAATATAACAAACCATTGTGGATGCTCTAACCGTTGGAAAATGGGTATTTTGTACAACATTTACGAACCAGTTTTTGAGCAAATTTTTGAGTAAGATCCTCTATGAATTAGTGAGAGATCTTGATGGATTTGTGTTCTCCTTCGTGAGTATATCACAATCATATATTTACTTGTTCAAAATGGTTACCAGGTGAATGAAAAATTCACCCAAAGTGAGGCAGTTTTATCTCTAAAAATGAGTTGAGGGATTTTAGTCACACATCAGAAAAAACAAAAAAAAATTAGAATATGATATATAATAACCTCTTTCTTGGCATTATAAGATAGCAAGCCAAGAGGCTCTCTCTTGCGCGCGCAGGAAGAGATGTAAATCTCGGACCGGATTACATGCGACTTGTGTGCGAACACGAATGTCGGACCGACGTGAACCCACCCAGTGCAGAGCCAATTTTTTGCTACAGTTTTTTTCCCAATCTGTAACGGCTGAAATAAATGTAGAAAATGTTTTGTCTACCATTTATTCACATAACTGTTTTTTTGTCACGTCCCGCTTTCCAAAATACGGGAATACGAGTCCGTGATGAAGGTCCAGCGAATGATTTTAACATCATGCATAAGTTGTACCAGTCTTAACTCAACAAAATAAAAGAAAATAATTACAACCACGCATAAAAACATAATCACATAAACAAATACTAGAATAAACATGCAGTAGTCCAACATAATAACCAAAAACTGGAAATAAATAACAAATACAGGTCAACAAAATCTGGGATACAAAGTTCAACAAAAGTAGTAATGCGATATAAAAATCACATGGAATAAACAATTTATCTCAAAGCAGCTCCTGCTCCAATCCTAGAAGAACAGCTCACAAATACCTTCTGACAATTCTCCTTGTGCAGCTGTGGTTGGATCGACTAGAGTGGGAAAAAATGTCTGTTAGAACAAGTACGGATAGCAAGTAGTGAAAAACAAAGAGTAAAGGAATATGGTACATCAAGGAATATGAAGCAAGAACAAAATCAAAAGCAAGAACAATGTCAATAAACAATGGTCAAGTATACAAGTGTCAACTTAGGTTTATTAGCATTTTATTATCCTATCTAGTGCACGTACTATTGTGTCCCATGGTTCATGCAAAACAGTGTATGTTTTAGATATAGTGGTGGGATCTACAGAGCGTGTACTCGGCATCAATAACAATAATTTACAATCAACAATTGACAATCAATAATTTACAATCGATACTCCTTCCATGACAATCCATTATAACGATAACGCCTTACCGAGTATATTTTCTGAGATTATCCACTATTAAATCAATCCTTATTACCCCCGCTTGTTAATATTTTATTCAATCATTCATGATCATGCAATGTGTATAAGAGTGTCAAGGAGATGATAAGGATGCAACAAAATGATGCAATACATGATAAAATATATGTAATTGTGAATCTGAAAAGAGCAGACACAGCAGTAATTCACAAACTATAATTTGAAATTCGATTCCATCAAAAGGATTGTAAACTAGATATATGGGGCTACAATTCATATTCAGTAAGTTTCAATTGATTCTGATTATAACTAAGTTCATTAATCTACTCTTTACAGTTTAAGTGTTCTGGCAGTAGCTTATAGTAAAAACTCTATGGGTGAAATCAAGATATAAAATCAATATTAAAATCTACACAAAAAAAAAAGGAATGGATCCTAAGCATGTCTACTAAGTTTCTGGAGAGTTTCATGTCATTACACTAATATTATCATGGTGTTTCAACTGAAAGTTGTGTTGATGTTTCACTAAACTGCAAATCTGAAAAAACAGACCAGTAGTGACTAAAACAGCAATATCTCACAGCTCACATATCAGAATCTAGATCCGTAAGATGTTCTGGAAACTAAATTCATTAGGATACAATTCCTTTTTATATAGTTTTGGCTGATTCTTATTGTAACATAGTCGAAACCTCAGTGCAAAACAGAATAGGCAGCAAGAAATAATAAAAAGTCATCACATATATTCATCAAAACAAATAATCTACATGTTCTTGAATAATGGATGCATTAACATTAATGTACGACAATTAGGATGGATTTTTACAGTGTACAAAGCCAAGTTATCATGTCACGATTCAAGTCTCAATAACACAATCGATCAACATGCATTCAATCACTATATTTTTCTATATACAAGTTTCTAATCAATTTATTCATGTCGTGTGTGCATATAAGCTTGGGTTTGAATCAATGGATATTGGCATGAAGTCAAAGATACTTCGGGTTAGCTCGTGTAAATCCTCGATATCTCCAACGGAAGGTAGACAATGCAATATTACGATAATCGAGAGAGAACTACTGGCGGAGATCAAAAATCTTGAACTAGAAAATAAACGAGTTCAAGTGAACTTGCTTTTGATGACAATTAGGTTAATCCGAATGAGCGAAGAATAATGGGATCAGAATTTCGGCAACACGGCAATGAGCAAACGATCACGATGATCACGATCGGCACAGATCTTGATGGGGATCATGATCGGATGATCGGACGGCTGAGATCGAAGATCAAGATGATAATCACGATCGCGATGGTCTAAAGAGATCTGATGGTCGAGATCAAGATCTTGATGGTGATGATGATCGATGCAAATCCAATAGCCAAGATCAACGGATCAAAAAGTGATCACGATCACGATGATCATCGATCGGACGGTTGATAATGATCTTGGTGATGATCAACTCGAGAATAGAGCTCAGTAAATAAAACAGAGAGCGAGTGCTCGGCTTGGGCTCGGCGGCGGAAGCAGGCAACAGTGAGCGGGAGATGTGCACTATCGGGGTTTTTGTGGCGAGGCACTAGAATGGCGAAGGGAGATGGTCACGGTGGACGGCGACAGTGCACTCGCAATGGCGGAGGAGCTCAGGGTGGCTCGAGTGAGAGGAGCTTGTAGGAGAGACAACGGGTGGAGGATGCAGCAAGGGGAGCAGCGAGGTGGTCGAGTGGAGAGGTGTTGGGTTTCGAGGGCTACAACTGGGAGCGGTGGCAGGAGCTCGGATGAGAGGCGAGGTCGACGATGAAGCTTGGGCGACGAGGAGGACAGGGTTGAGTGGGTGTTTCTCTGTTTTTGGAGAGAGAAATAGGGGGAGAGAAAGAGACTGAGGGAGAGCGGGAGGTTAGGGGTGAGGGGTTTCGGAGTTGGAGGTTTGTACAGGAGTAGGTGTTATGTGAACAGTGAAGGGGAGTTTTGGAAGTTGAAGAGTTTGGCTGTTGTGGAGAAGATGAAGGGTTTGTTAGGCTGTTTATGGGAGAGAAAGTCATTTAATAACAAATTATAATAGTGGGGTGAAAACGTAAGTGGTTAGGAGATACGGGGGATTGTGGGGGAGAAAATCTGGGTTTAGTTGTTAGGGAGAATTTGGGTTGTGGGTTTGGGTTAATGGGTAGGCTAGGATCCGATAAGAGATGGATATGGGTTTGGGTTAGAATCCAATAGGAGATGGGCTAAAATTTGGGCTTCAAATTAAATAATTAAATAATACAAGATAAATCAAAATCAATGGGTTTTAACGAAAATAATAATAATAATAGTAATAACCTTGAGTTTTACAAAAATAATAATAATAAGAATCATGAAAATAAAAATAATAATGACAATAATGGTAACAACATCAATAATAATAATAACAACAACAACAATAATAATAATACTAATAATAATAACAACAACAACAACAGTAATAGTAATAATAATAATAATAATAATAATAATAATAATAATAATAATAATAATAATAATAATAATAATAATAATAATAATAATAATAATAATGTTGCCGCTGAAATCGGTGTCGGGGCAAACAAATAGATTTGTGGATTCTTGGGATGTAGAATCGTCAAACCCAAAACCTTTCCACCGGAGTTTGACCGTGATCTCCCGCCATTAACCTGCAAAAAGTGTGAAACACCGGATTTGATCCCGGCGACGCACCCTCCGACGCTCAAGTCAGTAATAAGAAAGATTATGAATGAGCTTTGATTGGCAAAAGATTGATTACCTCTTAATAGTGGGGGATGGGGGGTATTTATAGCCGCCTTAGGGACCAGTTTCGAGATAAGATCAAATCCCTACTTCCCAGTGAATGGATAGAAGGAATCAGGGCCGTTGATTAAGTATAATCATAAATCCTAATTCTATCCAGCTGGACTGGGTTTCTTGCGGGCTGGAACCTGCAACCAGTTGAGATGGATCTGGTCGTGGGTTGTTGGGCCTTTGGAAAAGAGACCCAGTACCCATTTCGGACCCGTTTGCAGGTAAAATTACCATTTTACCCCTGAGCTTTAATATTCGTGTCCGATTTGGACGGTTCTGATTTAACTCTATTTTTAGCCATATCACGAGCCCCCCACTCCCGAAGACTGAATTTGATCAGCTTTTGAGGAGTAGTTTTACTGTTTTAATGGCTTGCGGAGTTGTATCAGAGTCCGAACGGGGGGTGTCGAATCTTTATGTGAGGTATTATGGTGACTTTCAGAGTTATTTGCAAGCTCAAGTTTGTTCTTGAGCTTTCCTGGAATTTCGGTGATTTTTCTCAATTTTTATTTATTTTTCGGACCATTTATTTAATTTTGCGAAGTGGTAATTTATTGTCTGGTGGTCTCAATTAATTATTTTAAGCAATAATTATTTACTTAGGGGCTCAAAAATATTTCCCCAAATTTATAATTATTTTTTAGAATTTTAATTAATTTTCCCGAATTTTTAATCATTTTTTGCAATTTTTTTTAAAAAAAATAAATGATTCGATTTTAATAAATAGAAAATTAATTTTTAATCATATTTATGGCGTGGCAAGATCTGGGCTCTCCATCAGTATTGGGTGCGAATTTTAGGGAGATCTAAGGCTTGTGGTCGCTCGAAGGTGCATTTCTCTTCATTCGCTGGCAAGTCGCTTTGGCGACGTTGCCGATCCCCTCCAAAAACGTGTTGGAAGGAGGCCGAAGTCTGGAGGGGTTCGGGTTCTCCTACCGAGGTGTAGAGATACCTCGGCGCTGCGACACGTGTAAACAAGGGGTTCGGCGAGTCTTTACCGAAGTCCAAAGTGGGTTTTTCCATGTTTGAGCGTCAGTGCCAAGAGCGCTCAGCAAGGCATGGCGAGGTCCCACAGTGAGGATTTTTTCCACGTTTGGGCGTCGGTGCCAAGAGCGCTCGGCAAGGCGTGCTAAGGTCCCAAAGTGAGGATTATAGCTTGGAGATGACAGCTGGCCTTTTGACCGTTGATCTTCTGACGACTTTGACTGTTAGTTATTAATGCGACGATACAACTTTTGTCGTTTTGCGTAAATGGGCCTGACCGTTGGTCTTCTGAGGCCCAACATCCTCGTTTAGTGTGCCAGCTTCTATAAAATTCAAACCCCCCCTCTTTTCTTCACTTCTCAAATTTTTACTCAGGCGGTGATTTTTACTATCGAAAGCTTCCGGCGATCGTCGACCGTTTTCCGGTGAATACTCCAACCGCGACTGTCACTTCAAGGTAACTTATACTTAGTTTATTTCAAGTAGAAAAAATGTCCCTTTCCCCTGTTTCGGAGCCCTCCCCCTCTGCTGGCGAAGCGTCGTCTCCGAGTCAGAGACCTCGCACCGACAAGGACAAGAGAGTTGATGGTCGAGACACAATAGTGGAAGGTCCGAAGCGTATGGGAGAGTTCGGCAGACTGCCAGGGGTGCTGACGGGGTTCCATAGGTTTCGGGAACTTCTGGAGGAACACGCCGAGCGTATAGTACATGGGAGGGGGCAGAGCTTCGAGGAGAACACAGCGAGAGAGACCT
Organism: Hemerocallis citrina; assembly: GCA_017893485.1. NCBI lineage: Eukaryota > Viridiplantae > Streptophyta > Magnoliopsida > Asparagales > Asphodelaceae > Hemerocallis > Hemerocallis citrina. The sequence goes on from CM030366.1 coordinate 67,384,143, forward strand.
CGAAAGTAGATGACACAGTCTCCATTCTCAACGAGGCAGACTTGGCAGCGATCCGGGAGTGCTTTCATATCCCGGAGGAATACGAGTTGATGCTGTCGGGTCCCGGGGTGAGGGCCAACTCGCCGATTCCAGTAAACATGTGTTTCTGGCCGGTCAACGCCTTCATCGCCGGGGCACGGCTTCCTCTCCACCCGTTCGCAGTTCAAGTACTTAGGTGGTTTGGAGTCAACCCCATCCAACTAATGCTGAACGCATGGAGGGTCATCAACGGGTTCGCGTTCCACTGCCAAGTAGCCGAGATCGAGCCGGAGGTGAGGGTGCTCCGGACACTTTATCGGCTTCATCAGCAGCACAAGGCCGAGTTCAGATACTACTTGGCTCCGATGCATGGTGCTCAGCTCGTCAGCTGCCCCGACTCGATAAAGCATTGGCGGAACAAGTATTTCATAATTCGAAGTCGCGAAGCGTGGCCGATACCCTCAGGTTGGGTGGAGGAGGTGACGAAGAGGGTGAGGGAGTCGCTAGTGCTCCACCCCAACGAAGAAGAGGCTGTTCGGACTCTTCTTGATCGGCCAAAGTTCGACTGGAGAGATTTGACCGAAGACGCGCTCTTCAGGGGAGGGTAGACCCCAGTACGCAGCTTTATCCGTTGTTTTTTTTATTTATTCATAACTTGTGTCTTGACCAACTCCTCTTGCTGCAGAGACTATGGACTACGAGGCAATTCTGGCGCAATGGGTGGCCCTCGGAAGCAAGGTGCCTAAGAAGCGCAAAATGGTCGCCACGAAGTTGGCCTCGGGGAAGCCGAAGACCGTCGATGCTGCCGTTCTGGAGACGGAGGCTTCGACAATTTTGACCCCGAGGCGTGCACCAGTAGCGGCCTTGCCATCAATCGGGGCCGGCGAGTTCCCGATAGCCGCTGTGCTCGGGATGGAGGCGCCCTGCTGACGGCGGACGCCGAGGAGTTCCTCACCAAGGAACACAAGAAAATTTTTGTTCCGGACTGGCAAGTTCGGAAACATGGTGGCTTGCTCGGCGATTCGACATCGAGCATGCAGGTGCTGAAGCACCTGGCGACGCCGAAGGATCGAGCCGTCATGGACGCTGGCAGCGTGGGCGACGATGCCTTCGAGATCGCTCGATCAGCGGTATCGGTGAGTATCGATTCCTACCTTGTAGATAACCTGCATGTTTGTTTTTCTAACTCTAGGGATGGCGAACGGGTCGAGTGGGCCGGGTCGGGCCCAACCCGTACGAGTTGGCACGAATACTTAACCGGGCCGGGCCGGGTTGCACTCTTATACGGGCCGGGCCGGGCCGGGCTAAGTTTCCGTTTGGGTGGCCCGCCCAACCCGTGAACCCTTTAGGGTTCAACCCGGGTTGGGCCGGGTCGACCCGCGGGTTGGCCCATTTAATATTATTATTATTATTATTTTTTGGTAGCTTAAATTAAAATAATAATAATAATAATTTTACAAATGATGTATATAAACAACCATATCTTTGTTTGATGAATACTACAATTCTTCAAAAATTATAATACTAAGTAAGTAATAATACTAATAAGTAATAATACTACAATTCTTCAAATATCCCCAAATGATGTTTAATTATAATACTAAGTAAGTAATAATACTAATAAGTAATAATACTACAATTCTTCAAATATCCCCAAATGATGTTTAATTATAATACTAAGTAAGTAATAGTACTAATAAACAATAAAAATCGTAATAATAATAATAAGATTGAAAGAGTGAAATTGACAACAAATTTTGAAATATTATTCATATAAATTTAAGTTATACAATTTGAACACTTTATAACGAAATGAAGAATTCAATTCACAAATAAGTTTTATACAATAACATATTTCTTATATACAATTTTAATTGAGTACAAGTTTTCTAATTTGACATAACAAGCAAAGCTATTGTTGTTGTTGTTGTTGTTGTTCTTCGGGCGAGTTGCTCCCACTTGTGGAACTTGATAGTGCTTTCCCTTGCATCCTATCTTCAGCCTTCAGCCAGTCTTCTGTGCAAACGAGCATCTCTAATGCCTCGGGCTTCAACCGATTCCTGTAATCAGATAGAACCCTGCCACTTGTAAAAAATGCACTCTCAGAAGCAGCTGTAGAGACAGGAGGAGTTAGTAAATCTTTAGCCATAATTGACAGAATACTAAAAGTGTGTTCATGTTCTTTTCACCATTGTAAAATATCTAGTGGAGAAAGAGTAGGTTCAGTATCCTGTTGGTTATACCAATTTAATTCATTTGGTTGATTAGTCCTAGGTTTTTTAGATTGAATTTGTTCAAGTAAACTAAATGTTCTATCACCAATTCTACTTTTACCCTTACCTTTAGAACTACCAGAAGAAGAACTAACTACAGAAGTTGTACTACTAGAAGCAAAACGTCTATCATAATAATCATACAAGTTATTTAACGTAGATTCAAACTGAACTAAAAAAGTAGCGCAATCAATTGTTAATTCTACATTGTCCTCTAAATATCCAAAAAATATTTGTATCAAATTCTTCGTACCTTCTAATTTGATACGGGGATCCATAACAGTAGCAACACAAATCAACATAGGAGGAGGAAAATAATACTTCAAAATTTTTTGAAATGCAGGTATTACAATGTCACTAATATAGGGATCATTTAACATTTCGTTAAATATTTGCATCATGCTAACTAATTCAATAAAAATGCTACTAGAAGTAGATTCATATGTTTTTGAAAATTTTAAAGTTGCAGTTTTAAAAGGTTCTAAAAATTTCAACAAAGATTCGGCAAAAAACCAATCGGTGGAGTCATTTCAAAATTGTGCATATTTTTTGCGATACAAAAATCATTTACAACTGCTTTATAATCGGTGACAACATTTAGTAAATCAAAAGTAGAATTCCATCGGTGTCTAACATACTTTGGAAATTTTCTAAAAGGAACATTTCTAACCCTACACCAAGCTTTCCATTCTTGTAAAATGCTTGGACTTAATGCAATGAAATGTACACAATTTCTAATTTTATGTATATATGGATCAACTATTTTTAATGCATCTTGAACACATAAATTTAAAATATGACATGCACATCTTGTTGTGCAATCCAGCTATCTAAATAAATAGATAAACTAGACACAAATTAAAACCTCGCAAGTGTACGAATCGTTTATAGAAGCGTAGTGACAAGCAAGGGTCGATCCCACAGAGATTGTAGAAATTAACTTACTAACCAATAAAATAGAAATAAGAATCTTAAAGTGTTGTTCTAAAAGAAATGACAAGATTAAAACTAGATCAAGTAGTTCTGAATCACAAATATCTATTAAGTAGTTGGGCTTTGATTTCCACCTGTAGTCAATAATGCTAAGTCACCTTCTACACTACTCTAATCACTCATGTTTGTTCCTTTAAGGGCATGGTATCTACTCCTTAAAGTTAATGTTTCCCTAGGCCAAGAATTAGGCATGGTATCTACTCTAATTCGTTTCTTTCCTTAAGTATTTAGCATGGTATCTACTAAGTTGCACTTAAACAAAACATAGGAACAATGGAAACGAACAAACACTCGAAGTTCTAGAAATTGGTATCAGATCTAGATCCTTCAAGTTGATTAAACCAAGAACCCCTAAAGATTCCTGTGTTACAAGTTATGAGCACGAGATACGGGTCGTCTCTATGCTCATATAACAGATCCAGATTTATAATACGCAAACTTGATAATCTCAGGTTCTGGAGGAAGACCCCTCAAAAGTGGGGTGATGTTCAGCTTCCTCTGCCCGGATCTACTTCTCGCTTCTGAGAAGAAGGTCGGAGAAGTCTCGTGGGGGCTTTTTGGCTAGGGAGGACCAGAGATTAGAGTTGAGGATATTGGATTAGAAGGCGGCTGCAGTGACCGATTGGTCGAGGGAGGCAACGGACCGGGCTTTCGCAGTAAACCGCTTGACATAATCTCTTAGTTTCTCACCCTTCTTCTGATTGAGGAAGAGTAGTGAAATACTAGTCTTCTCGGTTCGGCGGCTGCTCACGAAGTGGGTGACGAAGAGGGTCTCAAATTGTTCAAAGGAGAATATGGAGGATGGGGCTAGGCGGGAGTACCATTTTCGAGCTGGACCCTTGAGAGTAGCTGGGAAGGTCTTGCACAGTAGAGCGTCGGAAGTTTGGTGGATCAACATGAGAGTTTTGAAACTCTCGATGTGGTCTACGGGATCTAACTCCTCCGTATATGTCTCGAACTGTGGGGGTTTGAAGTTTGCTGGAACTGGTGCCTCCATGATGGTTCGAGAAAATGAGGGTCTGCTCGGACGGAGGGTCTAGACCCAGTTGGCATCTTCTATAAATACCAGACTCCTACTCCTTCTCTAGGTAATCAATCTTTTCCCACCAAAACCCTAGTTACTGTTACTCTCTCTTAGTGACTGATTTGATCGTTGGAGGGTCTACCACTGGGACCAACCCCGGTGTTCCGAGACCGTCTGCAGGTACACGAGACCATCGGATCCGAGCCTCAAAGATCCGAGCCGAGCATCAGCCTCCACCTCAATACCGCCTACCTCAGTACCGTTCGTCCAGCCAAGGGTCGTCTGCATAGGTATCTCCTTCTTCAATACAAATCGAGTAAGAATTCAAGCCTGGTGCATCCACACGTTCCCCAAAAACAAACCGCATCAGGATGGCGCCGTGTGTGGGAACCTGCCTATCGTAGACGCAATCCGAGCCTCGCTTCCAACGGTACCCTCGTAGACGCCGACCCGAGCTCCGCCCCCGTCGGCGTTCCCGTCGACCCGAGCTCACATGGCGCCCAAAGCCGCAAAAGCTGTTACCTCCGCACGCCGACATGACATGCCTCCACAAGGCATCGATTTCGATGCTCAGGGACCAAACAACAAACGGGTCAGTCACGGGCCCCAGCCAAACGCCTCCCGCTAGGTCCAGGGCGACCTACGGGGGGTAATCTCGAACCGCCAGGCCAGCCGTGGCAGGGGAGGAGCCGCTTCTAACTCGGCTCTAAACCATCCCAGACCCCCGTCCCAAGGGCGGGAGCCTGCGCTCAGCCGTGTCAGTCGGCAACAGTCTGCCCAACCAAACCGGGCCGAAGGAGCCCCGGTTACCTACCAGAAGTTCCAGGACTTCTGAAGGGAAATCTTGGGTGCCATCCGAGGGGTCCCCGTCAACGAGAACGCCGGCCGTTTCCACACACGGTCACAGGCCGAGGCTACTGTGTCTCGCCACTCAACAATCCCCCCAGAGTATGATGGCGACATTTTAAAGTGCCTCCAAGAAATGGAGGAGCGCCTCGACCACGTTGGTAACGGCGACCCAAGAGCAGCTCAGGGGTACAGGCCGGTTCGTCCTCCTTTCTCCGCCCTCATCCTGTAGGCGAAGATACCCTGTAATTTCCGTCCGCCTCAGTTCGAGACATATGACGGTGGGGGCGATCCTACTGATCACATGGAGGGCTTCAAAACCCTTATGATGATTCACAGCGCATCGGATCCCCTCCTGTGCCGATCCTTCCCCGCAACACTCTGGGGTCCGGCTCGGGAATGGTTCTCCAAGCTCACCCCCGGCTCCATCTATTCTTTCGACCAGCTAGAGGGCAGCTTCCTCGCCCACTTCGTAACCAGCCGAAAGGCCGAAAGAACGAGTGCATCACTACTTGGACTCCGGCAAAAGGAGGGTGAACCCCTCCAAGTGTTTGTCCGAAGGTTCACCGTCGAGGCGAGGTCAGTCTCATCCCTCGACCCCGGCGTTGCCTTGGCAGCCTTCCGCCACAACGTCCGACATGGACAGCCGAAGGCCTCCCTAGCAAAGAAGCTGCCGATAGACTTCCCCGACCTCCTCAACCGGGTCAAAAAATATATCCGAGCCGAGGAGGCCCTCAATCCCGAGGACCAGAAGGAAGCTCCCGGGAAGGGGAAGCGCAAGGCCGACGAGGTTGAGCCGACGAAAAAAGCTCCAAGAGACAGGGGCTCCGCAAAGAAGGTTCTGCCGATCCCCCGCTTCGAGAGGTACACCCCACTGACGCATAACGTGTCGACAATCCTCTTAGCGATTGAAGACAACGACCTCGTCCAGTACCCCCCTCGACCGTCTAACAACACCAGCAAGAAGAGGGATCAGTGGTTCTATTGCCGTTTTCACCGGGACAACGGGCACGACACAGATCACTGCCGCACCCTGAAGGACAAAATTGAGGCCCTCATCCAATGAGGGTACCTCCGAGAGTTCAAACGAGAAGGCATCCGAGAACAGAGGGATAATAGAAACAGGAGGGATTCCCCTCCTCTTCGAGGGCACTGACAGCGTCCCAAGCGGGATCCGGATCCCGAGGAGCCTGAGGGTCAAGCGATCCTGCATTGCGTCCACGGAGGGCCTATGGGAGGCGAATCCAACACTTCCCGCAAGGCCTTCATCCGGGATGTCAATACCGTCCAGGGCCCTCTCTCCACCCCGATCCAGCAACTCCCTGTCTCCTTCTCAGGAGAGGATTTGGAGGGGGTCCGGCTCCCTCACTGTGACGCCCTCGTCATCCACCTCGGCATGGCAAACTTCGACGCCCGGAGAATTCTCGTAGACAACGGGAGCTCGGTCAACATTCTGTTCCTCGAAGCATTCGAGAACCTAAAGCTTTCCCGTGAGAAACTAAAGCCAGCCGGGTATACCCTACACGGATTCTCTGGCGTCCCCGTGACTATTGAGGGGATCGTCACCCTGGACGTCACGGCAGGCACAAAGCCCAACAGAAGGACCGAGTCCATGAATTTCATGGTTGTGAATGTAAAGGCAGTTTACAATGCCATCCTCGGCCGCCTGGGGCTCTGCTCCCTTCAGGCGGTTCCCTCGGCCTACCATCAGAAGATGAAATTCCCTACCAATACTGGCGTCGAAGTTGTCCGCGGGAATCAGGAAGCAGCACGTTCGTGCTACATGACGGCGATCGGAAGCGGTGTGTTTCCCCTCGATGCCGTCGAGCTGGAGCCCGAAAGGACCCAGCCAGAGCCAGAGCCGGCGGACGAGCTGCAAGATGTCTCGTTCGAGACAGGGGATGCGTCGAAGCACTTTCGTGTAAGCTGCTCCCTTGCCCCTGACCTCAAGTCCGCTTTAATCGCCTGCATTCGGCGCAATGTCGACCTCTTTGCCTGAAAGCCTTCTGACATGCCCGGTATCTCCGAAGATCTTATCATGCACAAACTCAGCGTGATTCCTGGGTCGAAGCCAGTCGTCCAAAAGTGGCGCAAGTTCGCTCCTGAGCGACAACAGACAGTAAACCCAGAAGTGGACAAGCTCTTGTCCGCGCATTTTGTACAAGAGGTCAGCTACCCAGAGTGGCTGGCGAACATCGTCATGGTGAAGAAGGCGAGCGGGAGTTGGAGGATCTGCATAGATTTTACCGACCTCAACAAAGCATGCCCCAAGGATCCGTTCCCTCTCCCCAGCATTGATGCCCTGATCGATGCTACCTCGGGTCACGAGCTCTTCTCCTTCATGGATGTCTTCTCAGGCTATAACCAAATCCGAATGTTTCCTCCGGACATTGCCAAGATGTCCTTCGTCACAGACCAGGGACTGTATTGCTACCGGGTCATGCCCTTCGGGCTGAAGAACGCCGGCGCCACCTACCAGAGGCTCGTCAACCGAGTCTTTAAAGATCAAATCGGGCGTAACATGGAGGTATACGTCGACGACATGCTCGTCAAAAGTCAACAAGGACAGCACCACATCACCGACCTGGAAGAAGCCTTTGGGGTCCTTCGAACCCATAACATGAGGCTCAATCCGGCGAAGTGCGCCTTCGGCGTCTCCTCGGGGAAGTTCTTAGGGTTCATCGTCTGCCAGCGCGGCATCGAGGCGAACCCCGAAAAAATCCAGGCCATAATAGACATGGCCCCTCCCAGGAATGTCAAAGAAGTTCAGAGGCTAACGGGGTGACTGGCGGCCATCGGCCATTTCCTCTCCAAATCCAGAGAGAAGTCCCTCCCATTCTTCAAGGCACTGCGCGGCACTGGAAGGTTTGAATGGGGTACTCAACAGCAAGAGGCCTTCGTACAGTTGAAGGAGTACCTCGCCAACCCTCCTCTCCTCAGCAAGCCCGAACCAGGGGAGCCACTCTGGCTCTACCTATCCGCTTCGGAGAACGTGCTCAGCGCCGTCCTCGTCCGAGAAGAGGAAGCAGTTCAAAAGCCCCTCTACTATGTGAGCAAGGTCCTGCTCGACGCCGAGACCCGGTATTCCAGAATGGAGAAAGTGGCGTACGCCTTGGTCATAGCCGCGCGGAAGCTTCGTCCTTACTTCCAGGCACATTCGATCCAGGTACTCACGGATCAACCCTTGAAGGCCGTGCTCTACAAACCCGAGAGCTCCGATCGACAAGTTAAATAGTCGATCGAACTCAGCCAGTACAACATCGGCTATCAACCAAGAACATCCATCAAAGGGCAGGCCCTCGCTGAATTCATTACAGAATGCACCATCTCCGAGCAACCCGCGAACAAAGAAGCTGACCAGACGTGGGAAGTTTACGTCGACAGCTCCTCTTGCGAAACGGGGTGTGGTGCGGGCATCATACTTCGAGGTCCGGATGGTTTCCTCCTCCAGTATTGTCTCCACCTCAACTTCCCAGCCTCTAACAACGAGGCTGAATATAAGGCGATGATCACCGGACTTAACCTGGCTCATCAAGCCGGTGCCAAATAGATCCAGGTCTTTAGCAACTCTCAGCTGGTGGTCAGCCAGATCACCGGGGACTACGAGGCCCGTGATGATCAGATGATCAGGTACCGGGCCATGGTCCAACGCCTATTATCGTCTTTTGACGAATCGGCTGTCATAAGAATCCCCCGGGAGCTGAACGCCCAGGCCGACGCCCTGTCGAAATTGGCTTCCTCATCCTTTGAAGGCCTCGACTGTACGGTCCTGATTGAAGTCCTGTTGAAGCCAAGTACAGACTCCCCGAAGGTTCTGTGCGTCGAAGACAAAGCTCCTCCTGACGACTGGACCACTCTTATCAAAAATTTTCTAGTCAAGGGAGAGCTCCCTGAAGACCGAGCTGAAGCAAGGTGGATCAGGGTCCGATCTGAAAGGTTCGCGGTTATCAATGCCACCCTCTTCAAAAGATCCTATACAACAACCGATGGCAGACCCTACCTCCGCTACCTAAGCCCAGACGAAGCCAAGTACGCCCTCAAGGAGCTGCACGAGGGGATCGGCAGATGTCATATGGGAAGCTGTTCACTAGCACAGAAGGCGCTAAATCACTGGTACTATTGGCCCACTATGCTGCAAGACGCCCTCGCCCTAGTGAAGAAGTGCGGCCCCTGCCAACGGTTCTCCCCCGTGAAGAGGGCTCCTCAGGCGAACCTCTGGTCCATGGCCAGTCCGACCCCCTTTGCAATGTGGGAGATGGATTTGGTAGGCCCATTTACGAAAGCAACGGGCAAGCGAAAGTTTCTCATTGTGGCGATCGACTATTTCACCAAGTGGATCGAGGCCGAGCCATTAGCAACGATCACCAAACGACAGACTCAACAGTTTTTCTGGAAACATATCGTCTGTCTGTTCGGGATTCTGCAGGTACTCGTCACGGACAATGGAACTCAATTTGCGGGCAAGCATTTTGGCAAGTTCTGCGAAGACCTCGGGATCCAGCAGCACTTCTCCTCAGTGTGCCATCCCCAGTCTAACGGTCAGGCCAAGAACGCGAACTGCCAAATTCTCGACGGCCTCAAGAAACGACTCGATAACTCTTCCAAGGGGTTATGGGTCGACGAGCTACCCAGTGTTCTCTGGGCCCACCGAACAACAAAGAGAATCCCTACGGGAGAATCCCCTTTCAATCTGACATACGGCGCAGAGGCCGTCATTCCCTTAGAGATCTGGATCCCTTTACCCCGAATCATGGCTTTTGACGAGGCCGCCAACTCCCAACAGCTGTGGGCCGACCTGGACCTCATAGACGAGGCCAGGAAAAAGTCCGCCCTTAGAAGAAGCATCTACCAGCAAAGAATTGAGAAGTTCTACAACAAGAAGGTGCGCCCAACTAACATCAAACTCGGAGATCTTGTCCTCCGAAAGCTGGCGGTATCCAATCCCGGCCAGAAGAGAAAGTTGGCACCAAATTGGGAAGGCCCCTACAAAGTATCCGAAGTCGTGTGCCCAGGCATGTACCGCCTGACCAGTGCCGAAGGCAAGCCCATCAAGAGGCCCTGGAACGCGGAACACCTAATCAAGTTCCTAGGAGGAGAGTAGCCTCCATGTAAATTATCATGATTGTAATCGGCACGTCGTGCCTAGTCTTTTACAAAGTTCAAGTATATTGTAAATATGCCAGCTTTCTTAAAACAAGCCCACGACTTCATATTTTGTAACAAATAAAGAACATATCTCGAGCTCGGCACACGGATTACAGCGCGACCCCAAAAAGCTTCTCTTACAAGCTTGGGGCTCGGTGCTTGGATAACAGCGCGAGTCCAAAAAGCTTCTCTTACAAGCTTCGGGCTCGACGCTCGGATAACAGCTCGAGCCCAAAAAGCTTCTCTTACAAGCTTGGGGCTCGGCACTCGGATAACAGCGCGAGCCCAAAAAGCTTTTCTTACAAGCTTGGGGCTCGACGCTCGGATAACAGCGCGAGCCCAAAAAGCTTCTCTTACAAACTTGGGGCTCGGCGCTCGGATAACAGCGCGAGCCCAAAAAGCTACTCTTACAAGCTTGGGGCTCGGCGCTCGGATAACAGCGCGAGCCCAAAAAGCTTCTCTTACAAGCTTGGGGCTCGGCGCTCGGATAACAGCGCGAGCCCAAAAAGCTTCTCTCACAAGCTTGGGGCTCGGCGCTCGGATAACAGCGCGCGCCCAAAAAGCTTCTCTTACAAACTTGGAGCTCGGTGCTCGGATAACATCGCGAGCCAAAAAAGCTTCTCTTACAAGCTTGGGGCTTGGTGTTCGGGTGGCTCGGCCTAGTTGGTTTTTTGGTAACGTGCATCCAATCAAACAAAACCGCACCTCCACGCCCGCACCGTCTCTCCCTGAGAACATGTGCTGGAGCTGGAGCTCGGAGTCGACCCCCAATCAAACTGGACCCGGTTGGCATTTTCTATAAATACCAGACTCCTACTCCTTCTCCAGGTAATCAATCTTTTCCCACCAAAACCATAGTTACTGTTACTCTCTCTTAGTGACTGATTAGATCGTCGGAGGGTCTGCCACCGGGACCAACCCCGGTGTTCCGAGACCGTCTGCAGGTACACGAGACCATCGGATCCGAGCCTCAAAGATCCGAGCCGAGCATCAGCCTCCACCTCAATACCGCCTACCTCAGTACCGTTCGTCCAGCCAAGGGTCGTCTGCATAGGTGTCTCCTCCTTCAATACAAATCGAGTAAAAACTCACGCCTGGTGCATCCACATGTTCTCCAAAAACAAACCGCATCATGTTGTATCACCAAGGCTTGCAAACCTAGTCAATGGCTTTCTGACTGACTAGTTTGCTTCAACGACGGAATTACGACAAGGGTGTACACTCTTTCCATATCTTTTAGTATTATTTTCTGAGGTGTTATCTCTGCTCGTCAAGCAACAAAACCAATTGCAGAGGGTTTCAGGCATTAGTATTGACAATGTGGATTGCTATATGAGTCCCTTTCGTATGCGGATGATTGCATTCTTTTTGCTCGGGAGAATAATATAAAGTGCAATGTATTACGAAATGTTGTTGCTCGGTATTGTTCATTGAGTGGGCAGAGCATCAATTTTTTAAAATCTCATTGCTTGTTGTTGTTCGTCATGCACCTAAAAGGTGCTCTATTAATTCTGCAATTAGAAGAGTAAGTACCTTGGCGCTTGGTTAGTATGGGTCAAGTTACAAGAACTGAGTATGAGAGCTTGCTTAAGAAAGTTCGAGGGCGGTTAGAAGGTTGGAAAGCTAACACATTATCATTTGCAAGTCGTATTGTGCTAATCAAGAGTGTGGTTCAGTCAATGCATGCATTTGTATGCAATGAGCCATTGCTGGGTGCCGCGTAGTATTATTGAAAAGGTTGATCGAGACTGCCAAGCTTTCCTTTGGCATAAGCATGATGGGAGTCGTGGTACGACCGTACGAGTATGATTGCTTGGGATTCGCTATGCAAGGGATTGCCAGGGTTTGGGCTTCGACAACTTACTACTCTATATGAGGCACTGGGAGCAAAGAATCTATCTCGTATTAAGCCTACACCTCCACAATTCAAATTTTTGAATCACAAGTACAAACTCCCTTATTCATGCACCACAAACGCAGTGTGTCATGGGCGAGGAGATATACGTGCATCGGGAGGTACCTTCTTTGCATGGGTTAAGAGCATCTGTGGTCGTCCTGAGTGAGATTTTGGGTATTTGGCAAATAGAAATGGAAAAAATGAATTTGCGCTGTAGTCGTCAAAAGCCAAAATTTGGCTCAGACGAAAAAATATCTTTCATCTCAGAAATTTTAATCAAAATATATATATATATATATATATATATATATATATATATATATATATAAATGCATTGAAGTCAGGGACAAAGGACAAAAAAAAATAAAATAAAAAAAAAGGCATTGAATTAAGTGGAAAAAAAAAAAAAAAAGCCAAAACCAGCCTTGGACGAGGGATGAAGTCCCGTCCAAGGGATTTTGTCTTTAGCCAAATATGTGTTGGACGGTATATAATGTACCGTCCATCAATTTTTTTTTTTAAAATTTAAAATAATGGGACGGAATATTATCCTTCGTCCGACGACTTCTTCGTACGCTAAATTAAAAGGACGGTGTATCATCTTCCGTCCGACGTTTGTCTTTCGTCTCATTTAACAGACGAATCTTTCGTCTGCTATAATTTGACAAATGCCAAACCGTCTTCTATATTTGACAAGCTCCTGTTCATGCGACACATAAATTTTGGGTATTTGGCAGACGACCAGAGCGAATTTTTTTCTATTATTTTTATTTTTTTAGGTATTTAGCGGACGACTAAAGATGCTCTAAAGCGGGCCATTGGAGATAGTAGTGCTTATCATGACCCGTGGTTCTCAGTGGTATCTCTTGTTAATGCTCGTTTAACCATATCCAGTGAGCTCCTCAATGAATACAAGTTGGAGGGAGACTTTATCTTTGTAACGCCCTAGCACCAAAAATACACGGGCACGAGCATGTTAATAAGTTTGCACCAAATTAAGAGTACAGAGAACTAAATCCAATTAATTATTCTTATCAAATATTCAGTACAATGGAAGAAATAATACTACAATTTCATGTTTACAAATATATCATAAAATATTTACAACCTTGAACAAAATTACCGCTCAACATTGTTGAATCATTCTACAAAATTATCAGTCTCACATCTGCCAAAATATGAATAAATGACGGGTCAACCACACGCCCAGTGAGTTTCAATACTATCTCAATAGCGGATCAAACATATTTATAAACATGCAATTAATTATACTTTCATTTCTCAATGGAACCAAATTTGTTAAATATTTCTACTTCTGTACAGTTTGGATATTAAACTGTCTATGTTAGAACTCGAATATCATAAAATAGAAAATTTCTAATAATGTTTGTGAAGAACAACAATTACAGAAATAAAAGAACAAACTAGACACTTCAAGACAGAGTCGAGATTAAGATCTCTGTCCCTAGAGCAAAATTCACCCCATAGTGTGACGGTAGTTGACGAATCGCCTCCCAGGATACAAACGTATTACATTTCCCTGAAGAGCAGCACCTAGCTTCAGAGATATCAGCGAACCAGTAGCTATGTTGTACTCTCAGACTCAGAGGAAGAAGAAGAAGAAGAAGAAGAAGAAGAAGAAGAAGAAGAAGAAGAAGAAGAAGAAGATTATCAGGTTCAAAAACTGTGTTTCTGGCAGAAAAAATTGCAGAGTCTTATAGGTGATGAGGGCATAACTGATGGATCATGGATCCATTACTCTGTAACAGCAGAGTAATGGCTCAAAAAACGTAACTGATGGATCCATTATTCTGCTGTTACAGAATAATGACACTAATTACAGAATTTCAAACGCCTCAACAGTAAAAATAGATCCAGCAGAAAAATTGGAGCGGGGCAAAAAAATAGGCCAGGCCAGGCCAGGCCAAGCCGAGGCCAGGTCGGGCGCGTGCGTGTGTGTGTTTGTAACTTTGGTTAGGTCCTCTCTCCACTACATGTTAGTGGTAACCTCATGACTACACCGTTTAGTCCATTTCTTTAGCTTATATACTAGAGAAATCTTTCTCAACTTTCGATGTGGGACTATTCATTTTCTCCAAATTCTCTAGTTAGTACATTTCGAGTACCCAACTTTGGACCAACATTTCTCATTCATACGGAATCCGTTTTTGGCAAATGAGTACATTATGGAATAGTACTCAACGAGAGGAACGTAATCCAATCACTTTTCGGTGCCGCCGGTGGCTGGAGCCCACCGAAATCCGACCCAAAAAATATGCCAAAATTATTTCCAACAATCCCCCACATGAATAGAAATTACCAGACTATGCAATCCAGACATGACAGAAAAAGACATGACAGAAAAAACTCTGAGAGTACAATCGGAAAATCACTGCATCAGGAATGGTAGTAATTTTTCAACTTTGAACCACCCTTAGTGAGTAGCCATCAGATTCACTTGACCAGATAGTGAACATGATGTCTTGAACTACCCGGGCTTTGAAGTGAATCTAGACAATAACTATCACACAGTTTTATCTCCTCACAGAACTAGGTTCTTTTGTTGTGTTCATTTTGGCCTTGAACAACCCTGGTTAATCCTGTGTGAACTTGAAGAATGTAGCATCTCTTCATTATCCTAGAAACGGCTTCATTTCACACTCACAATGTGATTGTCCATAAAGAGTATCCTGCCATACCCCACTTTTATTTCAAAGCTATGGGAATCATTAAAAGACAAGCTTATCATAACCCTTTACAAGCAGCACTATTTAATCATCCTAAGAGTGGTTACGAGATTTTAATCTCTCAGTGCTCACGTCGATTCAACAGCATTTAGTTATCCCCTTGAACCTAGATCTTGGGATCTCCAATTTCTAGGTAGGATTTTCATCAAGTATCATTTTTTGTCATAGGCTTTAAACCCATTTATCTTGATGATCTCACAACTCGCACTCGTGACAAACCTTTAGTAAATGGATCCACTAGGTTGTCGGCCAATTTTATATACTCTATAGAGATTATTCCATTTGAGAGCAGTTGTCTAATAGTTTTGTGTCGCCTTCTGATATGACTAGACTTACCATTATACATACAACTCAGTGCTCTTGCTATAACCGATTGGCTATCACAGTGTACACATATAGCAGGCACTGGTTTTTTCCACATAGGAATATCCTCTAAAAAATTTCGAAGCCACTCTGCTTCTTTTGCTACTTTGTCTAAAGCAATAAACTCAGATTCCATGGTGGATCTAGCCATTAACATTTGTTTAGAGGATTCCCATGACATAGCTGCACCACCAAGAGTGAAGACATACCCACTTGTGGATTTCGAGTTCTTGGAGTCCGATATCCAGTTGGCATCACTGTAGCCTTCTAGTACTGCTGGATATCCGATGTAATGCAGCCCATAACTCTGAGTATATCGCAAGTAGTTCAATACTCTAGTTATTCCTTTCCAGTGACTTCGTTCTTGATTACTTGTGTAGCGGCTCAGTACATTTACTGAATGTGCTAGGTCCGGTCGTGTACAATTTGTTAAGTACGTCAGACTATCGATTATACGTGCATATTCCAGTTGTGATATACTGTCACGTGAAGACTGGGATTCACAGGACTTTTGGCGGTTCCATTCGAGTAATTCTTGAACCTTTCAAGTACTTTCTCAGCATAGTAAGCTTGAGACAAAGTAATTCCCTCAGACGTCCTGAAAATTTTGATTCCTAGTATGACGTCTGCAACTCCCAAATCTTTCATATCAAACTTACCACTAAGCATGCTGTTAGTTTGTTTGATAATGTCATTATTGCTACCAATAATAAGCATGTCATCTACATACAGACACACCAGAATGTATCCATTTGGAGTATCTTCAATGTATATATACTTATCACATTCATTTATTTTGAAACCATTTGACATCATAACATTGTCAAATTTTGCATGCCATTGCTTTAGAACTTGTTTCAGTCCATATAAGGATTTTACAAGTCTGCACACCTTGTTTCCTGTCCAGGAACTACGTAACCCTCAGGTTTTTTCATGTATATTTCTTCTTCTAAATCCCCATTTAGAAAAGCAGTTTTGACATCCATTTGATGTATTTTACGTAGAGCTGCAATAGCTATTAGCATTCTTATGAAAGTTATTCTCGTGAACGGGGAATAAGTATCAAAGAAGTCTAGTCCTTCCTTTTTCCTAAATCTTTATACCACAAGTCTCGCCTTATGTTTCTCTATTGAACAATCTGGTTTCAATTTCTGTTTGAAAATCCATTTGCATCCTAGAACTTTACACCCAGACGGCAAATCGACCAACTCCCATGTATGATTTTGCATGATGGAGTCTATTTCACTTTTGATTGCTTCCTTCCACATAGGAGCATCAGGCATAAACATGGCTTTCTTGAATGTTCTGGGCTCATTCTCTAACAGAAAGGCCGTTACAAAGTCAGGACCAAATGATATTGATGTTCTAACCCGTTTACTTCGTCTAGGTTCATCATTATCATCTCCTGGTTCATCAATAAAGGTACTTGCACTCCCTTGCTGATGTGTACGTTTGAGATACATAACATCCTTACACGGAAATACGTGTTCAAAGAAGGAGGCATTCCTTGATTCCATTTATATATCCGATTTATATACTAAGAACCGATATGCACTGTTCTTATGTGCATAACCTATGAATATGCAATCAATGGTCTTAGGTCCTATTGTGACCTATTTGGGATTATGTACTGCTACCTTTGCTAGACACCCCCACACTTTGAAGTATTTATACGAATGTACATTCCCTTTTCATAGTTCGTATATTGTCTTGCCAGTTTTCTTGTGATGTATTTTATTGAGAATATAGTTGGGGGTCAGCAACGCTTCCCCCCACATGTTCTGGGGTAACCCAGAATTCAACAAGGCATTCATCATTTCCTTCAGAGTTCGGTTCTTGCGCTCGGCAGTATTGTTTGATTCAGGTGAGTAAGGAGCAGTTGTCTGATGAACTATTCCATGTTCAGAGCTGAACATATTAAATGGTGCATCATAATCCTCTTCTCTATCACTCCTAACGATTTTAATCTTTTTGCCAAGTTGATTCTCAACCTCAAGCTTATATTCCTTGAATTTATCCAAGGCCTCATTTTTTATATGTAACAAGTATACATAGCAGTATTTTGTGCAATCGTCTATGAACGTCACAAAATACTTTTTACCGCCTCTGGTCTACACGAATTTTAAATCACATAGATCCGTGTAAATTAGACTTAGAGTTTCAGTGTTTCTTTCTACAGAACGGGATGGAATTTTAGTGAGTTTGGCCTCTGTGCAAACTTCACATTTATCGCAGTTGTCTACCTTAAATTTTGGTAGTCAATTCATATTAATTAATCTACACAGAGAATTAAAATTAACATGACCTAGTCTTTCATGCCAAACAGAAGAAGACTCAACATAAGCATCAGGATTAGTTTCATTAATTTTGGGAACAATAGGAACAACAGATTTTGGGATGGCTGTCATTATATTGAATTTGAACAGCCCATCCTTAACATACCATTTTCCTAAGTACACCCCATTCTTTGAAAGTACAAAATTATCAGAAGGAAGCACAACCCTAAATCCATTCTTGCTTAGCAAAGATCCCAAGACCAGGTTTTTTCGAATATTCGGAACGTGCAACACATTGGTTAGTGTTAGTTCCTTGTCAGAAGTCATCTTCAGCATTATCTTCCCTGTTCCTTAAATCTTGGAGGTGGAAAATTCCCCATGAACAACTATTCATTCTTGTTGCACTTCTGGTTACCATATCCTTGTTTGAGCAGATGTGCTTGATTGCTTCCTTCCATCCAGGTGGAAGCTTCTCAATGAATGCTGCAACCTAGAACGGTTCGCACAACGTCATGTTCTCTGCAGCGATTTTGTTCATGATCAGTTGCAGTTCCTGTATTTGACTCACAACAGTCTTGGAGTCAACCATCTTGTAGTCCAAAAATTTGTCAACTACAAACTTCTTGGAGCCAGCATCTTCGGTTTTGCACTTCTTCTCCAAAGACCCCCACAGAAGTTTGATGTCTTGAAGACACAGTACACATTGTAGAGCGGGTCTACCAAATCGTTCAGGATATAATTTCTGCATTGTAATCATCCTGAGTCCATGCATCAACCGTAGAAACAGAGTGTGCATCCATATGTGCCAGCATAGGGGCAATTTCAGTCAGAAACCTTTCCAGCTTCAAGGTGGTCAGGTAGAACTACATCTTCCCTTGCCACTTCTTGAATTCAGTCCCACTGAACTTTTCTGGTTTTTCTCCCATAGTTATATGTGTGGGCAGAAGATCGTTTGTGTCGCAATCGATTGTGCAGTCACATTCTGGGTCACTGGTGTTTATGCATTGATCAGTCCACTGACATTCTCATTTTGTGTTTTCCATTTTTTTCTAAAACAGTTAAAATTCGACTGTTATTTTTTATTCTTCCGAAATGATAACAGTACCTATAAATAGTCTTCAAAAAAACTGTTAGAATAAAGGAAAAATTTTGCTTTAAGATTATTAGAACTCGAATATCATAAAATAGAAAATTCCTAACAATGTTTGTGAAGAACTACAATTACAGGAATAAAAGAACAAACCAAACACTTCAATACAGAGTCAAGATTAAGATCTTTGTCCTTAACGCAAAATTCATCCCATAGTGTGACGGTAGTTGACGAATTCCCTCTCAGGATACAACTGTATTACCTTTCCCTGAAGAGAAGCACCCTAGCTTCAGAGATATCAGTGAACCAGTGGCTGTGTTGTACTCTCAGACTCAGAAGAAGAAGAAGAAGAAGAAGAAGAAGAAGAAGAAGAAGATTATCAAGTTCAAAAATTATCAAGTTCAAAAACTGTGTTTCTGGCAGACAAAATTGCAGAGTCTTACAGGTGATGAGGGCATAACTGATGGATCATGGATCTATTACTCTGTAACAGTAGAGTAATGCCTCAAAAAACGTAACTGATGGATCCATTATTCTGCTGTTACAGAATAATGGTACCAGTTATAGAATTTCAAATGCCTCTGATAAAAATAGATTCAGCGGAAAAATAATGCAGGCCAGGCCGGGGGCGCGCGCGTATGTGTGTTCGTAACTTTGGCTAGGTCCTCTCTCCACTATACGTTAGTGGTAACCCAGGGCTACACCCTTTAGTCCATTTCTTTAGCTTATATAGTAGAGAAATCTTTCCCAACTTCCGATGTGGGACTATCCATTTTCTCCAAATTCCCTAGTTAGTACATTTCGAGTACCCAACTTTGGACCAACATTTCTCATTCATATGAAATTCGTTTTTGGCAAATGAGTACATTACGAAATAGTACTCAATGAGAGGAACGTAATCCAATCACTTTCTGATACCGCCGGTGACAGGAGCCCACCGGAATCTGGCCTGGAAAATATGCAAAAAATATTTTCAACAGTCTATAACCACACAAAAACTAGAGGTGGCCCTAGCAGACTACAACATGACCCACATCCATTCCTAATGTGTCACTAACCTCTGCGTGATACTTAGGTTCGCGTGTAAGTACTTAGGCATTTTATCCACAACAACAACAACAACAACAACAACAACAACATCTATTTATGATGCACTTATTGTACTTTTTAACAACCAAAACTACCAATGTCTGATCCAATGCATGCATAGTAAATTTCATATTTAATCTTTTCAGAATTGAACATGTAAATGAATAATGGATGATACAACTAATGAACTATTAAAGTAGGATCGAGAACTCACAAACAATAGGTGAGACTCGCTTTAAAATCCACACTACACCGCCACCACCACCACCACCACCACCATCATCATCCATCTACCATCTTCCATCTTCCATTAAGATGCATCATTGTCCAAGCTCCGTGCCTTCACCTAACATTCACTCTCTCTCTTTCTCTATCTCATTTCTTTCACTCTTCTTATAGATACCAATTTTCTTACAATTTATAAATAAAACACACACACACACACACAGATTTTTCACTTAGTCCATGCATGCTACTCTATGATATTTTTTCAATGTACCAGTTTATGATAAATTTCTAACCAAATTTTTAAGTGCATATGGTTATTCTACATTTTAAGCTTCCAACTAGTATTCTCATATGCATATATTCATCATCACTTCATTCTGACCGTGCTATCTAATACATCATAATTACCTCTTTGCGATAATATAATCTTCAAGTGCATATCCATGTTTGCTTTGTTTGCTTCTTTTTCCTTTTTTTTAAATTTTGTATCTGTTGATGAAAAGAATACTGAGGTTGCCTTCAAAAAGAAAAAAAAAACATAAGGGGCATTTGCTAAAACCAAAATGTATCCATGAAATCATTCAAAATAGCATTATACATATGCTGCAATCATGTCAGCTAAATATTTTCTCTTAATGTACACAAACTCAACGTGCATTTTCTTGTATGTTTTGAATATAATTTTTTTAAATTATATTTCTCTTTAATTATCTCATTTATCATTTTTCATCGTCTCAGATAACAAACAATTCAGAATAAAATCACTGCCGCTTCTTCCTTAGAGTTTTTCCAAGTTTCTTTTTACCATGAGGTATTTCATTAAAATACGTACGTTATCATTTAATTTTTTTTGGAAGCATATATATATATATATATATATATATATATATATATATATATATATATATATATATATTGAAATAGTTTGTCCTTCAAAGCTCCAAGTTTGTTTGCATTTAAATAATTATCATTTTTATTTTGTCAACTTACAAATGATCCAATTTAAGAACTTGGTTAGGGCCTGAAACTCAGATATGATATGACGATATGTTTATCCTTTTATGAGTTGCGTATCATGGCCTTGTCATGTGAGGTGCATGGCATGATTATCATTTTATTACTTCTTTCTGTACTGCTTAATTTGTTACATTCAAATCTTTTTAATACAAATGGAAGAGGAGGGATGATAGGGATGTTGGGATTGGGGCGTCAACCAACATCCATTGTCACAGCAGAACTAACAGAGCAATGAGGAAGTCAAAGTAGACGAGACGAATAAATTGAACAAGCAAGTAGATCCACCAAACAAACACAAACACAACAATGACTTATCCCGGTTAGCTTTTGCTTAATCCGGGGGGAAATATAGAGAGATATGATATTCAACTAGAAGAGATTATAAGGAGTTATTGATTCACTCAATACAAGGAATTAAACTCACCCACCAAGAACTATCTTTCTCTCAAGCCTCTCTTCGCAATGAAGAAAATAATCTATGAAGTACTGCGTCTCATATTGGAGGAGTTTACAATATATATAGAAGAATAGAGAGAAAACCTAGGTCTAATTTTGATTCTCAGTCGTCCGATATAACCTGGAAAAAAAGTAACTGAATAAGAGCCACACGATCTAACTTGGAGTTGAAGATTGGGCTGAAATGACCTAACAAATCAAAACCCAAAAACGAACACAGCACCGCGGGCGGTCGACCGTCCAACAAGACCGGTCGACCGTACCACTCTCTGACATTCCCTGTACTACGAGCGATCGGGGGGCGCGGTCGGGGGGTGCGGTCGATCGCAACATGGGACAGTTGATCGCAACTATACCTGCACCTTGCTGTTGCTGTTTTTCCTTCTACTCACTTCGACGCTTCGACTTCCGTGCTTCATATTACCTTCTTCTAATATGAACAAAGAGTATACAAGACATAATCTTAACAAACTCCAACTTGGATTGCATACGAGTGCTATCACATGATGTGTTACTCATCTCCAAACTCAAATAAATTCTACTTGCAAAGAAAACTTAGAACAATAGCTTTTTCTTCTAGTTGAAATGATCTTTACCCAATCTCACCAAATCCAGTATACCCCTTCAAGGGTACACCTCCGTAGATGTACTCACAAAGTTGCCAAACTCCGCACGAACTCCACCTACCCTCAGGCATTCTCCACCTCTCGACGATATTCGAACGTCGTGGTCTCATCTCGATGATTCTAGTTACGGCAAACTAGCTGAGCTTGAAGGAATAATGGAAAAAGAACTATCAACCCCTGCGCAGGATTTTCGAATTCCCCAGAGATTGTAGAGATTGTATTGGCTTGGCCCAACCACTCTCACATCTCTAATCACTTCACGACGACCTTGAAAAACAGATAGAACTCCACCTCGAGCTGTGTACCTGCAGCCCTGTGCATCAAGAGTTCCCAAAGAAATCAGATTCCGTTTTAGCAGAGGAATGTGCAAAACATCCCTTAAAATGAACATATTTAGACCTGGCATCTTCAACTCAACTGTCCCCTCACCCACTACTTCACAAATCTCTCGAGTTCCTGTTGTCACACAACGCCCTGTAGTAGACTTATAAGTAGAAAACAACTCCCTCTTGGAGCCAAATATGAGAAGAACTCCCTGAGTCAAGAATCCAACTAGAATCCACTTCTAATAAATTTGAAACAAGAAGACACGAATCGCCTGAATCAAAGGCACTAACCACATTCGCGGTTGAACTCCCGTTCTTTGTGCTCTCTTGACTCTACAATTTTCAACAGTATTTCTTGATATAGCCTAGCCTCTTGCAATATCGGCAACGGATCGAATCCTTTTCCAAAGCACTTTGTCTTCCCCCCGAAGGACCATCCACTGCTAGACAACTTGTAGGAATAGACGATGATGATTTATGGGTCTTCTTCCTAAGTTGATTTTCCTTCAATGTTTTGATTACACCATCTACCGAAATACTCTCCTTGGCAGATCTACCGTGTAGCATGGTAGTGATCAAAGGCTCGTACGAATCCGGCAGTGAATATATCAGGTTGAAAGCTTTATCTTTCCCATACACATCTGTGTTGATCGCCTTAAGCTTAGATACTACCTTATTGAACTCTGTAATGTGGTCTTCGAGATCGGTACCTTCCTTCACAGATAAACGGAACAACTTTCTCTTCCAATGCATCCGATCTAATAACGACGAACCAGAGTAGTCAGCTATGAGTTTTTCCCACAAACTCGCCGCATCAGTTTCTTCAAAAAATCTGTACTTGACCTCGTCCACTAAGGATAGTCGAATCAGACTTATGGCTCTTTCAAGAATATCTTTCCAACCGTCATCCTTCATATCAGTTGGATTTTCTTTCTTCTTAAAGGCTAACTGCAACCGTTCTTGAACAAGAACATCATACATGTCAGTCTTCCAAAGATTGAAGTTGATCTTTCCATCGAACTACTTGATCTTCAAAATACTGTGGCCTGTCATCTTAACCAAGAAATTCGGCAACCTGAAGCTCTGATATCAGTTATTGGGATTGGGATGTCAACCAACGCCCGTTGTTGTAGCGGAACTAATAGAGCAATGAGGAAGTTGAAGTAGACGAGACGAATAAATTGAGCAAGCAAGTAGATCCACCAAACTAACTCAAATACAATGATGACTTATCCCGATTAGCTTTTGCTTAATCCGGGGGGAAATATAGGAAGATATGATATTCAACTAGAAGAGATTACTAGGAGTTATTGATTCACTCAATACAAGAAATTAAACTCATCCACCAAGAACTATCTCTCTATCGAGCCTCTCTTTGCAATGGAAAAAATAATCTATGAAGTACTCCCTCTCATATTGGAGGAGTTTACAATATATATAGGAGAATAGAGAGAAAACCTAGGTCTAATCTTGATTCTCAGTCGTCCAATATAATCTGAAAAAGAAGTAACTGAATAGGAGCCACACGATCTAACTTGGAGTTGAAGATTGTGCTGAAATGACCTAACAAATCAAAACCCAAAAACGAACACAATGCCGCGGGCGGTCGACCGTCCAACAAGAAAGGTTGACCGTACCACTCTCTGACATTCCCTGTACTACGAGCGATTAGGGGGTGTGGTCGACCGCAACATGGGATAGTCGACCGCAACTATACCTGCACCTTGCTGCTGCTGTTTTTCCTTCTACTCACTTCGACGCTTCGACCTCTGTGCTTCATATTACCTTCTTCTAATCTTAACAACGAGTATACAAGACACAATCCTAACAAGGGAGGGTGGAGAGACTTCTGCCCATATGCTAGAAAACAAATTTAAACAATGAAGTAGTTCAAAAGGATTAAATATTAAAACAGAATATGGGTGTTAATTTTATTTGTGATATGCAACTAATAGAATACTGTTAGGTTTATTCACTGGTCTAAAATTGAATATCAGAGATTGGATGCTATGCTTTTGAAACGTAAATAACATGAATGGAATCCATCTACCAGGACTGAAAAGATTTAGAATGGGGCATGGCCGCATGGACATTCAATTTAATAGTACCACAACCAAAAGTCAAATTTTGGAATTACTTAGAGCATCTGTAGTCGTGGCTATTTATCTAAATTTTGAGAAAAATAGAAAAAATTTGTGACAGTCGTTGATTATATATCCAAAATTTAGATTTTAGATAAGCAGTGGCCTGCTATATTTTGCAGAAGATATAAAATTTTGCAAAAAATAGCCAACGAAATATTATCTTTTGTCCGTTCAATGCGACGAAAGATCATCTTTCATCCCTTAAAAAAAAAATTGGCTCAAAGCATGGTACGAGAGATGATTCTCCATTCCCGGTTTTTTTTATAAAAATCGACGTCATTTCCTGTCCCTTCGAATTTTTTTTAATAAAAAAATTCGAATTTCTCGTCCGTTCAAATTTATATATATAAAAAAATCGTGGGACGGAAAATCATTTTCTATCTTTTGATTATTTTTAAAAAAAAAAAATTCAAAAAACGAGAAATCATACATTGTCCATTCAATTTCTAATTGACATTAAAGGACTACATATGCTGTTACTGGTCAAAACTGGAACTGGTTACTTTGTAGTCAACACCAACACTAGTGTTTACTCCCGGAGGTGTTTGACTCCTGTGAATCACTTGGTAGAGAGTAAGAACCAATTTCAGAAGTCAAGTGTTTCATGAAGTGTTGACCTCGTTAATCACGCAATTGTTGACCTATCTGATCGGCATAAACAGGGATAGTGATAGGACTAAAAATAGAATTAAATTGGGACCGTTCAAATTGTGCGCGAATTTTAAAACTCTCAGAGGTAAGACGGTAATTTCACCTACAAACGGGTCTGAAATGAAAACTGAGTCTTTCTTCAAAGTCCAATAACCCATAAAAAGATTTGTCCTACTGGATATGGGTAGCGGTCCGTTACAAACCAACCAAGTTGGATAAAAAGTAATTAAAATTCATGGTTATCTCTATAAAACGATTTAAACTCTTGATCTTGCCCAAAAACACCGGGAAGTAGAGATTTATCCTTATCTCGAAATGGGTCCCTAAGGCGACCATAAATACCCCTCTCCCCCACCAGAACGGGGTAATCAATCTTTTTCTACCTAAAGCTCTTTCTTAATCTTTCTGATTACTGAATGGATGGCGAGACCAGAAGATCCCTTCCCCCGAGGAGGCGAAGAGAGTCCCCTCCACATCGTCAGCGGAGAAGTCATACTCCGGTAAGCCGGGCCACACATAGGGACCAACAACCTGGAAGGGCACCAATCACAAGGGTAGAGTTCCAGGATTTTCAAGAAGCCGTTCTGCGGACCCTCAATGTTGCTCCCAACCATGAGCAACGGGCACCTAGTCCTCAAACTGCCCCAAGCCATCACCACCGCACTCCCAGTCCCTTTTCGCATGAGAAAGAGTCTCGGGGCTCAGCAAGATATGATCGAAGGGAAGGCTCGGTCTACCGCTATCTCCACGAGATGGAGAGGTGCCTTGGCCGAATTGACAGAGAAGAGGAACAACGAGCGAGGAATTTCCATCCGTGCAGGCCTCCGTTCTCCCGGGTCATCATGGAAGCCCCGGTCCAGGAAAATTTCAAGCCCCTAACTTTGAGTTATACAACGGGGAGTCAGACCCCGCCGACCACATCGAGAGTTTTAAAACTCTCATGATGATCCACCAGGCTTCGGATGCGCTCCTTTGCAAAACCTTTCCTACCACGCTGAAGAGGCCTGTGAGAGAATGGTTCTCTCGACTCGCCCCGACCTCCATCTTCTCCTTCGATCAGTTTGAAGAGCTCTTCCTTACTCATTTCATGAATAGCCGCCGGGCCAAGAAAACAAGTGCATATTTGGTGACCCTCAGCTAAAGAAAGGGTGAACGCCTAAGAATTACGTTCGGTGTTTCAGTGCCGAAGCCCGGTCTATTGCCTCCCTCAACCAATCAGTAGCCTCGGCAGCATTCGAGTACAATGTCACTAACGCCAACCTCAAGGCGTCCCTTGCCAAGAAGCCTCTTTGGGACTTCTCAGAACTCCTGCTTAGGAGTGAGAAGTACATCCGAGTGGAAGAGGCTCAACCCCCCTACTCTTGAGGAATCGTCTTTCGAGAACAAACGGAAGAATACGAGTGAAGAAGAATCCCAGAAATTCCAGAGGGACGATAATGGCCAATGCTGCCCAGCTCCTCGTTTTGAGAAGTTCACCCCCCTCAATGCTAGTATATCAGCAGTTCTTATGGAGGTGGATAAGGAAGGGCTACTCCGCGCACCCCCTAGAATGAATACCCCTGGCAAGAAAAGTAACAGGGATAAGTGGTGCTGCTTTCATAGGGACCACGGCCACGACACGGATGATTGTCGGGCTATCAAAGAGGAGATCGAAGAGCTCATACAACGGGAACACCTGGCCAAGTTTTTCCGAAAAGACGGAACCGATATTCCACCCCGAGGAGCCTACAAGCAAACATAGAGGTCCGCTGAGTTCCAAGATTCCGAATCTGGGGCCGTTCTCCACCTTATCCATAGAGGTCCAATGGGGGGGGGGCGAACCAAACTCCTCTCAAGAGGCCTTCACCCTATTGCAGAAATAGTTTTTAGTTTTCAATAAGGTTGATACTTCTAACACGGCCAAAAACATGTAATAATGGCTCGTCCCATTAAAGCAGCCATTTAGTTTACCTTAATAAAACTTAGTTTTTTAAAATTATTGCACTTGCTTCATTTCTACCACTCCGATTCATGTCTACGACTCGTTAAATGGTGAGTTCGGAGTCCTGCTTTTCCTACAGGGCTGCTCCCACACAACTTACTAAGCTAAAAAAAAAAACAAGTTTGGAGTCTAACACTTGATTCGATGCCGCTTTAGCTACTTGCGAATGAGCGAGTAAGAAGTAGCTCACCATTTGAATTTGCTCCTATAACTGTTGAAACTCTCTTCTCAACGAGTTCGGTGCACAACTCTCCCTAGAGTTCCTCTTCAAACTTGTCTCCCGAACGACTCTCTCCTAGAGCCTGGTGAAGCTCTTCGCACCGCTCGTCTCCAGAGCGGACCTCTTCTCAACGAGTTCGGAGCAAAAATCTCTCCTAGAGTTCCTCCTAAAACTTATCTCCTGAACGGCTCTCTCCTAGAGCCTGTTGATACTCTTTACTCCGCTCGCCTCCCGAGTGGCCTTCTCCTCAGCAAGTTCGAAGCTAAAACTCTCCCCTAGAGTTGCTCCTCGCACCTGCCTCCAAGAAAGGATCTTCCTATGGGTCTTATGAGGATCATCCTAGCTCATCTTCTTTCCCACAGGAGTGGAGCACCTTTTCGAGGATTCTGGAGACTAAAGCTCCTTTCCACTTGACATAAACGAGGACATTGCGGGCCTATTTTGACCCTAAATACGGGTGATTCTTCAACTGACCTCCAAAGAGAAATTGTAGATCTTCGGGTCATCTTCGAAACGAGGGGTCGCACGCCCCGATCGGACCTCCGTAGCACCGGAAAAGTGGGTCACAACACAGCTGCACCGAGCGTGAAAATGGGAAAAATCATTGCCTCAAAATTTGCACTTGATCCTCAATGAAGGCTCTGATCTCGCCCCATAGCTTGGATCTAAATTAGCAAAAACTACCGCCTCACGATTCATACCAGATTTTCATCAAAGGTCCAGATCATGCCACGTAGCTCGGATTTACGATCCGAGCTACCGAACTACCGAGCTACGAACTGGCAAAAACTACCGCCTCAAGATTCGTGCCAGATCTTGATCAACTATCCAGATCGTGCCACGTAGCTCAGAATTATGATCCGAGCTATCGAGCTACCGAGCTGTGAATTGGAGAAAACTATCACCTCACGATTCATGCAAGATCTTCATCAAGAGTTCCAGATCGTGCCATGTAGCTTGGAATTACAATCCGAGCTACTGAGTTATCGAGCTGCAAATTGGGGGGAAACTCGGCCTAAAAATTCTTGTTCGATCACGTTTAATGAATCAGATTCGCCAAACAAATTCTTAAAAAAATAGGGGGGAGCTAACGGATCGGGCTCGGACTCGTTATGGAACAAAAAACCCAAAGAGCAAGAGGGGGATAGTTGGCTTAACGGGTGCGGGTTCGGGTATCAAACCCGCTATCCAAACCCGCACCCTCACCCTCCTTCTTCATCGAGATTTGGTGCCAAAACCAGAAAAACCCAACACCTCATCGGTCACCCCTAGTCCACCTTCACAAGCTCTCCGTCGAGCTCAACCTCGACACCACCGCTTCCGAGCTCCTTCGTCGACATCCACCGAGCTCCGACATCTCCTCGTTGAGCTTCCTCGAAGGAGCTCCGCCTAGTCCTCCTCCATCATCGCCGAACTCCATCATCTTTACAACTGAGCTCGAACCCAAACTTTGAGCTCTTCGGCTCTCCCTCGCCGAGCGCGAACTCTGAGCCCCAACTTCAAACCCACTGTCTCTGAGCTTTCCCCATGCCGAGCTCGACCCTGCCTCTCGTCTGCCCCGTCGTCGGGCTCCGACCTCGATTCCAATTCTCCGAGCTCAGTCTCGTCGAGCTCGCCAACCAACCACATCCTCCCCGACGCCAAGCTCAAGCTCTCTCTTCGCTGGGCTCTCCACGTCGTGAGCACTGGCCGCCAAGCTCCTCATCGAGCTCCACCTTTACTCCTCATCGAGCTCCACCTCCGGTACCGAGCTCCTCGACAAGCCATTGCCTCGCCATCAGCGAGCTCTGCCGCCATCACCGTCAAGCTCACCTCTCGACCCATCGAACTCCACCCCTGGCATCCTCATCGTCGCCTTCCCTCCGCCTCGTGCCTCGACCACCACAGTCGATCGCTGCCTCGGTGAGCGTCCGCCTCAAGCCATTGAGCACCAACCTTTCTCTCACCAAGCCCCGACTCTTCCGACGAGCACCCTCCGTTGGGCCCCAGTGCTCCTCTCCTTGAGCTTCGATGGATCTCTTCAACTCGAAGACGAAGGGGGAAGGAGACGTGCTCGAAGACGAGGCCGAAGAAGATTAAGAAGAAGGCGAGCGAAGACGAAGTCGAGGAGAAGGAGGAAAACGCACAAAGAGGAAGAAGGAAGAGAGCGGAAAGAAAAAAAATGCCACGTAGCGTCGTCTCGAGCCACTCGGCCAGATCCGAGGACACTTCCGAGCTACCAAGGTACCGACCTTCATATTGGAGAAAAATGCCCTGCTTTGAGATGTGTGTCCTCTGATCGTGATCAATGCACAGGATCGCACCGCGCCATCAGGAATATATCTTTTTACTTATTTATTTAAATAATTGAATTAATATTTTAAAAAGTCCGAAAAAATATTTAAAAATAAAAAAAATTAATTAAAAAATTATTAATTGAGAAAGTAATTTTAAAATTCTGAAAATATAATTATTAAATTAGAATAATTAATTAATATTTTCAAAAATTGATTATTTAAATTCAGAAATTGAATAAAAATTTCAAAAAATCCAGAAAAATTTGGAAAAATCACAAAAAATCCAGAAAAATCTGAGAATAATTTTGGGCATTTTACAAACTCAGATTGACACAGTTACATCTCAAGCAAGATCCAAACTCCCTTAAAAACTTCGATAAAATCCTGTACGCCATTAGAACAACAAAACTACTTCTCAAAGGCTTTTAAACTCAATCTTCAGGAGTGGAGGGCTCATGATAGGGCTAAAAATAGGATTAAATCGGGACCTTTCAAATCGGGCGCGAATCTTAAAGCTTTCAAGGGTAAAACAGTAATTTCACCTACAAATGGGTCTGAAATGAGAACGGGGTCTTTCTTCAAAGACTAATAATCTATAAACGGATTTGTCCTACTAGGTATGGGTAGTAACCTGTTACAAACCAATCCAGATGGATAAAGAGTAATTTAAATTCATGGTTATCTCTATGAAACGATTGAAACTCTCGATCTTATCCAAAAACACCGGGAAGTAGAGATTTATCCTTATCTCGAAGGCGACTATAAATACCCCTCTCCCCCACCATAACGAGGTAATCAATCTTTTTCTAACTAAAGCTCTTTCTTAATCTTTCTAATTACTGACAAGAGCGTCAGAGGGTTCGCTGCTGGGATCCATCCCGGTGTATCGAACTTTGTGCAGGTTCGCGGCAACAGCGAGAAACAAGTCAACACGTTGGTGAATGTCAACAGGTTTACTTTATTGTTTTCCTCAAAGAACTCACAAATTCATCTGTTTGCTCCCAGACCCGAAATTAGCAGCATTCGTGCATATGTAGTTCATTGGCTTTATTTTCAAATTTTGTAAATTTGGCAAAATTATCCTATAATCATTGACTAAATACCTAAATTTTGAGTTCGAAAAAAACAATAGCCGACTATATTTGTGAAGATATATATGAATTTGAAAAATATAAAAATAGAAAGATTATTTATCGTCCGTTGAAAATTTCCTCACAAAAATGTATCGGACGATAGATGATTCATCGTCCCAATTTTTTAAAAATAAACTATAACGGACGAGATATGATATCCTGTTCGATCTTTTTTTTTTAAAGGAATGGAAGGGAAATGATGTATCATTTTTTTTAATAGCTAATTTGTCGCCCGATGCTAAATTTCCTCTCAAATGTATCGCACGGTAAATGATTACCGTCTCTTCATTTTTTAATAAAAAAAAGAAAATTTTTCCTCGGACGGGATTTCATCTCTCGTCCCAGATTTTTTAAATTAAAAAAAAAATCATCCAACGGCAAATGATCTCTCATCCCTAACTTTTTTAATTGTTAAAAAATTAAAATTTGAATGGGACAATATTTCATCTCCTGTCCCTCACTTTTTTTAAATCTAAACCCATTTTTTGGGTTTAAACGACTACGACTATTCTCCAAATTTCCTATTTCTATTTGCCAAATACCCAAATTTTAACTTTTATCGACTACATATGCTCTTAGGGGTGGTTTGGTTGGTTGTAAAGTGTATCCATTCTAAAAAATTATTGTTTGGAAAAAAAATTATTTGGAAATAGTTCTAAAAAATGGTTTGTTTGGATATAGTTTTGTTGTAGTGTAGAATATAGAGTAAAGAGAAAGGAAAGGAATTTTAAAAAATAGTAAAAAAATAATGTAAATAAATACGTGGAGTTGTTTTATAGAAGAATGTGAAGAAAGATGAGAGATATATAATTTTTAAAAAGTGAATAGTGTTCCACTTCTCTTTTCCTCACTTTTTGGCTGAAATAAAAAATAGTCAAAAAGTGCTACAATGTTGTTGACTCTTAGTTTGGTGTGCACAAAACGTGCTCATTAATACTAATAAGTTTAAAGTTAGTTGTTCAGATTTTCAGGATCAAATAATATCAACAAGAGATCCAAGAGAGATTCAAGAATATTCAAGCAAGGAAAATAATAAAGAAAGATTGCAAATACAAGCAAAAGAGAAAGATATTCAAAAAGAGTTCATAATTAATTGGTCTCCAAGAAAGTTGTCAAAGACCTGAGTTTTCTTTCTATTTTCGTGAGATTTTAATTTATAAGATTGATTAAAGATTGATTAGTTTATGGTAAGAAAACATAGTGGATTCAGAATATACAACGCGATACCGGTCGACTGTACGTCATGATGGTCGACCGCAACCTTGTGTTGCTTGAGAAGCAGTCGACCTTTCATCCATCTACTTTAAGTTAGAGAGCTGAACGGTCGACCGCACCAATATGTCGGTCGACCGCACTTTGCGCAGTGTGTATTCTTGGAATGTATCGTTTCTATTTTTTATCGATACACTTCCCCGTCTATTTATTTTGGACGAATTCACTGTGTATTCTTTACCCTATTACTTCTGAGAAAAATATTCTGAACTAATCTTTCAATAATCAATTCGAGTGTGAGCGATAATTTTTCTGTATTCTTCAGTCAGGATCATTAACGATCTTGAGTTGTAGTTTTTCTTTCTTTTCCACTTCGGTGAGATGAACGGGACTTGTATTGGAAGTCCTGTGGGTGTAATAGGTCTCTCGGTATGAATCCAAGAATCACTGTACAAAGGGTTTTAAGTATAGTGGAATGCTTGCGTAATGCCCTGGATCCCCGTCATCGGACATCTGTGACACAACCAGAATCTTTGCCTTTAATTGCATCTCAATACAGTAAATAACACGGTAATTTAAAAACCTTTATTGCCAAATAGAATCGTTACAACAATAATTACAACTCTTATTTTGTTCTTGAACAAGGAAAACAAATTACATAAACTCATTACAATTGATTACAAAAATATTCAAACTCTTCTTACGAAGCCATCGGCTGTCTTCCAGATCGGCAGTCGATTGGTTACTGCCAAAAATTTCGTTTAATGGTCTATCTGCCTCCCTGGGACTTGCCCCTCGGCTTATGCCTTCTGCTGCGCGACTCTGATATCTCTGCACCGGCTCGAATGGTGGGCATGTACACTGCCGCTCCACTTGGATGCCTTGCGGGTTTGGCTCTCTTGTCCTCTTGACCCGGTATCCAGTACCTAATTAAGTGGGCATGTCAGTAATTCTACTGATACAATCCTAATAAGAAAACAGCGATATCCAAATATCACACCCACAATTCATCTTGAATGGAAAAGAAACGTGTATCCTGATTTCCTAGTGTTCGTGTATGCCATGACTTTAAGTCTTATACAAAACACAGAGTACAGAACAAATGCCTTAATCTAATGTCAGCGAGACTCTGGACACACATGCATCCCATACTACATGTGCCCCAGATCAAGCCATTTCTCCAGTTTCAGGGATTCGAACCCTTGCCATGCAATGCATTCTATTATTGTACACTTCCTATTCCTGATAGTAGAGCGTGGCTAAGGAGGTTGTAGATTAATCGGTCTCATCCATAATGCAGTCACTTAGTGGTGTCTCGGTTTTTCACTAGTGCCCGGCGTCCAGACCCCACTCAAAAGTCATGACGAACCTACAAATACACTACAGCATATCCATTATGCAGAAGATCCAATATGATCCGTTCGTGTCCGCCACATAGAACATGACGGCCTTGAAGGTCTAAAACCCCCTATCCGCCAGAAAATCGACATCCCGTTCTTACCACGGTACTTCAGGAATAAACAGTGCAAGATACGCACCGTAGCACGTATCCCTAATGACAGGGAGAGACAATCCCATGGTCATCACCACCTAGTGCCAACTCTCAGAACGAATCAGATTATAGGGAATCATCCCTAAAACCAATTTGGTCTTCAAGCGAAACAAAAATAAGGAAACCTAATCAATGATGTTTATTGAAAACATGTTGTCACTCAAATCATACACGGTGTCGAACAATCAATGCCGAGCCTGACTGGTCTATCAGAATAACAATCATCACGGGAATCACATCCACTGATTCCCAATACCTTCATAGGTTTGCGACCAAATAATCCCGGCCCGTGACCCTCAGTGGGTAGTCCAATGGAGCCCCAAGGATGCAATATAATTCAAATGAAGGTAAGCACACACATAATTACAAATTCCTGACCATCGACAGACTCAGGTATCAGACACCAATCACAACCTGACCAGAGCTAAAACCCAACTTACTCATGTCCACCATGAGTACTAAGCATAGGAACTTGTCTAAGTTCCAGATGAAATGCTAAAAACATCTTTTGAAACTTAATAGCTCATGATCATCACACTGCGGTATGCAGAGGGTTTCTCATCAATTTTCTGATAGAATAGTTCAAGAAATAGCAATAGCTGTAACTCAAGCTACGCTCATCAGAATCTAACACAATCAGACTTTCTAGAAGGGTAAGGATATCTATTGCAATCCCATAGTGGACGAATCTCTCAATTCTTTAAAGAACTCAAGTTCCCGAGCTAACTTAAGCTCGAAGTCAAACTAAACAACAGGTTGCTAACTTGCAATGATCATAACTTCCAGCACACAATTCGGAATTACTTAATATCTCCCATTCGGGAAAGATAAGATCATAGTCTATACAACTCTCCAGTTAATCATTTCTTCAAATTCGATCATCTCGACACCATAAAAACCTCATACACTCTCAGCTTGTACGTTCCTTCATGCACTCGCTGCACCTTTCCAACATCATAAAAATTTGCTCGCACATCGAAAATACTCGATTCCGGGTTCTATGGAAAGGTGGGAGTTTCTACTACGACTTCTTAGTTGAATACCTCCCCATATTCCATCACTAAAGTCCTCAAGAACCCAAAATTCCATCACGTGCACAAACAGGGGAAATTTTGATTTGTCAATAAACAGGGCATCGACTAGACTGGATCTGCCCTAGTTTTTGGAAAATCATAACTCTCAACCTACAATCTGGAATTACAAAATTTCAGATGAGTTAGATAGTTATGAATCCCTACTACAAATCTCTAGTTGGTCGATTTCTCAAATTCGTAACAAATAATTCTAGAATTTCCCATCTTCACAGACTAGTCGATTTGCACTAGGCTGAACCTAGTTCTCTTTGAAATTCAATAACAAGTCAACCATAAGTCCAATATTCATGAAATTTGAGAATCTTAATCCAAACATATACCATTCCATTTTGTCCAAAACTTATATTTAGATTCATATCACACAATGAGTTATGACTCCTCAAACATAGCATAATTTTCAGCTGCTCTTTCAACAGGGGTCTTTGCCACGGTGTACGGTTTATTTTTGAAACCTGACCAAATAATTTCTAAAAATTCTAAAATTTGAGAATCATCAAATAGACACATACCACAAGTTACTCTGAGAATTTCATAGCAATATCATAGGCACACAAGGAGGTATGGTCATGTGAACCTCATTCAAAACAACAGTCAGCTTCAGTTCCACTATTCAGACCAGCCACTTTCTGCAATTTCTTTGAGGTATCAAACGGCCTCGAAAAATTATGAAATTTAAGACTATAGTTGTAGACACATACAAGAGTGTCCATAAATTTTTTAGCTCAAAATATCCAGGCTACACTGAGATACAAAATCGGAAATACACATCAAATTCCACACAACCAGCAGCAATTTCGGCTGCTTACTGTCCGAGATTGGGACTAATGTTTGGGCTATCAAATTGCTTCCAAATGTGATGAAAAAATTCATGGATGCTCTAAATACATAGAAGAAAAGTTTTCCAAAATTTGAGCCCCAAATTTCGAACCGTTTAGGAGCAAGAAATTCCCAAACTCACCCTCACAAGCATGCTTCTTAACAAAAGCTTATAAAAATGAGTTGTTCTTACCATACAACTATCTTTTCTTAGCATTCCACTTATCATAAATGATAACCAAAATTCTCCAAATACTACCACAAGCTAAGAATTCACATACACATCAAGCAAATAAATTTTTAGAGTTGAGAGAGATCACCCACATGTTGTAGTTGCAAGAAAACCTCTCCATGTAGCTTGGCTTGCTTGCTCTCCTCCTTTGCTTTTGTAGAAGCTTTGGCCAACACCATCTCCTTCTCTACTACTCTTCTCCTCTACCACTACTTCAAAGACTTCTCCTTTCTTCTTCTCCTTGTCTGCTTTTTATTTTTGGAAGCAAAACAAAACAAAAGAATGGATGAGAAGAGGATAGAGTGAGTATTTGTAGGAGATGGGGAGTTAGGGTTTTGGGTGTTAGGAGTTTGGGCCGGAAATGAAGTGTAGGGTGAGGATGGGGAGAGATGGAGTGAGTGGGAGATGTGTGGTGAGATGGAGTGCCAACACCCCAAGTAGAAACTTCTTGGAAGTTTCTCACCCTCCTTATTCAACCACACATGGTGAAATATCTCCACCATTGGATCTTCATCAAGATTCAAGCCATGATCAATGATGCTAGGGTTCATAACCCTAGGTTAGGTCAAGTAACCCTAGGTCAAAAATAACCCTAGGTCAAAAATAGTAACCCTTGTGCACAAACACAATCCATATCCAATTCAAGCACTAGCTTAATTTAAAATAACCAACATATATAATTTAAAATTAAAAAAAATGTTTTATAGAAATTATAATTTTCTCTCGATAATTGTCTGGTCAAAACAATCGGGATAAATCCAATGTTAATTTGAGAAGATATCCCGAGCCTGTCTCATTAGGTTCAGAACTGCTCATACGTCTGAAATTTTTCAATAAAACTGATAATTATTGGAAAATATGTAATCGTGTATAATACCATGTGCACGGATTACAAATGCAAAAAATAGCTATATGATAACTTGCGGGGTATTACAGCTTGTGGCGAAGAATTGTTACAAGTAGGTGGTGTGGATGTAGACCTGGGGGTCGAACCATGTTATTTCGCTGCGTCATCTGTGTTTGCTGCTCTTAACTCTTTTATTTACTTTGCACTTTGTTTTATTGAATGTTAATTCCGCACAATCATCCTATTCACCCCTCTAGGATGATTTATAGTGGTATCAAAGTCAGGTTCTTATTAAAAAGCTTCAAAGCTTAAGCAAAAGGTCCAATGGCCGAAATCCCTCCTCCCCAAACCTGTACTCATCGGATCGTTTCGTCTCCAATGGGACAAGTCTTACACGCTCACCATTTTTTGATGGAAAATGCTATGACGTCTGAAAAGTTCGTATGTCTCTTTTTTTACAGATGCTCGGAGAAGTATGAAATTTGTGCATCAATAAAACAGAAATTCCAGTTAGCAACAGGAAGACATCCTTCACAAAGCAGAGTTGGCCCTCAAGACAGCAAATTCCAAAGCCATGACGGCTCTCTATGCAGGGTTGAATAACGAAGAACTAATGCGATGCAGGCATAACAAAAAAATAGCATACGAGATCTGGAACAACATGCTGAAGCGGCATGAAGGAACCGCTTCCGAGGAAAAAGCTAAAGTTAATTTATGTTTCTATAAGTTTGATGTATTTCGTATGTTGCTAGGGGAAAATATGGATCAAATGTTCGCCCGCTTCGATATCATTGCCCGCGAACTTGAGAGCTTAGGTAAGGGGCTAGATGATGACCGAAAGGTCGGAAAGCTCATAAGCTGTCTCACGCCAGAATGGGATGTAAAGGCCACTGTTATGAGGGAGACTCTTGAAGAGAAGGGATTCGACTACTACACAATTCAAGGAAAGCTGAAGACTTACGAGATGGAAATGTCGGAAACAAAAAGATACAGACAAAATATCGGGATTGAACCAAAGACCGAAGAGAAAGCCATTGCACTGAAGGCAGAAAAATCCCGACCATCAAAAACAGATTCAAACCGTGAGGAGTCAGACGAGGATATTGCTCTATTGACAAAATAATTTCGTAAGTATCTCAAACATAAAAAATATGGCAGGTACCAAGGAGAAAGGGAGAAGGATAAAGATGATGTGTGCTATAAGTGCAAGAAGTCAGGACACATTCATGCAAATTGTCCCATCTCACAAGACAGGAACAAGGACTACTACTGCTTAAATCCAAATCTGAAAAAGAAGGCACTAAAGGCAACATGGTTAGACTCCGATTCAAGTGAGGAAGAGCAAAGCTATGATGACGTCGGCTTCATGGCTCTTGGGAATGGTGAGGTGCAATCACCATCCCAAGAAGAGGTAATCGAAGAACCCACTTATGATGAGCTAGTAGACATGTGTAATGGTTTGAAAGACTATACTAAGAAATTAAGTCCTGAACTCAGGAAATATAAAAAAATTTCAAATGATACTCATGACTCTTGTATTACAAAAAATCAAAAACTGAAAAATAAGAATACCTTGATCTTGGAAAAATTTGAGTCATTTAGAAAAGATCATGATGTATTGTTAGAGAAAAATAAAATCTTAAAACAACAAATTCGAGAATCTTTAGCAACGCATGATGACCACTTAAGAGAAGTTCATGAAAAATCTGTTTATATCACCAAACTCACAGATAATTTAAATGAATGTAAAAAGAAATTTGATGAGGTAGTGGAAGGAAGTAATGAAGCTCTTGAACAAAATAGAATTCTTGATGCTACACTAGACACTCTTCGTTGGAACACAAAATACGATGAGATGACTAGGAAAAGATTATGTAAAAGAGTAACTGAGCTTGAAAAAATTGTTGAAAAATATGAAGGGCCCAGTTACCTTATTACAAAAAATTCAAGATCTTATCATGATAATCGAGGGCTTGATTACGAAGAGACAATACACCATCAAAAATATAAATCATCATGGCATACACACATGCACAATCTCCAACATAATCATAAACCAATCCAAATCTATGTAAGTGTGCATGACTCAAGACATAGTCATATCACATGTCATTACTGCTGTAGATTAGGACATATTCCATATAACTGTTCAATAAAAAGGAATACTAATTTTGTGTGGATAAGAAAGGATGAAAATGCAGGTTCAAAACAAACTTGGGCACGCAAAATTATACCTACTAATCTTGATGTAGGTACCTCAGCTTATCAAGACTAGAGATCGATGGTACCTTGATAGTGGATGCTCAAATCATATGACAGGTGACAGCAGATACTTTACATCACTATCAAGGAAAAGAGGAAAGGACATCATCTTTGGAGATAATAGCACTGGTCAAACCATTGGTGAAGGAAAAATAAACTTTGGTTCCTCATGTTCCATTGAGGATGTTCTATTGGTAAGAGGTTTGAAATATAATTTAATTAGTGTCAGCCAATTATGTGATAAAGGTTACACCGTTACTTTTAACAAAAATACATGCACCGTACTAGATAGTGATAAATCTTGTTTACTTCTCGCTAACTGAGGTAACAATGTTTATGTTATAAATTCTAATGAATTAGTACAGGAAAATATGAGGTGCTTTGTTGCAAGAAATGAGGATGGTTGGTTATGGCATAGAAAACTTAGACATACGGCCATGGACAATCTCAACAAACTCGTAACTAAGGAGCTTGTAAGGGGGATCCCTAAAATCAAATTTGAGAAAGATAAACCGTGTGAGTCGTGCCAATTTGGTAAGAAAACTAAAAGTTCTCACAAACTCAAGAAAATGGAATCAACTTCTAGACCCCTGGAACACTTGCACATGGATCTTTTTGGACCATCATGGACATGTAGTAATGGAGGTGCATGATATGCTTTTGTAATTGTTGATGATTATAGTAGATTTACTTGGGTTGCCTTTTTGCCACAAAAAGATGACACGTTGTATATATTTCAAAAATTCTGTCGAAGAGTGGAAAATGAGAAAAGTCTTACCATTGTCACTATTCGTAGTGATCATGGTGGAGAATTTCAAAACGAACTTTTCACCTTATTTTGTGACAAAAATGGAATAAAACATGAGTTCGCTTGTCCTCGCACTCCCTAACAAATGGGGGTTGTTGAAAGGAAAAATCGATCTCTTCAAGAAATGATCCGAACCATGTTTAGTGAAAATTTTTTTATCTAACTTATTTTGGGCGGAGGCTATCAATACAATATGTTATACCGTTAACTAAGTAATCATAAGAAAATATCTTGAGAAAACTCCTTTTGAACTATATTATGGCAAAATTCCCAACTTAAGTTACTTTCGCATCTTCGGATGTAAAGTGTTTATTTTAAATATTCTCGATTATTTGGGAAAATTTGATCGTAAAAGTGATGAAGGTGTATTCTTAGGATATTCTCTTACTAGCAAAGCATATCGTGTATTTAATAAAAGAAGATGCACAGTTCAGGAATCTATTGATGTTATTTTTGATGAAACTAATCCCTACACCAAAAAAATATTGCATGTTGTTGATGATGATGAGACAGGTGTTCGGGTTGAAAAGAAACAGGTTCACGTTGAAGAAGACCCAAATATGAATGCTCAAAATCAAAAATCTCATCAAGATGAAGATGCATCCAAATTGCAAATACAAGAGATGCCTGCAGAACAAATTGATGCCATGGAAGATGGACATGTACAACATCAAATTTCCACAGGTGAAAGACGCCCCGCATGGAAAATCATGTCTAGCCATCCACCAACTCTTATACGAAGCGACATGTCAAAAGGGGTAACTACTTGCAACCAAGCTCAAAAATTCATGTGTTTTTCCGCATTCGTTTCCATACTTGAACCTAAGAATATTGAGGAGGCCTTGCAAGATAATGACTGGATGATTGTCATGCAAGAAGAACTTAATCAATTCGAAAGGAATCAAGTATGGAGACTTGTTCCTAGACCTCATAATAGAACTATACTTGGAACTAAGTGGGTGTTTAGGAACAAGTTAGATGAATCCGGATCAATCACTAGAAATAAGGCCTGTCTTGTTGCACAAGGATATAATCAACAAGAAGGTGTAGATTTTGATGAAACTTTTGCACCTGTTGTACGGCTTGAAGCCATTCGTATTTTACTTGCATTTGTTGCTTATATGGATTTTACTCTCGTTCAAATGGATGTTAAAAATGCATTTTTAAATGATTTTATTTCAGAAGAAGTTTATGTTGCACAACTATCGAGATTCACTGATCCCACACACCCAAACCATGTATTTCGTCTTGATAAAACATTGTATGGTTTGAAGCAAGCTCCTCGTGCTTGGTATGAACGACTAAGTTTATTTCTACTTCACATAGGTTTTTCTAAAGAAAAAGTAGACACTACACTATTTATAAAACATGATTCTAAAGATATTTTAATCGTTCAAATATATGTTGATGATATTATATTTGGATCCACTAATGAAAATCTTTGCAAGGAATTCTCAAAGCATCTGCAGGATGAGTTCGAAATGAGTATGATGGTAGAACTAACCTGTAGCGCCTCGAATTTCCAATATGATATCTTAGAAATACGTGGCACAATTCCCAGCATCAACTTCAATTGCAATAGTAAACAGAGCCAAAAAAAACATAGTAAAAATTGCAATAATTTTTATTTCAACTATTATTATAACACATGTTTACAAAACACAACAGAATACAAAACACCTTGAATTACAAACTTTTCTTTACAACACATCTTTTACAATTTTACATAAGCCATCACATCACTTAAACTCAAGCGTCCAAATCCCAAAGCTATAAGCACCTACCTGTAAAACATGAGGCTAAAGATAACCCTAACCCCCAAAACAACAGGGGTCAGCCATAACGGTGTGAGTGACATAAAACAAAACAACATAAGTAAAACATAGAGCATAAAGTCATCAACAACATGTATTAATAGCAAGAATAAATGAAATGAGAAATAACAATAAGTAAAGCAAGAAAACATCAAGGAATATAAGATAGTAAATAGTAACACAAGAAAATATCAAGTGAATCTAGACTAAGTGTCAAGTGTAGGAAAACAGAAAAACACAAGCATAAAACCAAGTCAAGAAAACACAATCTCTATATGCTGACTCTCTAATGCATACTTGTCCAATTCTATGCATTCCATAGTACATAGGTCCGGTGCAAGCCCTTAACGATCTTCACTTTATAGGGTTAAACCCCTCGTTATGCAGCTAATCCTACTACGGTGATGGGAAACAAGATCCAGAATAATCCGCGAATAGGCACCACAATCCTCGATGCTCAAGCATCATGTAAGATAGCTCAAAAACCGGAGAATCACCTCCCAACCGTGTACCCCACGAATATGTTTGCAAGGCCCTCGACGTGCAGATACACCAGGTACATTTCGTGAATAGGCCTGCCGAACCTCGATACGTGAATGCACCCTGCATGCTCCGTGAATAGGCCTGCAGACCCTCGACATGCGAACATACAAATGTCCTCTTGAGACGAACAACAAACAGTCCTGGAACGCATCCGTTGGACTAACAAAACCATAAGCCTATACTTACGTTTCCCAAGTTCCATCACATCTCCACTAGTGCCTGTTCTTAAGTTGATTATTATTAAAACACAAAAATCCCTATCTCTAGAGTTAGTGTATCCTGCCAGACTTAAATACTCAACCACAACTCCAAGACCCAACTGGTCTAAATCAACAAATCTCAACTGCCGATTTCGTCAAAATGATCATATGAAGAAACTTCTCAAATCAACAAAACCCAAATCTTTTATAAAATTCCAAAACATCTTGAAAACATATGTTCTGTAGAAAGGTTAATATTTAGAATAGTAAGTTATAGATCCAAAATTTTTTAAAGAATCAATCGTTTAAAGAACATCCGGATAACTCAAGAAAACATCAGTAACAGTCGACTGTAAACCGGAGTCGATCGATTGTCCAGAGCAAAAAAACTAGCACTTCAAGAAAATAATTCTAAGTAGAAGCAGTCGACTGTAAAAAGTCATTGGTCGACTGTCCATAGCAAAAATCCAAAACTTCGAGAAATATCAAAACAGTGCATAGGCAGTCAACTGGAAAAATGGGTTAGTCAACTGTTCCGCGCAAAATCCAAAACTTTAAGAAAACATAAATCAGCGCAGACCAGTCGACTGTGTAAGGTGGTCAGTCGACTGTCCCACATGAAAATCCAATACACCAAGAAAACACAAATCTGAGCGTGACAGTCGACTGTAAATATGGACAGTCGACTGTCCCGAAGGAA
Organism: Hemerocallis citrina; assembly: GCA_017893485.1. Taxonomy (NCBI): domain Eukaryota; kingdom Viridiplantae; phylum Streptophyta; class Magnoliopsida; order Asparagales; family Asphodelaceae; genus Hemerocallis; species Hemerocallis citrina. The sequence continues at coordinate 67,427,042 of CM030366.1, forward strand.
ATTTTGAGACTTCAAAAAAATACTTCAACCAGGACCTCGAAAGTCGACTGTCGACATTGGTCAGTCGACTGTCAGACCTCTAGACTGTAGTTTTAGTTGTGCACATTTCAATCGATACGGAGTTTTACTTTATAAAAACCAAATCTGTAAAAGGTACAATTCTGATATGTTCAAATACTACTTGTAGAGTATATAAGAGTCCATAAAAATCAATCAAAACTACTTGAATTAATAAGAATAGCTTTTTGATGAATTTCTTCAAATAAAATATGAATGTGTGCATATATCAAAACTAGAGTTTTGAAGAATCAATCATACATCAAAATAACTTTGTTTTATATTCCAAGCCATATCGATACCAAAATTAGTTGAGATATACTCGAATCCTTCGAAAACACATAAAAACTCAATTTCTTCTAAAACAATGAAATACGATATTCATGAAAAACATTTGTGTATATTTGTGCACCAAAAGAACTTCACAAATCTATAAATTAAAATAACAAAATATTCAGATTAAAACTTAGTATTTGAGCAAATCCAAATTCAAGTAAAATCTTTCACAAAATCACAAATCCCCAAATTTGGTCAAAATGTATCAAACCCCAAATCTAGTCATCACAACTCAAATCCTCAAGACATGGTCTTTTTAATCCATTACTCCTCAAAATTCCTCAAACTCAATCTCAACTATTATCAATAGTTAATTCATGAACAAAAACAAATTTATCATTAACATGACCAAGTTGCATTCATCCAAACTCACCATTAGTCCAAAAATCTCATCTTTAATCAATTTATACATAACAATCACCATACTCAATCAAATCAGCAATAATTCAACAGAAATAGCCTACTCACAATTTATATTGGGTTCTCCTACAATCTAAAATCATCCACATGCAATTCTACTCACAAATAACTAGGGTTTTCACAAAAGATCCAATACTTAACTTATCAATTCATCCAATCCACCATATGTATTCATATCAAAACCCTAGCACGCTTTCTAATAGATGAAACACCACATACAACATTCAAAGAACAAAACAAAATAAATTATATCACTCACCTAAAACATACATAAAACAAAACAAAACAAAATATGTCACTCACCTTGTTGAAGAGATCAAACAAAGACAAATTAGAAAATGAGAAAAGCCTCTCCTTCGCAAGAAATCTAAGATCTTCTCTTTAAATCTTCAAGAAAATAATAATAATAAAACCTTTGTGTTGTGCACCGAAAGACGGCTGCACTCCACCTTTTAAATAGGCAGGAAATCAAGAGAATTAGGGTTTTGAATACATTTGCAAAAATACTCCTTTTAAAATATAACTTTACATAAATATATCCATATACTTGGAAACTTGATAAAACCAATTTATTTGAGATTTAAAATCAAAACAACCTTCATAAATTCAGTCGGCATTGTTTGAGAAACCCAAAAAATAATTTTGCATTTTCACCCCTCAAAATGACAATTTTGCAAAAAGATCCTCTTTTATCAAAACTTGTAAAATAAATCAAATTCATTGAAATAAAAAGTAAAATTTTTAACCCTGATTTGAATAGGCATTATAACCAGCCCAAAAATCCAAAAATCTGGAGTTTTCACTCCAATTGGTAATTTTGCACAAAAGTCATTCTTTTTGAAATATTTGCAAATAGGTCCAACCATTGCCAGAAAAATCTTAAAAAATCACAAATAATCTCAAATAATAAATAATGAGTTTTCCCAAAATAATTTTTGGCTTTTGAACTTTTCAAGAAAATATTTGCACGTGTAAAAAGATAAATTTTCAGAAAAATATTTATTAAATCACCAAAAATCATTTTAATTTATTTATAACTCTTAAAAATAATATTTAAAAATACGGGGTACTACATAACCTATTTTCTTGGGAACAAAGAAAGTATGACATCTTTATCAATCAATCCAAGTATGCAAAGGAATTAGTCAAAAAGTTTGGACTTGAAACCGCAAATGCTTACAAAACACCTATGGTCATTACCACCAAGGTCTCAAAAGATGAATCTGGTAATAATGTTGATATCTCTACTCATCGAGGTATGATTGGTAGTTTACTTTATATTACTGCATCTCATCCAGATATTATGTTTAGTGTTTGTCTATGTGCATGCTTTCAATCGTGTCCCAAAGAATCGCATTTGGTTGCCGTTAAGCGTATTATTCGATATCTTAAAGGCACACCAAATACTGGACTTTGGTATCCAAAAAATAGAAACTTCTCTCTTGTAGGATTCTCAGATGCAGATTATGCCGGGAGCTTAACAGACAGAAAAAGTACTAGCAGCACATGTCACTTCCTGGGCAACTGTCTCGTCTCATGGGCATCCAAGAAGTAGAACTCTGTAACTCTCACAACTGCTAAAGCTAAATATATTGTCGCAGGATCATGTTGCGCACCGATACTATGGATGAAAAATATGCTAGAAGATTACAAGGTATTTCTTGATCACATTCTAATTAAATGCGATAACACTAGCACTGTTCATATGACAAAGAATTCTGATCAACACAGTCGCACAAAACACATTGATATTAGGTATCACTTTATTAAAGATCATTTTCAAAAAGGGGATATTATTCTTGAGTACGTTTCCACTGATTCACAACTTGCTGATATTTTTACAAAACCTTTAGATGAAAAACGATTTCATTTCTTGAAAGGAGAAGTAAATGTGATTGATATCTCAGCATGAAATTCCCTTTTGCGGTCGACTAAACGGGCGACTATATGCCTGTGAGGGTGTACGGTCGACCGGGCGGTTGATCGGTTTACTTTCGGTTAATTGTTTTTTATATACTATTCTCAAAAATTGGTTTCTAGTATTTGCGGTCAACCGTGCGGTCGACCGGCTCATCCTCTGGAAAATTTTTTTGTCTTTACAAAATAAACGGTCGACCGTGTAGTCGACCGGTTTGCCCTCTGTGATCTGTTGTGTTTTTGACAAAGGGGTGCGGTCGACCATGCGGTCAACCAGTATGCTCTCGGGAAATCTTTTTGAATCGTCGTTTTTGTGGTCAACCGTACGGTCTCCTCTTTGGTCTTGGTTAATTTGTTTTTTTTAAACCCTCTTTATTTTTTATATGATTCTTGGAATTCATTTTTTATGCATCATACTTGTATTGGGGAGGATCTCGAATCTATGATATTATGACGAGCTCTCACTGTATAGCAAAGAATTTCACTATCAACGATATCATGTAAGAAGATTCTCTTCCACTCTTTTACATTAACATTTCGCCCTTTTCAAACTCTATACCTCCTGTCTGTTTTGCTTAATGAATTAATTTTAACGTGCTTTCAATGGAATATCTTTTCACTTTTCTTCTACTTAATCCCCTTGGTGTGTTCCAAAAAGGGGGAGAATGTTTCTTTTGGAATGTTTTCAAATAAAGTCTAAAATATTCATAAATGTTTTCAAATGCTTTATAATGATTCTATGGATGTTTTCAACTACAAATATGTTTTCAAAAGTTTTACACTAATCATATATGTTATAGATCCGTATAACAGGTGGCACTGAATTAAGGGGAAGTATTTACATCTCTCTATAAGCTCTTACTTATGAAAATCTGTGTTATAGGATATACTAAATTTAGGGAGAGTATTTATGTGGCTTATTTTATTTTTTAAATATTCTAGCATGTTTTGTTCACACCAAAAGGGAGAGATTGTTGAATCTTAATTTGGTGTGCACAAAACGTGCTCATTAATACTAATAAGTTTAAAGTTAGTTGTTCAGATTTTCAGGATCAAATAATATCAACAAGAGATCCAAGAAAGATTCAAGAATATTCAAGCAAGGAAAGTAATAAAGAAAGATTGCAAATACAAGCAAAAGAGGAAGATATTCAAAAAGAGTTCAAAATTAATTGGTCTCCCAGAAAACTGTCAACGACCTGAGTTTTCTTTCTATTTTCGTGAGATTTTAATTTTATAAGATTGATTAAAGATTGATTAGTTTATCGTAAGAAAATAGTGTGGATTCGGAATATACAGCGCGATACCGATCGACCGTACGTCATGACGGTTGACTGCATCGCAGTCGACCGCAACCTTGAGTTGCTTGAGAAGCGGTCGACCTTTCACCTCTCTACTTTACGTCAGAGAGCTGAACGGTCGACCGCACCAATATGTCGGTCGACCGCACTTTGTGCTGTGTGTATTCTTGGAATGTATCATTTCTATTTTTTATCAATACACTTCCTCGTCTATTTATTTTGGATGAATCCACTGTGTATTCTTCACCCTATTACTTTTGAGAAAAATACTCTGAACTAATCTTTCAATAATCAATGGAGTGAGCGATAATTTTTCTGTATTCTTCAGTCAGAATCATTAATGATCTTGAGTTTTAGTTTTTTTTTTCTTTTCCACTTCGGTGAGATTGACGGGACTTGTATTGGAAGTCCTGTAGGTGTAATGTCTCTCAGCCTGAATCCGATAATCACTGTACAAAGGGTTTTAAGTATAGTGGAACGCTTGTGCCGGAGAATTGCTACAAGTAGGTAGTGTGGACGTATACCTGAGGGTCGAACCACGTTATTTTGCTGCATCATCTGTGTTTGCTGCTCTTAACTCTTTTATTTACTTTGCACTTTGTTTTATTGAATTTTAATTCCGCACAATCACCCTATTCATCCCCCTAGGGTGATTTACAGTGGTATCAAAGCCAGGTTCTTATCAAAAAGCTTCAAAGCTTACGCAAAAGGTCCAATGGCCGAAATTCCTCCTTCCCAAAACCTATACTCATCGGAGCCTTTCGTCTCCAATGGGACAAGTCTTACATGCTCACCATTTTTTGATGGAAAATGCTATGACGTCTGAAAAGTTCGTATGTCTCATTTTTTACAGATGCTTGGAGAAGAAGTATGGAATGTGTGCATCAATAAAACAGAAATTCCAGTTAGCGACGGGAAGATATCCTTCACAAAAGCAGAGTTGGCATGGTGCTAGATATCTAAGAATCCACCTTACTGCATCCCAATGCTGTTTACCTGGATTCTTCATGTAACGGCTGACAACTCCCACTGCTTGTGCGATGTTTGGTCTTGTAGACACCATCGCATACATCAAACTCCAAACGGCTGAAGCATAAGGAATAGCAGCCATTTCCTCCATCTCTGCCTCTGTCTTAGGACACAAGTTCATTGATAACTTGAAGTGAGCAGCCAAGGGACAAGTGATTGGCCTCGTGCCATCTATGTTAAATCTCTTCATCACCTTCTTCACGTAGTCCGCTTGAGATTACCAAAACTTCTTGCTTCTCCTGTCTCTACTAATCTTCATGCCGAGGATTTGCTTGGCTTTACCCAAGTACTTCATTGAAATCTCCGAAGCTAGCACCTTTTCACTTCCTTGATCTTCTCCATACATGAACCTGCTAACAACATATCGTCCACATACAATGCCAAGGTAACTATATTATTGTCCTCATTTCCACGAACATACACACAATGATCCATTTTGCATCTATCGAAACCTTTTCCTCTCACGAAGTAATCAAACTTCAAGTACCATTACCGCAGTGCTTGTTTGAGCCCATAAAGACTCTTCTTCAATCGACACACCATGTCTTCTTTCTTTTAGCTTCAAAACCTGTTAGTTGTCTCATGTACAGCTCTTCTTTGACATCACCATGGAGAAATGCTGTCTTCATATCCAACTGCTCTAAGTGCAAGTCTTCAACTGCCACAATACTGAGTAAAACCCTAATTGAAGCCATCTTCACAACCGGTACAAAGATCTCACTATAATCAATACCCTCTCTTTGAGAGAATCCTTTCAAAACAAGCCTCGCCTTGTACCTCTTACTACAATTTGCCTCATCTTTGACTCTGAAAACTCATTTGGTCATAAGAGCGCACTTCCCTGCATGTAACTTGGTCAACTCCCAAGTTTGGTTCTGTTCCAAGGAGTTTATCTCGTCCTTCATGGCTAACTCCCACTGAATTTGAGCCTCATCCCTCAATGCCTCCTCATGAGTCTCTAGCTCTCCTGAATTCGTTTACAGAACATGCTCGTGAACAACACTAGCCAATGGATCAAATATCTTAGTTGGCCTCCTCTCTCGTGTTGATCTCCTCAATGTGGGTATCAGTTCACCGACCGATTCCGGTTCCCCGAACTATTCTGGCTATACCTATTCATCTTGGATAACCTGCTCATTCTCAATAGGCTCACCAAGAGCCTTCTGTGCTGCATGTGGTACCTGTACCTGCTGCTGCACTGTAGGGCCCCCACCACTAGGGTCGCCTTCAGAATCTGAATTTGAGTCAGAGTCTGAACCCCAATCTGATTCTGAACTGGTTGTACTGTCTTGACCTGTGTGCATGTTCTTGTATAGAACATCTTCATTGAACACTACATTGTTGCTGCGAATGACTTTGTTATCCACAAAATCCCAAATTCTGTAACCATACTCATCGCCACCATAGCCAATAAACACACACCTCCTGAACTTAGAGTCCAACTTCTTTCTTTCTTCCCTATCAATTAGTGCATATGCCATACAACCATAAACTTTCAAATGCGAATAATTAACAGTTTTACCTGACCATAGTTTTCACGCCCCGCTTCCAAAAAATACAGAATGCAAGCATGTGACATGGCCTAGTGATTGACTTGCGTCATTCATAAGCTGTCATTGATTCAACTCAACAATATAAAACATGAAGTAATACAACCACGCATGCATTAAGGGAGTAATCACATGAATAATAATACTTGAAATTTGAGCATGAAATAACCAAATATAATAATAATCTAACACTGGAACTACAAATACAATATTCGGGTCAAAAGCCCACAATAAAAAGAAATAATATAGTTCAATTATTTAAGTCTTCATAACAAAACAACAATCAATTAAGTGGTGATGCAATCCATTCTTCACCATTGTAGTTCTCCTAATCCATCAGGCAATTCTCCTTGATTACCTGTAAGTTGTTCATATAAAAAGAGAGAATAATATGTCCTTAGAGCAAGTCGTGGACAACAAGTAGAGAAAGCAATGAAACAATGACATTTACGGTATAACAATGAATTCAATAAACAATAGAGTTGATGGCAAGGAACAATGACAAAATGTTAACGATGCAATGTGCAATTATAATGATCAATAACAATAACAATAAACGATATCTATAATCGATATCACTGTTCAATAATGATGACAATATGCAATGATGATGCGATGACAATCTTAAATCTATTATTTATTTTAATCCTAACTAATGTAGTACTTCATGCGTCCCATGTATTTACCACATGGTTGCTACATGCAAACAAGTTACATTTAGACTTAGTGGTGGATTTTATAGTTCATGTACTCGGCAACGATAATCAATATTCAATAGTTGTGATTTAATAATTACTACACGATAAGATAATTGGCCCCGATACACTACACGATAGATGGATTACTGCCATAAGACACAATCCTTCGATAAAACAATAGCCGTTAACAATATTTAGGGAAACACGGGCCCCTCCTCCGAGTACAGTTCCTACATTATCCACTACTTAAGTCACCCTTAAACCCCGGCTTGTTAACAATTCTTTATTCAATCAATATGCAATAGTTGATGACGACATTAATCACAGTAAGTTACCTCTATATGTACATGGTATTAAGATATATAATGTCCAGACTCTTACTAATCATAGTCAACTAATACACACATATGAACAATCAACCTTAGTTTACAATCTACAATAGTTGTGCAATATCATGACGTGAATTACAATAACAATCCCTATTCCTATATTCAATAATTAACTACATGAATGCATGCAAGATCTCTATATATTGAAGGCAAAAGATGGCACGAAGTCAAGATTACTACTTGGATTCGCTCGTGTAAATCCGTAGCATCCCAACGATAGATAACAATAGAAGATATACGATAATCAATATAGATCTACTTGCGGGATTCAATGAACAATCTTAAATATGATACAATAACTATTCGAGGTGAAATGACTTGCCTTTTTATATGGTTAATTTCGAATAATTAAATAACGAGATGAGAATCCTGGGTAACGAACCATGAACACGGAAACACGTGCGAGCTACATGCAATCGCTCACACGAAACGGCAAACGCCCAACACCGAATTGATCTCTCCTTCACGAATAGTAAAACAACGAATCAAGTATACACAACAGCAATCACAGCAACTAGACAACCCAACAGCAAACTCCAACAACAGATCCCCTACACCACAACACCAAATAGCAAACCCAATAACCCAACAGTGCCTTCTTCTTCTCAACAGTCAACGGAGGGAAAGAGAGAGACAGCAGCGGGGGACGACAAGGGCTACTCGACTGGCGGCGACTAGCGACACGGTGCAACGGCGGGGACGAGGGCAACTGACGGCGGGCACTGGCGATCGGGAAGCGACGCAGTGACGAGGGATCGGAGCTCGAGCGAAACTCTGTTTCTCTACACCGAAACAGAGGAACGGGAATGGTGGTGGTTCTCGGAGGCGGTGGAGTTCGGTGGAGCGGCAATGGTAATGAGTAGGAGGGCGAGCGGTATGCGACGGGATGGAGGAGGAAGGAGTAGGGGTTGCTGCGATGGAGGTTGAAGACGATGAGGCTTCGGTCGACGATGAGGTTGGAGGAGCTTGATGTAGGCGGGAATGGCGAGCGGCAATGGCAGGAGAGTGGAGTACACGACGGAGCGATGGGGCTTCAATGGGTTGGGTGGCTCGAGCTTGGGGGCGCTAGGAGGAGTGCAGAGACTGCGAGGAGGTGGATACGATGCAGGCGCTCTATTCTTCGGGTCGCGAGGTGGCGAGGGCGCTCGGTGGGGGGAGAGATGCGGCGCGAGGGCAAGAGGTGGCGATGACTGAAGGTGGAGATGAGGCAGAGGGTGATGACGTGGCTCGGAACTACGAGCGGAGGAGGAAGACGAAGGGGGTGAGTTCTCTGTTGGGTTTCGAAACAGAGAAGGAGGAATGTGGAGGAGAGAAAAGGAGACGGGGGTGAGTGAACAGGGGAGGGGGTTTATAAATAGATAATAATATAAAATAATAAATATAATATATAATCATGGGTAGTCATGAGAGAGTGGGGGGTTATGGGGTTAGGGGGGAGAGTGGGGGAATTAGAGGGGATTTGTATACAGGTAGTTAAATTTGGGTTGGGTAGGATAATGGGTTAACAGGTTGGGATCCAATAGATATGGATTTTGGGTTGTAAACTTGGGCTTTACATTTGGGCTTCAATTATATATAAATAAGCAATGCAAATCAAATGAATATAAATTGGGCTTTAGATGGTGGGCTTCATATTAAATAAATAATAGATAATATAATATAGATCAAAACAAAGGGGCTTTAACAAAATAATAATAAAAATAATAATAACAACAATAATAATAATAACAGTAATAATAATAATGCCGATAATAATAATAATAAAAATAATAATCAAGAGTTAAATAATCAAATATTGATGAATAGTGTAGGTTCAAATTTTAGGTTCAAACAAAAATAATCGGGAACTTAAATGAATGCAAGAATTTTGGTTCAAAAGAGTAGAAAAATTTATATGGAAATTTTTTAAATATAAGAATACAGGAAAAGAAAAATACAAATTCGTATAAACGGGAAAGAGGGTTACAATAGTTCTTTTGGAATGGCCCCATCAAGGGCACTAGATGGGCAACGGTTAATGAAGTACACCGCTGTATCAACTGTAGTGACCCAAAGATGGACTGGAAGACCCGCATGAAGTCTCATGCATCTCGCCCTTTCGAGTATCGTGCGGTTCATCCTTTCTGCTACACCATTCTCCTATGGAGTCTTATGAACTGTCTTGATTCCTCTGATACCTTTCTTTACCAGATAGTTAACAAACTCTTTGCTTGTGTACTCACCTCCGTTGTCTTACTTTATTGCTTTCACCTTGCAACCCGTCTCATTCTCAACCCTGGCCTTCCAAGCTCTGAATGCCTTAAAAAAACTTCTAATTTCTCGCGAATTGCATAAACCCAAACCTTTCTTGTATCATCATCGATGAATGTGACGAAGTATCTCTTACCACCATAAGAGAATTTCTTAGCTGGACCCCACACATCTGTATGTACCAACTCTAGTTTTCCAAGCTTCTTCTCACGCCCACCCAATTGAAAGCTAACTATCTTCTGTTTTTCCATCACACAATTCTCACAAAAATCCATCTCAACCTTCTTCAGTCATGGCAAAAGATCCCTAGAATAAAGCTGCTTGACACCCCTTTCACCAAGGTGCCCCAACCTAACATGCCGTAGAATTGAAAGGGAACTACCTGTTGATGCTGTAGCAATGATATCACTTGAATCACCTCCTCTGAGTAAGTATAGCGTGTCACCATGCTTTTCTTTGCCACCAACCTGGCACCAGTAGTCCCCTTCCATTCTCCATGCCCAAAAGTTGTTGTGAACCCTTCTTTGTCTAGTTTGCTAATTGAGATCAAGTTTTTCTTCAAGCTCGAAATATGTCTTGTGTCATACAAGACCAATTGCCCACCATTGCGAGCCTTCACTCTCACAGTGCGTCTACCTATAACAGGACATATCTACCCATTACCAACTGAAACTGCACCAAAATCACATGTCCTGTAATCTTTAAAAACATCCCTCTTGGGAGTACAATGATAAGAAGTACCTGAGTCTATACACCAATCATCTTGCAAAATATTAAATCCATCAGATAAACACAATTCATCTAGACAAGGTTCAATACTTACCACATTCGCTACCTGTGACCCTTATTGTGCTTTTTTATATTCTTCGCATTGGTCTCTCCTATGTCCTGCCTTCTTGTAGTACCAACACTCACCTTTGCAATGTCCTGTTCATGACTTGGACCTGTGATTTCTGCTCTGTGACTTCCCTCTGTTGTTACTTCTACCACGGTTATCAACTGACAGCGCGGCATTGCTAGGATATGACACCAAAGTCTCTCCATGTCTTTTTCTCCTTGCATCCTTATTTATAATGATGCTTATAACATCCTTTAGGGCTGTCGTATCAGTCATGGTGCTAGTAATAGTCTGCTCTACTGTGTCGTAACTATCGGGAAGACTAGATAGCAACAACAACAATTGTGCCCTCTCCACAAATTTTAAACCCGACGATTCCATCTGATTGTAAGCCCTACAAAAATGGTTGATGTGCTCAGCAACCGAATCCCTTTCCGACAACTTCAAGTTTACCAACTTCTTTAGGTGTAAGATCTGGTTCGTTGCATTCGGCTTCTCAAACATTTCTGTCAATATCTCTATTGCCTCCTTTGCGGTTCTTGCCTTCTCAATGTGAAATAGCGCCTTTCTGCTCAGCGACAACTTAATTTGCCAAAGCACTTTCTGATCCAATCTATTCCAGGCCGCCAACGCAACCGGATCGACCTCCGCCCCTTCTGGCTTCACACCAAACAACGGATCACCTAGATCCTTCTATCGGAGATACGCAATCATTTGGATCTTCCACATTATGAAATCAGTTCCATCGAACTCCTTGAATCTAATCTTGTCCCTCATCTTAATCAATACTACTAACCTGTAGCTCTGATACCACTTTATTGAATTCTAACTGCAGAATAAACTCAACAACGACGACGACGAGATGCAAGAACAATAGAATCAAAACAAGAGAAGAAAGAACAACCAAAAGCAACACACAAGAACACACGAGATTTTTTCGAGGTTCACCAAAAACAATGGCTACTTCCCTGCGCAGAGGCACTCCTGCGATTTTCACTAGAGATATGAAGATTAGGTTTACAAATCTCTCAAGAACTCACCACCAAGGTGTATGGTTTCTCTCTATCTCCCTCTCTCTTAATGACGGCTAGTAGATCTCTATTTTCTCTTTTTCTTAACCTTAAAATCGTACACAATATAATATATATAGGATTCCACAACTCTAATCTCATCCGCTCATCAATCAGCGTCGAGACGGTCGACCGCAACACCAAGTCGGTTGACCAGTTCTTTCCTTCGACTGCACGAGGTCGAACAGAGAGTAGGTCGGTCGACTGTGCGGTCGACCTGTCGTCTCTTCAAGATACAGGGTCCATCTAGAGAGAGTGACGGTCGACTGCATGGTCGAACGTTCTTTTGCCTGTACGAATGCGGTCGACTGTCCACCTACGGTGGACCGCAACTCGCCTGCAGCAGCTTGCTGCTTCTTCGACGCTTCTTTGACGAGATTTTTTCGAGGTTCACCCAAAACAATGGCTACTTCCCTGCGCAGAGGCACTCCTGCGATTTTCACTAGAAATATGAAGATTAGGTTTACAAATCTCTCAAGAACTCATCACCAAGATGCAGGGTTTCTCTCTATCTCCCTCTCTCTTAATGACGGCTAGTAGATCTCTGTTTTCTTTTTTCTTAACCCTAAAATCATACACAATACAATATATATAGGATTCCACAACTCTAATCTCAGCCACTCATCAATCAACGTCGGGACGGTCGACCACAATACCAAGTCGGTTGACCGGTTCTTTCCTTCGACTGCACGAGGTCGAACAGAGAGCAGGTCGGTCGACTGCGTAGTCGACCTATCGTCTCTTCAAGATATAGGGTCCATCTAGAGAAAGTGACGGTCGATTGCATGGTCGACCGTTCTTTTGCCTGTATGAATGCGGTCGACTGTCCACCTACGGTGGACCGCAACTCGCTTGCAGCAGCTTGCTGCTTCTATGACTCTTCTTCTCATCTGACTTCTCCAACCCCATTATCGCATATTGGATCCACAAACCCCAATATTAAGCTGGTGTTTCCAAAAACAACTTAAGTGGTTGTATACTCGTTTGCAAGGGACCCATTTGCAAGGAAGCATTATACATAAAGAGAGACATAAAGATATTATACCTCGTTTCCGCAACAGGCCAAACCTTATTCCCTGATCTTCAAAAACTCCAACAACTTTTGTCTCCTTCCCTACTGCTTGTCCCTTATTCTACATCTTGTAGCTGTAATCTTTTTCAGCAGATTTAAAATCAAAATTAAGAACACACGAAAGCCTTATTTTGGAGTTTTATTCCACTATGTATATATACAGTAAAATATCCAAAACATAGCTAACCCTAACCCCCATATGATCTTCCCTTTGCAACCTGCATTACAAAATTATGGGCAACAAAGTTACTCTCTCCAGCAATTCATTAAACAGTTAAAGAGAATATAAACATAAATGCTAAATTTCACGAGACATTGTCAAACCAGTCTAGTTTCCTTTACTAGAATCATCATCTTCGTCTGCTAGTTGCCACCCTGTGTCTTGCTAGTTGATTACCCGTGTTAGGTTGAGGAGTACAGGGCTGGCTCAACTTCCCCAATTAAATGCAGATATCGTTCCTGTCCTGATAAGTAATCTCAACGCTAATTTCACCAAAATCAACCCCTATCACCACTGTGGAAGCCGGCCTGAGTTTACCAATCGGCGCTCCAATGATCACCCTAACCGACCAAACTTTACAACATCTTTTGATAGCTCGCCCCAAAAATTCTATCTTCAATTAACAGCTCCCAACTGTGAACTTGCAAGGTAGAACTATACAAGTAAGGCATGTGTTTCTAGCATTAAATTATACAGGTTTTGCTCTTTCCTAGAAACTGAAATGTATGCATGTGAACCCCTATCATATATTCTTTGCATACACGCTTATTAAATGACATTTTGAAATATCAGGACAAGGAAACCCTGGCAGTACTCTTTTCCAACAAAAAACCAAGGCAAATGGCTGTAGTTTGGAATTGGTGGCCTATCAATCGAGGGAGGGAGAAAATGCAAAAGACAATAAAGGAGGGGAAGATGATGAAGAGTAAGTAGAAATACCTGCATTTATTTGTACTTTTATAATTTGTAATTTGTTTTTTGCATTTTTATTTGAACTTTGGTATACTATAAACTATTGTTACATTATTTTCTTATTATTCAACATGGTGGCATCATCCATCTTTGAGTAAATATATAAAAAAAGCTTCTGTAGTTTGGAACTCTGAACATCCATTTAGTTCCCACATCGAAATAGAATCTGTGTCAAAATTATCACCTCCAGTGAAGGTTAGTGTTATGCATGTCCATTACAGAGCCAACAATTGACGCCAATCTCAACTATAGAAGCAATGTAGAAGGAATATTGTTGATAATGGTAAAAATCGCAGCAAATCGGGACCGTACGATTCCAACACATATCTCAAAGCTTCTACAAGTAGATTAGTCATAACGGGCCTATTTAAAAGGTCTGGGCCTTCTCCAGGCTCCTCTATAAGACATGAGCCTCTTTCAAGCGCATAAAAAATGACAGACTAAGCCCACTAGGAGAGACACCCAGCTCATGAAGGCTAGGAGTCAAATCTCTTATCCCCTAACAAGGAAGCTTATCTTTTGTGGGGGAGAAACATAAAGGAGATAAGTAATTCATATTGGTCCAACGGATACATCTCAATCTCTTAAAATATTTCTCAGGCCTATAAATACACCCCTTCTCTCAAGTCAGAAGGCAATGAATAATTTCTCTCTCAAACTCTCTTTCTCTCTCTGATTCTGACTTGAGCATCGGAGGGCCTGTCACCGGGGTCAACCCCCGGTGTTTCAGGCTTTTTGCAGGACCATCAGCTTTGCAGGACCATCGGCCGTATTAGCAACCATCGGATTCCGATCACGGTGTTCAATCAACGATCCAGATTCAAACTCAGGAGCTCTAACCATATTTCAGGGCAAAGATCAAAGGTCAGATTTTTAGTAGTTTCCATATAATAACAATTCACTATCTGTTTGCTCCCACACCAATATAAGCGGCAACAAATTGGCACCGTCTATGGAAAACTACACAAGTCAGACTTACCGCTATGCCACCAAGACTAAGAGGCAGAGCGGCAGCCTCAAGTCGTCGCACCAACTCTCTTCGTCAACTAGCTCCTCTAGTGGAAGATCTGATTCCTCTTCAACAGTCGCCCAGACAGCCTAGTCATGCTCCTTTACACGGAGAGGCACCGGGGGGCTCCCAACAAAACCGTCATGAACAACATCCTCAGTATGACCGCATCTCAGTCCATAATAATTTAACCGATTCAATGGCCTTATGAGGCCCCCGGGGGTCTAGACATCTCTACCAAATCATCAATGCCAGACAACAAGGAACTGATCTACGAATCTTCTTGGACGAGAGGTGCACCCGAACTGAGGCCTCCCGCTCAGAACGTCAGGCAAACCGAAGAAGCAACTCTCCTAGACAGAGATCAAGGCAATCTTCCTTTCACAGGGGGCGCACCACAATAAGAATCCCAACTCGTAAGAGTCGAAAGCTTCTTGAGCGGAACAAGGGAAAGATGCCCTAATCATTAGGGCCGAATTGGATAAGTTCATGTTCGACATCCTCCGAACTATCCAGAGTAGTCAAGATCTGGGCCAGCCCCCCAAAGAGGGATCCGCCGACTCAACTGGATCCAAGGGGAAAGACGACCAAGTCCTTCGCCGTATCCAAGAAGTAGAAGAACGTCTAGAGCAGATGAAAAATGAGGGAAACCGCTCCAGAAGGGCCTACCACCCTAGTCGACCTCCTTTAGGCAAAACCATCGTCGATGCACCCATCCGAAAGGACATAGCTCCTTAATTCGAATCATATGATGGGGAATCAGACCCGACTGACCATATCGAGAGTTTCAAGACACTCATGATGGTCTACAACATCACCGATGCACTCATGTGTTGATCATTTACCCCAACACTGAAAAGATCAGCACGGGAATGGTATTCTCGTCTCACTCTGATGTGGATATTCTCTTTCAACCAGCTCGATGAGCTCTTCATAGCGCACTTCGTTACCAGCCGTAAAACTGAAAAACAAGTACCTCCCTATTGGAACTGAAGCAAAAGGAAGGAGAATTACTGAAAGACTTCGTCAAACGCTTCACGGACAAAGTAAGGTCGATTTCCTCCTTGGACTCTTCAGTGACGGCTTCAGCTTTTCGCCACAATGTCATGCATAAAGAATTTAAAGCTTCTCTCACGAAGAATCCTCTTAGAGATTTCACTGAGCTCCTGGAAAGGAGTGACAAGTACATCATGGTTGAAGAAGCTCTCAATCTACAAGCCAAGAAAGAGTCACCTTCCGAGAACAAATGGAAGAATGCAAGCGATGAAGCACCCAAGAAGTTCCAAAAAAATGGCACAGGTCAATGTCGGCCTCCTCCAACACCTCGCTTTGACGAGTTCACTCTTCTCAATGCAAGCGTATCAGTCATCCTCATGGAAGTTGAGAAGGACAGAATAATCCCCCCTCCCCCCAAGATGTAAACGTCTAGCAAGAGAGGAGACAAAAATAAGTGGTGCGCATTTCACAGAGATCATGGACACACTACTGACAACTGTGGAGTTCTTAAAGAAGAACTTGAAGGTCTAATTCGCCGGGGCTATCTCTCTCAATTTTTCTAACAAAACAACAATACCAAAACCTCTCCGGCACGGGGGGCTAATACACGTCAAGAGAGACCCTCCGAATTGCAAGACTTAGAACACATGGCCGTTCTCCATTCCATTCACAGTGGTCTGATGGGGGAGATTCCAACTCCTCCCGCAAAATATTTGTCAGCGAAGTCAACTCAGTGCACAATATCCCGCCTGCCAAGAGCACCGAGGTCCCGATATCTTTCTCCGATAAGAACTTAGAAGATGTTCGAACACCTCATTGCGACGCATTGGTTATAAACCTTTGCATGGTGAATCATGAGGTACGCCACATACTCGTGGACAACGGAAGCTCAGTAAACATCTTTTTCATGAACACTTTCAATGGCCCCAAGCTCTCCCAAGACCAACTCAAGCCAGTTGGTTATACACTCCACGAATTCTCCGGTGCACCCGTTCAAATAGAGAGAATCATCACACTTGATGTAACAGCAGGAAAAGCTCTTGCTACCGAATCGAAGCACTGGAATTTATGGTAATGGATGTCAAAGCCGCATAAAACGCAATATTCGGTCATCCCGGCCTAACGGCCTTTCATGCAGTTACTTTCGCCTACCACATGAAAATGAAGTTCCCAACAACAGAAAGCATAGGCCAGGTTGTAGGGAGACAACAGGCAGCACGAGCATGTTACACCGCTACAATGGGGGGCTCGGTTATCCCCTTCACCGTCATAGAGTTACTGCCAGAAAGCAGTCGCGATTCTAAGATTGTGAACAAGTTTCAGGCCACTGCCATAAACAATTCTGCCAAGAACTTCCAAATCTGCCAAATCATCTCTCACCAGGTCTAAACCAGTTCTCATCGTAACACAGTAATAAACCCGAATCTCCCGCCTGAAGCAACTTCGTTCATTCAACAGAAAGAAATAGTCCTGCCCAAACTAGGTCTCCCATTCTCTCTGCAAGACAAGGGGAGGCTCGTTCCAAAATAGACAAGTCCAGGTAAGGTCTACCAAGTTGTTCGCCTAGCATCTCATCAACTTGAAGACCTAGGGGGCAAGGAGATATTAGCAGGGACTTGGAAAGTAGAACACCTTATGAAGGTGAACGAGAGCGTCTGAAATGTCCTCTCGTAGTAGTAGTAGCAAATTTACTCAATTTGTAATAAAGGCCAGTCACTAGAGCAGCCATTTAGTTTTACTTTCCAATAAAGACCGCTTTCACTTCTGGTCACTCCATGTAATAACGACCAGCCACTAGAGCAACCGCTTAGTTTTATGTTCCAATAAAATTTTGTATTAATTTTTGCAAAATTCTTGTACAACTCTACAGATGCATACAATGAGTTAAAAACATGCCTACTCCAACAACGACATCAAAAACTCATTAGAAGCTCCGTATAAGATGGGTTTGGAGTTCATTCCCATGGCTCGAAGTTACTCTAACAATTTGCAATAAAGCAAGTTCAGAGTTTGCTTCGCCATTCGATCTGCTTATGCAACCCATTAGCGCCTCAACGACAGGTTCGGAGTCCATACCCATGGCTCAATGTTTCTTTAGTAACTTGCAACAAAGCAAGTCCAGAGTTCAACTCGCCATTCGATTTGCTTCCGCAACCTGTGAATAATTAAACTAACAAGTTTGGAATCCATACCCATGCTTGGAGTTACTTTAGCAACCTGTAATCGAGCATGTTCGGAGTTCAAGTTCCTGAAACTAGTTAAAATCCCTTAAAGATATATTAGAGGTCCAAAATTATGGACTAAAGTTACTCTAATAAAACTTGCAGAAGCCACAGTTGGAGTTCAACTCGCCACTCGATGCTACTCTCACAATTTGTTGGATGACCAATACAGCAAGTTCGGAAAACAACTCTCCCTCAGAGTTGCTCCTACAACTAGCTGAGTACAAGGCGGATAAGTTCTAAACTTTGTCGCACATCATCGATAGTTCGTTAGCTATACACAACAGACTTGAGGCCTTGTTATTTAGCTACAAAGAACTTAGTCGTTGACCCATCAATCTCAACAACAAGTTGCACGACAAGGATCAAGCATATGATAAGAACTCTTCAAATCACAGAACTATCGCAAACCCATATGTTCAGATCCAGTATCGCTACAGATATTTACAAGTACAAAATGGCAAGTCCAGAGTCCAAATCTCCCTGAGAGTAGCTTCTACGACTAACCAACCCCCAAGATAAAGAATCACAGGACAAGGTACATGCATGTAGAAAACTTCTTATTTCACAAATAACAAGTCTCATTACAGCTGCAGAATTACAATGAGTCTGTGTTTCATGCCAAAGAATCGCTACAAAAGTCTTGCAAACAATGTACAACAAATTGTCCTACAAGTCGTTTTGCTAGCTAACAGCTCCCCAGGGCCGCCTCAACTCTTGATGATTCAAGACAAGTCTTCCTTAGGAGGGCAAGCTCCAGGTTTATCCTACCACCTTCACCTAAACAGGCTCCAACTCCGTCTCACGTGAAGCACTGTGCAAACGGACTTGTCCCAATGCCGTCAGTCATAATGTATCATGAAGGAGAGCAAGCCCAATGTCTCGAGGACCTCATTCGATGTACACAACTACTTGTCAACAAAGAGAAGAACGAAATCACCTCAATGCTGAATAAACACAAGTGACTTCACTTCAATATTACAAAGATTTAGAACACCCACAACTCATTCGCTCTAAAAATGAGTTCGGCACTATGCACACCACTTGATTTCCTCTCGCCAACAACTCGTCAACATCGAACAACGAGTTTGATGTCTTGCTCTTCGCTCGGGCTCTATCAACAACTTGTTATCTCCAAATAACGAGTTCAACAGTCCGCTCTCTGCTTGAGCTCCATCAACAACTCGTTGACTCCAAACAACGAGTTTAATGCCTTGATCTTCACTCAGGCTCCATCAAGTAACTCGTTGACTCCAAACAACGAGTTTAATGCCTTGATCTTCGCTCATGCTCCATCGAGTAACTCGTTGGCTCCAAACAACGAGTTCAACACCTTGGTCTTTGCTCGAGCTCCATCAGTTGGCTCCAACAACAAAACATACACTCTGCTCATTGCTTGAGCTCCATCAACAACTTGTTGGCGCCAAACAACGAGTTCAACACTTTGCTCCGCGCTCGAGTACCATCAAGCAACTCGTTGGCTCCAAACAACGAGTTCAATACTCTGTTCTCCGCTTGAGATCCATCAACAACTCGTTGGCTCCAAATAACAAGTTCAATGCTGTGCTCTCTGCTTGAGCTCCATCAAGCAACTCGTTGTCTCTAAACAATGAGTTCAACACTCTGCTCTCTGCTCAAGATCCATCAAAAATTCGTTGGCTCCAAAAAATGAGTTCAATGCTCTGCTCTCCGCATGAGCTCTATCAACCAATTCGTTCAATCCAAACATCGGGCACAATCTCCGTACGAGCTCCTTCCACAATTCGTTGACTCCAAACAATGAGTTCAACGCTTGGATTTCCGTACGAGCTCTTCCAACAATTCTTTGACTCCAAACAATAAGTCAAACATCCAACTCCGTCTAAGAGTTGTCCCTCCTACAAACTTGTTGGGATCAAATGGCAAGCTCTACATCAACTCCATTTCGGAGTTATCTATCCAAACTTATTGGGCGCAAACAACAAGTTCAACGTCCAACTCCGTTTAGAGTGGTCTCCCCAAAACTTGCTGGATGCAAATGGCATGTCCAATGTTCAACTCTATCATAGAGTGCTCCCCAAACTTGCTAGGCACAGATAACAAGCTCAACATCAACACTGTCTAAGAATTGCCTCACTGCGAACTTGTTGGGTGCAAACGGCGAGTTCAAACATCTAACTCCAGCACAGAGTCCTCTACAAACTTGCTGGGAGAAAATAGTAAGTTCAACATCCAACTTCATCTTTGAGTTGTCTCTACAATACTTGTTGGGCAAACAGCAAGTTAAACGTTTGACAGGGCCATGGAGTTGTCACTATAAACTCACTGGGATCGAATGGCAAGCTCTAGGACCAACTTTGTCTCACGAATGTCTCTACAAACTTGTCAGGCACAAACAGCAAGCTCAAATGTCCAACTCTTTCAAATAGTTCTTTCCAAACTTGTTGGGATCAAATAACAAGCTCTACATCGACTCAGTCAAAGAGTCTACAAACTTGTCGGGATCAAACGACAAGATCTACATTTGCTCAATAAAAGAGTTGCCTCTCAAAACTTGCTGGGCACAAATGGCAAGTTCAACGTTCAACTCCATCACAAAGTTCTCTCCAAACTTGCTGGGTACAAATGGCAATTTAACGTTTAACTCCGTCATAGAGTTGCCTTTACACAAACTTGCTGGGCGCAAATAGTAAGTTCAAACGTCAACTCCATCTCATAGTTGTCCCCAAACTCATCGGGATCAAATGGCAAGTTCAAACATCCAGCTCTGTCGTAGAGCTCTCTATACGCTTGCTGGGTGCAAACGGTAGGCTCTACATCAACTTGATTAAAGAGTTTCCCACATAAACTTTCTAGAATCAAACGGCATGTCCAAATGTCAACTCCATCACATGGAGTCTCTACAAAACTTGCTAGGCACAAACGACAAGCTCACCGTTCAACTTTGTCACAAGAATTACCTCAACACTAGCTCTTCTAGGTCAGCTTATACTCATGATCCAACGGTCAAAGCACTCAGCTCCCAGACCGATGGAACACTCATCCAACCGCGAAAGGCTCGATTGGCAAAACAAGCGAACAACATAGTGCTTGGTCGAAGAAAGAGTGCTTTAGCAGAATGGACGACAAGATTTTCGATCGACAAAATAAGCGAACGACACAAAGTTTGGTCAATAAAAGGATACCGCGATGAGGAAAACCGTTCAACAAATACTTAATGTGCAAAAAATCTCCAAATTATACACTACGGAACAAGTTGACAAGTACAAGAAGCAATAAATCATAAAAAAGATCCTATTTTGTTGAGTTTAAGATGAGGTAGAATGAATAAATTCTAAGCAGAGAAGAAATTCCAACTTCATTAGGGACAATCGGGTTCGGGTCCAAACCCAACAACCACCCAAATCTGACCTAACTTCGTCACATTAGAGAGTTACAAGGTTTCAGGTCAGATCCAATTAAAACCCGAAACCCACAGAACTCCATAAACCCTTCTTCTTCATTAAATCCAAAAATAGAGCTCAAAACAGTGCTCATTCAAGCTTCACAAAACCTAACTCCGAAGAAGCTTCAAAGCTCAACTCCAAACTTTGAGTTCGACGAGGGGTAGCTAAACGAGGTCTACGAGCAAGCTCGAACAAAGCTAGAGCTCGAAAACAAAAGCTAGGTCGACGAAGAATAGCTACAAGAAATTCAAAAGGCCATAGCTCATAGCTCGGCAAGGACGGAGAGCCCCATAGCTCGGCTGTAGCGAAAGCACCATAGCTCGCCAATGCCATAGCTCGCCAACTCCTTCATAGCTCGACCACGACACCTCTCACATAGCTCGGCAATGAGCTAAATAGCTCTTAGCATAAAAAAAGGGGGTAGGTCGGCAAAAGCTCCATAGCTCGCAGTCGATGAAGGAGATAGGACGACGAAGTTCGTAGCTTGACGAGGATGCAAGGGTGATAGCTCGGCGAAATCGTTCGAGTCCCCATAGGTCGGGGAGAAGGAGGAGCCCGTAGCTCGACGACGAAGTCATCCCATAGCTCGGCCAAAATAAAAAAGCCATAGCTCGGCCAAACCATCGACCGAGCTAGGGGCTCTGAAAGAGAATGGCAGCCGTCAGATCGTCCAGATAATCGTGCTCCAGTGTGATGGACGCCTCAAAAAGGTCCACGTCGCCCACTTTCTTCCCCAAAACTCAGCTCAATTCCCTGCCATCTAATCTCACTCAGCGGGTGAACCCCTCGCTGATAAGAGCTCCAGATTATGCCATGCTGCCAATGATCACAGTAATCATATTTCAGCCACTCAATCGCATCAGCGGGCGAGCCAGCATCTGATCGACGCGCCTAATCGCTTTAAAATTCGTGCACGCTTTGATTATTCATAATAAATCCCATAAATTCATTTTTATTTCAAAAAATATTTAAGAATTCAAAGAAAATTATTTGAATTTAGAAAATTAATTAAAATTTCCAAAAATTAATTTAAAATTGGGTTTATTAATTTTATAATTTGAAAAGGTAATTTTAAAAATGGGAAAATTATTTTTAAAATCCAAAAAATTTTGGAAAAATTCGAAAATATATAAAAGTTCCAGGAAGATATTCGCCACCTTCAGAAGCCACTGATCAGTTCCAAGTATCTCCATGCACCCTAAAAGCTAAGATTGTATTCCAGAATCCAGAAATAAAGCGTACTACTCCCCGAAAGCCAAGATAATTGTCTCCCGGGAGTGGGTGGCCTATGATAATGGTAAAAATTGTAGCAAATCAGGGTCGTACGATTCTAGCGCAGATCTCAAAGCTTCTACATGCAGATTAGTCATAACGGCTATCTTTAACAGGTCCGGGCCTTCTCCAGGCTCCTCTATAAGATATGAGCCTCATTCAAGCCCATAAAAAGTGACAGACTAGGCCTACTAGGAGAGACACCCAGCCCATGAAGGCTAAGAGTCAAATCTCTTATCCCCTAACAAGAAAGCTTATCTCTTGAAGGGGAGAAACATAAAGGATATAAGGAATTCATATCGATCTAACGAATATATCTCCTAAACTGTTTCTTAGGCCTATAAATACCCTCCTTCTCTTCAGTTAGAAGGTAATGAACAATTTCTCTCTCAAACTCTCTTTCTCTCTCTAATTCTGACTTGAGCATCGAAGGGTCTGTCACCGGGGCCAACCCCCGGTGTTTTAGGCTTTTTGCAGGACCATCGGCCGCGTCAGCAACTGTTTGATTTAGATCACGGTGTTCATTCAACGATCCAGATTCAATCTCAGGAACTCTAACCGCATTTCACGGCAAAGATCAAATGTCAGATTTTTAGTAGTTTCCATATAATAAGAACTTACTATCTATTTGCTCCCACACCAAAATAAGCAGCAACAATTGTCATGATGATAGCCAAGGTTATCAGCATATTCCAGGACAAGCAAAACCGAAATATTCTTCTATTGGACAAAATATATTGAAATGATGTAGAAGCTAGAGCCTAGGGATGAACCTCCTATATTCTAATGTTTCTCCTGCTGTTAGATCATATTTACTTGCGATATAACTAAGCAAAAATATCTAAAAAGGATCGTTAAGATAGTGGTTTTATAGCTATAAGGATCACTAAAAAGAATTGAAAGGGTTTACCATGTTGGATATATAGGTATAATCTCGATATATATAGAATATTGTTGTGTACAATATTGTATGGGGCAACACGTGGTTGCACGCATTATCTGTTAGTTATTGGACAGGGTTGAGTGAGCATAAAGCCCAATAATCATTTTTATCCCATATATAATGGTCTTGTGGTAGTGCCTGAGATTATTTCAATTCTGATAATCAGTGTATAATATTTCAAGTAGTAGTGATATTAAATCATAAATCTAATTTCTCTTTCCTTATCGTCTCATAATTATCAACAATCTTAAGATATTAGTACTTTTAATTTGAGATTAAAAGAGAGATAGTTGGAATCAATTCGTTTTTGTCATCGAAGTCACCGTTCGTTGAGATTTTGTCGTCATTTCCGATCGCCGCCATAGTCGCCACCACCGCCACCGCCGCTGCTGCTGCCACCACAAGTGGTCGCTGCCGCTGCAGCCTCCCCTCTCTTCCCCGATCACTGTGTGTGAACGGGAATGGAATTTGACCAGATACGATCCGCAAATAAGGCAATCCCATTGGTTGCACTTGCTATTCGATGTTCATCCCTGGGGATTGGATCCAGTTACTTCTGTGTTGTTTGAGCCAGATCTGACCCGCAGAGAAGTCCCATTGGCTGCATTTGTTGTTCGGTGTTTTGGCGCAAGCTTCATATTCGTTTTATTGCTATTGTTGTTGATTTATATCCGACTCGCAACCCGCAATCCACCTACCATCATCATCAAGATTCGGTCAATTCTAAACTTTAAGATATGTGTTGTTTTATTGTTTTTTTAGCAGTTTTACATAATATCCCTCGTCTTTCTCTGAAATTACGTGAGTAGTAATTATTCAGAATAAACCCTATATTTTTAGGAATTTATGGTTACTTCATTTGAGATGGAAAACCAAATAGTTTGAATGAGGTTCCTAAATAGGAGGGAGTTAGCAATTCTGAATTTAACAATTAGAAGAGGAAAACACAATACATGATGAAGTTTATAAAAATATTTTATACATGTCAAACAACTTATGATGATTGTATTGATAATGTGGATGATGCAACTTGGGTGGCAGATTGTAACACTCCGTCCCAATACTCAGACAATTTTATTATTTATTAGTATTATTTATAATACAACTACCCACCATATGCTGCCTCATAAAAGGTGTTATAGCTGATTGGTGACCTTTAATCCCGGACAATTATATTTATTATTAAATAATCTTGTGTTACTCCCGATATGGGACAATTTGTAGTGCCCCGAATTTTCAATATGGTATCTCAGAAATACGTGGCACAATTCCCAGCATCAACTTCAATTGCAATAGTAAACATAGCCAAAAACATAGATAAATTTTATTTCAACTTTTATTACATCAATTATTTACAAAATACAGCGGAATACAAAACACCTTGAATTACAATCTTTCTTTACAACACATCTTTTACAATTTTACATAAGCCGTAACATCAATTTAGCACAAGCATCCAAATTCCAAGCTATAAGCACCTACCTGTAAAGCATGAGGCTAGAGATAACCCTAACCCCCAAAACTACAGGGGTCAGCCATAACGGTGTGAGTGACATAAGAGAAAACAACATAAATAAAACATAAAGCATAGAGTGATAAACAACATGTGTTAACAGCAAGAATAAATAAAATAAGAGATAACAATAAGTAAAACATGAAAACATCAAGGAATATAAGATAGTAAATAGTAATACATGAAAGGATCAAGTGAATCTAGACTAAGTGTCATGTGTAGGAAAAACAGGAAAACACAAGCATAAAACCAAGTCAAGAAAACATCAATGCTATATACTCACTCTCTAATGCATACTTGTCGAATTCTATGCATTTCATAGTACATAGGTCCGGTGCAAGCCCTTAACGATCTCCACTTTATAGGGTTAAATCCCTCTTTATGCAACTAATCCTACTACAGTGATGGAAA
Source organism: Hemerocallis citrina (assembly GCA_017893485.1). Lineage (NCBI taxonomy): Eukaryota > Viridiplantae > Streptophyta > Magnoliopsida > Asparagales > Asphodelaceae > Hemerocallis > Hemerocallis citrina. The sequence continues at coordinate 67,452,733 of CM030366.1, forward strand.
CAAGATCCAGAATACTCCGTGAATAGGAACCACAATCCTCGACGCGCAAGCATCATGTAAGAATAGCTCTAAAACTGGAGAATCACCTCCCAACCGCGTACCCCACGAATAGGCTTGCAAGGCCCTTGACGTGCAGGTACACCAGAAACATTTCGTGAATAGGCCCGCCGACCCTCGACACGCGAATGCACCCTGCATGCTCCGTGAATAGGCCTGCAGACCCTCGACACGCGAACATACAAATGTCCTCTCGAACAGGACAACAAACAGTTCTGGAACGCATCCGTTGGACTAAACAGACCAAGAGCATATACTCATGTTTTTCAAGTTCCATCACATCTCTACTAGTGCCTATCCTTTAGTTAGTTATAATTAAAAAAACAAAATCCTTGTCTCTAGAGTTAGTGTATCCCGCCGGACTTAATTCCACAAAACCAAACCCCCCACAGGTCTAAATCAACAAATCTCATTTACCGGTTCACAGGACTCCCACTCAACTTCTAGAGATGCACAACTCATCCATCAAGATCAAAATTTTCAATAAACCTCACAAATCTATTGTCAAAACGATTGCACGAAGAAAACTTCTTAATCCATCAAAATCCAAATCTTATATAAAATTCCAGAATCCAAATAAATATAAATCCATTGAATAACTAAACACCATATTTTTAAGTTGTAGAACATCACAAAACATCAACTCCTTTGAAAACACGTATAGCTCAATAAGGTCCAAAAGAATATATTTAAAGTTCCAACATAAATCTCTATAAAACATTTAAATCTGTAGTAAAACATCTTTTGAAATAATATAATATTAAAGGAACAATCATTCGAAGAAACATTCGAAAAACTCAAGAAAACATCAGTCGGAGCGGTAACAGTAGACTGTAAATAGCAGTCGGTCAATTGTCCAGAGCGAAAATCCAAAACTTCGAGAAAACATCAAAACAGAGCAGAGACAGTCGACTGTAAAAATGGGCCAGTCGACTGTTCTGCGCAAAATTTCAAGAAAACGAGACACACAGCAGCCAGGTAGCGACGGTCGACTGTAAAATTCACTTGGTCGACTGTCAACCTGCAGACTGTAGTTTTTATTTGTGCACATTTCAACCGATACGGTGTTTTACTTTATGAAAATGAATTCTGTAAAAAGCGTATTTCTGATATGATCAAATACAACTTATAGGATATACAAAGATCCATAAAAACCAATCAAAACTACTTGAATTAATCAAAATAGCAAATTTGTTGATTCACTTCTAAAAGAAAATGAATTTGTGCAAACATCAAAAGTAGAGTTTTTAGGAATCAATTACTCATCGAAATAACTTCGTATTATGTTCCAAACCATATCAATACCAAAATAAGTTGAGATATAGTCAAATCCTTCTAAAACACATAAAGACTCAATTTCTTCAAAAATAATGAAATACGATCTTCATGTAAAATGTTTGTGCATATTTGTGTATGTTTGTGCACCAAAAGAACTTCACAAATCCATCAATTAAAATTAAAAAAGTTTTCATATTTAAATCTTAGTATTGGAGAAATCCAAATTCAAGTAAAATCTCTCACAAAATCACAAAATCGCCAATTTAGTCATATGGCATCAATCCCAATTCGATTTATCACAAATCTAATTCTCAAGACATGATCTCTTAACTCATTAGTCATTCTCAAACTTTCTCAAATTCAATCACCATGATTAACTCATGAATATAAACAAATTTAACATTTCCATAATCAAGTTGCGTTCATCCAAACTCAATAACAATAAAAATCTCATCTTTAAATCGAATTATGCATAACATCCACCATACAAAATCAAATCAACTTTAATCCAAAGGAAATAGCCTACTCATGATTTAGATTAGGCTAAACAATAATCTCAAATCATCTACATGAAATTCTACTCATAAATATCTAGGTTTTCATATAAGATCCAATTTTAATTCACCAATTCATCCAATCCATCATATATATTCATACCCAAACCCTAGCATGCTTTCTAGTAGATGAAAAACCACATACAATATTCAAAGAAAAAAACAAAAGAAATATATCACTCACCTTGTTGAAAGAATCGAACGAAGACAAATAGAAAGTATGAAAAGCCCCTCCTTAGCAAGAAATCCAAGTTCTCTTTAGATCTCCAAAATAATAAGAAATAAGATATCCTTTGTGTTGTGCAGCAAAAGACAGCTGCACTCCACCTTTTTAATAGGCCGGAATATAGGTTTTTAGGGTTTTGAACACATTTGCAAAAATACTCCTTTTAAATATAACTTCACATATATAGATCAATATACTTGGAAACTTGATTAAACCAGTTTATTTGGGATTTAAAAACAAAAAAAAACTATTATAAAGTCAGCCGGCACTATTTGAAAAGCCCAGAAAATGAATTTACACTTTTACCCCTCAAAATGACAATTTTGCAAAAAGATCCTCTTTTATCGAAACTTGTAAAATAAATCAAATTCATCAAAACAAAAAGTAAACTTTTTAACCCTAAGTTGACTAGGCATTATACCCAGCCCAAAAAATCCAAAAATCTGGAGTTTTCACTCCAATTGGTAATTTTGCACAAAAGTCCTTCTTTTCGTAATATTTGCAAATACGTCCAATAAATATCAAAAAAATCCAGAAAATTCACAAATAATATCTAATAATAAATAATAATTTTCCAAAAAATAATTTTTTACTTTGAACCTCCCAAGAAAATATTTGCACGTGTAAAAAGATAAATCTTCAGAAAAATATTTATTAAATCACCAAAAATCATTTTAATTTATTTATTAATCTTAAAATAATATTTAAAAATACGGGTTACTACACAATCTCAATCCATATTCCGCTCTCTCTCCTCGCGAGCTGCACACACAGCCCCCCTAGGCCGGGCCCCACGCCACGTGGCACAGAGGCACAGTGCTGCCTCTTCCCCATGTCCCCCCCCCCCCCTTCACGCTGACACACGTTGGCATCAGTAGCAATAGCAGCACTATTGTGCTCTTGAGGGCCCCACCGGCGGAAATGATTCCACATAACACGCCCATAGAAATCCTATGAGGCCAACTCCGTTTCCTTATTTATTTTTATATTATTATATATATTATAACTTTTGAAATTATAGGGTGTTACACAGATGAAGACATGGGTGGAGAATTCCTGAACAACATATCAAATCGTCTTGCAGATGTGTACATGAAGTATGTGACAGACAAGGAGATATGAGACGACTTGCTAAATCAATTTAAGGAGGAGAAGTTCAAGGCACATTTGGTGGATAAATTCATGACATTTCACTTCAAAGAGGAGAAAGCAGTTCTCCCTTATGTAATAGATCTTGAAAACCTACTAGGAAAACTAAAAACTGAGAATATCATTGTTTGATGAGTTTCTTTCTAGTGCTATAATTTACAAATTATCTGCTTTTTGACTCTTCTTTAAAACTGAGATGTATAGGATGCCTGAAAAGATTCAACTTGCACACCTTAAGCATTGTATTAAGGTTGAAGATGAGACTAGAAATATGATGAATTTAGAATTGATTAACAAACAACTATCGACTGCAAATATATTAACTAATACTAAATGTGTTCCTAGGTTTAAGAAAAATAAGTTAAATTCTAAGGGTGAACCAACTAAGCTGAAGGTCACGAAGAAGATTGTTAAAAAGAAAGAAAATTACTGCAGAAAGTGATGTCACCCTGTCAGGCTACCCAAAAAGGAACTATGCAACATAGAAAAGATGAACTTGCTAAAGGGAACAACTGAGCCCGTCAACTTTTTCTATGTTGTTGGTGATGTTAAGGCCAATGCCTCTGCTAGTTGGTTATGGACTCGGGAGCCACATGCCACACATGCAATGAAGAAGGACTTTTAACTGATCTCAAATGTGCAAATGAGTCACTGTCAATGGCGAATGGAGAATCAGTCAGGGTACTTCATACTTGAACTGCTAATTTTAGCCTCTCATTAGGTAATACTTTTATTTTACATAATGTCATATATGTACCTGCTTTAGCAAAAAGTTAATTTAGCTGATAAAGTAATCAATATTGTTAGTTCCAAATTATGTAGTCCACGTACATGGTATAATAAGCCGAGACTTGTGAACTTCGCTAAAACTTTTAACTTTCCGATTGACACATCCATAAAAATGACAAATGTGAAGTGTCTCTGAAATAAAAATAACTAAAAAACATTTTCGTACTGTTTCTAGGAGTACAAAAATTCTTGAGCTAATTCATTCTGACATATGTGATTTCAAGAGTTTTGTAACACAAGGGGTCGGAAGTACCTAATCACCTTTATATATAATTATTCTAGACATTGTCACATTTATTTGGTGAAATATAATGGTGAAATACAAGAGAAATTCAAAGAATTTAAAAACCGTGTCGAAAATCATTTAGATTCTAGATTAAAATGTTTATATCAGATAGCGGTGGAGAATATGTCTCAATGGGATTCAGAGAAAATTGTAACACAAATGGAATCATACCTAAAACTACCACACCATACTCACCACAGTCAAATGACATTGCGAAAGAAAGAATCGAAAACTCATTGAGATGTTGAATTCCACGTTACTGATTGCTGGTATACCTTCATAATTTTTACGTGAGGCTGTATTGACTGCTAGCAAGATTTTGAATATGTTCCCACACTCTAAATTATCTACTAAATATTATGAATTATGGCATAATCGCAAACCAATTTTGACAAAATAAAGTATAATTTGGGTTTGCATTTGAAAAATAATAAATCCAAAATCATATGTAAAGTAGGTTAAAATTAAACTTTGTGTTAAATTAATGGGCTTCATAACAATAAATAAAAGATGGATTAAAATTTATGGACTTTCACAAATTAATAAACAGTCAAAGAAATAATAATAATAATAATAATAATAATAATAATAATAATAATAATAATAATAATAATAATAAGATCATATAACAAAATAGTAATAAAATCAAAATACCAATTAGTAATAAGATAAAATGAAGTATAATTTGGGTTTTGCATTTGAAAAATAATAAATTCAAAATCATATGTAAAGTAGGTTAAAATTAAACTTTGTGTTAAATTAATGAGCTTCATATTAATAAATAAAAGATGGGTTAAAAATTATGGACTTTCACAAATTAATAAATAAATAAATAAATAAATAAATAAATAAATAAATAAATAAATAAATAAATAAATAATAATAATAATAATAATAATAATAATAATAATAATAATAATAATAATAATAATAATAATAGTAACAAGATCATATAACAAAATAGGATTTGTATTACAATATAGAAATTATTTGAAAATAACTAAAAATACAATTAATGAATAGAAATGGACTTTAATAGGAGGTCCAAAATAAATTTAAGACAATGAGAATTCAAGATAACAAATTTTTTTATAAGGAATCCAAACACATAAAATAGACAGAAAATATAGATGGAAATGGGGATTACATAAATCTTTCGCTGGACCTTCGTTATGTGCTCGTATTTCTGTATTTTGAAAAGCGGGGCGTGATAGATCAGGTGACCTATCAGTTCGTGATGGTAAAGGCACATTCCTTTTAATTTGGCCACATCCATCTTTTGCCATTATTGCCAATTTGTGCTATTTAGTTTCTTAGTCAGCAACTTGGTTAGGTAGGGAGGAAGAGTAATTTCTTTTACTTCAATGTCCTCTCCTTCACTCATCTTGGCAAACACAAGTCACCTCACAAACAACGCTCAGAGGATTTTGGGTCACTTTCTGAATAAAACCGGGTCAGGTTCAGATTAGTTTTTGGGTCAGGTTCAGCTTGGATTCGAGTCAAATTCAGTCCTGTTTCGGGTCCAATTTGGAGAAGAGTTAGGTTGGAATCAGTGCAGATCTGAAGGGAAGCAATGTTGTATTCCGGTGGATAGAGTAGTCGGATTCGTGAGTATCATAGTCTCTAGGGTCAGAATATGAGGAGGTCGAGCATGAACGATTCTCAGCCCAATGATTTCTGGTAGTGTTGGCTCTAAGACATTGCCTCTTTCTTCAGTTGGGATCTACAACATCAGAGAGAAAATGAGGGATGAGAGCTTGCGGATGGCGACGGTGGTGAGGGAGTGACGTCGGTAAGGTGATTGAGAAGGAGGCTGAGACGGGGTGGCAAGGAAAACAATGTTTGTCCAATTTGGAAATTAGGGCTCTGAAGGCTGCAATCGAGCCGAGCCGAGCCGAATACCTTCAGGCTTGAGCTCGGCTCGTTTACGAAACGAGCTCAGTTTTGAGCTCGAGCTCGGTTCGAACCGAGCTTTGACCGTATTCGAGTCGAATAGCTCGCGAGCTTAGCCTAAAAAAAAAAGCAAGCTCGAGCTCGGCTCGTTTACGAAACGAGCTCAGTTTTGAGCTCGAGCTCGGTTCAAGCCGAACTTTGACAGAGTTTTGACCGAGCTCGAGCCGAATAGCTCGCGAATAGCTCAATTCGTTTGCAGCCCTAGCTCTGATATCTTTTAAAAGAGAAGATAGAGATTGTGATTAGATAAATTGTATCTATTGTTTTACCGAAACATAACTTACATATATTGATAGCAAACAGAAGCAAGGGCTTAAACCGGTCTATAACTAGCTACAAATTTATATTTCTAACAAAATATGGCAAATACTTTGCTGCTACAACCTTAAACATCAATGGGAGCCATATCAGGCCCACCTCAACCTAATAGCCCTGATGTGATCCGCACCCTCATGTTTTACTTTATGCACTGATGTGGCCACTTGATCGTCATTCTCGTCATTGAGTTTCATTGTTTCTTGATCAGTCATGCAAAGCATTTTTCATTGTCACTGGTAGGTTTGAACTTTGTATCCTGAAACTGCGAAGGCAAGGGCAATTTTCCACGGAGTTATACACGTTGCAAGTTCAGATATATGTACACCTACTCAGTGACACCAAGCCAAACTCAGCTCGTGTGCACTTATATGACAGATTTTTCAAATAAACATTTGAATCACTAACAATAACAGATAAGTAGGTAAATACAATTATAACTAAACTAGTAAGCTGCATGCACCGTCTAAATATATATATTTTTTTATATAGTAAATAATAAAACATAATCTGCCATCGAATTTGAGACACTCCTTCACTCATCACATGCTCTTTACAAGTTACCACTAGTGGTATAAATTTTTATTTTATAAAAGTGACATTTTTGTAAATAATTATGTCGCAAATAAATTTGAACTTTCAGGATTTTATGGTAACTAATAGCAGTTGAGTAAATAAATGGTTAATATAACTCCCACTTAAAAATGAATGGTTGAGATTAAATGGTTGAATGTCTACAAATTACAGTCTGTCTACTGTTGCTGCTGATTTTGGTGTGGGAGCAAACAGGTAGTATTTGTGGATTCTTGGAAAAACATGAATAGCAAACCTGAACCTGTTCTGTTGGAGTCTGACCGCTGACTCCCGCCGTTTACCTGCAAAAAGTGCGAGACACCGGGATGGATCCCGGCGACGCACCCTCCGACGCTCTTGTCAGTAATCTGAATGATTAAGAAAGAACTTTAAACTGGAAAAGTATTGATTACCTCTTAATGGAGATGGATGGGGGGTATTTATAGTCACCGTTGGGATCAGATTAGGAATGTAATCCCTGTGATTAGATAAGGAATGTAATCCCTAATTCCCGGTGAGAGGATAGTCGCGAATCAGGCTCGTTGATTTGGTTCAATCAGAGACCCTAATTCTATCCTGTCGGACTGGGTTTGTATCGGGTCGGGACCCGTACCCAGTTGAGGTAGAACCGTTCGCGGGTTATTGGATCTGTGAGAAGGAGACCCAGTACCCGTTTCGGACCCATTTGTATGTGAAATTACCGTTTTACCCCTGAGCTTTAAGATTCGTGCCCGATGTGAATGGTCCCGATTTAATCCTATTTTTAGCCATATCACGAGCCCCCCACTCCTGAAGACTGAGTTTGATCAGCCTTTGAGGAGTAGTTTTACTGTTCTAATGGCGTACGGGATTTTATCGGTGTTCTTAAGGGAGTTTGGATCTTGCTCGGGGTGTAACGTTGTTATTCTGGGCTTGTAAAATACCCAAAAATATCCTCAGAACTTTCTGGATTTTTGGTGATTTTTCCAAATTTTTCTGAATTTTTTCTCATTTTTTTGAATTTTTTATTCATTTTCCGAATTAAATAATTAATTATCGAAAATATTAATTAATTATTCTAATTTAATAATTATTTTTTCAGAATTTAAAAATAATTTTTCTGAATTAATAATTATTTTTAGAATTTTTAATTATTTTTTTCTATTTTTTAATTATTTTTTCGGTTTTTTAAAATAATTAAAACAAATAAATAAATAAATAAATTAAATATTACCTGGACACGTGGCGCGTTTCTGGACGTCGATCGTGATCAGATGGCACGCATCGTGAGGCAGATCACGCTCTGGACACGTGGCGCGTTTCTGAGCGTCGATCGTGATCAGATTTGCGCGCATCGTGAGGCAGATCACGTTCTGGACACGTGGCACGTTTCTGAGCGTCGATCGTGTCGTGGCGCGATTTTTGAGACGATCGGACGGACCTGTGGGTCGGAGAGTTTTTTTCTCCAATTACGAGTTCGGTGCTTCGGCTCCTCGGATCGGCTACTTGGATCGGCTCGGCTACTTGGTTTTTCTCCAATTACGGCTCGGCTACGATGCCACGTGGCAGTGCCACGTGGTGCTTTATTTATTTATTTATTTATTTTTCTTCTTCTTTTCTTTCTTTCTTCCGCTGCTCCTTCTTCGCCTCTCCTTCTTCATCTCCTTTTCCCACCTCTTTTTCCATTCGCCGCCGCGTAGCTCACGCAGGGTTGAGGCGAGCAACGGAGTTGACGAGGAGTTCGTAGGTTCCCGATGAGGGGAGAGAGCTCACGAGGACGGTGGCGCTTCGGAGGGAGAGCTCGGAGACGGAGGGTTCGGAGCTCGAGAGCTTAGACGAAGGCGGAGCTCGAAGTGGTTTGCGACGGTGGGGGAGCTAGGAACTGCGGTCGACGAGGAGCGCTCGAGCTTCGACTGTGGAGGCTCGATGCCGTGGAGTGAGTCTGACGATGGGTTTCGCTATTGGAGCTCGGCGAGGAATGGAGGCGAGGTCGGAGGTTTGAGAGGTATTTTGGAGCTTCGGCAGCGGAGCTCGGCGATAGCAGTGTGGTGGCAAGCTCGGCGATCGATGAAGGAGGAGCTCGACACTGTAGTGGAGCTTCGCGCTTCGGAACTCGACGAAGGAGACTTCGGTGGTGAGCTCGGAGCTTCGTCGAGGAAGAGAGCTCAACGGAGGAGCTAGCTTCGGCGTTGGAGGCTGGCGAGTTTGGCGTTGGAGGCGATTGGTGGATGACCAATCTCACTGTGACGAGAAAGAGGTGGAGCCTCGGCGATTGCTCGCTGCGAGCCCGGCGACGAGGGTGGCGAGCTTGTCGATGGGTAGTGCCCGACGTCGTCGGAGGGGCTCGACGCCGAAGAACTCGTCGGAGCTTAGCTTGAGCTCGGTGAAAGACAAGGTCAGCGAGGGGAGCTCGTGACGAAGTGGAGGTTTGGGTTTCACTTCCTCTGGTTTTGGCGGGAGAGTAGAAGGGAAGAAGAAGGGAAGGGTTCGGGTTTGGGACCCTAACGGGTCCGACCCGACCCTTCTCTCAAATTTTTTTTTCTTTTCTTCTCCTCTACTTCTTGTTCGGCAAATCCGAGCACGGATTTTGAGGAGCATTTTTCTCCACTTTGCTGTTCAGTAGATCGGTAGCTCGGATTTGAGATCCAAGCTACGTGGCTCAATTTGGACAGTTGATCACGATCGTGGCGCGAATCACGAGACAAGAGGCTCACGTTTCGAGAAAACGTTATCTTGTCGTTTTTTGGAGACGTGGCACGATCTGAGTCGTTCATCATGTTCTAGCACGAATTTTGAGATGATCCAACGGTGAGATGGGATCGGCAGAATTTTTCTCCATATGTGGAGGTCGGTACCTCGTCCACTCGGCTCGGTAGTTCCCCCTCTGCCCATAGTAGCTCGGCATAGAGGAGGGGTTGGAGATCTACCTCTGCTCTTCGGCTCGAGAGGATGGGTCGGCATATGGGAGAGGTGAAGAGCTCCGGAGCTTTGCCTCTGTTCTGTTTGGTTTGGGAGATTTTTGAAGAGGAGCTCCACTCCTAGGGGGAGAAGAGGTGCTAGGAAGATCTTCGTAAGAGTCATGAGAAGACCCATTCTTTCAAGTGAGTGCAAGGAGCAACTCTATGGGAGAGTTTTGAGCTCCGAATTCTTTGAGAAGAGCTCCGCTTTGGAGGCGAGCGGAGTGAAGAGCTCGGCTCTGGGAGAGAGCCATTTGGAAGATGAGTGTAAGGAGGAACTCTAGGAGAGAGTTGTGCTCTGAACTCGATGAGAAAAGGTCCGCTTTGGAGACGAGCGGAAGTGAAGAGCTCGGTTCTAGGAGAGAGCGATCTGGAGGACGAGTTTGAGGAGCAACTCTAGGAGAGAGTTTTAGCTCCGAACTCGTTTGAGAAGAGGTCCGCCTTGGAGGTAAGCGGAGTGAAGAGCTCGACTCTAGGAGAGAGCCACTTGGAAGACGAGTTTGAGGAGCAACTCTAGGGGAGAGTTGTGCTCCGATCTTGTTTGAGAAGATCTCCGCTTTTGAGGCGAGCGGAGTGAAGAGCTCGGCATTAGGAGAGTCATTTGAGAGACAAGTTTGAGGAGGAACTCTAGAAGAGAGTTGTGCTCCGAACTCGTTTGAGAAGAGGTCCGCTTTGGAGGTGAGCGGAGCGAAGAGCTCGGCTCTAGGAGAGAGCCATCTGGAAGACGAGTTTTGAGGAGCAACTCTAGGGAGAGTTGTGCTCTGAACTCGTTGAGAAGAGGTCCGCTTCGGAGGCAAGCGGAGTGAAGAGCTCGGCTCATGGGAAGAGCCTTTTGTGAGACAAGTTTGAGAAGGAACTCTAGGAGAGAGTTGTGCTCTGAACTCGTTTGAGAAGAGGTCCGCTTTGGAGGTGAGCGGAGCGAAGAGCTCGGCTCTAGGAGAGAGCCATCTAGAAGGCGAGTTTTGAGGAGCAACTCTAGGGGAGAGTTGTGCTCCGAACTCGTTGAGAAGAGGTCCGCTTCGGAGGCAAGCGGAGTGAAGAGCTCGGCTCATGGGAAGAGCCATTTGTGAGACGAGTGTGAGGAGGAACTCTTGGAGAGAGTTGTGCTCCGAACTCACTGTGAAGAGGTCTGCTTCGGAGGGAGCGGAGTGAAGAGCTCGGCTCTAGGAGAGAGCCATCTGGAAGACGAGTTTTGAGGAGCAACTCTAGGGGAGAGTTGTGCTCCAAACTCGTTGAGAAGAGGTCCGCTTCGGAGGCAAGCGGAGTGAAGAGCTCGGCTCATGGGAAGAGCCATTTGTGAGACAAGTTTGAGGAGGAACTCTAGGAGAGAGTTGTGCTCCGAACTCGTTTGAGAAGAGGTCCGCTTTGGAGGTGAGCGGAGCGAAGAGCTCGGCTCTAGGAGAGAGCCATCTGGAAGACGAGTTTTGAGGTACAACTCTAGGGGAGAGTTGTGCTCCGAACTCGTTGAGAAGAGCTCCGCTTTGGAGGCGAGCGGAGGGAAGAGCTCGGCTCTGGGAGAGAGCCATTTGTGAGACGAGTGTGAGGAGGAACTCTAGGAAAGAGTTGTGCTCCGAACTCGCTATTTAATTGACAGAATCAACAGTTGTGGGAGCAGTTCCGAATGGCGAACCACTTCTAACCCGCTGAAGAGCAAGTTATTTGAAGAGGAATCGAGCCAAGTGTTGGACTCCGAACCATCGTTAGAGTTATTCAACGGTTGAGGGAGCAATTCCGAATGGCGAACCACTTCTAACTCGCTGAAGAGCAAGTTATTTGAAGAGGAATCGAGCCAAGTGTTGGACTCCGAACCATCGTTAGAGTTATTCAACGGTTGAGAGAGCAATTCCGAATGGCGAACCACTTCTAACTCGCTGAAGAGCACGTTATTTGAAGAGGAATCGAGCCAAGTGTTGGACTCTGAACCATCGTTAGAGTTGTTCAACGGTTGTGGGAGCAATTCCGAATGGCGAACCACTTCTAACCCGCTGAAGAGCAAGTTATTTGAAGAGGAATCGAGCCAAGTGTTGGACTCCGAACCATCGTTAGAGTTATTCAACGGTTGAGGGAGCAATTCCGAATGGCGGACCACTTCTAACCCGCTGAAGAGCAAGTTATTTGAAGAGGAATCGAGCCAAGTGTTGGACTCCGGACCATCATTAGAGTTATTCAACGGTTGTGGGAGCAATTCCGAATGGCAAACCACTTCTAACCCGCTGAAGAGCAAGTTATTTGAAGAGGAATCGAACCAAGTGTTAGACTCCGAACTCGTTGTTAAAGGTTAGTAAGTTGTGGGAGCAGCCATGTAGAAGAAGCTGGACTCCGAACCCACCATTTAAGAGAGTCGTGACTCGGAGAGATAGAGAAGTAGGAGCAATAATTTTCAATGAAAAGATGTAAAGTTTGAAATAAACTAAGTGGCCGCTTCAATAGGGCGAGCCATTATTACATGCTATTGGCCGAGTTACAAGCATCGGCCTTATTGAAAATCAGGATCCTACTTCTACAATAAGGTGAGAACCTATTGGGAGGAGCTGGGAGATTCTGAGTCTTGAAGCTCGGCGGGCCCTTCTGTTCGTTTGTAGGCTCCTCAGGGGGGAAACTCGGCCCCCTCTTTTTGGACGAACTTGATCAGGTGCCTCCGCTGTATGAGTTCTTCGATCTCCTCCTTGAGAGCCCGACAATCATCCGTGTCGTGGCCGTGGTCCCTGTGAAAGCGGCACCACTTATCCTTGTTCCTCTTCTTGCCAGGTGTATTTATTCTCGGGGGAGCGCGGAGGAGCCCTTCCTTGTCCACCTCCATAAGAACTTCTGATATATTGGAAATTAGGGGGGTGAACTTCTCAAACCGAGGAGTCGAGCGACGCTGTCCATTGCCGTCCTTCTGGAATTTTTGGGACCCCTCTTCGCTTGTGCTCTTCTGTTTGTTCCCGGAAGATGTCTCCTCAAAGCCCGGGAGATTCTCGGCTTCTTCAGCCCGAATGTACTTCTCGCTCCTAAGAAGGAGGTCGGCAAAATTATGTGGGGGCTTCTTGGCAAGGGAGGAGCGAAGGCTAGAGTTGAGGACGTTCGATTGGAAGGCGGCCGCTGCAACAGGCTGATCAAGGGAAGCGATGGATCTCACTTCTGCAGTGAGCCTCCTCACATAGTCTCTCAACTTCTCTCCCTTCTCCTGGCGGAGCTGGAGTAACGAGATGTTGGTCTTCTCCGTGCGTCTGCTACTCACAAAATGAGTGATGAAGAGGGTCTCGAATTGCTCGAAGGAGAATATGGAAGACGGGGCGAGGCGGGAGTACCACTCCCGAGCCGAACCCTTAAGAGTGGCGGGGAAGGTTTTGCACAGCAAAGCATCGGAAGCTTGGTGGATTAGCATGAGGGTCTTAAAGCTTTCGATGTGGTCCACGGGGTCCGACTCCCCCAAGTAAGTTTCGAACTGTGGGGGTTCGAGCCGCAGTTCGAAACCTCTTGGGATAGGAGCTTCCATGATGGTCCGGGAGAAGGGAGGTCTGCTCGGGCGGATGGTCCTTCCTCTTAACTCCTCATCCTTGTCTATTCGGCCGATGCGCCTCTCCATCTCTTGGAGACGGCGGTAGAGAGCATCGTCCCTTCGACGGTAGTCAAACGAGCCTCTGGACTCGTCTTCATAGGAAGGGGAGCGGGGACTACGACGACGGTAGCTCTGGGAGCGGCGAGGACTAGGGAGGTGCAGCTGGTTACTAGGAGCTGGAGGAGGAGTTATGGACCGGCGGCGAGGACTTGGGACCCATGGAGGAGTAGGAGCCCTTTGGGCATTGTTGTTGTTGGATCGGAGGTTGAGAGCTTGCAACACCATTGCTTGAAATTGCTGGAACTCGGCACGAGTGATGGGTGCCTCATCGTTCCTCGGATGTTGCCGACCGGTAGGGGAATGATGTCTTCTCCTATGGTGTTCGGGGGACTCTTTCATCCCTCTTCGAGTAGGGGACCTTCTGTAGTCTTGGTGGTGAGGAGATCGCTCATCTGGACGTTGTTGGCGGGAGGCTCCCTCTCGGGCCTACTTTTCATCCAGACAGCGGCGAAGATCCTCACCCTTCTGCCGATTGAGGATGGAATTGCGGAGGTCGGAAACTCGAGGACTGTGGGAGGCCATGGAATCCGAAGAGGCATTGTGTACCGAAATGCGGTCCTGATGGAGGGGTTGCTTCTGTGGGTTGGGACGCGAAGCCCTCGCACCGGCATTCTGAGGACCGGCGGGACCCTTAGGGGGTTGCTGATTCTGAAGAGGAGGCTGATCTTGTTGAAGAGGGTCTTCCGCTTGGAGAGGAAGTTGCCCCTGCTGCTGAGCAGGTTGGATGGGGACTACCTCTTGCTGATCAATGGGGATTGGGTCCACGGTTGGACCCTCTGGATCTTACTTTCCTAGGAGGCATGGCTGGAGGAGATCTGACCAACAGGAAGAGGGGAGGCTGCTATTCGTATGGTTCCCACAGACGGCGCCAATCCGTTGCTGCTGATTTTGGTGTGGGAGCAAACAGATAGTATTTGTGGATTCTTGGAAAAACCTGAATAGCAAACCTGAACCTGTTCTGTTGGAGTCTGACCGCTGACTCCCGCCGTTTACCTGCAAAAAGTGCGAGACACCGGGATGGATCCCGGCGACGCACCCTCCGACGCTCTTGTCAGTAATCTGAATGATTAAGCAAGAACTTTAAACTAGAAAAGTATTGATTACCTCTTAATAGAGATGGATGGGGGGTATTTATAGTCGCCGTTGGGATCAGATTAGGAATGTATCCCTGTGATTAGATAAGGAATGTAATCCCTAATTCCCGGTTGAGAGGATAGTCGCGAATCAGGCCCGTTGATTTGGTTCAATCAGAGACCCTAATTCTATCCTGTCGGACTGGGTTTGTATCGGGTCGGGACCCGTACCCAGTTGAGGTGGATCCGTTCGCGGGTTATTGGATCTGTGAGAAGGAGACCCAGTACCCGTTTCGGACCCATTTGTATGTGAAATTACCGTTTTACCCCTGAGCTTTAAGATTCGTGCCCGATGTGAACGGTCCCGATTTAATCCTATTTTTAGCCATATCATCTACAAATGTTAATCCCGACTCACCATTTATAATATTAGAGATAAAAATAACAGATAAAAAAAAGGTTAATTTAAGGACAGTTTAGATTTAAAATCTAAGACTAATGATTTTGTATTTTCTTGTCCTAAAATTAAATTTAAAACTTATACCAATCAATTTAAATTTTAAAAATTAATTTAAATTAATAGAAAATAAGAAAAGTTAATCCAAACTTAATGCATACATAAGACACACATGCAGTTCTTTCAACAAAATACTTTTCCCAATACGATTCTGCATGATGTTTCATTGATGGCCTGTACACCGGCCGATCAATTACCAGTTGGTGTCTGTGATGCAATCCAAAGCTCAAGAGCCAGCAGCGGAGGGGATGAGTAGCTGCAGTTGGATGGAGATGAGTAGCTGCAGTTGGATGCGAAGGTAATGGGAAGAAGAGAGGTATATCTGATTGGTATCAGATCACATGTAATAGTTGAACAGATAGGGGATTAGTTGCAAGATTGTAAATACGAATCGTTATGAATGTAAAGCAGCCGTTGGTTGCTAGGAGATTAGATTTCAGTCTCTTATGAATGATATTTTTAGACCCTATTTGAGAAAGTTTATACTGGTCTTCTTCGATGATATCCTTATTTTCAGTGCAACCTGGCAAGAGCATTTGGCTCATTTGGAGGAGACTTTTTCAGTGCTTCAGCAGCACAAATTGTTTGTAAAGAAATCTAAATGCACATTTGGGAAGAGTGAAGTAGAGTACTTGGGTCACATAGTTTCCTCTACCGGTATCTCAGTTGATCATAAGAAGGTTTCTGCAGTTAAAGAATGGCCCATTCCTCAGACAGTCAAGGCACTTAGAGGCTTCCTTGGACTCACAGGATATTATAGGAAGTTTATAAGGCATTATGGGTCGATTGCTGCTCCTTTGACTGATTTGACAAAGAAGGGAAATTTCCATTGGAGTGAGGAAGCTGCTCAAGCTTTCAATCAGCTGAAAGAAGCACTCATCACAGCCCCAGTCCTACAACTGCCAAATTTTAATGAAGTTTTTGTGGTTGAGTGTGATGCTTGCAAAGTTGGTATAGGAGCTGTTCTCTTGCAAAACCAACACCCAATTGCCTACATTAGTCAAGCAATTAAAGGGAAATGCCTACATTGGTTAGCTTATGAAAAAGAGATGCTTGCGATACTGTTAGCAGTAAAAAAGTGGAAGCAATATCTTTTTGGCAGGTCCTTTATCATTCGGACTGATCATCAACCTCTCAAATATTTGCTGGACCAAAGATTGTCCACGGAAGCTCAACACAAGTGGCTAGTAAAGCTCTATGGGTTCAATTTTGAGGTAGAATATAAAAAAGGTAGAGATAATGTGCCGGCAGATTGCTTGTCTAGAAGAGAATGGGATTGTTTTCTGGTGCAGTTAAGCTCTCTTCACCCTAATTGGTGGGATGATGTGGTTAAGATGAATACAGATGATCCATACTTTAAGGAGTTGGCAGATCAAGCTGAGAAATCAACTAATGCTAAGTTTTTGAAGTTTCATGGAGTTTGGTATAAGGGATCCAAAGTAGTCATTAGTCCTACATCCAGTCTGAGAAGATTGATTATTTTTGAACACCATGACACACCCATAGGTGGTCATTCTGGATATGATAAAACGTTGCAAAGGATCCGCAGATCATTTTGGTGGAAGGGTATGAAAGCGGATGTGTCATTCTGGATATGATAAAACGTTGCAAAGGATCCGCAGATCATTTTGGTGGAAGGGTATGAAAGCGGATGTCAGAATCTATGTACAAGAGTGTACAACTTGTCAGACTAGCAAGTATGTTTGTCAATTGCCTTCGGGGTTACTTCAACCACTACCAATACCTGAGAAAATTTGGGATCAAATTAGCATGGACTTTATAGAAGGGCTTCCAGTTAGTTGCAAGTACTCAGTGATATTGGTTGTAGTGGATAGGCTGAGTAAATATAGCCACTTCTTTCCCATTAAACATCCATTTACAGCTTCTACTATTGCTCAGGTACTAACAGATGGCATCTTCAAGTTATATGGAATTCCTATTTCCATAGTATGTGATAGGGGAGCTGTCTTCACAAGTGCCATTATGAGAGAATTCCTTCGTCTACAGGGTACTAAGTTGACCTTCTCTACTGCATATCATCCTCAAACTGACGGCCAAACAGAAGTGGTTAATCGGAGTTTAGAAACTTATTTGTGGTGTTTTTGTCACTATAAACCCAATGATTGGAGCAAATGGTTATCTTGGGCTGAGTATTGGTATAATACTTTCTATCATAGTGCGATCAAATCCACTCCATATGAAGTTGTCTATGGTAGAGCACCTCCAACTCTCATTTCTTACATTCCTCATACTGCAAAGAACCCACAGGTAGAAGAAAACTTGCTAGCAAGGGATGTTAGCTTGAAATTGCTCAAAGATAATTTGAAGAAAGCACAAGATAGAATGCGGAAACAAGCTGATCTTCATCGCCAGGATAAAACTTTTCAGGTGGGAGATTTAGTCTATGTTAAGCTGCAGCATTATCGACAAGTTTCGGTGGCAACAAGGACTATAAGGAAGCTATCTCCTTTGTACTATGGACCATATGCTGTGCTAGAGCGTATTGGTTCTGTTGCTTATAAGCTTGACTTGCCAGTAGGGTCTAAAATCCATCCAGTTTTTCATATTTCGCAGCTTAAGAAGCACATTGGCCCATCAATTACTGTGCAGCGAGGCATTCCAGATCAGCTTTCTACGGCTCTGAGTGAGCCAGATGAGATATTGGATCGAAGATTAGTCATTAAGGGGAAGAAATTGGTATCGGAAGTGTTAATCAGATGGAAACATCAGGATGTTACTGATGCTACTTGGGAACCGTATTGGGATTTGGTCCGAAAATTTTCACTCTTCGACCTTGAGGCAAGGTCTCTTAATAGGGGGGGAGGAGTTGATGCAATCCAAAGCTCAAGAGCCAGCAGCGGAGGGGATGAGTAGCTGCAGTTGGATGGAGATGAGTAGCTGCAGTTGGATGCGAAAGTAATGGGAAGAAGAGAGGTATATCTGATTGGTATCAGATCACATGTAATAGTTGAATAGATAGGGGCTTAGTTGCAAGATTGTAAATACGAATCGTTATGAATGTAAAGCAGCCATTGGTTGCTAGGAGATTAGATTTGAGCCGTTGGATGGAGTAGGGTCCACATTGTAACCGTCTGAATGGCCATTTCCGATTATGCGCTTCGCGCGTGGAAGCTGTATAAATAGACCAGGCTCTGCTGAGTCTGTGGTGCTTTTGTGAATCCAATTCTCTGTCTTTTCTTCTTGATTCTTTCTTCTTCTCTAACCCTCCAATCACCATTATCTTGTTCTAGCTTCTGTATACACACAGCCATGGCCAAGAGCAAAGGTCGAGGTGTATCAGTCTGGTGGCCAAGTTATTTGATTCGGATCGATCCATATATGGATCCAATAAGAAAATGTACCTAGTTTGACTATTCAAAATTTCATATATCCTATCTATTTACTACGCTAATGGATTTTCTTTGAGAATCCAAAAACTTGATTCTCCGAATTAAATTGCCACCCAATTTTCAAATTTTCCTTTTTGCACTTTCCTCTCTTCTACTCCTCCGCCTCTGATCTAACCCTAATCTCAACTTCCGCTCGATCGACGAGAAGTCGCCATCATTGTACGGATAACATCATCTTCGATTCGCTGCGAGTATCTAAGTCTGTCCCTTGTTGTTGTTATTTTAGGGTTTTGAGTGTTATTTGGTGATGATGCATGTTTCGTAGGATTATTCTTGATTCATGAGCTCTAGCATTTTTTTAATTTTTAATTATTGAAATGGTTTGTGTTTAGTAATGAGTTGTTTGTGGTTGATTTAAGATATGGTAAATAGTTTCCGGTATTTAGTAAGATGAAAGGGAGCCTCATAGTTAGAGGAGGATTTTCCCCTCATACAGAGTAGTTGTTGTATACACGGTGGGACTCTAAATAGACGATCCTCACCATTGTCATGTTTCTTATGTCGTAAGAGACGTGTATAAAATATGAACTTGTTTGGAGGCTTCCTACCCATTCATAGCGTGGTGCAAATTGCCAATTGCTATGTTGTTGAAAAAACGTTCGTTCTGCGATTGTTGAAACATGATCAAAAGGCATCCAATCAAGTTGATTTTTAGGCACATGGATATTATGACATGTAAATGAATGTGAATGATGCCAATCTTCCATTATGGGCCCCATTCTGTGTTTACCTATGAAGCACTAATACGCGTACGGGGACACGGATACGGGGGATACGAAAATTTTCAAGAAAGTAGGATACGGGATGCGGCGGGGATAAGGCTATATATATATATATATATATATATATATATATATATATATATATATATATATATATATATATAAATTTGAATAATTACACATAACTAAATAATATCTCTTGTTAATAAGGAAGTGGTAAATATCATTCATTAAACATAAATAAGATAATCCATAAAGGTATAATAATTGAGTTGAGCAAGAAATGATTTCAGTTATTCTTCTTTGAATATGGTAAGAAAACCCTGAATTATATTTTCTTATTTCTTCAAATTAACCCCCAAATTCGATTTTTTTATGTTTTATTGTTTTAAACCCCAAAAATTATTTCATTCTAACAATTTTAACCTCGAGTTGTATCCCCACCGTGTCTGCCACGTATCTCTACCACGTATCTCTGTCGTATGCATTTAATAAAAAAATGTTGGACACGTTTCAGCCGTATCCTGCACGTATCCGGCCGTATCCCGTATCGGATACGTACATGATACGGGGACGGCACCCTCCGTGAAGTATCCATGCTTCATAGGTGTGTACAAATACTCTATATGAGGAAATCACCTCATATGAGATTGTCTTTCCTCATTTAGTAATGAGTAGTTTGTGGTTAATTTGTAATGAAATGTTTAAACTATCCATAGTTTTGTTTCATCTTCAGTTCTTGATTTTTAAAGGGAATTAATTAATTGTTTTTATACTTTCTATGCTTTTCCCTTCACTAATGCTAGAATTCTTGAAGATTCACTCATGCTAAAAATTAACTCTTTCTTTCTTTTTAGGCAATTTTTTAAAATTTAAAATTTAATTTTTGTTTCGTCAGGCACAAAAGATTGCTACTGGTATTTAATTTTTTTAAATATTTTTTGTCTGATTTATGTGGCATTTTTAGATGACTTTTACACTTTGTAAGTAAACAAGAAGAGACGGGAAAATCTAGCTTCTTATATTTTATTAATGTTCTTTGTATTGTACCGAATTTGATGATGCTATGATCAGCTTATTAGATCATACAATTTTTTAATTGCTTTAGCTAAGTTATATAGATGAGAACAAATGGAGAAAAATAATGATTGTGTTAAAGTAAGCGAAGCTTATACAGCAGGTTCCAGTTCTTTCTGTAGGCATAACTAGAATAGTATAGTTGCATTTTGAATGGTAGAAACAGGAGCTACTTGAATTGGCGTAAGAACTTAAAGATTGTAAACTGTGGATGTCGTAAAAATTATGACATGGTAATCTTCTCTTTTCTTTGAAAGCAGACTCCAGATGTCGTTTTTGGGAAGATTGAGTGGCATGAAACAAATCTTCCGCTCCTCTGGTTCGGCCTACCTCAACCAAATTTTTGGCAGAGAAATGAGGGCATCGACTCTCAAGCCCCCAAAGGCTGCTTCAGCCGCTTCCTTAATCCAGTCTTCAGCTTCCCCCACCACACGGCTGATGAGTTCGTTAACTCCAGATCCCAACATTAGAATCGATAGAATGAAGATTATGAAGATGCTACGCGATGATGTGGGTTTCTCCCAAATTCAGTCTGAACGGATAAGTGATGCAATGGGAGTTATTATTGAAGAACGCCTGGGCGTGGTATATACATATACATCCCCCCTCCTATCTCTTTCAGTTTTTTCTGTTGTTTTTCTTTTTTGCTTTTTCTGTTTTAAACAACCACTTTCTTGCTGTTTTTTGTTTCTTGAACTTGAAATTATAATGGATATACTTCAATGGACAAGCAACCTTAGACTTACATGATGTCCCTCAGGAAACCTTTTGGCTGCTGGTTTAAAATATGGAACTAGTAGCCGTAGGACCTGCATAAGCCAAGAAATTATAATTGTTATATCCAGATCCATCATCACATTTTCATTGTTTCAATCTCATCGACTTTCCCGAACCGTATTCAGAATGCCATTATGTCATATATAAGACACGGAAAGTGCAAAGATTTAGATGGATTGTAGCATTACAGGAATGTCTTATGATTAATTGTAACACTTTTTTACATGAATTTTCTATAATCATTACCAGGTGGCGGCTGAAATGGTCGAGAAGAAGCTTTTAAAGGCCGATGAGACGGTTGGCCAACTTAATGACAAAATAGATGCTCTGTGGGCAAGATTCTGGATGGGGGTTGCTTTCAGCTCAAGTTTGGCATTCAGTTTTGCAGTTCAGTAATTTTTGCAGCAACTGATCTGGACCGTTTTCGTGCTAATGAAGATGAGATTCGACGGAATGAAAATAAATCCAGAGAGAAGGCGGCTGCATCATGCCCTAGCAAAACTCTCATCCCCACCTCCAGTACTTAGTAATATCTCTCACTGCAACTGCTTCTCCATCTATTTTCTTCTCCCCCGTACCTGAGATTATGATTATAGAGATATAAAATTTACTTCAGTTTATATTAGACCACATACTGCTTTAACAATGCGAAAAGTTGCTATTAGTCCCCTGCACTGTCCGATATACTATTAGGAATTGTATTATTTTCAGCAAGGTGTTTTGGAACAAAGTCAATGTTGTCTGACGGTAAAATGCAGATACCTTTCTGCATCACGATCTATATTATGTTGTCCTTTTTGCGTTGTCTTTAGCACTCATAATTTTGTAATCCTCTATCAAGTTTTTAACCTTCTAATTTTTCTCTCTGGCGATTTTTTTTGGTCTTCCTTCCCTGTATCTTGTGAGCTCAGATCCGGCCCGCCGGCAGCTCCGATCCATCCCCTCTCTTCTTTAAAGTGACTCCTCTCCTCAATCTTTTCAAACCCTTTTCACTTCATCCGCTCGCCTCCTGTCCTTCTCCTTTCCCCTCTTTCCCCCATTTGGTGTGTTCCACTTTAGGCCCTGTCCTCAGGCGGTCTTCCAAGAGGTCTTGGGCGTTGCGCTCCTTCGCTTGGTGGCCCCCACTCGGCCAGTAGCTTCCCCGTCGTCGCTGCGGCCCCTGCTCTGGTCAGGGTGTGTTTAGCGTCCACTGTCTCACCCTCCTGTGTGGTCATCGCCGGCGTTCGCTTGTCCCCGTCCTCCTATCTTCTCAGTGCAGATTTGGTGGTGGTATCTACTGCTGTCTAGCATCTTTATCATTCTACCCAGCACTGTAAGTATTTTTTCCTCTGGTTTATGGTTTTTTATTTTGTTTCAGTGTTACTTTCTGGCCGCCATCGTGGTGAGTGTGGTTGTCGGTTTACCTGTGGTTTATCTTGCCTCTTAGGAGCTCCGTCTCCGACTATTTCCCCTCTTTCTCTCTTTCCCCTCGGTGGAAATCGTCTTAATCTCTCTCTCTGTAGCTCTTCTCTTCTTCCTGTACAGTACTTCAGTCTCGTTTTGCCCTCTTTGGCGAGGTGTTGGGTTTCTGTGTATCCTCTTCCTTCTGCGATCTATTTCCCTTTGTGGGCCTTCCCCTTTTGCGGCCCATGGACTTATCCTGGGTTGAAGTGGTGAAGAAAAAGAATAAATTTCATAACAGTTATTGTTTCAATGGGCCACATCTCCGTATTGGGCATGCCTCCTTGCCTGATAAGGCCTTAGTCGAGAAGCATCTTGGAGCTTCTAAGTCATCATTCTCCCGCCCTATCGTCTCTTCTAACCGGTCACCTTCTCCTCTTTATCTCTCTTATTCTCACCGCCTACCACCTACCTGTTTCCGGTGCCTTCAGCCCGGTCACTTTAAGAAGTGTTGCATTTACAAGATGAAATGCCTATTTTGCCTTAAGTCCGGTCATGCACGACACCATTGTTATGCGCTCCAAATATTGTTGGGTCTCCCGATGGGAGCACCCATTTCGGATCAGATGCTTGCTGCTGTTGATCTCCCCTCTCTTCAACGCAAGTTGGAGGTTGCTAAAACTTCTATGCCCAAAAAGCTGTAATGACCCGGATCTCCAATACCGGACATCCGTGACACAACCAGAATCTTTGCCTTCAAATGCATCTCAACACAGTAAATAACATGGAAATTTAAACACTTTTATTGCCATTAGAGTTGTTACATCAATAATTACAATATCAAAATGTCCTTGAACAAGGAACACAAATTACATAACTTATTACAGCTGATCACGAAGAATAATCAGGCTCCTCTGGCAAAGCTGTCAGTTGTCTTCCAGATCAGCGATCAATTAGTCATTGCTGATAACTCCACTGAGTGGTTTATCTGCTTCCCTGGGACTTGTCCCTCGGCTTGAGCCTTCTGCTGCGCGACTCTGATATTTCTGCCCCACTCGAATGGTAGGCATGTATACTGCCATCCCCGTTGGATGCCCTGATGATCTTGGGCTCTCCTGTGCTTGTGACCCGATATTCATGTACCAAAAATGTGGGGTACGTCAGTAATTCTACTGACGCAATGCTGATAAGAAAACAGCGATCTCCAAACTGGCAACCACAAACCATCTTGAATGAAAAGGAAAACGTATCCTAATTCCCTGGTGTTCGTGTATGCCATGGTCTAACAACTAATGCACTGATCACCTGCCTTATTGTAATACAAGCACCCTTGAGACTCTGGATACGCATGCTTCCCATACTACATACGTTTCAGGCCAAACATGACATGGTCTAGTCTAATACACGAAATAAGAATGCACACGATGTACTTACTCTATTGCGATCGTTGGGAACGCATGCATCCCATACTGCATACTTTCCCAAAATCAACTTCGATGGAAATGTATGCATCCCATACTACATACTTTCCAAAGAGTTCGTTTTCCTGAATATAGGGTTCAATCCCTCGTCATGCAATGCATTCTAGATTGGTCCACTTCCTGTTCCTGATAGTATGACATGGTTGAGGAGATAAATAACATAAATGCTTCGGGGCGCTGCCCGTTGTCACCAATCATCGTTGCCTCAGACCCTCCTTGAAAGCCGTGACGAACTTAAGATATACGGTCCCACCGCTCTGCAGTCAACGGTCCCACCGTCCTGCAGTCAACAGCCGTGACGAACTTAAAGATATACCGCAGCATACCTAAAGCGTCGTATCCCATATGACCCGTTCGTGTCCACTAGCATGTGCCCGGATCCCATCCGTCCTTACCACGGTACCTCAGGAATCAACAATGCAAGATACGTGCAGCAGCACGTATCCCTAATGACAGGAAGAGACCACCCCATAGTATTGCCACCTACCGCTAATTCTCAGAACGAGTTGGATTATAGGGGATCACCCCTAACACCAATTCGGTCTTCGAGCAAAAATAAAGAAAACCTAATCAATGCAGTTACTGAAAATAAGTTGTTACCCAGATCACACCCGGTACCGATCAATAATGTCGAGCATGTCCGGTCTGTTAACCAATAATCATCACAGGAATCACCTCCACTGATTCCCCATACCTTCACCGGTCAGCGACCAAATAATCCCGGCCCGTGACCCTCAGCGAGTAGTCCAACGGTGCTCCGAGGATGCAATACAATTCAAATGAAGGTAAGCACACACATAACCATCAATTCCTGACCATTGACAGACTCGAACATTGAGACACCAAACATAATCGACCAGAGCTATATCTCAACTCACTCATGTCCACCATGAGTATTAAGCACAGGAACTTATCCAAGTTCCAAATGAATTGCTAAAACATCATTAAAACCCGACAGCTCAAGATCACCCTACGCCGAGGGTTCCTCATCAATTGTTCGATAAAATAATTCAAGAAATAGCAGTAGCTGTGACCCAAGCTACGCTCATCGAAATTTAACACAATCAATCTTCTAGAAGGGTAGGGAGATCCACTGCAATCTCCCAGTGGGCGACTCTCTCAAATATTTAAGAGCTCAAGTCCCCAAGCTAACTTAATCTTGAAGTCAATCTCAACAACAGGTGCCAACTTACAACAACCACAACTTCCAGCACACGTCTCGGATTTGCTTGACACCACCCATTCTGAAACTCTAAGACTCTGGTCTACAACTCTCCAGCTAACCATTTCCTCGAATTCAATCATCTTGGCACCCAAATAACCCATATATATATTCTTAGCAGTATATTCCTTCTTGCACTTGCTGCACCTCCCCAATGTTATAGAAGTCGCTCACTCATCGGAATTGCTCGACCCCGGGTCCTATGGAAGGCTGGGAGTGTCTACTTAACTTTTTAGTTGGACACGTCTTCAGATTCAATCCTTAGGGTCCTCAAAGATACCCATTTCCATTGGGGGCATAACAAGGGAAAAGTTGATTTCTCAAGCAACCATTTCCTTAACAAGGCCCAAATCTGGAGAATCATAACTTCCAACCCTTAACCAAGAATTACAAAATTCCAATTGGGTTAGGAAGCTATGATTCCTTGCTGCAAATCTCTAGTCGGCTAATCGCCCAAATTCTTAACAGATAATTCTAGAACTATCCATCTCCACGGACTAGACAACTTGCACTAGGCTGAACATAGCCTACTTCGAAATTCGATAATAAATCAACCTCGGGTCTAATGCTCATGAAATTTGAGATTCTCAATCTCCACATATAACATTTCATCGTGTCCAAAATTTACATTCAAATTCATTTCACACAAAGATCTATGACTCCTCAAACATAGCAATATTTTCAGCTGTTCTTTTTCAGCTGGGTATTTACTGCCCCACACTAATCACTTTTGAAACCTCGTCAAATGATCTCTAAAAAATCTAAAATTTGAGATTTATCAAGTAGACTCATACCCCAAGCTACACCCAAAATTTCGTAGCAAAATAATAAACGTACACGAAGTTATGACTTTTTTTGAACTTCAGCCCAAAGCACAGTCAGCTTCAGCCGACACCTACGGACCAGTCGTATTCTACTATTTTTTTGGGGCATCAAACGACCTCGGAAAATTAAGAAATTTAAGACTATTGTTGTAGACACATACAAGAACGTCCACAAAAATTTCCAGCTCAAAATTCCCTGTCATTTCCGAGATACAAAATCGGAAGGATACACAAAAATCCTTACAGCCAGCAGCTATTCTGGCTGCTGACTGTCCGGCCTTGGACCCGCTGTTTGGGCTACTAGAATGCTTCCAAATATTATGAAAAAAATCATGGATACTCTACATACATAGAAGAACAATACCCCCGAATTTTAGCCCAAGATTCCAAACCGTTTGGGTGTAAAAAATTCCCCAATATACCCTCACAATCATGCTACTTAACCAAAACTCAAAAAGAGTAATTCTCTACCATACAATTTATTCTTCCCTAGTACTTCTCATACTCAAACATGGTAACAAAATCGTGTCTACCACTACTACACATCCATTCATACCAAAACAAAAATAAATACAAAGAGTTCAAAAGATCACCCACTTGAAGTTTTGCAAAAGAATCTCCTTGTAGCTTTACTCTTAGCTTTGCTTTGCTTGCTTGTCCTTGCTCTTTGTATTTGTGTAGCTTGGCCCAACACCTTCTCCTACACTTCTTCTTCTCCTTCTCTACTACTCCTTCTATTCTAGTAGACCTCTTCCTTTTTCCTACATATACATATATTTATTATTTTTTTTTGAACAAGGAGAAATGGAGAAAGCTAAGGAGAAGAATAAATGGAGCTTGAAAAAATGGAGTGAAGTGAGATGGGGGTGGGGTTTATATGGGCCGGCCAAGGAGGGGTGGGTGTGGGGTGGATGTTGGTGAGGTGTATGGATGAGATGGAGGGCGAGATGGGTGAAGGAATGAAGGGTAGATTTGAGTGCCAACACACCATGCAAGAAGTTTCATGGAAACTTCCTTGGAACCTTCAAGGAAACTTCTCATTCTCATGGTCAACCTACACATGGTGAATTAATCCCACCATTGGATCTCATCAAGATCTAAGCAATGATGTGATGCTAGGGTTCCTAACCCTAGGTTAGGTCAAGGAACCCTAGGTCATCTTATTCCCATTTTAACCCTAGTGCACAAATACAATTTATATTTAATCCAAGCACTAGCTTTAATTGAAAGTAACCCGTATATTAAAATCTATAAAATATAGGTTTTGTAGAAATTATAGCTTCCTCCCGACAATTGTCTAGTCGAAACAATCGGGACGAAACTACAGTTTAATTGAGAAGATATCCCGAGTTTATCTTATCGGGTTCAGAACAGCTCGTATGTTTGAAATTCCTCAATTTAACTGATAATTTCTAGGAAAAAATGTAATCGTGTACAATAATTAGTTAATGCACGGGTTACAGTGCAAAATAGCCATATGCTATTTTGCGGGGTATTACAGAAGCAGTCGTTGCCTTCTGGGTCTCCCCTTCTACCTACTCCTCCCCCTGATTGTCGAATCCCCGATTGCTCTCTTCCTATTCCTCCAGCTCCGACTGCTTCCTCTAAGCAACCTGCCAAGCCCACTGTTACTCGAGTGTTCTTTCCGAAATCGGAACTTACTGATTGATTGAAGTTTTTCGGTACTTATGGGGCCATCTCATTCATCGGAGGTACAGTTCCATTCTTCACCTTGAACACCTTTCTCAGTAATTCTTGTAATGTTAAAGACTGGGATTGGGTGCTCTACAATTGTTCTAACGGTGATGTGGTTATCCGTTGCCCCTCTCCCAAGATCCTTGAGGAACTTATCGCCAATTCCTCCCTCTCTATTGGAGCTATCTCTCTCACCATCCGGAAATGGGTTCAGATCAATCCCCCATTTCAGGAACTTGGTTCTTCCGATACCAAGGTTTCTCTAGTAGGACTTCCCCCTTTTTGTGATTCTCTGTGGTTGGTTGGGGACATGGCCAAATGTATCGGAGATATAGTTAGCATTTCTTCTTAGGCTAGACTTGCCGCCGGCAGTCTTCAGGTAGAGGCTCTATTTTGCTGCCCCAAACAACACGCACGAATAGAAGCCTTCTGCCTGAGAGATGGCATTTCCTCGTTCACTGTCTCCGTACAATACCATGACTCAGTGCTCCCTACCGGGACCTCTCCTTTGCCCACCTCTGGGTCATCCCCGCCTGCTTTTTTACCTGATACTTCCTCTCCATTTCATCCCGGCTCTTCTTCAGTGACGAAGTCGAAGCCTGCTGTGGTGAAAGGGGTTCATAAAGTTTCTGATCGGAGAAAGTATCCTCTTCCTAACAGACATTTTATCCCCCCAAGCAACTTGAAGATCTCTCCTTCTAAAGCGCCAAATCTAGTATGGATCAACCCTGAGCTTTCTTCACTTCAAGCTGCGAAAGGCTCCTCTTCGGTCCCCTCCTCAGTGATACAACCATTCCCTAATCCTCCCTCTCTTCCTCCGAAGGCTCCGCCGCTTGTAAAGTAAAGCCCAGCCATCCTGGCTTCAGCTTCTCCTCCTACTTCCAAGTCTCGAGAGCTTTCTTCTCAGTGGCCTTCATGGGAAGTCAATCCTCATTTCGCTTCTGACTGGGACAAATTCCAACAATTAGCGCACTTCCCTACTCTCAGCAAGTTAGAGCCTTCTTTTTCTCCCAGCAATATCAAGCATTCTTCTTCCACCAAAGCTTTAGGATGGATTGACCAAGATAACTTACTGTTGGAAGAAGAAGCAGATCTTACTCGCGATCAATCTGCCAAACAGGTATTCCCTTCTCTCTCTTCCGATTATTCCCCTGTCTTTATTTTTATCATCGCTGAGTGGCTGTTTAGGTTGGTATCGTATGGTTTTTCTTTTCAATACTACGATGTCCCGCTCCGTGTACCGCTCTGCCCCAGTGTCTGCCCTTGTGGTTCTTTGTTCCGTGGTTGGTTTTCTCCAGATTTAGCGGCGAAGGTCCGGGGTATTCTGGAGGTCTCAACCTCCATAACTTTCCCCTCTTCTTTTCTTATTAATGCTGAGCCGTTCGTGGCGGACAAGGTTCTCTCTTCCCCCTCTATTTCTCTACGTTCTTCCCCCTTTATGTTCGTTACCTGCTAATGCATCGTCTCCTCATGCCTCGCCTCTTAAGGAGGCAAGGTGTTCCCCCTTCGAGCTTTTGTCGCGCAGCAGGATTCCTAATCGCATTATCAGATCGAGTGCGTGCCTTAAGGCTAAAAAATACTTATTGTCCAATTCAGCAAGCTCCACCGGTTTTTTAACTCCTACTATGGAGTCCTCGGGGGTCATTCCTTCTCTTCCCATACCCCTTCTTCAGCAAAATTTATTAGGTTCCATCTTTCTCCCCCAATTCGACTCGCTTTCTGATAACGAGTTAGCCTCCCTTGCTCAGGATATGGGTTTCCTGATCGATTCCTTTGACTCTCCCCTGATTTATAACCTTAGGCAGCAAGAACGTAATAGATTCCAGGAGCATCTGCATCCTCATGATTAGTATCTCTTGGAACATTCAGGGCCTTAATTGCCAGGTTAAAAAAAGGGCGATCTATGATTTAATTGTTTTCTCCCACTGCGACCTTATCTCTATCTAGGAATCGAAATTGGAATCTCCTTCCCCTTCCACCTTGCGTTCTATAGGAGGCTCCACAATCTCCAAGTGGATCTCGCTTGACGCAATAGGTTCCAGGGGAGGTATCCTTCTCGGTTTCAAGGAATCGGTTTTCTCTCTAGTCGCAGTTCAGCGGCTCAATTTTTTCCTTATTGTCCAACTGCACTGGACGACCTTCAACTGTTCTCTCGCTATGATTTCGGTTTATGGTCCTTCCTCTCCTGAGAGGCAGCCACTTTTTTGGAACGAATTCCTATCGTTACACAATTACACTAATGGTCTCTGTTTTCTCTGTGGTGACTTTAATGTCACCAGATTCGTTTCCGAAAGGTCGAATCCTGTCTCCTCTAATACCCAATCTTGCCTTTTTAACGATTGCATCCGCGATCTTCAGTTATCCGACCTACCGATTACTGGTAGATCTTTCACCTGGTCGAACCAGCGTCAACCTCCTACGTTGGCCAAACTTGACCGTTTTCTGGTTTCTCAAACCTGGATTTCCCAGTTCCACAACACATCCTCCCAGGCTTTACCCAACCCTTCTTCCGATCACGTCCCAATCGCTCTTTTCTCCAACTTCCACTTCACTCACCATCACAAATTTCGGTTTTAAAAACTTTGGTTACAAGACCAGGTCTTCGTCAATCTTGTTGTGGAATGTCTTGCTTTAGTCACCAGTTCGTCTGGTTTGGGCAACATCCTCCTTAAACTCCATGCTATTAAACATGGCTATAAAATCTGGAATTCCGAGAGACAATCCAACACTTTCTTAAAAAATTCCTCCTTACTTCCATCGATTTCATCGATAAAATGGAAGAGCAGGGTCCTTTGTCGGAATCCTTTCGCTCGGAACGTCGATCTTGCAAGCAAGATTATGCCGATATCCTTCTCCAAGATCATATTAAATGGGCTCAAAGAGCTAGAGTCAATGGCTTAAGGATGGTGATGCCAATACAGCATTCTTCCATAACTTCGCGTCTCATAGGCAACGTAGCAATCGGATCTCTTCGATTTGCGACAACGGGGTGGATCTTAATTCCGATACAGAGATCCATCGTGCTTTTCTTTCGTTCTATAAAAACCTTATTGGATCGCACAAACAGCGCTCGATTTGTCTTGATTGGTACCACCTTTACGGTACTCAATCTCATGATCTTTCTTCTCTCGAAGCTCCGTTCTCCTTGAAAAAGATCAAATCGGCTGTTTTCGCTTTAAAGAGCGATTCAGCACCGGGGCTTGATGGTTTCTCCGCCTTCTTTTTCCAAAAATTCTGCCACTGGCTTAAAGATGACATTCTCAACATGTTTAAAGAACTTCACCAAGGATGCTTTTCTTTCGACTGTATCAATTATGCACATATCGTGCTCATTCCCAAATTGGCGGGAGCGCACGTGTTGGCTAATTTCAGGCCTATCAGCTTGATCAACACTTCTTTCAAAATCATTATGAAAGTTCTCTCCGCTAGATTAAGTGCGATCTTTTCTCCCCTCATTGACTCTGCCCAATCGGGCTTCATCAAGGATCGCTTTATCCTTGATAGTGTTGCATCGGCTCAGGAGATTATCTCCCATTGTCACAAAACTCACTCAGAAGGCATCTTACTCAAACTCGATTTCCAAAAAACTTACGACAACGTCAGCTGGGACTTCCTTTTTGATATTCTCGTTTACCGGGGCTTCGGTCCTAAATGGATTGCTTGGATTAAATCCAGTTTATTCTCTGGAACCTCTTCTATCCTTATCAATGGGTCGGAAGGTCACAAATTTAAAATTAAATGTGGCCTCCGACAGGGGGACCCCCTATCCTCCCTCCTATTTTCCCTTGTCGCTGACGTCTTCAGTAAGCTCCTTCGCAATGCTTGGAACTTGCAGATGATAGAGGGCCTAGGTAATTCCCACCTCTTCGAAGGTGTTCTTAATCTGCAATACGCAGACGACACTATTATTTTCACCAAACCGAACTCACATTCTCTGCGTAACCTAAAATTCCCACCTCTTCGAAGGTGTTCTTAATCTGCAATATGCAGACAACACTATTATTTTCACCAAACCGAACTCGCATTCTCTGCGTAACCTAAAACTTCTCCTTTATTGTTTTGAAATGGCTTCGGGTTTATCTATCAATTTTCAAAAGTCTTCAGTACTTTGGTTGGGAGGTTCCCCCAATCGCCAGATTGAGGTCTCCAATTTCTTTAACTGTCCTATTGCCTCTTTTCCCATCACTTATTTAGGCATATCCCTGCGATGGGGAAAATTGCAAAAATCGGACTGGTATCCGTTGGTGGATAAAGTTGAAGCCAGACTCAATGTGTGGACTGGTAAATTGCTTTCCCATGGTGGTAGATTGACCCTTCTAAACTCAGTTCTCTCCGTTATGCCTCTTTTCATGATATCTTTCTATTATGTCCCCTCCTGGGTGATCAAGAGGATTGATCAAATCAGAAGTAACTTTTTCTGGACTGGGTCCTCCTCTTTTAAACCGGGCTCCTACCTTAGCAATTGGAAATTGGTTTGCACCTCCAAAGCGGAAGGGGGACTGGGTGTCTTGAACCTCAGGAACCATAACATCACCTTTTTAGGTAAATGGCTCTGGAGGTTTCAAAAATTCGATCACTTACCTTGGATTCAATGTATCAAGGGCTATTTGTCCTCTTCTTGCAATTGGTGGGAATTCCCTCCCTCTGTTAATCGTAACGCTTCTCCTTTCTGGAAAGGGGTCTGGAAAGCGGCCGTAGCCTTTCAGTGTGGTATCTTCCGTATATGCTCTGATGGGTCCAAGTCTAGATTTTGGACTGATCTCTGGATAGGCAATACTAAGCTATCCTCGGTGTACCCGTCTTTATTCCATTTGGCATCTAATCCCTCAGCTTCAGTGGCTGAATCCTTCATTATGTTTAATAATTGTATGCATTGGATCATCCCCTTCTCGGTAGAGCTTCCTCCTCCTCTAGTCCCAATTTTAAACGATCTTATCCCTTCTCTGAATAACTTCGAGTGGCGGCCGAAAAAAGATGTCACTTGGCATTGGAACTCGGCAGGGATCTTCTTGGTTAGATCCTTTTATATCTTCCTCAACTCTCGAGGCGTCCGATCGCCATTTGCTAAATCCATCTGGGATACCTGCGCTCTCCTTAAGGTCAAGATCACTTCCTTGCTCGCCTTTAACAACAAATTACTCACAGATCCTTAACAAAAGAAATCTGGCATGGGGACAACTATGCCCCCTGTGCTCAAAGCATTCGGAGGATGTTGATCATCTTTTTGTTCGATGCTCCGCCATCTTACCTTTGTGAAAAATTTGCACTCTAGCATGGGAGGCCCATGCTATCCCTCCTTTATTATCCTCATGTTGGTTCTCTCCGCTTTTGAATATTATGTATCACAGCGCGTGGAACCTTTCAGTTCAAATTATTATTTGGATCTCGTGGACGGAAAGAAATAAGAGGCTGTTCCAACAATGTGCATCTCCCACTTCCTCACTGATAGATGATTTTTTATTTCTGTTTAAGCACTGGTCTTCGATGTTAAAAACCGAAGCCAGAGATGCTCTCTTCGGTCATAGATTAGACGATTCTTTTCGTTGCCTTGGCAATCTTAATGCTTTATAATCTCGTCATTTCTTCATGTCTTTTTGTAACCTCTGTTTTTCACTTTGGTATTTTTGAGAATATTTTTTTTTCTTTTGTGGATTATTATATTCCATTGTATTATTCGGAACAATATATTTAATTATTTTTATTTTATATTATTTTTCTTGCATTTTGATCTCCGTGTGCTGTTGTGCGCCGATCGTCCGTTTTTTGCCATTTTGAGATATTTTTCTCATTTTCTTGGTCCCGTTCATGTTTAAATATTATTTTTGGGTCATGGTGGACTTTTAGAGGAGTTTTGGTCAATTTGAGATTTTTGGTCCTTAAGGAGATTTTTAGGAGCCATAGGGTTCATTGCATCTTGTATCCCCATTTGAAATCTACCCAATATCCATTACCCAATTGTACGCCCATTTAATCCTACTGATATCCACTACCCATTAACCCATATTTGATCTCCTATATATACCCCTAAACACTAAATAATCCCTAACCCTAATATTATTTCTCTCTCCCTTTCCTATCTAAAACCGGCCTCCCCTACCCTAGTACCCCCCGGCCTGCCTTCAAAAACCCCAGGCCGACACCTCCCCTCTCCTCTCTTGCCTTGGCCGATCACCAAAAACCCTTCCATCCATTATTCTATACAACTTCGCACCATTAATACTTCGTCTCTCCTCCTTCTTGTGGCCGGCAAGCACCAAGGCTGCACCCAACCATCCCAAAACAGCACCTAATCATCTCCCCTCGCTGTTTTGAGTTGTGGGCATCTCTCACTTTGGTTCGTGAGTTAAAGAGATCCATCGTTGGCGCATTTTGTTCGTGGGTTTCGTTCGAAATTGCATTAGAAGGCGTCTTGCTCATGGGTTTTCTTTTCTAGGCTTGGATTCG
This sequence comes from Hemerocallis citrina, assembly GCA_017893485.1. Lineage (NCBI taxonomy): Eukaryota > Viridiplantae > Streptophyta > Magnoliopsida > Asparagales > Asphodelaceae > Hemerocallis > Hemerocallis citrina. The sequence continues at coordinate 67,487,075 of CM030366.1, forward strand.
TCGCTATCGTCGTCACAACAAGGCAAGTAACTTGCACATAACTTCATTAGTATGATACAAGTAGAAAGTTCACCTAATAGGGTAGTTGAGACTAGAGACGGCCAAAGATCATGTTTTTGTTTGTGGGTTTCATCCCTATTGTTCAAAACAGGCCATAGATGACTTAGGACATGGAGTTTGATAGGTTTATGCCTTAGGATTCACTCAAACGCGATTTTGATCGCGTATGCGACATATTGTATACCCGATGTATGTTTGAACACCCATATGAGAAATATTATATTTTGACATGATAGAAACCCTTAGATATGATATTTAGATAATGGGTAGGCTGCATTTCGAATTTGGAAGAGTTTGGATGATTTTTGAGGAAGTTATGACGTTTTGAAGTTTGGTTGAGAATTCTGAAAATTTGGGTTGTACTGGATTGATTGCTGTTTTTTCCTAGGTTAGAGTTCGAATCTCAACATGGCTATTTCAGAGTAAATTGTAGAGGACTGAACCTATTATCTAACCCCACTGGTTTCGCCCCGTTTGGAGTTCGTATGAATTAACTATGATTATTTTAGTGACTGTATATTGGTAGTTCCCAGTTTCAGTTCGGGGTAGAGTTTATCATCTATTTATTTTCAAGACCCAAGTTATACATGATATCATGCCACAATCTTTTGTCCAGTGTTTCACCATGATGTTAGGTAGTTCCCAGATTTATGTTGTATTTTAAAGATGAGTTTTGGGTGATGATTCGTATCCTTTTCTATGTATCACTTTTGCTGTAAACTGCGCGTTGCCATATGTTGAATGCTGTTTTCACCCTAGTTCTAATTACTGTATGAATATTTCATGTGATATATGAAAGTTGGGTAATTGTATCTACTTTCACCTCGTTTCGACGGAAGTGGATTTCGATGCGCTGTTTGCAAGATAAGTTCGATCTTGCACAGCAGTGTTGAGAGATTTCAGATCCATCAAAACCAGGACTTGTGTTGTATTCCATTTTTGATATCATATCTATACTTTCTGGAAAATTATGAAAATGATTATTTTGAATCTATATATATAGGGGATTACCCCAGAAATTTTGTGGGTTTATTTGATGACTTTGCTTGCTGTTTTTATGTGTTGGAAGTCATTCCCCTGTTTTCTGGCTGTACAGGAAATCTGTGTTGAAATAACTTTTAAGCCGTGATGTTGTGAACTAGTGTATATCTTTATTATATTCGTTAGAAGCGTGTGGAAGTCTATTTTCCAGATCCTTTGACGGATCAAGATTTGCATGCCTGTAGCTCTGTAAATCACTGATTTAGTGCTGACTAGTCTTGCTGTCCTAATTATGAAACTTGTATATTTTGCTCGTATATGTGGATCTTTATTAACCATGCACGCTGATTTGATAACCTGAACTTATACCTGATCCTACCATGCTTATTTTACACTAGTTTACACGTATACATACATGTTGGATATTAATAACTAAAAGTAATCAAGCCGGGGTATATGGGACAGATCTAGTAGTGGATAGTGCAGAAATGTGTACTCGGAAGAACCTGGTTTGGTTGGAACTTGTTTACATGACATGTGGTGTGTTTGGAGTTAGAGCTTGTTTACATGATACATGGATCTTGGAGCTCAATTACTTGCTTGTACCTGAGTATACTGCGCTGCATGGTCCCCTACGAAATCTAAAGCGAAACTGTTGTGCTGTAACAACCATGTAGGATGGGTTGCATGTCGTGCTACCTAGATAGTAATCACACAAGACTTGAACTTAATACAAGAACATGACACATGACATGACACCCACTTGACTACATGATATATGAGACATGATATATGAGACATGAATAACCTGAATATGATACATGATACATGACCACATGACACTTGACACTAGATGCATGTTTATAGGATGCTTGATTCCTGTCGTGACACTTGACACTTTTACCATGCTAGTTTGATTAGGTTGACTTTATACCTATACCATGTGCTAGTTAGTTATCCCAATCCATGTGCTTGTATCCTACTCTATTTTGTGACCCGGACTTGCCATTGACGGGTACTTGTGTTTTCTCTTTCCCCTCTCCTGCATTCTATGAATTGCAGATTATGGCGGATAGGTTCGCGATGATGCTAGAGATTTGCAGTAATAGTTGCTTTTGGATAATTATTATCATTTCTGTTTCATGCTAGAACATTATATGTAATTGTGAGACTTGCATTACTTTCGTGCCTGAGACTTGATTATTATTTTGTACTTGGGCGATGTGACCCAAGAGAATTAATTGTTTTCCAGACTCTGTTTATTTGAGAACATGGTATTTAATTTCAAGTAATTTTGTTGGTGAGTTTGATTCAATGTTGCATGTTGGTTCCATTTCTGCTTCCGACTCTGTTAACTCTGATATATATGTCTATATTGCCTGTGATGTGTTGCAAGGATTTCTCGAAACAGCTTAAGGATGATTATAATCATTCGCTGGGCTTTTGTTACGTACTCGTATTCCGTATTTTTGGGAAGCGGGGCGTGACACTTTTACTTTGTTCATTTCTCGCAGGATTGATCAAGGCCTTGGCTTCTCTTACTTGGTTACTAGCTCTAGCGGCTGCTTCTGTTTTGTCTTGGCTTCGGCTGAGCAGGGGTTTTACTACTATTTCTATTCTCTATCCTTCTTACTGTGTGGCTCACTAAGTTAATGTAATTTTTGTTGTATTTCTGGGCTGTTCTCTGTCCGAGCGGCCTTAGTTTTGAGTTGGTGCTTATTATTGCCTACTCTAGTTGGATGTTTTGGCGGGCAGGCCTTCTGTGCCTTCTATTTGGCTGCTTCGTTGTTAATAGGCATTTTGGCCTGGCTGTTTATGTTTCTGGGTTTTGTATTTGATAAACTGTTCTATTTGGTTATGTTTCTTTTTGCTCTATAATTAACATGGATGATGGAGTGGGTCTTCACTGCTTTGTTGAATGATGTGTTTGATTTTTGTTGGGTGCTTGGTCGACCTCCTTTGCTCCTCTGTGAGCTTGCTCGATGGTTTCTGGTTTGTTATCATTCTCCCTGCTCTCTTTCGGGAGTTATTGTTTTACTACTGGAGGTGATCCACCCTTTTGTTTCGTCTGGTCCTACCGGGTTCTCACTTCCGCGCTGAGGAGGTTGGATTTGGTTTGTTAGGGTTGTTTTGGGCGATGGCTTGCAGTTGCCAATAACCAGCTCCCTATCAGGTGCTGTCTACTCAGATCCCGCTCTAGTCTGCTTTGTGGCCTGCCATCGGTGTTGCCTGTCGGGGTCGGCTTGCACCGAGGGTATCCCCATTTTCTGGAATCCTTGTTTGCCTCAGTGTTGTATCAGATTCGGTTGCTGGCTCTCCGGAGCTTTGATCTTCTGTGGAGTAGTCCTTCTTTCATGGGACTCCGTCACTGTAGTGTTTTTGTTTCGACTTTGTCGCTGATTAGGTCCTCTTAGTTTGTGGTTTCTTTTCGTTTTGCTTTGGAGCTCTGTTTATCGTTTGTAGTTTTTTGGTTTTACGGCTCGTAAAACTGGATGATATCTCTATTCTTTAATATATATTTTGTGAAGGCTGGAGTCGTAAGACTATCCGATTGATCAAAAAAATAATTTTGTAATCCTCTTAGTCCAAAAATTCCCATGAATTAGGCATGCCATTAGTTTCATTCCATTCCACTGATTTGAATTAGGCCCCCCCAACAGGGGATTCAGAATAGTCCACATTAGGAATTCCAGTTAAAACATTGGTGAGTACAAAACTGGTTCAAGTGTGCAAGTGTAAATATACTTTTGTTCTTCTTGTTTTCATTTTCATTTGCAGCTAAAGAATGACAACTACTTGGAAATCTTGGCTATTTATTTGATAATGACCTACTTTAATCTAATTTTGTATTAAGTAATTGTGTGCTTTCTTAGTATAAGTACATTGCCTGCCTGTTTTGAGTAAAAATATAGGTGGGTTTTATTATATTCAATCTGCTTTGTGTTTGATCCATTATCTGCCTTGCTTTCTGTTTGATCCATTATTTGCCTAACTGATTCTAAAATTACAGTGTTCTTTTTTTGTATTTCAGTTGAAAGTTTGCACACAAATCTTCTCTTTGTAAAATCCAATGATATTTTTTGTTACATCAACTCTTAGAGCACTACCTTCAACTCTCAGAGCAGTAGAGTAACCCCCCCCCCCCAAACAAAAAAAAAACTCTCAGAGCACTATTGTAAAACTGTAAATATAAGTTGCTTAACTTGTATAGAAATTGAAAATCCAATTCAGTGTTATTAAGTCGATAGATCAGCCCTATGCTTGTACATGTATCCAAATAAGATAGCGATACTGAAAATTGGCTTGATATTTTTTTTAAAAAATCTGTTGTTTTTACATGCCTATGCAGGTTGAAGATCCCACATACCCAAAGTTGCAGCAGTTTGATCTCGATGTGGTCGTCAACAGCGTCAAGGATGCTAAGAAATGATGTTTCCTATACGATCTATCAGCTTAGACTTCTGTATGCATTTTTTTAGGAGTTTGAATGAAAATTGACTTTGAAGAGGGATTTTGTTTTTATTTTTTGTGGCTTGTATGGGTTTTGAGCTGCACATAACTGACACAGAAAATGCTTTAGAAATGTTGGGAAATACATGATACAAGTCTTTTTTACAGTTAAAACTTACAAGTTGCTCTATATAGCTTTTGAAACTCTTTATTCTGAGCCGATGAATCTGTTAAACTTATTGCTTCTTATACTGATGGATCTTTATGTGCTTTGCATGTGCTAATTTTCTCATATTACATTTTTTTTAAATAAAAATATTGGTCTTTTGGTAACTGATGATTTTTTGTGCAACTGTATCGACCTTTAGTTGTATAGCATTGATCATGGATGCTGGAGAACGACACCGACTTAACTGTGGTGATCAAAGATTTAGGTGTTCATGTATCATATAAAACTCTCTTCTTCTAGAAATATTTGGGCCCTTTAATTATCTATCCCATATTCTACTACTTTTCATTAGGCAAATATTTCGGTTATGAGGGCAAACATATCATTAATTCATTCCTAACTTATAGAACATATTGATCTTCCGAAGGCATGAGAGGGGAGTACATGGGGCTCTAAGGAATGGGTTCGACGTGAACATAGCAGCGACGAGGAGCGTCGTCACCCCTTGTTCTAGGCATGGGAATGAGACCCTGTGCAAGGGAGGACACAGACAAAGAAGCAAGCGCTAGCATTATGAAGATAGGCTTGGATCACGACTGGCTTCGGGGGTGGTCACCGTAACATCCCCTACTCAGGGGAGAGGAGGTGGTAACCATCAGCCGCAGAGGTCCAGATCGCCTGCCCCAAACCACGCGTCAAGCCATGGGACGGGACACCGTTCTCCTGGACATGAGAGGATGCCACTCAATGGTAGCCCACTGCATCGCCAGCAACATCATCATCATCATCAACAGAGGAGTCCTACTACGGTTTACTCCTCTCCACCTCATCAGCGCCAGACATCCCATAGATCCCCGACTACCACCATTTCGCCTCAGTTCCTCCTACGTCAACTCTCTCCGACTGCTGCTATCCTTACTGTGAAGTCTCCTGGCACTGATAGAACTCCGTCCAGGTTCACCAAGCTTGAAATACTCTCTGCCCTACGAGAGCTCAGACCCAAGGAGGGGGTTAAAAGCGTCAACCTAGTTCAAGAGGAAGGGGACGAGGGAAAGTGGGAAACAATTCGATCAAAATCTTCCAAGAAGCACAAGCTGCTTAGGGGAAACGTCAGGCCTAGCACTTGTTTTTTCTATGGCAATCTTCATCGAAAGGAGGATTGTCCGATAGGTGTTTTCGTTTGTTTTGAGTGCAAAAAAACCAGGACACAAAGTATAAGACTGTGCTATCAGGGGTGAGATGAGGCGAGGGAAGCCTTTGGAGGGGACGTGTTCGACTGCCATTAAGCGAGTCTCTGGCCACGCTATCATCACGGTTACCGGCAAAATGAGGGCCTCCAAAGAAGTGCTAAAGTCGACATTGGGAGTGATTAGGGTTGTACGGGGTAGGCCATCTACATCGGAGGTGGTCACGAGGTTGAAGAACTTTTCTGATTCGTTCAACAAAAGAAGCTGGGTGCTGCATAAAGTGAACGACTACTGGCTAGTGGAGTTTCCGTCGATGGTAGGAGTCGCTGCACTCCCAAGGAGGAAGGAGATAAATATCATCGGAGAAAGATTTGGCATAAGCATTAAACCTTGGTCTGGCGACGAAGGCACCATCGTGAATGAGATGTCTTCAGCAACTTGGATCACAATCATGGGCTTGCCTCCCCACTGTTGGGAAGTTAGTGGGTTTCAAGATCTGGTGAGGAATTTTGTGTCATTTTGGAGCTTGATGCAGCGATGGCTAGGTGCGAGGGGGGTACGCCAGGGTGAAGATTGCTTGCAACAACTTGGAGTTGATCCCAAGGAGGATTAGAACCATGGTAGAAAACCATTTCTTTGAGATCCAAGTGCAGGTGGAGGGAGGAAGTGAGGTTAAGAAGGCTGCGGGTGATGGGGTGAAAGCTCCGGTTAAAAAACAACTTTTCATCGAGGAGGGGGCCGAGCGTACGCTGGCAAAATGGGCCGAGATAGCGGCAGGTAAAAAGGTGGTGGAGGAAGAAGACGAACGGTTCATTCAAGATGAACCGGTTCGGTTTGGATCCCCTCAACCATTGATCACTGCTAAGTGCATATCGCATGGCGATCCAATGATCGATGAGTTTTCATTTGGAAAATCTACTAAACTGATCCAACGCATTGGGGCTGCAGCCTTGGAGCTACGTCAGCTATGCATTTCTGAGGGAGAGCTGGATAGGGCATCAGTTGTTGGGACAGTGGAGAGGACAGGCACGGGGCGGTCACCTCGTTTGCAAGTGCGTCAGCGGGAGAGATGGCTAAGGCATCAGCTGTTGGTACACTAGCACTAGAGAAGGCTCAGGTGGGACTAGTTTTAGGAGAGGGATCAGTGGCAGAGTTTGAGGGGGGAACTAAGCAGGTACAGCAGGCAAAGGGGGCGTGTCTCGAGGTTGCGGAGAATAGGGCGGAAGAACTGGAGCCGTACTCTATTTCTGATACAGATTTGGGCCTGAGTACTAAGAGTTTGGGCCCTGGTGTGGAGCAATCATCCAAGGCCATAGTGGGAGCCCATGAGGTGGTTTGTGGCCTAAAGAAAATATTATCTCCAGAAGTTGATGAAGTAGACGAGGAGGAAGGAGCTCAAATGGAAGCGATCTTAAAAAAAGAAGTTGAGAAAATAGTGCAACGAGAAGTCAGCAAGAGGGTGAAGGCAATGTTAGGGAATTGGGCGATGAGAATGAGAAGATCTCAGAGGGGTCGTCAGATACAGATAATGAATCCATCGACTGTGATGAACATCAGGGAGAGGGTGGGAACCTGATCGACATCACTTCGGAGGACACCCTAAGGGTAGTTGCGGCAAAGAAAAAGAAAGCTGAAAAGAGTAAGGTGGGTTTTAGGCGCAGCGATAGGCAGAGAGACAGGGGTGACAAGCCTATGACGATGAAGGAAATATACTAAAGGGTGGGCAAGCGAAAGAGCTACGAATACATCGTAGGTATACACTCACCGATCTTTGTTTTTGGTTCTATTCATGATTACATGTTAATCCAATTAGCAAATATCTATGGTATTAAGCTGCATGTCGAGCATTCTGCACGCACAAACATTATTGAAGTTATAAGGGGTAGGGAAATGGATAACAGCGACAAGGCCAAGAGGGGCTTGGGAGAAGATACAATTGCGGATTGTGTCTTTCCATACTTGGTAGGGTCAGCTTCAACTAGTCAGGGTACGGGAGGGTCCAATGCTTTTAATGTTTAACGTCCTATTCTGGAACGTTAGAGGGCTTGGTAAGGCGACCAAGCGTAGGATGGTGGGCGAGGTTATTAGAAAATACATTATCGATGTGGTTTGTTTGGAAGAGACAAAATTGACTCAACTAACAGACATGGTGATCAAGGGTCTCAAGTTAGATAATATTAACGAATGGAGGGTTAGGGACGCTATAGGAGCGTCAGGGGGGATCATGGTCGGGGTAAATACCAATAATTTTTCCTTACTGGATGACTGGGTAGGGCAGTTTACCGTTTCGGTGGTGGTGCAAAGAAAAAGGGATGGCTGGAAGCAAGTAATTACTGCGGTTTACGGCCCAAATAACAGATTGCATAGGCAAGCGCTATAGGATGAGCTATTCCACATTAGGGGGAGATGGAGCTTGCCTTGGGTGGTAGGGGGTGACTTTAATATAGTCAGGCATTCACACGAAAGAAGCGGTGGAACGGGCAACGGCCACGATAGAAGAAAATTTAATCAGGTGATTGGAAATCTAATGCTAACGGAAATTCCGGTGAACGACCGTAGATTCACTTGGTCTAACCATCGGAGGAACCCAGTTCTCACTAAACTTGACAGAATTCTTGTGTCCATCGACTGGGAAACGAAATTCCCCTTGGCTATGGTGAGTTCGTGCATCCGCAATACTTCAGACCACATCCCGTTAATGATTGGCACCGGGGAAGCAGGAGTCAGGAAGAAGCGGGTGTTCCGCTTTGAGAAAATGTGGCTAACTTCTAATGACTGCCATGAACTGGTCCAACAAAATTGGGAAAGTTTCCTCCCAGATGAAGAACCGGCAACAAGATTGGTGAGGAAACTATAAAGACTCAGAAGGAGGTTGACCAAGTGGAATAAGGACAAGTTTGGGAATATTTTGAAAAGGAAGGAATCAATCCTCAAAGAAATAGAGGAACTGGAAAGGAAGGAAGAAACGGAGGGGTTGGATGACAGCCAGTTCCAACAATTAGCATCTCTAAGACAAGATATTCTACAAACCTATGATAGAGAGGAAATTATGTGACGACAACGGTCAAGGGTTAAGTGGCTGGCCGAGGGGGATGCAAATACTAAATATTTCCACAAGATCGCAAGCATGCGATGCAGGAATAACTTCATCCACTCGTTGTATATTAACGGGGGCCCCAATTACAGATGAATGTCAAATCGCTACGCATGTGGAGGCCACCTGCAGGGAGCTATTTGGGGTATGCAGAGAGGGACATTGTGAGTCTGTAGAGGACCTTTGGGAGGAACTACAGGGCAATACCCGGGATAGAGTGGCAGCGCTTCAAGATACTTTCACAATAGAGGATGTCAAGGCAACAATTTGGGAGATGGGATAGGATAAGTCTCCAGGTCTTGACGGTTTCCCGGTCTTCTTTTACAAGCACTTCTGGGAAATCCTTAAATTTGACTTTATGGGAGTCATGCAAGCATTTTACGATGGGAATCTCGATCTTGGTAGATTGAACTATGCCAACATTTGTCTTATTCCTAAGAAAAAGGTATCAGCAGAGATTGGGGCTTTTAGACCTATTAGCCTGATCAACTGCTCAGTTAAAATCATATCGAAGGTCCTCGCTAATAGGCTGAGGGGACTGATTGGGGATATCGTGGAGGAGTATCAGTCAGGCTTCATCATGGGGAGGGATATCCTAGAAGGTGTGGCATTAGTTGAGGAAGTAATACAAGACACCAAGAGGCGTAAGAAGGCGGGATTCATGTTAAAGCTGGACTTCGAGAAGTCTTATGACAAGGTAGAATGGAAATGCTTACTGGAGATTCTTAGGAGGTGAGGGTTTGGGACAAGGTGGCTAGGCTGGATCGAAACATGGCTTACAACTGCCAAGGTCAGTGTGGTAGTCAACGGGGCTACAGAGAAGGAAATCAGGTGTAGGCGGGGCCTGAGACAGGGGGACCCTCTATCTCCTTTGTTGTTCACTTTGGTGGCAGATGGTTTACATAGAATGCTACAGGTTTATAGAGATAATGGCCTTATCATTGGGTTGGGCATGAGAAAGGGGGTTTTTGCGGTGATGAACGTTCAATATGCAGACGATACATTAATTTCTGGGCAATGCGACATTGCTCAGGCTACATTGCTAAAATGGGGACTATACCTATTCGAAGAATAGTCAGGATTGAAAGTTAATTTTCATAAAAGTTTTATCACTTTCTTGGGAGAAGTCGGGGTGGCAGGAAACACCATTGCAGGAATCCTAAATTATCTGATTCAGAAATTGCCGATTAAGTATATGGGCTTGCCAATCGGGAGCAGGAACATCAGGAGGGTACATTGGAATTAACTTATCGACAAAATTGCACACAGACTGGAAGGATGGAAAGGTAAGATGCTATCCTTGGGAGGGAGGCTTACCTTGCTGAACTGAATCATCAGTTCTATTCCGCTATATTATATGTCATTTTTTCAGATTCCTGGTTTGGTTATCAAGAAAATCGATAGATTGAGAAGACGGTTTCTTTGGCATGGATCAGGGGACAATGGGAAGGATACTCTTTAATTAAATGGGATATGGTCTGCAGACGTAAAGAATTTGGAGGAATGGGGGTGATAAATCTGCTCCAGATGAATTAAGCCTTACTTTGCAAATGGTGGTGGAAACTCAGATTAAGCCCAAGGCTAAATGGGCCATACTGGTCAAGAGGGCTTATACCATAGACAAATGCCTATATCGAAAACAGAAGAATACAGGATCTATGTCTGGGTTTTGGAGAGGGGTGACACGTTCCAGAGATTTCTTCATATCAGGTACCACTTTCTCCATTGGGAATGGGGAAACTACCTGCTTTTGGAAGGACAGATGGTTTGGCCCTATAAACTTAAAGAGAAGATTTTCGGAAGCATATAAATTTGCTACAGACAAAAATGATTGGGTGAATAGAAATTGGAGGAACGAAGAATGGAAGCCTAGACTTACGGGAAGAATTAGTAGTGAGGCAAGAAGACAAAAACAGTCAATTATCTTTTTCTTACAGGACTGGAAACCAACAGGTCAGCAACACGAAGACGAAGTACGTTGGAAGTTAGGAAAAGGGGGTATCTTCTCGGTCAGGTCGGCCTATGAACAGTTAAACGATGGGGGGATTAAGGCTATAGACCCAGTTTGGGGGGTTAAAGTCCCTCTGAAGGTTAGGGCCTTTTATTGGCTGGCAAGTAGAAGCATGATTCTTACACGGGATAACTTAGCGAGGAGAAGATGGCAAGGGCCAGGCCAGTGTGTTATGTGTAGGGTGGATAGTGAATCAGTGAATCATCTACACATTGCTTATGATTTTGCTAGGCCTATATGGACGGATCTTCTGCAAAGACTGAGTATTGTAGGCCCACTCCCAGTAACGATGCAAGACATCTGGGGGAAGTGGAAAGACTGTCATGTTCGTAGAGAGTGCATCGACGTTTGGGGTATTGGGGTAGCGGCAATTTGCTAGGGTATATGGTTAGAACGGAATAATAGAATTTTTAGAATAACTCACAGACACATCATGCATCAACAATTGTTATTCAAAATTATCTCTAATATCATATTCTGGTCTCAAACAGCAGGTGAGGAGTCAACAAAGAAGGTCAAAGGGATGTATGCAGACATCATTGCTCCTATAAGTGATGCAGATCCAGAAATAAGAGAAGGGTCAACATAAGAGGAGTGATCGGCACGGACGAGGTTCACTAGCTTACAGTGGGTTTGAAGTGTTCTCTTACCACTTCATTTTTTTTTGGTTTCGACGCTTCTGGCGATCGAAGTGTTTTGTAATGAACTATTTCTTTGTTCTTTTGGGTGTGATATTCCTTGTAAGGAATGGGATCTATATTTTGCAGAGTATGAATATCATGGCCCACGTGTGGGGTGACATGAACATCAATTTCCGGTTCTTCTTTGTTGTTTTGTTAAAAAAAAATTTAATGAAACACGGGGGCCTTTGGCCCACCTTTTATGATTAAAAAAAACTTATAGAACATATTACTGGAGTTTCCATTATTTCAAGCACAATGGGAGACTATCTTTGTTCAATGGTTCAGCCATGCAACTTCACTGTCCAAGGTATTCAAGAAAAACAGTGCTTGTTATTGAACTTCTGTGGCATACCTTACCCATTTTCTCAACCACCCGCTTTTGTTAACCACCCTCTTAATACCCCTGTAATTGACTTACAAATGAAGATTGGTTCCGGGTTTGGTTTGATATGCTTGTCAAACCTCTATTGCCATCTTATATTGAGAAAAGACAAGTTGTCTCAAATTCCATGTGGGTTTTTATTCAACATTATTGTTAGGAATTGTTGCCTCAAATACACGTAGGCACTGAGTACTTGAAGTTGGAAAAGAAGAGAAGGAGACAAAGACAGCAAGAGAAGACAACAACAAGTAGAAGATGTGTAGTCTGGAGAGTTGCGGTCGACCGACCTGGGGGTGCGATCGACCAACCCTAGCTGCTGAGAGTTCTTGGAATGTACAAGTCCAACAGAGGAGGGGACGGTCGACCGGTCGAGTCTCGAGTTTGGCTCTACATGTTGCGGTCGACCGATCTTGGGGGTGCGGTCGACCGACTTCGGTGCTGATTGTTTTTGGGCTTACAAATTTAAGCCCCAATTGTTGGATTTGTGTTTATCTTTTAGGGTTTACTTAGGGGCTATATATATGGATGTAGACTCTAGGGTTTAGATATCTGAAAAGATCAATTTTTCTAATCAAGAGGTGAGCCGTTATCATTGTTCAACTTCAAGAGGGGATTGTGCCGAGTGTTTCAAAGGTGAGAGAGGGAGATTGAAAGTTCTAATCTCTTTTGTAATCTTAGTATTTCTTGAGGAATAAGAAGTATTGGTTATCTCTGCATATTGATTGTGTTCTTGTAAGATGTTGCATATATTGTAGTGGCTTGTTCTTGGTTTATCTAAGTCTTGGAAGTTTCTATTGCTTGTGATGTGTTTCCGCTATTAGCACTATGAGTTGTGGGGTAGATTCTTCAACAAGTGGTATAGAGCCTAGTTGGTTTGAGATGGCCGATAACAAGATGAAGATCGAGAGATTCGATGGGAGTGACTTCGTGATGTGGAAGATTCAGATGATAGCATATCTTCGTCAGAAAAATCTTGATGGTTCGTTGTTTGATGAGAAGCCGGTAGGTGCAGACAAGGATGCGAAGGTCTTGGCAGATTGGAATCGTTTGGATCAGAAGGCGCTGGGGCATATTTAGTTGGGGCAGAGTAGGAAGGCGTTATTTCATATCTCGAAGGCAAAGACCACAAAGGAGGCTATGGAGATTCTCATGGATATGTATGAGAAACTGTTGGCATCTAATCAAATTCTTCATCTGAAGAAATTGGTTAATATGAAGTTAAGGGAAGGGGGTTCATTAGCAGAGCATGTGAACAATTACTGTATGGTTTACAACCAGATGGAAGCTGCAGGTTTGAAGTTTTCAGAGAGGGGGCAATCATTGTTATGTCTATCTACTCTAACCGATAGTTATGGTACGGTGGAACAGACTATTACAAATACTATGACAGATTCGACGACTCTACATGAAGTGGTAAGCAGCATTCTAAACGAGGAGGTGAAAAGGGTGAGCAACGGCGGATATCCATCATCATCTTTTAGAGATTTTGCAATGTACGTTGAGAAGAGACGTGAGAGATCTAAGAGCATTCGAAGAAGAAAGGATCAGAGTAGTTCATCTGAGAGTGGGTCTGATGACAGCGATAGGGGACATGGGCCTGAGTGTTGGTATTGTCACAAGAAGGGTCACATGATGCGCAGTTGCAAGGCTTATATAAAGAAGAAGCAGGGAGAAACCGAAGAGAGATATTCCAAAGGAAGCTCAAGTGGGCCTTGTTGAGGATCTATGCTTATCAGCTCGGAAGGAGTTGGGCACTCAAGATTGGTGTATTGACTCAGGAGCTTTTTTTCGTTGCACTCCGAGGAGAGAGGTGTTTGATGACTACAAGGAGGGTTCTTTTGGAGATGTGATCGTGAAAAATGGTCACCGATGTCCTGTACGTGGGGTTAGTATTGTTCGCGTGAATACCATTGATGATCAAAGTGTTGTCTTGCGGGAGACAGTACATGTTCTAGACTTGAAGGAAAATCTTATTTCGATTGGAAGGCTAGACAAAGATGGGTTGTCTACTACAGTTGGTACTGGAGAGTGGTGTATAACTGCAAATTCAAGGGTGATTGCAAAAGGGAAGCGTGAGGGAACGCTGTATTTGCTTAGTGACGTGAGGGACATTTCTCCTGTAGTTGACTCTAAGCTGGAATCAAGTAGTAGGTTGTGGGGGTGCTACCGAGTTCTTTCAGTTGTGGATGGGAGGTTACTTATTTAGTGGGAGCTGCTGGCCATAAAAGTGATCCTAGAGGGCAAGACGTTGCTGCGGTGAGGGTACTTTGCAAATTGGCAATTGAAGCTTCAAGTCGCTCTTGTGTAGTAGAGAGCATTGGTATCGATATGCGGGGTGATGTCGATGAGGGTAACCGAAGTGGGGCTGTAGGGGTTGAATAGTCTGCGGATATTGTGGAGGTGTCTTCCACGAAGACTTCTAATGTAGTGGGTGCATTGAGAGGTTTTGAACCATGTCCAGTGTTGATGGAGATTTTGCGAGTTAGGGAGTCTCATAACAGGAAATCCGACACGGGAGGTTGTTTCTCCGGTATTCGTGCTTTATGCGATTGGTGGAGCACATCCTTCATGATGCGATGAGGAGTGGTTGGTGCACTCCACGTGGTGGAGTGGCGGAGGTGCTCTTCCTGAGAGTGGGGAGTACTTGGGTCTTCCATGAAAGTGGGAGACTGGCAGAGATAATGCGGGGTAAAGATTGCAATAACTTTGAAGCGTGGTGTATTTGGTCCAAGTGGGAGATTTTTAGGAATTATGACCTCAAATACACCTAGGTACTGAGTACTTGAAGTTGGAGAAGAAGAGGAGACAAAGACAACAAGAGAAGACAACAGCAAGTAGAAGAAGTGTAGTGTGGAGAGTTGCGATCGACAGACCTGGGGGTGCGGTCGACCGACCATAGCTGCTGAGAGTGTAACACCCCACAAAATTGGAAATGATAATTTTGCCCCTCGCGTGTTACGCACGTGTATTTTGTACCATTACAGGTAATATCCGTATTGCGTTTTCACTACGTATTTTGGATTCCGACTATTTGTACATTTCCCATGTTCTTAAAATCTTATTTTAGTCAACTCAAATGCAATATTTCAATCTCTGTGTTTTATGTGCTTTATACGTGTTATCGATGCACGTATCGGTTACGTATTTTTCCACCGCTACATATGATATTTATGTGTTTAAATTATTTATTTTAGTTATTCAAATCTATTTTATAAAATGAAAATTTATTTTCCCTTATTTTGGTTAAAATAATTTTGTACGTGTGATGCACGTGTTTTCTATGTACGTAGCAATTTCGTTACGAAATATGTATAAAAATAAATAAATATTTTTCTTATGTTGTTTTCGATTATATTTTAATAATTTTCCATTGATAAAGTCAATTTCCTATTTCGGTATTTTTACGCGCGACGCGCATGTTTCGATGCGCATATTTGGGCGTATTCTTTCTCGAAATGAATTTCATAAAATGTGTCTCTATTTTATTTGTGCATAAAAAACTATAATTTTTAATTAAACTAAATTTTATATTCATCTTAAATATTGTATACATATATTTTAAATTTATTATATATATGTGTATGAGTGAAGTGTGTGCAAGTGCAACACACGTGCACGTGTTTTACACATGAATAGTGGCCGGGTGGTTTTTGAGAGTAGGAGGGAAAATTTACTTTTGAATTTTTGTGAGTGGTGTTAATGGGCGACCACTCTACACAAATTATACAAATACCCCACACTCCCATTTCCGAAACACCATTCAACTAAAACATCCAGCAAACCCCTCTATTTCATCACCTACTCACTCCTATGTGTGTGTGTGTGTGTATATATATATATATATATATACCCCTACACTCTACTCCTTCCCTTCTTTCTTTCTTTCCTCTGTCAAATCCGAAAGCAACCCTTCCAAGCCCTGTTGCTTTTTCCACCTACTCACACCTAATACATATATAAACACATATACACCTATACTCCCCCTCCCATTCAAATTATATGTGTAGATATATAAGTATATGAAGATAAAAGATGCCTTCACTGTTGCATGCCGAATGAAGTAGGAGTGCTTGCTGTTGCATTGGCCGAAATGGGGAGTTCTCTTGGTGGGCGAAATTTGAGGAGGCGAATCAGAGTTTCTAGGAGCTCCTCATTTTAGAAGTTCTATTGCAAGAAATCAACATTTCTTGGGTGGGTGATTCTAAAATCCTATCTAATTTAGGAGTAAAAATTTATGCTAGTGATGTAGTATTTAATTATTAAATTTTGATTGGCATGTTAGTTGTAGATTACTTAATCTCAATTATTTTGGATCATGATGTGTTAATTTGATGGTGTAACGCCCCTGCCCCTAGCTCGGACAATTTATACAATTTAGAAAACAAATTAGATTCTATGTAGTACAACTGCCCACCACAGACTGCTTCTCAAAAGGTTGTTAACCGAATTGGTGACTCTTGATCATAGGCAATGTTATTTATTAATATTATATTTTACTATATTACCGATATGGGACGTAATCCCAATACCTCTTCTCCCATACTCACAGCAGAAGCAACTACACACGGTGCCCCCCCCCCCCCTCCTCTTGCGATGATGTCATCTCCAATTGAAGACAACAGCCAAAGCACAACACATAGTGCTCGTGGGCCCCCCTTCTACTATACCTTTCACATATATTTACCAAAGTGCCATCTTGCATTAGCTTTACCAAACAGCCACTTTATTTCAACATATTATATATATATATATATATATATATATATATATATATGTATATATATATATATATATATATATATATATATATATATATGTATGTATGTATGTATGTATGTATACTCTTTGAAAATTACGAGGTGTTACCGACGGTGTGATTTGTATAAACGATCGAAATTGTGTTACCGACGGTGTGATTTGTATAAACGATCGAAATTCTTGTTAAATTAAGAAGTGAAAAATGATGTATTATTTAGAAAATTGTTGGAATGAGATTTGATGCATGTTAGAATAATAGTAGTCCCAAATAATGCAATATGTATGAAAAATAACTTTTGATGCTAATGTGGTAAAGACGTGCGGATTTAATCTCACAAATATTTATTGTATGAGTATAGAAATTTTATAACAGAATATTTGATGAAGAACAACATTTTAATTGAAAATTGATTATATGTGTCCTAATACAATTTGAGAGGAAGTCTTTGTTTTATTGTCAAAAAAAAGAATTTTTATAAAGTTTGAATAAAATATATTATACTGTATTTTGATAGAAATACATTCGAGAAAAGAATCAATTTTGTATAAGTACAAATCGAATGAAGAATCTAATTTTGTAAAGGAAAATTAATTACAGTACGATATATACAAAATTTATTCAACCATTTTTCATACCGGGTTAGTCACTCAGACCAAGTGGTCTTTGGGTGCGTTTTAAAACAATCATTGTAGCCAAGCGGAGCCTTTGACCTGGGTTTGAGTCTCGCCAGAGACTTTGTTTTCTGAAATTGATTTTTAACTCAAAGACCGAAAACCAGACTTAAGGGTAATTCGAGTTCCCTATTAAACAGTTAGTCGCCTTGACCATTCTGGTCTTCGGCTACACCTTTGTGTGGTTACTGTAGCGCAAGGCGGGGTCGTTTGGTTTGATGGGTTCGAATACGAACCTTGACACTTATTTTCTTTTGTTAATTTTTTTGATATTTTCAGTTTTTAAATGAACTAAAAAATTGGGAAAAATCCTATTTAATTTTCTAAAATTTTTTAGACTTTATGAAAATTAATTCTACAATATTTGGATATATCTTGTGAGATTAAAAGGGGATTTTACATTAAAAAACTCGAGTTTATCGATTAAAAGAATTAGATTTGATTTTTTAAATGAAAATTGTGACTCTTGTCTAATTAAAGAGAGATGAATATTTGGATTGCAATTAGATTTTCTTCTTAGTGAGATTTTATGGTTGTTAATACTTGATTGAGATTATTTGATATTGCATACAATGGTATAAGGGATTAAATTGATAAAAGAGTTGAAATGAACTGTTTTCATGTTATGAGATTATAAAGAAATATTCTTTGAGAAAGAGATTGTGAATAAAGAATTGAAATGTTATTCTTGAGATTGAATATGAAATATTGTTGATATCTAGAAAGAGATAGTTGTTGGAATCTAGAGGCTAGGCGAAATCCTAGTGATCGGTAGTTTTTATTAATAAATTTGAGAGCTAACCAATGTGGGTTGAGCATCTCTTGAGAAGTAGCCGGATAGGCTGACTGTCTCTTTTGTTTTGGTTTAAGTCTGGTAGAGTAAGCTAGCTCTAGGTTGTGATGATTTTCTTTTAAAACAAACTAAAAATTGTAAGGACTACACTATAGTGGAGATGTAATGAAAGTAAGAGAAAAACACAAGTATGAGGGTCATTGGATTGACGGTGTGAGAGTGTTCACAAGATGTCCTCATGATGCATCATGATTAGGGCATGGATACTACTCCAGGATATCGTCCCGGTGGCAACGCTTGTGGGGTGTTTGGTGACTATGGGTGGTGCCATTGTCCATGGCGGAGATGAATTGTCCACAGGATGCCTGCCATGATGCGTCATGTGTCAATGCGTGGGATTCTCTCCAGGATGTCTGGACGTGGGCTCGTAACTCATTGAACATCTAGGATACTTACCGTAGTTACTGTAGTAGTTTAAGTCATAGCGATGGATTGAACCCTACAAGATGAAGAACGATTAAGGGCTTGCCCTCGGATCTATGTAGTATGGGATGCATAGAGTCCGAACAAGTGCGCATTAGTGTCATGTAATATAAATGACTGCATTAAGGACTAAGTGCACATCACCCACGACATCAATAGGATAGTCCCTTTGTAGCTTTGTTTGTGATCAAGTTTGTGGTTTGTTAAAGAATTTAAGAATTATTATACTTTCAGCATAGAGAGGATGGCCGTGTATAATATTTTGTCGGTTGTAAGCAACTGACGTGCCTACAGTTTTATATGCAGAACTTGGAGTTTACAAGAAGATATAAAGATGAATTTGTTGCTGATGATCAATTAAATGCTAAAGTTGTTATAATTGTACATTTATCATTGTTTTATTTTATGTATTCCCCTGCGTGTTGATGTAAAAGACTCTGATGTAATCATTGTTATATAAAAGTTTTAAATTCCTTGTAAAATTGTACGAAGTGAAGTGTAAAAATCCTGTGGAACTTCGAATTCAGTCTTATTTGGAATTCGGGGTGTTACAGAGAGTTCTTCGAGTGTACAGGTCCAACAGAGGAGTGGATGGTTGACCGTGCAGTCGACCGGTCGAATCTCGAGTTTGGCTCTACACGTTGCGGTCGACCGACCTTGGGGGTGCGATCGACTGACTTTGGCACTGATTGTTTTTGGGCTTACGAATTTAAGGCCCAATTGCTTGATTTGTGTTTATCTTTTAGGGTTTACTTGGGGGCTATATATATGGTTGTAGACTCTAGGGTTTAGATATCTAAAAAGATCAATTTGTCTAATCAAGAGGTAAGCCGTTATCATTGTTCAACTTCAAGAGAGGATTGTGCCGAGTGTTTCAAAAGTGAGAAAGAGAGATTGAGAGTTGTAATCTCTTTTGTAATCTTAGTATTTCTTGGGGAATAAAAAGTATTGATTATCTTTGCATATTGATTGTGTTCTTGTGAGATCTTGCATATATTGTGGTGGCTTGTTCTTGGTTCATCTAAGTCCTGGGAGTTTCTATTGTTTGTGGTGTGTTTCCGCTATTAGCACTACGAGTTGTGGGGTAGATTCTTCAACAATTATGACATGGGCTTAAGTTTAAAAAATCCCACTGAAGTATTGGTCAGTTAAAAAACTTTCACTACACTTTTTTTATATATTTTAAAACCACACTCAACTAAGTTTTTCAAAAAACCCACATCAACATAGTTTACTTCCATTATGTTTTATGTCACGTGCATCGCACATGACTTTTTTTTGGACCAAAATACCCCTCGATCAGGATCGTCGGATCAGCCAGAAAAGTGCGCACCTATGATCAACGGTTCATATCTCTTCAAAGTATGGTTTATTGTTTTTAATTTTTTTTATTTTTTAATTCAGATTAATTAAATAAAAATTCCCAAAAATAATTAACATATTTGATTAATTAATTAAAAAGTCTAAAAAATAATTATAAATTTGGGAAATATCAAAAAAATCTAGAAAATCATCAGAAACTTAGAATAATTATTTTTAAAAATAAAAAATTAAATATAAAATGGGAAATTTTTGATTTAAATTTGGAAAAATGATTAAAAATAGAAAAATAAAATTCAGAAAAATCTGGAAAAAACTTGAAAAATTCAAAAATAATAATTAGAAATTTAGAACAATTAATTAAAAAAACAAAAAACTAATTATAAGAATAGAGAAATTTGATTTATGATTTAGAAAAAAAAATGATAAACAATTGGAAGAAATTAGGAAAAATCAAGAAAAACTGGAAAAATTCCTAAAAGTTCTACAAAGATGTAACTAATTCCAAAAGCTCATTTTATGGTGTTGCTTCTTCATATACTAGTAATCTCCACATGTGATGCATGGTTTTATGTCATAGGCATCGCACGTGACTTATTTTCAGACCAAAACGCCCACCAATCATCATCGCTGGATCTCCCAAAATAACGCATACCTATGATCAATAGTCCAGATCTCTTCAAAGTATGATTTACTGTTTCTAATTTTTTATTAATTTTTAATTCAGATTAATTAATTATAAATAATTAAAATTTTGGATTAATTAATTTAAAAGTCTAAATAATATTTACAAATTCGTAAAATATGAAAATATTCCAAAAAATAATTAGAAATTTAGAATAATTATTTAAAAAACCCAAAAGTTAATTATAAAAATTAGGAAATTTGATTTAAAATTTTAAAAAATGGATTAAAAATTGAAGAAAAAAACTAGAAAAACTAGAAAAAGTTCCAAAAAAAAAACTAGAAATTTAGAGTAATTAATAAAAATACAAAAAGGAATTATAAAATAGGGGAATTTGATTTATAATTTTGAAAAAAAAAATTTAAAATTGGGAAAAAATTACGAAAAATCTAGAAAAAACTGAAAAAATTCCTAAAAATTCTAAAAATATGAAACTACATCTAAAAGCTCAGTTTATGGTGTTGTTTCTTGATATACTAGTAATCTCCACATGTGATGCACAGTTTTTTTTTCCCTTAAGCTCATTCTTTTACAAATTAACCCTAATATGTACAATTTATATTTTATCCGAATTGGAGGATTCAGTCTATGCATGCGATGTATGTTTTTTCAATTTTTTTGTGCTTCTGGATTAAATCTAGGACATTTTGGTCAAAAATAACTTTTTTAGCTTCTGGATTGAAAACAAAAAATTAATTGGGACCAAATTACCTGAATTTGGACCAAATTATTTTGGACCAAATTAATTACTATATGTGGGAATGATCTGATTAAGTGAGTTTTTTTGAACGATTTGATTAATTAAGTGAGTTTTTTAAAAACAAATGCAAGATGAATGTAGATTTTTATTACAAACTGAATAGTTAGATGTCTTTTTCTAATACATTAATTTTTCCCTATTATTATAATTAATTTTTGAATTTTGAATTAATTAATCTAAATTTCAAAAAAAATTGAATTTTTTTAGGGTTTTTCTAGATTTTTCATATTTTTTTTCTTCCAATTTTAATCAAAGTTTTCCAAAATTTTAATCATATTTTCCAATTTTTATAATTAATTTTTGGTTTTTTAAAATATTTATTCTAAATTCCTAATTATTTTTTGGACAATTTTCATATTCTTCGAATTTAATAATTATTTTTTAGATTTTTTAATTAATTAATCCAAAATTTTAATTAGTTTTGGGAATTTTTAATTAATTAATATGAATTAAAAATTAGTAAAAAGAATTAAAAAAAATAAAACATACTTTGAATAGATCTGGACCATTGATCATAGGTGCGTGCTTTTCTAGGAACAAATTTAATGCCTTGATCTTCGCTCGAGCCTCGTCAATAATTCGTTCACACCATGTAACAAATTTAATGCCTTGATTTTCGCTCGAGCCCCGTCAATAACTTGGTAACAAGTTCAATGTCTTGCTCATCGCTCGGGCTCCATCAATACCTCATTAACTCCAAATAACGAGTTCAATGCATTAATCCACGTTCAAGCTCCGTCAACAACTTGTTAAATCCATACAACGAGTTTAATACATTGCTCTCCGCTCGAGATAAGACGGTGGAACTAATATTTGGCCATTCAGGCCTGATGGCCTTTCATGCAGTTGCTTCCGCCTACCACATGAAAATGAAGTTTCCAACAGTAGTAGGCTTATGCCAAGTTGTAGGGAGTCAACAAGCAGCGCGAGCATGCTACATTGCCACAATAGGGGGCTCGGTTCTACCCCTCGATGCCATAGAGCTACTGCCAGAAAGCAGTTATAGTAACTTCAAGCCCGTAAACGAGCTTGAACCTACTGCCATAGACAATTTGTCGAGAACTGTTAGGTTTTGATGACAATCACAGATTAAAACACAGCGACAAAATCACAAAATAGAGAAACTTAACCATGGATCCAAGCGAAAAACCATAAATTGTGTTCAGAAATTATACTTTAAAGATGGATCTGGTGTCTCCTAAATATGCCAATCACAGCACTGCAAAGGTTGCAGTGCCTTTACTGTATCCATACGAACGGATCAAATCAAGCTCTCCCTCACGCCACGGTGCTAGCTGCGGGAAATAGATGTTCTTCACGATCTTTCTCTTTCAAAATTTCTGTGACGGCTAGGGTTTTCTCTTACATCTTTTCCACAGAAATATATCATATACATAGGTGCAGAAAAATAACCCTAAGAGAGTGGTAAGGCAGTTGAGCTCACAATCTGACCTGGGTTAGGTTCATGTGTGGGTCTTCCAACTTTAGTTGGCCCATTTAATCTTATTAATTATGTAACCATGTCAGGAATCAAAGTCTTATTAGGATTCACAATTAAATTCATCTCATGAATTTAAATCCAAATTTTGATCCATTCTAAGTGTTTGACCTCTAGGTCCCCATTACGTTGACAATAATACTAAAATTCTATTATAGTGTTACAAACAGTGATCGGTATCTAGCAATACATCACTGCTACTCAAGTAACAGGAATGCCAATGATTTGATGTAACCTATCTGTGACCAATGTTACCATATAGTTTAGTCCTTTTGTCCAGATATCTTAATCGAACACAAGGCATAGAGCGTATCACCCTTGTACAGTTCAATTTTTGGTTTCTTTATGTTCAAGTAGATCTACTAAAATAAATGAGATCAATATCTCATATTGACTCATTTGAGCATGTCATATATTTTGTAGTCTCACTCAATCAAGGGGCCTGTAGATATCGCTCAGGGACAAATCATATTTAAGTCACTCACATTCCTCTGCATGATTTGTAGTATATCCAATAGTTGACTTTATAATCACCTTATTATAGGCAACGTTTGACAACATTAAAATATATAACTTCTCATGTAGGGAACCGTAGTGGCTTCAAGTCAAAGGACTGTGTACACCATAGTCACTGTGAGAACCGCTTATGACACTCATGTAACGATCTATGCAGCGTTCTCATGGTGGGTCAATCCAGTACATTATTACTCTAATATGTACCAATGTGAAGACTTGATATCTCATATCCATGACCCGTGAGATATGGTCATCAGTCTACGCACATACTAGTCTCTATGTATTATTGTTGTCATAATTCATAATAATACCTAACTAAGGACATTTAAGAATAATGTTCTGATTACAAGCAATGAGATCTCACAATCAAGTCATGCATTTAATATCCCATGGTATTGAATACTATTCTAAGGACTTTATTATATTCATTTAATCACTATAAATAACACAATAAATAAAATGCCTCATATATAAAATAAATGTCATGATGCAATGTAAACTAGTAATGTCAATACACAACTAGCCTACAGGGCATACACCAACAAGAACTTCCAAACCTGCCAAGTCATCTCCCACCAGGTCCAAATTCGTCATTCTTAGAATACAGTAATGAACTTGAATCCTCCGCCCGTAGCCACTACGCTCATTCAACAGAAAGAAATAGTCCTGATTAAACACATTGTCGAACTTGAAGATCTCCCATTCTCTCTTCAAAACAACAGGAGGCTCGCTTTAAAACATGCAAGTTCAGAGAAGGTCTACCAAGTTGTTTGCTTAGCGGCTCATCAACTTAAAGACCCGAAGGGCAAAGATATATCAGGAGGGACTTGGAATTTTGAAGGCCTCATGAACTTCAACAAGTGCGCTTAACCCCCTCCCCCCCTGTGATGCCCCGAATTCCAAATAAGATCGAATTCGAGATTTCACAGGATCTTTACTTCACTTCGTACAATTTTACAAGGAAATTTAAAACTTTTTCAATAGTACATCAGAGTTCATTACACTTTGTTTATACAGCGGAAGAATTAAAAGATTACAACATTGGAAATAAAATACAAATTATACACTTTATCAAGTAAACCATCAATTTCATCATAACATCTTCATAGCAAAGTCCATTACCTACATATCAAGCTGTGGGCACGTCAGTCACTTACAACTGACGAAAATGTTATACACGGCTATCCTCTCTATACCGTACATATAACGATTTCATTACTTTAGCAAACCACAAAAATTGAATGAACAATAAAGTGTTAAATTGTGACTACGCTAAGCATGTAAGTGTATGCGATGTCTTAATGCCTAATGCATACATTCTTATACTAGGATGACACTAATGCACACTTGTTCGGATTCTATGCATCCCATACTACGTAGGTCCGAGGGCAAGAGCCTACGTACTCCCCAATAAAGGGCTCGATCCCTCACCATAATAACTACCCAGTAATAAGACAAGGTTTAGATCATTCCACGAATTTGAATCCCAGCCCCGAAGTCCACTGCTGACTGTTATAACAGATCCCACATCGTGCGAATCATTCCGCAAGTGGCCCTCTAGTCCCGGTATACGTATATACATGGGAATATGGCAAACTATTCGCCCGACTACTCAAGATACCGGAGTCCACCGCTGACCCGTCCTCATAGTCCCGGATTTAAATATAAATGCTCGTCTCCCACGGAGCAACCACAGTCCACCAACTGGGTCTATAGCCTCGGAATCCACCACCGACTATATAGAGCGCCCCACTTACGTTTGCTCAGGTTTACTACATCTTCACTTATGTGCCTAATTACTTATTTCAAGACATGAATAGTTTTTCAAACCTAGAATTAGTCTTACCCCCTACCAAACTTTGTCAACAAATACGAGATAGCTCCACAGCCATATCTCAAAATCACATCTCAATCTTTTATTTCAATAGTGCCGGTATCCGAGGTCTTACTAACTCTTAAATCATAATTTTTCATGTACAAGAATCATGGGTACACATACCCTTTAGTAAACATGTCTTAAACCTAGATATTTTCATCCTTCAACTTATTCACAAAATACATAGTCTTGTCATCACTCATGATCTAGTTATTCATAGCTATTAATACTTCATTTCAAGTACACAATTTCATTACATAACATTTTATTCACAAATGATTAATGTCTTGTATCCATTCATGTTCTATTTATTCATTCATCATCTTTAAAAGCAATTTATTTCTTTCAAGAATGCAACTTCATCACATGGAATTTTATAACAAAGCTAAGTTGTCACAATGTATCAATTCACTATAAAAATATTTCTCAAACAAACTACAATTGTAATCTACTTTAAAAGATCTCTTCACAAATACTACTTTTCTTTTCTTCACCACAAAATTCTATTCTCAAATTTTTGTTTCTTTTTATACTTCAAAACTATCTCTTAGTAATTCCATTTCATTTTTATATTAATACTAAACTTTATATTCTAAGATTTCCTTTATTAAAATCTTCATACATGCAAAAGAGGTTTAAAAAATCAAAGAAGGTGCTCGGGTTTCGAATCCATTCCCCTTGGTCAAACGCAGTCAACGCCCAGACCCGGACCAACTAACCAGTAAGTCCATTGGACTTTGGTGTCATTATCCTAAGCCGAAATCTTCATGAATTGATTCTGGGTTTCACAAATTATTCAAAAAGAATTAAAATAAATGTGACTATCAAGTTTTGAACCCAAAATTTCTCACAAAAGACTCTGTATTTGCACTAGCTAACCAGTAAGGCCAAGCATATTTTCTGTTTAGAAAATGTACTAATGTACTTTTGTTCAACTATGCTGAAATGTTTCTTTTTCCATGAAACTTGTTCATTTAAAAGATCAAAATCTTTTTAATAATTTTGAAATAAACTTTTTTCTTGATATTAGATTAAAAAAAAAAAGAAATCAACGAATTTTCAATTTAAAAAAAAATATTATTTCCACCCATTTAAATAATTCTCTTTCTTATTTTTCACATGAACTTTGGTTTTTCTTAAACAACTCAAATTTACCAAAAAATGCTAGTGTTCATGACAAATAGTCGTTTTCTCACTTTTTTACAAATTTCACTTCTATACAATACTAGTGTATCACTTGAACAAGAGAATTTCACCAGAATACTCTTTCATACAATAATTTTTATTCTTCTCAATTAGGACATACATATGTCGATATATTACAAACACTAACTAAAATTACTTTCTTTCTTATTTCTTAATTATCAAAGCATG
This sequence comes from Hemerocallis citrina, assembly GCA_017893485.1. Lineage (NCBI taxonomy): Eukaryota > Viridiplantae > Streptophyta > Magnoliopsida > Asparagales > Asphodelaceae > Hemerocallis > Hemerocallis citrina. Next base: position 67,513,827 of record CM030366.1, read on the forward strand.
ATGTAGTCAACATATTTCATAAGCACAAAATTTTGTAAACCTACTAACACAGTTTATAACATAAAGAGTTCTTATCTTTAATTAGCATGGTATCTATTTCTTAATCAACAAAACTACCTTCATACATATCATATTATACTAGCATAAACTTTATAATTTTCTCATCAAAATTCTTCTTATATTACTCATTTTAGCATGCATATCCTACATTAGAAAATAATGAAATCACCCATCTTATGTGAAGCTTGAACAATGAAAGAAAAGAGAACACCACTTCTAGCTCCAAAGACTCCTAGTTCCTAGCAAGACTTCTCCTTCTAGCAATAGCTTCTTCTCCTAGCAAGCTCTTCTAGCAAGAACTCCAAGCAAAAATAGAACTCTCTTACTCTCTTTCTTTTCTTTCTTTCTTTCTTTTGATTTTGATAATGTTTTTGGTGCAAAAGAGAATGAGAAATGAGGCTCTATTTCTAGGATTTTGTGAGGGTCTAAAGTGCAAAAATCTCACCCTAATAACTCTTTCTTTTAATTCATACAACCCTCCATTTTCTAAACTCCTAAAACTCCCACCTTTTCAAATACTATAACCTCCAAACTCCTAACTTTTCATCTCCCCACTCTCCAAAGCACTAACTCTCGTTCACTCTCTCACTTCCTACATGCCAAAACCGGCATACACCATGCCTAGACCCGGCCAACTCCAATGTGCACATGCACATGCACATGCACACATCTAACTTTAATACAATTCTATAGTTCTAAATGTGTACTAACATTTGTAACTTGTTATGTATTAATGCATGTTTAACTTAATTTGTGGTTTTATTAATGGGCTTAATTCATGGGCTCACTTTTAATTAATTAATTTAATTATCCTAGGAGCTCTTCTCCTAATGGGCTAGATTTTAATCTTTAGGTCCATGGATCAAAAGGAGGCTAATTAAAACTTATGCATGCTAAAATTTTGTAAATGAGAATAACAAAATGAGAATAAAAGTTTGCACGTGCATCATACGTGCAAAATTCAAAAAATGCAATTTAAACAAAATAGGGGGAAATGAATTTTCGTTTTATAAAACGAGTTCAAACACGTAAAATAAATAGTCAATACACATCGAAATATCACACTTAGTGATGAAAAAATACGCGATTAATACGTGTATCGAAAATACATAAAAAACACGTAAAAATACAGAGATTGAAATATTATATTTTTGTTGACTCAAAATATGGTAAAATCAATACGGAAATGCATAAATAGTCTGAATTCAAAATACGTAGTGAAAACACGTTACAAAATACATGTGTGTAACACACAAGGGCAAAATTGTCATTTTCAATTTTGCGGGGTGTTACACCCCTCCCCCCTATATAATTTCAGTATTTTATGATAAAGACATTTTTTCATACCGATCACTTCATGTAATAAATGTCAGTCACTAGAGCAGCCGCTTAATTTTATTTTTCAAAAAAAATTTGTATTTATTTTTCAAATATCTTGTACAATTCTCTGGATGCAATCAATGAGCTAAAATGTTTGAAAACCTAAAAATATGGTACTTAATTTCTAGAAATGTGCTTTGTTCATCAAGTGTTTGATGAAATACCTATGTAGTATGCAAGGTGTTTGTGAAAAATGCTTCTGAAAAAATTTGCTTAATTAAATGAATTGTACATATGTGTGGTGTATGTATTAATTTCTGAAGACCTAATTACTATCTGATTTTATTTTCAATTCCTAATTTGTATTTTTGAAATCCTGAAATTTGGTTTTGGAAAAGAAAATTGGTTGAAGGCAGGGAAGATTGCGATGTCGGATCCAAGAAGGAGATTCTGTAAGGAGGGAGGGGTCTAAGGGCAGGGTGAGGTGGACACGAGGTAGAGGGGGCAATTGGACAAAGGGACGACGGGGAGGTCGAGGACAGCGAAGACGTGGGAGAGGAGTGAGGAGTGGAGGCCGGCGTCAGAGAGAGTGTAGATTTTTTTTGGGGGGGGGGGGGGGGGGGGGTCAATGAGGTGAGTCAGGGCCACTGGTTATGATGTACACAAAGGCCGGGCTCTGTGCATATTTTTTAGCGTAAATTTCACAAAACTATACCATTGAAGATGTAATTTCTCTCATTTCTCCCACATTTTTGTACAGTTCCATATTTTAGGGATTTTGTTATATTAGTCCCTTTTGAAATATGCATTTTCCAATTAGTCTCTATTTCCACATTATTTGCTATTAGATCCTTTAATCGAGCCGTACTAAACTAAATAAGTCCCTTAATGGTGACTTTTGTTCAAATGTAACTTAATCATAATTAATAGGCTAATTAGGTATGATAAAAAAACCAACATATACTCATATGTTATGTTGGTGGAACTAGAGTAGTAAAGTTTATCCTTCTTGTGAAGAAATGCATCGGAAATAGTAAATTTTTCGAGAGAGAAATTCATTTGTAATTGGCATGTTAATCTAAACTAGCAGTTGGAGATAAGACGGTGGAACTAAATGCGGGTATTACGAAAATGAAAAATATTCTCGTGAAGCATGACAGCGATTTGAGGAGAGGTTCATGGTTAAACAATCGTAGGAACCAATTTGAATAATTATTAGATCAATTAAGGGACCTAATAGGAAATAACATAAAATAGAGACTAGTTTAGAAATATATGTTTTAAAAGGAACTAATATCTTAAAAACCCATAATTTTATGTGTCTCTAAAAAAAAAATTTAGTCTGTCTAATTGGCACAGAGTAACACTAGTATACTAGTATTATCTATATAATAAAACACAAAGAAAGCTATCAAGTGGCTCACCTTCAATCCCCCTAAAATTAAAGGCCCAGATCTAACATCACAAAACACATTTTTTCACCCAAAAGTTTTCTCCCAAAACTCAAATTCAAATTCCCCCCAAAACAACTCCTTTATTTATTTATTTATCTTTCTATCTCTCTCTCTCTCTCTCTATATACACACACACACACACACACACACACACACACACACACACACACACACACACTAGGTTTGCCCGTTGACATGTGCCTACGGCACGTCTTTGGAACACACACTAGGTTTGCCCGTTGACACGTGCCTACGGCACGTCTTTGGAACGGTGCACCTGGTTTGATTATATAAAATAGTTTCGGAGCTCCAGCAACTTAATTGAAGTAGCAAACATATTATATGAGGAAGCAATATATCTACCTTTAAGCTCAACCATCACCCTCTTGATCATTAGCTTGAACTTACCTGGAATGAATATAGTTTATTAGAAACACTGCATAGAGTTTTTTTGAACTTCAACATCACTTTTAGATGCTTATAATAATTATGCAAGGACATTATCATATAGGTTTTATAGAGCTTACTCTAATCCCATAACCACTATGAGCATTAAATACAATGGTAACGCAAGTGCATGTGTGAAGGTATCTACAACACCAATAATCTAAAAATTTGTTTGTCTGAGACTAAGTTTGCAATTGAAATACCTTTTATTATTATTTCAACCAAAATGAAATACATGAAGTTCTCAAAACTTTAAACCAAGCTAATCATTTCTTTTATCTCCACTTTGTCTCTCCATTGCACCTTTATAAAAAAAATTCAAAATGGATAAATATCAAATTTACTTTAGCTGTATTTCTTGAGTAAAGAGTTTGCACCCTTCACTGGTAAACTCCAGTCATCCCAGTCCTATATATCCAAACATATACTAATAGTTCTTATATGTTATGTTATCCATGGTTTCTAATAACCAGTGAAAGGAACACTTAACGATAGTATTTTCTCTTTGTAGTAAAGAAATTAATGTTGTATATTTGCCAAGTTATTTTAGGTTGTTGGTTAGCTTACCTGTCTTGCTATGGTTTGGAAGCCCAAATTGAGGCCAACAAATAATCCATCTCTCATTTGCGTACACCTTAAATCAAAACCAATAAAAAACTCATCAAACAAATCACCAAATTAAAATTTTTTAAACCAAAAAATAAAATAATCATACCTCTCTGAACTTAGATCTCATGCACACACAAAAGTCTAGTTAGCAAAAAACTGAGTAATCCCCTGTACACCCAAAATTAAAAATTAGAATGAGAATTCGGTTAATGAGATGAAATTAGTACCGTCGCATCGCATATAGAGGCTCTCGATTCGGTGGAGGGAAGTTTCCGATACGGAGTCGCTTGATATTCGCGCTCGATTTGGTGGACGGGAGTCACCGATACGGAATCAGCAGCAGATCAGATATCGGCGACGACCTCTTGATTGGGGTTCGACATTGGATTTGGATTTTCTTTGAGATTTTCAAATTTTCAAAATTTCAAAATTTTAAAATTATAAAAATTTAAAAAATTTGAAGATTTTTTTTAAAATTTTTAAATTTTATTAATTTTTATTAAAATTTTCAAATTTTTTTTTTATTTTTTATAAGTTTTTGAATTTTTTTTTAATTTTTTTTGAATTAGTTTTAAAGTTTTTAAATTTTTAGTTTTTTTTAGTTTTTTAGTTTTAAATTTTTTAAATTTTTTAAATTTTTATTTTCTTAATTTTTTAAATAGGAGAGAGAGAGAGAGAGAGAAATAATTAAATAAATAAAGGTGTTGTTTTGGGTGGGGGTATTTGAATTTGAGTTTTTCGGGAGAACTTTTTTGGGGGGGGGGGGGGGGGATGTGTTTGGTGAGATTAGATCTGGGTCTTTGATTTTGGGGGGATTGAAGGAGAGCCACTTGATAGCTTTTTTTGTGTTTTATTTTATATATAGAAACATGGACTTTTATTTACGACTAATTATTGTCATACTATTCAAACTTGAGCTACATAATTGTTGATTTACTGTTTACAAGGTTGTTCTGAAAACGTGCCGTAGGCACGTGCCCACAGAAAAATCTAGTACATAAATAAATAAACAAACAAATAAATAAATAAATTGTATTGGGGAATATTTATGGGGTCGTATACAAAGACGAGCTTAAATTGACCCGGTCCATGTAGGCTTCTAGAACACCCAAGCCAACCCACTACGAGATGCCACGATGGGTTATTCAAAGAATTGACCGGACACAGAAACGTTTTCTGTGGAAAGGGGCGGACCCAGACCGAGGGGGATACCATCTCATTAGGTGGGAGAAGGCATGCATGAAAATGATTCACGGAGACCTGGGCATTATTGATCTTCGGGAAATGAACCTGGCACTACTGGGTAAATGGTGATGGAAAGTCTTTCATCCCAATGGAGAAGGGTGGCAGCAGTTTGTCCAGGGATATATGCATGGGAATGGAACTAGAAACCTAGGCTTCAGGGTAGGCCCTAGAGTATCTTAATTCTGGAAAGGTATCACCAAGGCATACGAACCCTTCAATAGCTGTGTTAAGTCAGTCATAGGTAATGGCAGACTCACTAGGTTCTGGTTGGATAAGTGGTGTGCGGACCACCCACTCAGATCCATGTTCCCAGACTTATACGAGCAAGCAACTCAACCACACTGCACGGTGGCAGCAGCCAGGAAAATAGGTGCATGGAACCCAGCATTCAAATATCCGCTTGACACGGATTCCCAACGCAGACTGACGGAACTCCAGGCATACATCTCAAATGCTGGAATTGGCTGTACTCAGGGGCCCGACAAGAAAACCTGGGATCTGGAGAAGAACGGCAAGTTCACGGTCCGTTCATTGTACAACCGCGTCCACTTTAGGGGTTGCTCACCAAAATGATCGAACATTGTATGGAAAACGAAAGCGCCCCTGAAAATAAAAGTTTACATATGGCTGGTGCTGAACGACGCGATCCTCACTAGGGAGAACCTGTTTAAGCGCCAACCAAATCTGGATGCTCACTGTGGGTTCTGCCAGGTCAACCCGGAGACTAGAGACCACCTATTCCTTCACTGTCCTAGGAGCAAAGCGATTATCGTCGTGGTTCTCAGTGCACTAGGGACGTCTCAATACCCTAATTCATACGATGACCTATGGGTAGGGTCCTTATTCGCGACGGAACGAGGGGCTATGAGAGAGGCGTGGTTTATCGCGATTGCCGCTATGACTTGGGTGCTTTGGCTAGATAGAAACAACCTTTACTTCCGTAGAACTTTGCAATACCATCTCTGGCAATTTAAAACACATTATGCATCTAATTTCATTTTGGGCTAATGTGGCTGCAGCAGGTCCCAGGGGTAGGATCGCCACAGTGTTCCAAGTACAGGAGTTCGACGATGAGGAGATCGAGATTGGCCCGACGATTGACTGAGGCATGAGCAGTGTGAGACAGTGATACCCACCACCCTAGGGCTTGTTGGGGGGAAAGATGTATTAGTTTTGGCTTTCTTATCCTCTGTCTGTATTTTGTCCCACCCCCCATGTTTTTGGGTGGAGTATGTTTTTTTGTTTTCTTTCTAGGACTTTTGTTGTTTGCTCAGTACCCTGAGTTTTGTTTATTAATCTCTGATTAATGAAACAGGGTGGCCAGATTCTACCTTTTTTAAAAATAAAAAAAACAAACAAACTTTTTCCGTCGCTAAAAGGAGTTTATCGTCGTACGGATAACGTCATCTTCTCCCAAGTCGGCTATTCGAACGAAGCAGCAATCTCTTTCCTCCACGACCTCCTCCTTTCTCGCTCATCGCTGTAAGTATCTTGATCGCCTTGTTTTTTTTTTTTTTTTTTTTTTTGATCATATCTTGATCGCCTTGTTAGTTTATGATTTGAGGCTTTTGATTGATGGATTAATGGCGGTCTTGAATTTTGAACCCTAGATTTTTCTTAGGACATGATATCTTATTTCTTGAAATTTGTAATTAAGGGATTTATTTGTAATTATGCCGTTTTTGATTAATTAAGGATTTTGTGAATACTGTTGATATATTCAATGTTAGTTGTGTAGTATTGTTCTCGATTTGGCTAATATATTCAATGCCGTCCATGATGAAGGGAGCACTAGTAGGTAAGTAAGCAGTACTTGACTTGGCTAATATAGTAGAAGAGGACGATTGCTTATGAGAATCACTGAATCACTGAAAGGCCTGAAGCTCATCCTCATCTAATTGAACAGTGGTTAAACGGAATGCTACATATGCAGTGCGTCATGGCTGAGAGTTCTTAGAATGCTTGTTAGGGCAGTCCCACTTCAAATGCCCAAGCTTCTTGCAATAATTGAAATCTTGACATGTGACTTGTGGGTATCCGCAGGTGTACCCGTATGGGTCCGGTACGGGTAAGGAAAATTTTTATAAAATAGATTGGTTACCTTTTGACCTCGTGGGTAGGATCAGTTACACCCACGAGTACCCGTGGGTACCTATGTATTTAAATAAATAAAGTTAAATTAAATACTCATCAAATTGAATTGTGATTTATTTGAATGTGTTTTGTGTTTTCTTTTTATTTGGTTTCATTGTTTTTAATGTAATTAATTTCAAGACTTTAGAAACCTGTTTGTCATATGGTTTCATTGTTTTGATTTTTCTATTTATGTTTTGATTATATTTAGATATTATTTAAAATCAATTATGTTTGCATGCACTGAAATTGGAGGCTTTTTCTTTGCATGATTAGAAAATTTATTGCTCTTATGTTTTGGGTGATGAAATGATAAATTGGATGAAATGATAAATTGAAATACTAGTTGGATTTGAATGTTGATATCACATATTTATTTAAATAAGAAGCATAACAAGGCAATAAACAACACGCTTATTAAATTATCATTTTCTATTCCTGATTACATTTGTTGTTGTTTCAGTTAAACAATTTTTGTTTTGCCACTTTTTTTAAAAAAAAAAGTTATAGTATGTTGGTTATGTTTTTAATCAACTATTCAATTAAAATAATTTTTAAAAAAGCTTAAAAAACCCTAAAACTGTAACACCCCGAATTCCAAATAAATATGAATTCGAAGTTTCACAGGATCTTTACACTTCACTTCGTACAATTTTACAAGAAATTATTACAACAGAGTTTACAACAATGCAGTAGAAGAATAAGTTACAACATGTTACATGAATTAAACAACTGCTTGAAAAGTTCTTTAAGCAGCAATCAATCTTTAATCTTGTCAATCTCTTTATCCTGCATAGAAACTGTGGGTACGTCAGTTGCATACAACTGACGCTAGGATATAATACAATAATTTCTCTTACTTGGAAAGCACATACTTGTCACAAAACAAAACTAAGGGAGACTGCCCTATTGATATCGTGTGTGAAAGTGCACTTAGTCCTTAATACAGTTATTATTATTTACATGACATTAATGCGCATTTGTTCGGATTCTATGCATCCCATACTACATAAATCTGAGGGTAAGCTCTTAATCGTTTTTCATCTTGTAGGGTTGGATCCCTCGCTATGACTTAAACTACTACGGTAACTACGGTAAGTGTCCTAGATGTTCTATGAGTTACGAGCTCATATCCAGATAGCCTAGAGAGGAATCCCACGTCAAGACATGACGCATCATGTAGACAATCTATGGACAATTCAGCATCCGTCATGAGACAATGACACCACCTGTAGTCACCAAACATTCCACAAGCGTCGCCACGGTCCCGATCATTCAAGAGATGTGTTCACGTCATGACATGACGCATCATGTAGACAACCTGTGAAACACTCTCGCACCGTAGACCCGAGACCCTCATACTTGTGTTTTTCTCTTACTTTCATCACATCTTCACTATTGTATTGTCCTTAGTTATTTGAATTATGAATAAAATCAACTCCCTAAAGTTAGCACTTCCTCTATACCGGTCTTAATCCTCAATCATCAATACGACCCAAACTTGATCTTTCATTTCAATATTTTATCTCAAAAGAATTTATTCATTGCTGGTGTAAGGCTTAGCTACACTCTAGTTTTTAATCTCATTTCATGTTCATAGAAGTTGAGTATTCACACTCATAAATTGTCCTCATTATTCATCATGATTTTCCATTTCATTTTCATGCACAAATTTCATGTATAGTGACAAATTCATTTTTCAAGCTCACCACATTCATAATAGATTTTCACAATTCTTTTTTTTCTTCACTTATCAAACCAATTCACAATTATCTTTA